>CM022945.1:97846431-98446431 GCA_012931725.1 Litsea cubeba
AAATTACATGTGCCATTCTCACCCCTTCCTCCTCCTCCTCTTCCCTCTCAAATTGATGTAGGTGAATCCACCTACATCAATTTGTTGACAAAAAACTGATGGTTGACGCGGGGAAGAGCCTTAGTAAAGATATCCTTAAATTGAAGATCAGTAGTAACATGGGGAAGAGTAATAAGCTTGTCTTCATAAGCTTCACGGATATAGTAGCCATCGACCTCTATATGCTTTGTTCGCTCATGAAAGACGGGATTGACGGCAATATGTATTGCACTTGTGTTATCAGCATGAAGAGGTGTGGTAGTTGGTTGAGAAAAACCAAGTTCAGATAGCAACCGCTGGGGCCATACAATTTCAGAGCAGGTTGATGACATGGACCAATATTCAACCTCAGTGGATGACATGGAAACACGATCCTGTTTTTTCATTTCCAAGAGATCAATGCATTTCCTAGATAGACGCACCATCCTTTGATGGATCGCCTAGTGTCCTAGCATCCTGCCCAATCAGCATCACAATAAGCATGAAGATTCTGAGTTCAAGTGCAAGGAAAATGGATGCCACGTTCTTGTGTACCAAGAAGATATCGAATGATCCTCTTTACTGCAGATAAATGAAGATGTGTAGGGTCGGTCATGAACTGACTAACCAAATTGACGACATGAGAAATATCTGGTCTGGTAATTGTTAAGCACACAAGACTTCCCACAAGTTTCCTTTAGATAGTAGGATCGGAAAGAGGCGTGCCATCGTCTTTTCTATACTTCACATTAGGTTCCTGTGGTCCACGGGTGTTGTTTTTTGCAAATGAGCTTAAGAAATGAGATCTTGAGTATATTTGTGTTGATTTATGAATAGACCATCTTGAATTCTATGAACTTCAGGACCGAGGAAGTATGTGAGTGGACCAATATTGTTCATGCGAAAAGAAGCATGAAGAGACTTCTGTAGTGTTAGAATGTTGTCCATATCATTTCCCGATATGATTATGTCATCAACATAAGCTAGCAAAAGAGTAATGCCCTGAGAAGAGATGCATTACTTAGAAAGAGTGATGGATCACATTGACTTTGTCGAAAACCTGCTAACAGTAGTGTCTTTCGAAACTTGTCAAACCATGCTTGTGGTGCTCGTTTCAATTTATGCAGAGATCGTTGCAGTTTACAAGCCATATTCAAAGCAAAAGATGGTAGACCTAAAGGAAGACGCATATAGACATCTTCTTTGAGATCTCTATGTTGGCATTCTTAACATCCATCTGAAAGAAAGGCCAGGATTGAGATGCAACAAGATCTAGGAGTATGTGGACGGTTGTCATCTTTGCAGTAGGTGCAAAAGTTTCTTCATAGTCAATACCATACTCTCGTCGATTGCCTAAAGCTACCAGCCGAGCTTTATAGCGATCCAAAGAGCCGTCTGATTTGAGTTTGATGGAGTAAATCCACCTGCATCCAATAGGCTTAATGTGAGAGGGACAATGAACAATATCCCAAGTATGATTCTGCTGAAGTGCATCCAGTTCTTCCTTCATTGCCTCTCTCCAACAATCATATTTCATAGCTTGGGAATAATTGGCAGGTATAAAGATGGATGAGAGTGTAGTAAGAAGCAAGCTTTAAAAGAATAGACTCGGGACCCGACTCGCCTAGGGCCGAGTTGGAGTTGACTTGCCCGAGTCGAGCGAGTCTCATGGGACTCGGCCAAGTTCCTATGCAATGCTAAAAAAATAAAATAAAAGAAGAAGAAGCTACTGCTGCTGCTCAAGGATAAAAATAGCGGTTGCGGTGGGTGTAGCGGTCGGTGGCCAAAACACTACATAGCAGGAGATACGTAGCGGTTGCGGCAATACGTATCGGCGTAGCGTTGTGAATTTTTTAAGTGTTAAAAAAATTGTGCATCTTCTGTAGCAACCATTCTTTTGTTTTTTTAGTGATTTGGAATCATATTAGCGTAGAGACATCCATAGAAAAGGCTACTGAGGAGGAGAAAAAGGAAAAAACAGTGTTATAAAATAAAACTACTTGGCTCTATTCTGTTTTAGACCGTTGCGCCACTGTTTTCAAAATAGCGTTGTGGCCTCAACTGCTACGGCCAATAATGCTGCTGCTACCTGGGGTTATATAAAGACAATATTCTTAAACCCTCACACCATCCCAACAGTGGATGCTTACCACGAAAACAGCAACTCAGCCCTTTACTGTTCTTGCTAGGGCTCATAAAAAAAACCCTAAAAAAACTGGCAACTGCTGTGTTTTATAAACTAAACAGTAAACAACCCCACAAACTGCTCACCAATCAACAACTATTGCGACACAAAAACTGAATGAAAACCTATCTTAAAACACCATGAAAAAAAAAAAAAAAAAATTTCTGCGGATTTATAAGCCCTAAAGACATCATGGGCCCTTCACAAAATTCCAGGAAAAGCCAGACCAAACAGCAACCTTCCCACACTATAAAGAACATGGTAATCTCTAAAAACAGGAATGAAATAGTGGCTCTTTCTAATTCAGCAAGATGGCGTTAGCATGGGCTGACTTACATCAACCATAGAATTCCTATAATCCTTGAAAAACACCACCGAATCCTCAAGAAAACATCTAGACAATGATAAACACTTGTCTTTTGGAAACCACCTACCCCAACAAAGCGCGGAGACATCACCCAGCAGATCACTGATGTCCGGATTTGTGATTTACATGCATACATACAGTGTCCATTTGTTAGCCCCAACTTAAAAGTGGGAGTATCCTCCAATTCTAAAATCTGCACAATAGGGCTGTCATTCATGAATCCATGCCACTCATATAACACATCCATAATGTTTAGGCACCACCTGAAATCTCATTCCAATTGGATTGTGCATCGGTTCTTAAGCTTTCTTTCACAAGAAAATTAAACTCATGATATGTCCCATGATACCTTATACAGATGAGACCGAAGATGAAGATGTCAATGAAGAATATATTGAGGAGATAAACAGAGATATAGTGATGATTGCTGCAGCAAAATTGGTGGCCAGTGATACTGTTCCAAAGGTGAACAATCTAATTCTGAAAAAAAGAAGAAAATAATAAGCTTACTTCCTATTTGTATTTTCAGATCTGTACTTGCTAATTGAATGCTTTGCGAAAAACTTCTTCCATTTGTCATCACATGTGTATCTGGCTAAAAATTTGAAATGTATGCAGGACTACCTTGGTCCGGAGATCATTTCACATTTTGTCATGCATGGGACAGGCGTTGCTGAAATAGTGAAGCATCTGATCACTGTTCTAAAGAAGACAGCAAATGATGCTGTCCCTGATATGTTTCTTGAGGCACTGAAAAGGGTATGAATCTGTAACATTTGTTGTTGAATTATTTCCAAACATGCAAAATGAACGATTTGACATAAAAATCATTAGTTGCATAGAACTGTCATCATGCGCCACTAATGCAGTGAACTACCTTTTTTTTTTTTTTTTGTCTTGATTACATGTTGAGTTATTTGTTTTCGACCATTTATCCAACTTGCAAGCCGTTAGAGTGCAATCTAGGTTCATACAAACCTTTTTGTTTCCTTTTATATTCTACCTCACAACACATCCAGAGCTAAAGAGTCCGGCAACTTGACAATGAAACATCAATATTGCACTGGTAAATCCTTCCAAACACACGTAAATCAGCCCCATGTCACGAGTCATTTTTTTTCCAGGTTGAAATAGATTCACACATAAGGTGATAGGTGTGGTTTGGCTCCTCCAGACCATAGTTACTTGATTTGCAGTTCGACCAATTCACATTCGAGTTCGTAGCTTGTAGTTCAGCATTTTCCCTAATTTGGAAGTTTTATGGGATAGGCTCATTTGATTTGTTTTTTATTTCCTTAATATGTAGTTCGAGTTCGGACAAATTCAATGCACTAATTCATGTATATAATTGATAATTCAATATGTCTGGCAATGATTATAAGTCTAATTCGTGATATATATAGTTTACAATAGTTCTTAGGTTCTGCTGAAGGTAATAAAAATGACATTTCAAGAAAAATTGCACAAAATATGATTAAATAAATTTAAATTCAAACAAATGTCCCATCCGATCAGTACAGTGATTATGGTCAACTGAAACATAGCTTTGAAAAATTAATGGTTATTAAAGAGGCTGATCATTAAGGCGTGTTTTCAATGGGCCCTCAAATAGAAGTGGGTCCTTTTAATCTTTTCATTCTCTCTTAGAGACAATGTCAATTGAAAACATCCTCTAACGTGACCACTTTTCCTAGTAAGGATAGAGTTAAACATGTAAGGCCTCACATTCTAAGTCCATCTTTATAAATTAATCAGCGGGTATTATATATAAAATCCCAGCCATTCATTGTAGCCATCCCTTCATTTGTTATCTTTGTCTCGGGCTCGATACGGAATCAGCAGGTGAAAATGATCTCTTTAATATCAAAATTAGGCCATTTAGCAATTTTTTTCATTGGGGTCAATATAGAATCTGGAATTCTGGATGATGAGGGCAGTATCGTGCAATTTCCAGAACCAGGCAGTATTCCACTTCGGATCCATTACTTGCCCCTTTTCTTCAATTGCGGAACGGGAGGGAGAGAAAATTGGACAAGAGATTATCTTGTAGATCTAGAAAGAGAAAATGATTTTAAATTTTGCAAAGATTCTCTACTGAAGGAGTTCTACTGAAGAAGAAGAGAGGAGCGTCACAAACGTACGATGTCGGATGAGAACTCGGGATTTTGTGATTCACAGAGATCTAAAGGTGTCGGACTACATTGAATTGGGGATCTTGAGATTTTCAAATCAGAGCGATTGGAATAGCAAATTATTTACACGAACCGTTTGTGATTCGACACCCATGGGACCGAATTAAGTTACTATGCTCTAGACGACTCTAAATCTTGTTTCCAGTGACAAAACCAGAACAGATGGTGATCAAACTAGCTGGTGGCTAGTAAAAGGACTTTAGATATTCAATATCAGGGTATTTTTCATGACAAAAGTTTATGGGAATATTCAAATCAAGGGGAGAAAACTCTATGAAGACTCCACAATTATTTGGTAGTGTGATTCCAAGTAATTGTTAGGTTATAGGTGAGTGTTCATCCTTAGTTTTGTGTGAGAATGTTGTCTATCATTCAGGTTCATCGGATATGCCATGTAGCAAACCATAAGTTAGTGTAATTTGCTGTGTTGCTGAGTATGATTTTGTGTGGAGCATATGACGTTTTCATCTCCTTCATCGGTCAAGCGTAGATCGCACGCCCTCCAAAGGCTGTGTACTGAAGATTTAAGTTGACAAAGTTCCTCACAAAGTAGATGCAAAAGGAAGCAGGCGTATGACTTTAGTCGAAGATGGCCATAGTATCTATGTACTCATTTGAGGGGGAGAGTTGATAAACAGTTGGGTGTATTTGTGTAATTGTGTATTTGTAATTCTGGGTTGATAGGTTTTTTTTTAGAGGATTAGTTTAAAGTTGAGTTATTCTAGGCTAGAATGTTGATGGTATTAGGATTAGGTTTCCTAGTTTGAGTAAACTTCTTTAGTTGTACTTCATAAATAGTCATTTCCTATTTACAATAATACAGGTCAAATATTGCAGTCAAGATGTAGCCCTAAAATTTCTACTATATTCACACCACGTAAAATAAATACATAAATAAATAAATCTTTTTTAGAACTTTCATCCTCAGGGTAATAACAAAAGCATGAACTCTAGCGACATCAGCCACTTTTATTTATTCTTATTTTTTATTTGCCCCTCTTGGTGGTGGCATCCTCATAATACCAGTGGGCAGTAGCACGGATCAGTTTTTTTTTTTTTTTTTAATATGAAGAGAGCTTAATAGACTACCCTTCTGCAGGTTTTGTACCCATGCTTCCGCTGTCCAAAATGTTCTTCACCACTGTACCAAATGCTGGCAATCCACTAATAACATTGACCACAACAGCTCACAACCTCTTCGAGTCTCTTCTTTGATTCTCTGTTGTAGTTGCACCTCTATTTTCCTTTATTTTTTGTTCCTTAAACTTTTCTTTTGACATTTTCTCTTCTGCCAATCTAAAAAAAGACGTGAGCTGTTGGCAAAGCCAAGTGACAAAGCCCTCAGTCGCAGCTGACAAGACTAGCCAAGCTGTGCACTTACGTTCAGACACATTGATTACGATATCAATATCAGAAAAGATTATTTTATTGATTTATTTATTTTTATCACACCCTGCATAATTGACTGCATAATATGGGCTCTAACAGGGATATTTGTTGGAATAGAAAAGAGAACTTCTCTTCCTAAGTGCAATCACATTCATTTTCTTTTGGCCTAAACTAATACAGGCTTACCAGCGACATGTGGAGGAACTTTCCAAAAGCGATGATGAATCCTTGATCAGCAAGTCTTTTAAGATCTGCAAGGATCTTGCTACTCGGCTCTCTGGAACATTCGTGGGTGCAGCTCGCAATAAGCATCGAACACACTTATTAAAAATTGTCAAGGATGGGGTCTCATTTGCCTTTTTGGATGCTCCAAAGCAATTGTCTTTTCTTGAGGGAGCTGTTGTTCAATTTGTATCCAAACTTCCCACATCTGATGCCATAGATATGTAAGATACTGTTCCCAGTTCTTTCCTTTTTTTTTTTTTAATTTTTGTTAATTGGTGGATGTTCTATTGTGTGAAATTATATTTTAGGAGGCTTACTTTTAGTATACCTTGTGTTGCAAACAGTCTAAAAGATGTCCAAAAGAGATCGGAAAACGTAAATACTGATGAAGATCCTAGTGGCTGGCGCCCCTACTATACCTTTGTTGAGCATATGCGTGAGAAATATGTAAAGAATGATGGTCTTCAAGGTATGTCCTTCCATATCCACAGGCCTTTCTCATAATGCATCTTCTTTTTCAATATAAATGGTTTCTGCTTATCATCCATCTTCGTAAAATGTGAATATGCATACTTGAGAACTTAATGCAATTGTAAGAAAAAAAGAAGATTAAAAGAAAGAACAGAGAAGAAGGTTTAGGGTTTTGAAGGAAGAAAAGATAGAAAGAGAAAAGAATACTTGGCTGAAGTGAGAGGGGTTTGTGCGTATTGTATATGGACACACAAACCTTGGATGTGTTTGTGCGGGCGCATTGCCCCGGAAAAAAGACGGAATGGCTCCCGCTTTTCTTTGCAGGTGACTTGAAGAGTGTTTGGTGCGACGTGTTTTCGGCGCACAAAATGGCAAAAAGACATTATTTTTCCACACCCACATGGATGTGAGGGTCCAACCTCTCAGGTGGAATTCGTGCTTGGCTTCCTCTTCTGCAGACTGTACACAAGCCCTCGGTGTTGAAAAGAGGAAAATTACATATGTGGACTTATAAAGACTAAAGACAAAAAAGCCCATATGGTCCCTTACATTATTACATATGAACCAAATTGAGACCATTGCACATTATCCAATATTTATTGCCCATTCAGTTACTGGACTTGAACATGAATCTTGTATTTCAAGATCCTTATATCTAATAAGTGTATCTAGCAGACATGGCCTCTATTTTAACTCTCAAGCATCTTTGATGTTTCTAATTAAATATCATGTTGCATAGAAATCACATTGCAAATCCCATAATCCATTTTTTCTTAGCATATTTAATGTGACGAGGGAGGGGAAGATAGCCAAGGGCTAATCTCCAAGCTTTGAACCACACATCAAAGTTTTACACCAACTGGCTTCATTCAACGGCAAATTAGAGAAAGAATTCAGGTATTCTTTATAAAGAAAAGTCAACAATTTATAACCATTGCACCATTTGGAGATCAAATCACAACAATCCAACCAACAATGCTAATCTCTTCTTCCATCCGCTACACTCTCCTACTAAATAATTAAGGATTTTCCCATGTTGGGATCCTTCTACCCCCAAGATTTCTTTACAAATGTGATATTCTTATAATAAAAGACTCCAAGATTATCACAAACTATAAAGAACGAAAACTTCTAGTCTTCTACCAAAGCAAGACTCATCTAATAAAAAAAACTCCAAGAATATCACAAACTGTAACAAAAGCAAGTCTACTGGTTTACCGGTAGAAGTTTTGAAGTTTTTTTTTAAAGCAGTATAAGATTCAAAGTGAATCTCTATTGATTTACCAAGATTAGACTCAAAGCCTATCTATTCTGAATTATCCTCTCAACAAGCTGGGATCAAAGGGCTTCCTTTTGAATACAACTGAGCACCGTGGAGTAGGTGTGTCCATGAGCCCTGTGCTAGATTCGACACAGGATTTCGGGGCCCATTCTGGGGAAGGTTCTCTCTCTCTCTATATATATATATATATATATATATCGATAACAATGACATTTTATTAAAAAGGAAGAAAAGTACAGCACAGATTAGACTAAATTGAAAAAGCATAGCTCATGGGTGAACCGGTATAAGAGATATGTACCAGACTCCAACCACCACACTACATGGGAACTTAGATTACAAGAACAATCTACCTGTTGCTTGGCTAAACAATCCGTCATCCCATGTGCAGATCTACACACATGCTGAAACAATACTTGCAACCCAGATACTAGAGAACTAATCTCATTGAATGAAAATTGCATTTTCCATGGACCTCTAAAAGATTTCATCCAAGAAATGGCATTAGCTGAGTCCTTTCCACAATAAGTGATTGGTGATAAGAGGAACGATAAATGCAAAGAGCCTCCAATATAGCCAAAACTTCTGCTTCATTAGAATCTTTGATCCCAACATGTGCAGAAAATATATACATAACTTCGCCTTTGTGATTTCTTAGGTTCTCTTGGGTTGCATTAGTTTCTCACTTCTATTAGTATATTAAGAACTTGGGAACGTAGCACACTCCTTGGTTTTTCAAAGATGCCTGTGTCCTTAATTTTGAAGCTCTGTGGAATTTTTTTTCTTTTATATTCACGAGGACTGTGATCTGAGGCATGAGGTTTTGATCCTACAACTTGATTAGACTCATAGAACACCGTTCAAAACTTCACTCAAATAAAGGAATTAGTTTCATGATGATAAAAATTTGACTCAAGTTTTTTGAATATTGAATGGAGTTTTTCTTTTTAATTGAAACCTGCAGAGGATTTGCAGCCAATATTCAAGGTTGCCCCAAACCCAAACCCCCCCCCCCCCCCCACCCCACCCAATTTTCTATATGGTTTATTACTTACAGAAGTACACAAGTGTAATTCACTAAAATTTTCATGTGGATGGTTAAAGAAGCTGATTGGGCTATACGTAAAAAAAAAAAAAATTTCATCACATATAATATAATATGGGAGAGTTTTCTCTTGAGCCTCCCCCTCCCTCCTTTTCAAAACCAATAAATCGTCATTGTCAACTATATTTGGGTCAACTACATGAATTTTGTTCCTCCATTCTGATCTATCTTGAGCCAAATCCTTGGATAAGTTGCACTTATTCAGATCTATTGTTACTACTTCCATCCACATTCTCTTTGGCCTACTCCATCTCCTTGGTGGGCCATTAACCTGCACAGAAAGACTCTTCTCGTTGGTGCCTTTGCTGGCCTATGTTGGACATGTCCAAACCATCTCAAATGAGTTTTCCTTATTTTATCACCTCTTGATGCTATCCCTTAAATGCTTTCGATAGCACTCATTTCTAATTCTATCCTTCCTAGTATTACCATACATTCACCTCAATATTCTCATTTCTACTACACATTTTGTACATGTGTTAATAATCATTGTTCTATAAATTATTTTCTTCAATCTTGTTGGTATGCACCTATCACGGAGCACTCTAGAATCAAGTCTCCACTGCAACGATTCTGCTTTTATCTTATATTCGACATCTTCCTCAATCTCTTTGTGGTATCCTTTGAGCTTTAATTCTCACAGTAGTTTCAACTCTTTCTACATTCTCACCAAAAAAAAAATTTAAGATAATTTTTTTTTTGAAAGATGCCCATTGAAGTTGTAATCCATATATTATGTCTTTGTATGACTTATTTTAAAGCTTTTGAATTCTAAAGCCTCTTGTTATCTCTCAAATTTTGCATTCACATCATATCTCTATTCATCCACCAACACTATTATCTATAAACAACATACACCAAGTTATCTCATCTTGAATGATTTGTTAACTCATCCATAATTAGTGTAAAGAGATAAGCGATTAAAGTTGTCCTCCACAAGTAGTTCTCACACTCATTACTGCTTACTCAGGCATGTCTTTTATGATTTTAATATGACCTCTTGGAACACATTTTTATAATTTAAAAATCACCAAATTAAATCTCTAGTTACCTTGTTGTAAGCTTTCTCTAGATCGGTGAAGACCATATGCAATTTTTTTTTTCTCTTCACCAGTATTTTTTAATTAATTCCTAGGTGAGAATATAACTTCCATAGTTGACCTCCCTGGCGTGAAACAAATTGATCTTCATATATCTTGGTCTTTTGCCTAAGTCTTTGATCCACTACTCTCTCCCATAGTTTGTTTGACTCATTTAATCCCACGATAGTTGATGCAATTTTGCATATCTCCTTTGTTCTTGTATATAGGTATTCTAACGCTTGTGCTCCATTTATTTGGCATTTTCTTTGTCATTAATATCTTATTGAAGAACCTAGTTAACCGGATTCACCCAAGTTCTCCTAAATATTTCCATACCTCTAGAAGAATGTCATCTGGCCCCGTAGCCTTTCTTGTCTTCATTTGTGTTAATGCTTTTTTCACTTCTACTACACTAATTCCATGGTAAAAGGAAGTCCTGCTAACGAAGCATCATCCCTTGTTCTTATTCCTCCTATATAATCTTCATTAAAAGTTTGTTTGAATATTCTTTACACCTTTGTTCAATATCGCTGTCCTTCACTAAAACCTTTCGGTCATCGCTCTTTATACATTTGATATGATCTAAGTCCCCTACTTTTCCTTTTCCTTTTCCTTATTTTTGCAAGGTTAAAAATATCTTTCATTAAAACCTTTTGGTCATCGCTCTTTATACATCTAACAGGATCTAAGTCCCTTCTTTTTGCAAGGTTAAAAATCCTTCACTTCTCTTGTTTCCAACTTTTTATATAGGTTGTCATATGCTTTGAACCTTTCATCACTTAGTACTTTCTTTGATTTCTTATACATTTCATAATTTTCCATATTCCCAATCCTCTGCCAAATTTTATATTGTTCTCTCTCCCGAACAACTTCCTGAACCTCTACACTCTACCACTAGATTTCTTTATTGTAGTGTTTTTTTCCTCTCGACTGTCCAAGCACCTCTTTTGCAACTTACAGTCCGTCATTTGATTCCACATTATTGTATTTTCGCCCTATAAATTTCATTCACCCCCTTATGTCATTTTATCCTTAAATATTGTTATTGTTTCTCCTTTCAAATCCCTCCATGTTGTTTTAGGGCACGTTTTACTTACTACCCCTCTCTTTTTACTTCTAATGCAAATATCTAAAACTATTATTCTATGTCATAGAAATAATCTCTCCTAAAATAACCTTACAGTCTTTATAAGATAATTGGTCATGTTTTCTAACTAGAAAAAAGTCTATCTGGCTCATGTTAGTTCCACTCTTTTAAGTACCTAAGGGCACGTTTGTGTACAGAGCTTTTCCATGGAAGGAGGAATTTGCCACTTTAGAAAAATTCATGGAAGAAGAATTATGTAGGAAAGGGTTTCTGTAGGTGATGAAAAACTATGTTTGGTGCAAAAAAAAAATTCTTTGGTGAAACAATCCTTTTGTTGTTTGGTGCAGCAGCAGATTCCTCGGAAAATAAATAAAAAAGGATACAAAATTAATCACAATAAATAAAATTACCAAATACAGAATCCATTGTTCATTGAAAAAATCCCAACTATTGGGTCACACCAACCAAAATTAAATTAAATTAAATTACAGAAGAACTCAAGAAATGAGATCACCTGCTCGTACATTGCATAGATTTGTGAAACAATTTCAGAGAACTAGGAAGAGAGGAAAGGGTATTCAAATAAATCAACCAATAATCAAGTAAGAGAACAACAAGAACAAGATCCTAGCAGGAAATGAGTAGCTATAACAATATTCGATGAAAATAAGAAAAGGATTTGTGGGGTGGAGACTGGAGAGAGATAAATCAGAGCATTGGGAGTCGGAAGTGTGGTGACTTCAGATTGGTAGAGATGGATCTAGAGAGGAATTGCCCTCTCCCAAACCAGCTTCTGGGCTTCCTTGCCAAACTCCATCTCCTCGGCGCAAAGGATCCGACCGTACATTTGAAGACTAAGAAGAAGAAGGGTTGAAGCTTCTCCTCTTCTTTTCCAAGTTTTGTTGAGGGCGCTGCTCCATCTTGGAACGAGGGTTTTTTTTTTGGCCAGAGGTTTGCTTTTTTTTTTTCTTTTTCTTTTTCAAGCCCATTTCGATGAAGAAGCTTGGAAAAGAACCTTTTATATGGTGGCCTTTTTTTCTCTGCGGAATTACAAGTCCGATGGCCCCCCATGGGAAACTAAATTCGGACCATAGTGTGGAAAAATCTGACGTGGCGGGATTTAGTTTTCCACAGACTTTGCCGCACCAAACACACAAAAAATCAGTCTTATGTGGAAAACCACTACTTTTTCTTTGGAAAATGGTTACACAAACATGCCCTAAATGTTCCCCCCTCTTTTTAAAGCAGGTGTTTACTATTACAAGGTCAAATGCTAATGCAAAATCCATGATAGTCTCAAAATTTTCACACCCATCTGGGATACACTAGCATTGAATTCAACATCCAACTTTTTTTAACATTGATTTTAGGGCCTCATCTCTATCATCCTAATGCCTTTGGATCTGAGAGTTGCTAAGCGCCCGCGCCCCCCCACCCATACATAGTTCTTTAAATCTCCCAATCTCCCTCTTCTCAGGTGGGCGCCACTAGGTTCTTGCCCATGACACTCTTGACTTCACTCCAGAGATCAGCTCAATTTATATGTTATATGTTATACAGCTCTTCTTTATTTTGAACGACATTTTCTTGTGTCCCTCTCACAATTTATAGTAATATTTATTTATTTATTTCATTTTCCGGAGCTTTTGGCATGACTTTGACATGAATCCATTTATTCAACATTATGGTTTACTTAAGTCGTTATGAGTGTAGTGAAAAGTTATGTTTGAAGGCTGTCCTTTACATTTATGTCAGTGCCCATTCCATTGTCTCACAGGAAACTATGGTCACTTTGGATGTTCCTGCTTTTTGCTCAGTGAATGGCCAATTAAGTTCAGTACCAAGAATGAGACTGAAATGGGCCATCTGTTTTGTCGATGGAAGCATTTTTCACTCCTGACCAGCTGCTTTTTGCAGTATGGTCAAGCAGTCACATTTCCCCTAAATGCAAATGAGTGGATGTGCATTCTCTTCTGTCGTCTTTCCAGGGACATCCAAGAGCCCATGCCTTAAAAGGTTCTGCTTGAACATATGAGCATTTGAAATGAAAGGTTTTTCATGTGTTCTCTATCAAGCTTCTTCACACAAGCAAAAGAAGCAGGGGTTAACATAGTTGTTAATTTGCAGAAGAAAAGGAAGCAAACAAATCAAAACGCCGGAGAGGGCGTCCTCGGAAGGCAAGGAACATGCGGGGAAAGAAACTTTTTGATGAGCAAGATTCGAGTGAAGAAGAAGATTCTATCAGTGAGTCAGACCAGGAGGAGCAAGATGAAGAGGCAGAGGATGATGAGGAAGAGCTTCCTCTAATACATTCATTAAGGTCGTCGTCCTCCAGATTGAAGTCGCTGAGAGTTTCACAGCAGGAAAGCAGAGGTCAAGCGGGGACTGCTGGTTCAGTGAAGGCTCCTTCAGAAAAAGATGCTTAGAGGACTACAGGTCTGATCACCATGCAGCCATATGACTTAATTCAATGGATTTTTATAAATTTAGTGCTAGATATGCATAGCCTACTCGGATGGTCTATTGCTCAATACTGCCTGGCAAGAATAATATGATTTTAGGGTCAAGGATATATGTAAAGTCGTTGAACCAATGCCTCAATTTAAGGTACATCTGAAGTATGATCTTACCTTACATTATCAGGATTCAGGAGAATGAAACCATTTGAAAAGAGGGAGGGAGGGAGGGCACAGACTCTTTTTTCTTTTCTTTTCTTTTTCCTTTTTTTTTTTTTGGTTGTTTTAGAGTTTTAGTATGAACCTCAGCTCTCCTCTACTATGAAGTTTTTTAAGGCTTGTTTGAAAATTAGCAGAGCCTACTCAGCTCGGCTTGTCACACATGCAATTGCATGTATGGATTCAGGAGAATGAAACCATTTGAAAAGAGGGAGGGAGGGAGGGCACAGACTCTTTTTTCTTTTCTTTTCTTTTTCCTTTTTTTTTTTTGGTTGTTTTAGAGTTTTAGTATGAACCTCAGCTCTCCTCTACTATGAAGTTTTTTAAGGCTTGTTTGAAAATTAGCAGAGCCTACTCAGCTCGGCTTGTCACACATGCAATTGCATGTATGGATATATATTACTAGCAGAAAATTGCTATTGGTTATTATTCTTGTAGTTCAGGATTTCTATATGAACTGATACTGTTGGAGCTTGATACTAGCCATTATTAATTAACGATTTGAGCATTTTGTTCCTTTATATACATTGTATATTACAGCCCCGCTACGTGAAATTGAGTTTATCAGGGTCGAGCTAGCTCGCTCATGCCTGAGCTCAATATTCCAAGGTATGTAATTTTTGAAATAAATGGTGCTTCAGCTAAACTAAGCTTGGCTGTATTTTATTTGAGCCGAGCTCAGGCTCATCAGCTTGAGCACAATTAAATGATCAAGTTGTGGAGTATCTGAGCTCGAGCTTGACAATGCAAGTGCTAGTGAGCTTGAGCAAAGTGAAGCTCTGCTCATTGACAGCACTACCCCCCACCCTTGCAGTCTGGTTTGCAGTTTTAGTCAGATTTTCCTATGATAATGCTTCTAAAGTAGACAACCACCCATATTTTGTCGTAGCCAATACTTCATTGTTGTCTTATCTGCTTTTACTGGAGCATAATCACCTTCGAATTGAATATTCGCAGTTGTATCCCACAGTGACTTATTTTTAATAAATCTTTACTTTCTGTACAGTTGGGCTCTCAGTTTAGTCATCTTAACCCTCCATGACGTGTGTAATTGGCTCTTCATCATTGACTAGAGTTTCACTTACTGGAGTGATATTCACTGTTTGATTGGACAATAGATTTGACTACACTTTCGAATTGCATTCAATGTAATGGCCAATGTTGCTCCAAATAAAGTGAAGTCTCTATTTTATTTTATTAAAAAAAAAAAAAGGGTGAAACTTGCAATGCATACAATTTGTGTATATGGTTCAGTCACTTTTTTCTATGATCTGTCCGGTCAATAATGATGATCGAAGTGAGATTGAGGCCTATAGACTTGTGATACTCAGACAATTCAAAATAGCGAATGTATCTATATTGTATTGCATTTGTTTCTTCAATTTTGCTTTCTTGTAAAGCTCTTATCCCTGCTATATCCATATTATTCATGCCTAATCTAGACATGACATGAGAACGTTAGACCCATTGGCATTACAGGCAGAAGCTCAAGCGCTTCTTGAAGGATTTTGTATTATTTTATCCCTGGATTGCTATGGTTACTTTTCAAAAGAGCTTCAGTCAATGTGCGTGTGCGTGTAGCGTGCGTGGTATCCTTCTGGATTTTATTTGTCTGCATAAATTGATAGGTTTCCATGATTTAAATGTTTGCATCGTTTGTTCTAGTGGGATCAAAGGCAGTTTGATATCATACCATTTGTCATTTAATTATCCAGGGAGCATAGGTGGTTGTGAAGGTTGCCAAAGAGGGTGCATGCGCTTGGGTATGACGTCGAAGACTGACATTTCTTCAACGATGCAGTTTTGGACAAATGGTGTCTTTCCATGCTCTCTGGGTACCAGTTCAAACACACTAGTGTTTCTGTTTCTCTTATGTATAAATACTTCTGTTTAGTGTTTCATAGGCAACAATCTCCATGTGTAAATAATACTTCATGGTGGTATTCCAATCCCAATGTTCTCTTGCGCAGTCGTTTCCATTATACCAGCATGTTACTTTTATTACTGTGCTGCTACTTGTCCATGTGAAAAAGAATTCTCCACTCAGCAGCAACATCTTTGTAGTTATTGAAGCAACGGTTGTGTTAGAATCTACGGAACAATTTCTTCTCTGTTCGACCAATTCCTGCTGCTGGCTTGACGTGTTGGCATTTACTTTTCTGATATCTTAAAACACACTTGGACTTTACTGAAGGAACATGCCCCAATAACTGAATAATACAAAATTTGTATTTCTATGGTAGGTGGAGTGCTGGATTCAACAATATTGGGTCTAGCCTCATTGGACGTGGCAGTAAAAGGCGATACAAGTAAATGGTAAATATAAACACAGTTGAGGTTTAGTAAAGAATCCTTCAATGTCCTTGGCTGTAGTTCAGCTGGTCATGGACATGGGGGTGTGAATTGAGTGCATTTGTTGGCAAAAGAAAAAAAAAAAAAAAGATTCCTGACATGACATGATTTTCCATCTCATGTGTTTTACTTTTTTTTTTTTTCTAACCTTTTTCCATTTTTATTTTCTAGGTGGTAGCATTTTTTACAATTTTCATGGTGATAGCATTTTTACCCAGAAAATTGCTTGCGGGTGAAACGGTTTTGATGGGAGTGTTGTGGAGTCTCAGATTCTTTCATTTCATCCAGTGGCTAGGATTGACCGGTGGTAGTAGCCTCACTAAAATTACATTACCAAAACCATGACAAAGTATCATGGAAACCAATGGATAGGGTCAACACGTGATGATTTTGGTCCACTACTAATCCATACGAAAACCCTAGCCTTCTTGGAAGGTATTCAGTTGGACCCCATTGTGGATGGATGTTTTCTCTTGATATGTTGTTAATTGGTCATATACATTCAATAAATGGGTAGGACAAGAAAATTAAACTAGGGGTGGGGGGATATCCCAATCTGAAAAGTTCATTGCCCACACGTATCCTTGTGATCCAGTAATTCAACGGATCTGGATTAGAAGTTTCTCTTCTATGGAAAAGATGGGCAGGGACTTCAATTCCAATATAAAAGTAGAAAAACAGGAAGATGAGGATAAAGGCCAGGTAGACTTTTTGGTGGCAGTTGCCCAATGCCAGCCAAACAAAGATGTTCTCTCTCTGGTTAGCTACTTACCATAACAAGGTTCTCAATAAACGTTATGGTACTCCAGTTTACTATCCTATCAATTCCCAAGGTCTAACATCCCTACCAAAATAAGGATGCAATTTATAAGGTGGGTAGGAGCAGCTGGTACCCAAGTTTAGACCCGGTTACGTGTGGGTAAATTTCAAGCTCGACCCAACCTGAATAGGCGTTGGCATAATTGTAAATCCCCTTCCTAAATTTTTTTTTTAAATGATTAATAATGGGTCCAAATTGCTCAACTGCATTTTTCAAATGTGTTTGGCATGGGCCTGATTTTCGGGCCGTCGGGCTGAACCTCAGCCTTTGTATTAGGCGGCCCCATAACTAAATGGTCTGAATCTGGACTTGGAGAGCTTCAGCCCGGCCCAACAAGGCTGTGAATAGTCCCACTACTTACCACCCTATGCCGAAATACCATCATTAGTTTATTTCTTTTGCCATTGTAAAACGTGGTCTTTTGGAATATTTTGTACTGTTAGTCTTGGGGGGCTGAAGATAAAGAGAGAATTTTGACAAGAGCAAGGCCCTTTTCGATAGACCCCATGTTTTTCAACCTTGTAGGAATTGTTCTTACCCCCCAACACCTGGCATAGTGGCATCCCTCTCTCTCTCTCTCTCTCTCTCCTCCCCAAAGGAATATGAAACTCAATGAGATGAATGGGAGCCTCAAACTGGGCAAAGGACAAAAATAAGAAAAATGTGGAATGCACCAAACATAGAAATGACAGAAGAAAATGCAACCCATCTCACCAGAACCAATTACACATCAACACATCTCCCATTAACAGAGGAGATGTGAATTCTGGAGGATTGTGTTGCAGAAATTCCTTCCTTCTTTCTTTCCCTTGGCCTATATAGAGAAAAACTAAAGGAAAGAGGGAGGATAGGAAGAAAAAAGAGGTGTGGGTCTCTCTCTCCACTTGTTGAAGGATTGTCATCCAACGGTGGGGATTTAGGTGTGATCATGGTTCGGATCTGGATCGGGTTCCTTGCATTGTATGAGCTCCTTTTGAGCTCCTTGGTGCATATGCTATATGGATTTTACATATTCAGCACAGCTGTGGCATCAGACCTGTCACAGGCTCTTGGCGAATGCTTTAGACCCAATGCCGAAGTGGTGGTGAAAGAGGTGCTTTCCAAGGAATCCAATTTGGATGGGTTGCCTCCAATTGTCCTTGTTCATGGGATTTTTGGATTTGGCAAAGGGGTAATGCCATTTATCTTAGCTCTCCATTCATATGCATCAACAGTTTTTATAATAATACATGCATCATTTGACATGGGGTTGCCATTGCATTTTTCAGAGCATTTTTTAATTTCTAGTACCTTAGTTATTACATTCATATTCGTACATACATACACAGATATCCATCTATCCTAGTCAGGCATTTATATGACATGGGTTACCTCCATTTGCACTTGTTAATGTTTTTCTGAATTCTAGGAAGTAGTTATTTTGAACATAGATAGATACTAATAAATTCATGCTTATGTATTTATGGATTTTGGAAAGGAGTTAAATTTCTTGGACTAATCATATGCATCACCATCATCAACAAAACCTTTTCCCTTCAATCTGGGTGGGTCGGCATGATGACAGTGATGAAGTATGGCAAACCACATCTGATGCAACCCTCCTCCATCCATTTGCATACATAGATAAAGATAGGTGTTTGGTGCTATGTGATACATTATTTGATTGAAATCAATCTTTTTTAATTTTTCCTTTTGGTCATTTGATCCTTCTTATTCTGTAGAGGCTTGGAGGCTTGTCATATTTTGCAGGCGCAGAGAAGAAAGATGAGCGTGTCCTTGTACCTGACTTGGGCTCCCTAACTAGCATACATGATAGGTAGGTAGAGATCCATGGAAAGGCCATCTCTGTTTGTGTTCTGTTTTATGTTTGTTGGAAGCAATCTTGAGGGGTTAATGGTTGTAGGGCGCGTGAATTGTTTTACTATCTAAAGGGTGGGAGAGTCGACTTTGGAGAAGAGCACAGCATTATTTATGGGCACTCACAGTTTGGGAGGACTTATGAGCAAGGTCGGCATAAAAACATTATTCATGACTTTGTTGTACATATAATTTTCTTCTTTGTTATGAATACAATGATTATCTGAACCATTTGAATGTGATAATCTTGCTTGTCTCTGGCATCCAGGTCAGTACCCTGAGTGGGATGAACACCATCCAATTCACTTTGTTGGCCACTCTGCCGGAGCTCAGGTCGTTCGGGTATTGCAGCAGATGCTAGCAGATAAGGTAGTTCCTTCCACTAGACATTCAAGATTCAGCCGAGTTGGGTTGGCTCAAAATTCAGTCTTCATTAGACTAGTTTCATAACAACAGTAAACCTAATAAATGTAAAACAAAACAAGGCTTCATTAGAGATTATCCAAGTCTTAGCTGAATCAAGTCTGATCTGTTCAATTTGAGTCTTTCAGAATTTCTTACTCTGTTCAGCTCAAATCACCTTACCAAAGAGGTAAATAAATGTAGGTGATGGTTCTTAATCTTTTTGTTAACTGAGTAGATCCAATTTCTTACCTCAAGGCTTTCGATGGCTACAACAACACCCATGAGAACTGGGTACTCAGTCTTACTTCCTTATCTGGCGCTCTTAATGGAACTACAAGAACATATTTTGATGGGATGCAGTAAGTGAATTTAAACTATTCTTGATTGCAAACTCTGTATCTCCAAGTTCTCTAAGCATTCTTCTCCTTCAGGCCAGAGGATGGAAGGTCCATGAAATCTGTCTCTCTTCTCCAATTATGTCGCTTAGGCGTCATAATGTATGACTGGCTTGACATTCCCTGGTTGAAGAATTACTACAATTTTGGGTTCGATCACTTCAATTTAACATGGAGGAAGACGGGCATCTGGGGTCTAGTCGATTGTCTCTTGGGACATGTTGGGCCATTTGCTTCTGGAGATTGGATACTACCTGACCTTACAATTCAAGGATCTTTGCAGCTGAACTCCAAGCTCAACACCTTCCCAAACACATACTACTTCAGCTATGCAACTAAACGAACGTGCAAGATCATGGGCACCACTGTTCCTGCTAGCATACTCGGCATCCACCCAATGCTCTTCATTAGAGTGCTCCAGATGAGCCAATGGCGCCATCCTCCCAGTGTGCTTCCTCCATTTAAAGGTTACAGGTGTGTTGTATTTCTCAGACTGCAGTGAGACCTAACTCATATGGAGTTGTTTGATGTTTACTGCTGCTTGTTTTGGCCATCTGCGGGACAAAAATGAACAGGGATGAGGATTGGCATGACAACGATGGAGCGCTCAACACGGTATCGATGACCCATCCTCGCATTCCAGCTGAGCACCCCAGCCATTTAGTCGTAGATGATTCTGAATGCCAGCCTCTGCAACCAGGCATATGGTTTGTTACTCTTTAACTACCAACATCACCACATTCATTGCTTTTGTCGCTCACCTTTCCTGGCTATTTGTTTACAGTTCTGAATACAGTATTGGGGTACGTTTGCTGTTTTCGAAGTCATTCATTCTTATGATGCATGGACGCAGAGAAACTGAAAATCAGATTTGGTGGAATACTGATTCTGCACTTGCTACAACAAAAGCTGAAAATGGTTTGGGGTAAAACAAAACAAAAAAAAAAAGCAGAAAAGCAGTATTCCTCCCAATGTGATATCTTAATTCCATATCTCCCAAACGCATAATGGTGCAAAAAAAGATCATTCTACTATTTTTTTTTTTTTTTTAACTACTTGCAATCTAGAGTCACCTCATCTGGCCGTTGCTATCAATGTTGGTCAGTCTGAAGTCATCCATAATTCCATATAAGCTTGATTGTCGACATAGAAATCACCATCATTCATTTTCTTTAGGGCTAATATAGGAATTTTATTGTTTCTATAATTACTGGTCATATTCAACACAACAGACATCAAGGAGGGACTCTCTAGGGCTGACATGTACTTGTTTTTGTAGAGAGTCAATGATGATTGACCATGTAGTTGTTTTGAGCGCCTAATAAACCTAAACATGGTCATATTTATTTGCCTGTCTTGACCTTAGAATAGTGCATTTTGTTTATGAGATTTCTCATGACTATCTGATTTGATTAAAGGAGATAATTTCTTGATTTCTGTTAAGACAAATAAATCCATTGAAGCTCCCATCAGTCCTACTATTGTTCCATTTATAACAGAAAACGTACTTGAATCAATCAATTGAAATTGTTGAGCTAAACTCATAATGTTCCAATCCAAGATTAATAATGGGGTAAGATGATAATGATGTAGTATTCATAATGATAGTCATATAATCACTATCATCGATCATCTCACATCTACAAAATCAAGAGAATAGCAGCAACGATTCTCTCTCAATTGGTGGCCAATTAGGCTGCAATTTAACTGTTAGGAGTTTCAAGTACACTTCTAAAGAAGAATTTTGATGTCTGATTGCAGGTACTACAAGATCATAGAAGCAGACCATATTCTTTTCATTGTAAATAGGGAGCGAGCAGGAGTACAGTTTGATCTGATATATGACAGCATATTCCAGCGCTGCAGAAAGCACGCATTTAGGAACACTCCTACACTACCCAACCAAAGCAACCAGTAGTCCACATATTTCAGTGTTTATTTACTTGTAGAGGTTACCAGGATGTAAATGTCAATGATTCAGGAAACAAGCTTGACTATTTGTTAAGTTTCAAGACTCTGATGGCTTGGTTGCACTTGAAAAGCTCTTTCTATTCTATCAAAATCTAGTGATGTTGAGAAATAGATTATTAGGTATGCTAGAAAAGTTAACATCCCAACACAGACTTGATTTAATTCAAACTATATCACCAGAAAAATGCTTCTGGCCGAAATATTTAAACAATAACAATAAACTTATGTAAGGCAAAAACTAATGTACAAAACAAAATTCAGCAATTTGCATGAGAAGGCCATGCACTATCAACCTTTTGTTCCCAATGGATCTTTAAAAAAAAAAAAAGATGGCTTGGCTTTGTTCATGGGGCCATCTATTTTTTTTTTACAACTGTTCATGGGGCCATCTAGCATGTACAAATCAGCATAACACCAACGGCCCTCGCGCTGTATGTGCACTTTACAAATCTCGCAAAAGATCTCACTTCTATGGAAGACTAATATGCTGCAAGAAAGCACTTCTCCATTTTGGTCAATCCCAGCCCTTTGCATGTTCAAATTGATGTACCACATGGATAAATCATCAGCTAGTGTTGATCAGAGCCTGCTTATCTGCTTAATATTGAATACGCCAAGGATCATGCAGGCCTGATGGAAAATAGGCTTTCTGCAATGGAAGGCAGCAGCGCGTTCGCACACAAAATGGAGGTGGCAATTGATCAAATGCAATCTTTTGGTGTCACGATCATATATAAGCAAGTGAGCTGCGATCATGAGCAGGCTGTGGCCGACCCCTTGTTGGTGTAGGCGGTCTTTGAATGTTAAGCTCCTGCAGGAAGCCATGATGAATGAAGACATGACAATGAGGTTGAGATCCATAACAACATGATGAATGAAGACAGGACAATGAGGTTGAGATCAATAACAACTGAACAGTAATACAGCAAAATGAACAGATTATCACTGAATCTTACCTGCATCCATGTGTCTTCTATAACCCGCTCTGGAGATGAGTCGGGTGATTGAATGGGAGGTGGAAGTGGATGAATCAATTTAGGAACAATGACCAATCCTCTGCCAACAACAAGTATTGCCCCCGCATTGTTTGCCGTCCCTGACACAGTTTCCAACTTAGTAAGGCTGCCTATGGGCTGACCTAAAGATTTGGTGGACCTAGTTTGATTCAAATCAACCCATTGTCCATCTGATTGCAAACGGGTCCAGGGCCTGGGGCCTGATTGGCAATCAGGAAGGACAAAAGCCAAACCTCATCAGACCTAGGTCCTATTATAAACTCTGGTATTGAGAAATGGAGTTGGCTCGGGTCAACCAATGATTGACCCAATATGGCTCTACATTTAGAGATTGGATCTGGATCCACTCTTGGAATCCAATTAATAATCAGACTGAATCTGGCTCGACCTTGACCTAATAATCCTTTCACAACCAAGTAGTGAGAACTGAGAAGGTGAAATCCAACCTAGTCACATTTGTTTTCAACCTGCCTAAACGGAATTGAATGGCCACAATATGGGACATTACTTGGATTGGTTAGATGTCTACCCAGTAATGTTTTGTTGCACCATGCAGCTGCCACATGGCACCTCATCTGATCCCAAATGTGTAGTAAAAAATTACTGAAAAGGACAAAATAATAGGAGACAAAATAACATTTTCCAAGATTACCACAGTAGTTGGTCGCTGAAAATAAAGTAATTAACTGCCCCTGAGCAAACCGTTCGAAACCATCCATCACACATTCGTGAGCTCTTATAATGAGCTGAAGCCTATTTCTCTTACAAAAATCGGTGACTCGGTCAGGCTGCAAGTCACGAAAATATGTTATCCAAAAAGAACAATGCCAAGTGAAGAATTTATATGACAAATATGTATAATAAGGCAAGACAAAGTGCCATCAATCATGTGAAGGTACTGCAGTTAAACAACTCAAGTTTCTAACTCCAAACAATGACGTGTCACTATTAATATCTGCCAAGAAGTTCCTTCAAGGGCGGCAGCCCATTGTTTTGTTCCTTGAGTGAAGAATCTGTGCATGTTTGGTCCTTCAGCACACAAGCTCACACAAATAGTGGTGGGAAATTATAAATGAAAACTGATAATGATGAATATGATTTATAGCAATCCCTTCACAAACATAATGGTAATATTTGATAAAAGGGAAAATCCAAGCAAAATTACATTTCAGTGATACAAGTTGTCAGCCATACCCCAAAAGTGACCAGACCAGGGCCCCTCGCATTAGGCCTTAACCCCTCGATGCTATCATTCTCAGTGGGATCTGACCTGTAAGTCAGTCACTGTTATCAGACAAATAGAAACAAACATCAATGCAAAAACAGATAAAATTACTTAGGATATACCATAGAAGATCCATAAGAATGATGGATCCAGCATCCATTGTTATGGGCCTTTCAAGTTTCTCTATTTGCTCTACAGAGTTGATGGACCTCCCAATACCACCATGCATGCAAATGATTTTTTTCTCAATAAGGGCAGCGAGTGGCAGGTAGTTGAAGAGTTGATTGAATCGAGTCCATGCCCATATCCCATCATTTTCCCCCTGCAAAAGTTCTGGTGATTAGCAGTTGAAGTACTACTAATATGGATGATGCACATATTACTCCATACCATTCTCTCTATGCATTCAAGACGGAAACCAAAAAGCGCATTTATGTCAGCAGCCTCATGGTTCCCCCGGATCAAATGGACATTCTCAGGATATTCAATCTGCATAACATAAAATGATTGTCACAACGGTGAGAGAAAGACCAACAGAAGAGATGCTGCCAAAGGTGAAAATGAGGCTAGTTTTTCAGGATGGATTGCTTAAGTGGAAACTTGCCTTGAGAGCTAGAAGCAAAGTTATTGTTTCCAGGCTGTGTTGTCCTCTATCAACATAATCACCTAAAAATAAATAATCAATGTACCTGTAATAACATATACAAATGGATGGTCAAACCTTTTAAATACGTACTAAATAAACAATGAATAAATGGAAGTTGAAATAACATAAGAAAGCACACATACAAGATCTCTTCAGTCTTCACATAAAAGTTAATCTCCAACGGCCAAAAAAAGAAAAAAAAAACACATAACTTGAATGTACACATCTGGAACTCATAATTGTATAACACAGCAGTTTCCCAGAGAGTGGATTAAATAATTGTTCTCTCCTTTAGATGGCACAGATAAACTTCCATTTGCTGAATCAAACCTTTGGAGATGCAAGGCAAAAAAATGAATACAGATGCTGCTTGACAATAGAATGTGTTCATTTTCTTCATCTTTTTTTTTTTTTTTTTGCAAGTCTTTTATGGATAGTTCACCTCATAGAGTTCCGCAAGGTCATTCTTACTTCAGAATCTTGCAATATCTAGGCATTTCGAAGTTAAATCCCAATCATATCATAATTTTACTTACTAGAAGTTACAAAGTCGCAGATCACCATATCTCACAAAAATAAGAGAAAAACAAAAGGAAGTAGATACAATACTGAAGACGGAGAAAGTGAAATAGAAGAAAGATTAGGAGAGAGATGAAGCAAAATAAACTACCATAGATTTCTTTTCTCGTGAATCTAGAGAGCAGCTACCAAAATAACTTTATCAAATTTACCAATCTTTAAAGTTAATTGATGTTTTAGTAGTTCCATAATGAGGAATCTTAGGAGATTCCAATCAGAAGGCTTTTAAGGGAAGATGAGTCCAATCATGAAGGGATGGAATTTCGAGAAAGGAGAATATCAATTTTACCAATAGTAATTGAAATAATTACAGTTTCACCAAGGACACATGTCACAGTCTCTCATTAACTTTTTCTAGTTTTAGAGTATAATAGATTTCTTATTATTATTATTATTATTATTTTGAATGGTAACTTGCATTAATCAAAGATTTATCAGTACAAAAGGAATATACTGCGAAGCCAGCATAAAAATACCAAAAAATAGGACACCATCCAAAAAGGAAGAAAAAGAAAACCAAAATGTGAGGCCGAAACCTCAACACTAATCACAAGAGGAAAACAAGCACCTCCCTAATCATAGTTGTCAATCTCGTTTTGGACCACATTTTGTATTGGCCCAAAACTGATATGTTTTTTTTTTTTTTTAAATGATGATGATGTATTTATTGCTCAAAGAACTGTACAGTATAAGAGAAATATTCTGACTCAAAAAAATCCCGCTACAAAGGGAAGAGCAACCCAAACTGATATGTTTCAGTTGATTCAGAATTTGGGTGATACATTTTGGAGTTTCGTTTTGGAAAAAAATAATATATATATATAGGAGATGCTTCTATGAGAGATGCTCTCACCTTACTATGAGAGATAAGGTGGGGGCCCTCACATCCATATCCAATGCCAACAACTTAAATGTGAGGCTCCCCACCTTATCTCTCATAGTAAGGTGAGAGATGCTATCACAGGAGCATCTCCATATATATATATATATATATATGAGTAGAAAAATGTACGGAATATTAAAATTAAGAAATATCATATCAATTATCTACATTTAATTTCTTCTACTAAATCAATGGTGCAATATGTTATTCCTGGATGCCAAGTGAAAAACCTATAAGCTGTGCATACGTGAAAATGTGAAATTAGACATGCATTCTCAAATCTAAACTCATAATACGGTAAGTTGGGGGCTTTTCATATACTTCAATTAAAAAACACGAAAGACCATTTCTCTTTAATTTTCTTTTTAGAAAAAAGAATAAAATCTTTGACCAAGATGGTCAACAAAATGCCAAAATGGAACGAAATCTGGGTATGGGATTTTTTAAATGTAGGTCTGTCTGGCCAGTGGTCTGAACTGAATTTATTTAGCCATTTCGGCCAGGCTGAATTGAAATTGACACCTATTTATGTCACTGCCATGGTGCGTATCACTCTAGAATGAAGTTTTGGCTAGTGGCCTATACACGTGGGGATGTGTGACATAGCAGTTTGCATTTTAGAAGAGTGTCAACATAGATCAAATCAGGTAACCTGAACAGTGACTGCCAAGGAGTGATCATTTCTCTTTAATAACATGTGTTATTGGTGAGCAGGAGTCACAGTATACAACAGAAAAAGGTGTCACCTCCCCCACAGATAGGATAAAGATGGTTTACATTAATGACAACCAACAAGATCTCATGGCACACTGGAAGGTGCTCGCTATTGTAACCTTGAGGGTTCAAGTCATGTTATAAAAAAAAAAATTTATTTATAATGGACTATGTCAAGACCAACAAGCAAAAGAACTGATGTTCTTCCGGACATAGTGGCTTACGATCCACATATGAGCTGCATTCAGCCTCTTCACCCGAACATCAAAACAGTTGATATGCTAATTGCTAACCAAGTTATATTATCTCTTTCTCTATTTTGTCCACCTAGGGCATTCTTCCTGCAGAAAGTATCAATCACCTCTGCCTTCAAAAGTCAGAGATCCTACAATCTATCTTGACAATATTTTGGTTCCCAACAACAATATTGGCAATACAGACCTCATTATCTCCCAGAACATGGATTTCAACTGCCATGTTGTCTGCATGGACATTGCTGCTCCTGCTGGTAGGCATTGATCTCCCATTGCCCCTGTTCTCATTGTAATTTAGATTCAGGCCCATATAACTTTTGACTCTAGCCCCAATCTTTCCAGAAACCCGTTGGCATCCCACTCAATTTTGTACTAAACAAAGGCAAAGCCCAAAATGTGCCAGAAAACCCATCAACTGCTATAAACACACCAAAGAACTGGCCTGCGTCATGGAATGCAGAATGCAATTTTGTTCTCGACATACTTGGTGAAAACTGCTGACAGAGACTGGCATCTTCTCACCAAATGAAACCTTCACCCATTATAAGGAGGTAAATCAAATTGTCACTAAATTTCAAAATGCAAGTAAGCTTCTTTTTTCACCATTTTATCTTAGTTAGTTCCCTCTTATGTAGTTATGTGCAAGTGCAAAGTCAGCTTACATACAAATTCAAACTTACGTTATGTCACCAGCAGTTGAAGGAAACCCATACTCATCGAACAGACGCATTAGGTCACCGAACTGCCCATGAAGGTCACCAAATACTTTAACTGGAGCCTTCAACTGCAGAACTGTTGGTTCATGCATAAATATCTGTTCAGCAGCATAACAAAGTTCACCCACTTCATAAGAGTCAAGAAAGAAGCTCCTAACTGTAGGAGCTTTCCAGTTGCGAGGCCTGAGCAATAATGAGATAACCTGCAATAGGAAAGAAGCCATAATAAACCTAACTGCTTCACAATAAATAACACACAAGACTGCACACTTTTCTAATTAAAAAGTGATAAATAACTAAAGAAGAATGAATACACCTTTTCCTAATCATAACTTGCCTTCTTGTGCAGGCCCTGAGGAGATTTCTGTCTAGTGAACTTTTTTGTAGAATATGTCGGGTCTGCATTTGAAGGAATCATTCGCCTGCTTTCATTTTCAAACTGATCCAAAGAAAGTTGTCTTACCAGCCCACCCAAGTTCCCAACAACCTCTTTGGCAACCACAACCTGTTACACCAGAATCATAGTTGATTTGATAAATTCAACAAAGGAAATAATAGATAAAATTAAGAGAAAGTACGCAGATTTTAGAAGTATTTATAAAAATGGATATTTCTAGTTAGCCAGATTGCAATAACTAACTCTTTTTGCATAAGTTATCATATCAGTAAGAAGAAAATGTAACCTGGAGTTATAACGGTGATATCAAAGATTACATTATAGACCACTTAGTATGGAAGATACACGCTCTACACTACAAAATGCTTCCAAAAACCCCAAAAACTGCATATTTCACGGCAAACTGGTTCGACTTTCCTAATAAACATGTCACTTCTCTGACCCTTGCTTAGCTAAAGCATGTGCAATACCATTTGCTGCCCTAGGCATATGTACAAAGGAGAATGACAATGTCTAGAAGCCAATCCCCAAAGATCCCATCATTTTCCTGCTGTCCAACAATTGCTATAAATAAATCTCCGTCCACAATGGCTTCTAGACCAACAGAACTCATCTATGTTTCACCAACCACCATAACTTTTTTTCAACATCTTAGTGTAGATCCAGTAAAATACCGCCAGAAAACAAGAACACTAAGCAAGACTGTCAAAACTGTGGAACTCACTAAGGATGTATAGCATTGCGGAGTTGGTGGTGCCGTGGTGGTTTTGGGTTTTTGGGGGGTGGGGTGTGTGGTGTTGGGGTTGTTTGAACAGCCTGACCTAAGAACCATATCCATTGATTTTGCTCATCTAATTTTGACCACTGATTGTTTCCTTTTGAGTGTCCATTTGATGGAAATTAAGTGGACAGTTTGTCAACTGTCATGCACTCAGTGTAGCCTCTGGGCTATGCTCCACCACAAAAGGGTTCTGTTTGGGCTCTGGCGTACATGAACTCAACTCATGAAGTTAACAATACCATGCAGTTTCATGGAAACTTCTACATTGAATTGAAATGTTAGTTTTCCAATAGGACATTTTTTTTTTTTAATAATTCTGTGAAGTTTTCTTAAATTGTACAATACAAGATAGAGGCTACTTCTTCATTCCTGCTTCAGGTAGTGATTAATGCATGTATGCAATGGCCAGACAGATACAGCATCTTTGTTGTTTGTTTAGAAATAAATACAATACATGGTGCTTGAAAACAAAAAGAGAGATAAATTTGAGAGAGAGAGAGAGAGAGAGCATTTGAGTTCCCTCTCTCTCTGTAACCTTTTCATGCATGGATTTTTTAGAAGTCCTGCTTATAGTTTGATGCCATAATATGAATACGAATATTTAGATGTTTCTGTTTTTTTCAAAGTTCACCACCATCCATGTTACATAGAAAGCATTTCCAACATGGGATAAAATTAGTAGAGGTAGCACTGAAGAAAATTTCAATTAGAATGCAAGTAGTATGCTTTGTTCTAAAAGTAAAAGATATGCAGGGCCAGACCCACATTATAAGCACCTGGGGCGGTCGCCCTAGGTTGGATCATGTTGCATCATGGGCGGCATCAGGTGCCTTCAATTTTTAATGGATGACACGTCTACGATCTCCAATTTTCATGTTAGGGCTTCTATTTAGATATGCATTTATAGAATTCTTGCACTAAGAATATTGCACAACGGTAGCAGACTAAGACCTCCAGGATGTAATGACAAACTGTGGTGAGGTCTTGATAGTGACAAATTGCGCTTAGAATATTTGTAGTGCTCATTTACAAGGTATACCTCTATTTTGTAATGATATAATTTGAATTAAAAAAACTAATTTATTGAGGAATTGGCAGTTGTAGTTAAAAAGCTTTTGTAGGAATTGAGTGTTAGTAGTACGGTGCGAGTTCTTTAAACTTAATGTGCCAAAAGATAAAATAGAGTTGTGCTCACAATGCTTAGAAACATAAATGCATCATTGTATTTTATCTATACTTTAATACAACACAATTACCTTCCAAAAAAATAAAATAAAAAAAATCATGTCTTTAAACCATGCAATCAGTGGAGATTATTGGTCGTTGGCGTTGATGATTGGTGGTTGGCGTTGATTTTGAATTTTTCAATTGAACATCGTCTGGCCCACTCAAACGAAAATCCTGGGTCTGCCACTGAAGAGATGTGTCCTCTAAATAAAAAAAGATACCAAAAAAAAAAGACAACATACAGCTCGAGGGTGAAGCCGGACATCTTGTTCAAGAGTATCACTCTCGCTGCAATCTGAGGAAGTTTCTGAGACATGCAACTTATCGCTTATATGAGCTCCAGATGATCTTCCTTCTGAACCCTCCTCTTCAGTTGAGTCTACAGATGCGGCCTTCGCAGCTTGCCACATAACACTAACTGCTTCAGCTTCAGCAGTTGAAGCCTCGACTAGTTTTTCCATAGATTTTTTGTCCATGCTGATAATGATGTCAAGTGTCAATGGCAATGCTTAAACTGAACAAGAATAAAAATTCAAAGAAAGAGTTTACTAAATAGCAAGAAGGGAGAGGTCTAAAAATAGATGACCTCGAGGAACCAGAAGAGGCAGTCCCTTGTCTGACATCTGAAGGTGGTGGCACATACGACAATGATTCAGACTTTATAGTAGATTGACCAAGCTTGGGACTTGACATATTGAAGGCAGGAGGATTAGTTTCAGACTGAAAAGGTGAGTTTTCTGCGATGAGAAGATCACCAAGCAGCATATCTGTGAAAAATCAGCATAGAATCATTAGATAGCAAATTAAGAATTGATAACACACGTACAGATAGCAAACATGTGTCCACACACGCATGCATCGTGGACAAACATGCACGCATGTGCGTGCACACACATGAATGCGCACATGCATATGCAGGTACGCGCACACAAACACACAAACAGAGAGACAGAAGCGCACATGCGCATACAAAGAAATGTATATGTATGTATCACGATTTTCATGTTTTAGTTGTGACAAAAGTTTTATGCCAGCCTTCAACCTACCTGACACAAACCCCCTCCATCCGGGCTTGGGGCCGGTAGTTACAACATGTATGTGTCATCCAAAATATAAATAATAAAAAATTATAGAAAAAAATGTATGTAAAATATCCCTGGTGATCTGCTGAGCAATGTAGCTACATTTGTTGTAAGCAACAACCCTTGTGGGGACTAGGGTCCATGCTAATCATCAGGATGGGGTTTCAGAAAGCTATATAACTATATCTAGATAAGGAGTGGACAAAGGATAAGCCTGATCATTTGGCGGCATAGATATCCAGGCCCAAGATCAAGGGTGGAAAAATGATTAAAAAAATAAAAAGTCATTAACAGGTAAGGAGGGATCGGAAGGTCTTAATCTGAATCAAAAATGGGCAGGATATCAATAAAATCTGATGGTCGTAACTCATTATTATATATATTTTTGAGATGGTCATTTAAAAATTTTATGAACTAAAACAGAACAATATACAAGATCTAACAGATATCAATAATGACAATCAAAACTTAAAAAGAGTAGAATCGCCATATATTTAAGGACCCCAAACTTGAATGGTTACACATGCACCTATAAAACTATTAAACTTGGGCCTTTAAATAGATGTCCATGATCATAAAATCAAGCCAATTATTGTACAAGCCCCTGATCCACATTAAGACCTTCCAATTCCATCCTAGCCCATGATTGGCATGATTGAGTTGGGCCCCATAGAAGTGGTTTGCACTTTGAAAGTTGTGCCCATTTCAAAGCCAAATTTTCCTCTTCAACAAGTTAGATTTACACATTAAAGTTTAAGAGAAGAAGTAGGAAGGGAGAAGGAAAGAGATTTCAGAGATAAAATGGTGCTTTAGTTTATCCATACTATGATAAGATACAGTGATCCATGTTACTAACTAAGTAAAGAGTAACATTATAATAAAGTGAAAGACCCATTTTTATTCCTACACCATTAACATCCTTGAAGAATGAGCCTGCAAGTCCCTAACCCCAAGAACTAAAAGGCATATGCAGCATAGTAAGTCCTCCCAAAGAAACAACCATTTTAGATTGGGATATTACATCATTACCTCCTTTGAGACCACCATAAATATATATTCGAACTCCTACTGAAGCAGCTGCATGGCGGCACCGACGCATAAGCTCCAATGAAGAATCAAATTCAGTAGAAGACTTGTTTGTGCGAGAGGAAGTAACAATTCCATTTCTATCTAACCATACCCCAGCAGCAGTGTCCAATACTGAGGGGAAAAAAGGCAATGATGAAATTTGACATATGTACGAACAAGCAAGAAAATAATATTAGAAATATCAGTAACTTCTACTTACCTGCAACTGCACCTTCACTTTCAACCGCCCTTCCTCCCCTCAGAGCACCTCCCGTGACATGAAGCCGAGCACCAACAAAAACCTGTTAATCTTGCAAATGAAACAATCAGCTTAAGTTCATGTGTCAAGACTCAAGAAGTCAAAGGGGAAAAGCAACATTTTGATAAGAAAGCTGCATGAAATGTACAAACTGCAAAGCCTGATGCAGGAGCATCTAAAATGCAAAGTCAACACCAAAAAGGATTAGTTTTGTCTCCATCACATATCTTCCAGACAAGTTGCTTTGTTTTCCTCTTCTTTTTTTGTTTTATTTTTTTAGAGAGGGCAATGAAAGTTTTATTTCTTAAAAACAGAACTACAACATGACTGAAACTGTGGAACACAAAAAAATAAATAAATAAAATGACCGAAACTACACAAGAAAAAAAAAGAAGCAAAAACAATGCACACCGCCAGAAAAAGGTCATCAGAAATAAAGAAAGATCTGGAAACCCCCTCTTTAGCAAGATAATCTGAGTATCCGACTCCTCATGCCCATAAAAAAATTATGTAAATCACTAAATCTACTACTATGAATAAATAGCCTGATTCATTCCACTATCCAATCACTGATCTCCCAATGATATCCACTCCTATTGTAGCCCATCAAAGAGCACGAAAAGAATCCCCCTCAATTCCCACATCAAAAGAAAAAAGAAAAGAAAGGGGCCGAACATCTCGAAACGCGAAAAGGACCGAAAAACGGTCATTCAGCGAAAATCCGGCGACCCGGATTTCCAAGGTCGCCGGCGACCATGCACCCAGGGTCACCGGCGACCATGGGGGATTTTTTCCCTTTTTGGTCACCGATTTTCGGCCGTCTTTCCGGTTTTTTCGATTCTTTTTTCTTCGGTATTTTTCCTGACATTCTTGTACATATTTTGTCCTGATTTCCCTGTAGAAAACTTGACGAGAAGCCTTGCGTATCAAAGTAAAGTTTCTGATTTTCCGGGAAAGCCGAAGACTTTGTCGCACAGAGTTGCCGATTTGCCGTCAGAAGCCAAAACTGGGTCAAACGATGTCGGAATTAAAAGATACGCTCCTATGCAGATCTGAGATTGAACATCAGCAAATTCCTCCAAAGATCAAGCCGCAGAATTTCCCTGATTTCCACCTTCATATAAGCCTTCACTATTTAATCCAAACTTAAGGTTGAAAGTGCAATTGCTTTTTTTCTTTTTGAAGGGTCCACAGAACAAAATAAGGACAAGCTTCCACATATAATTGCAATCCTTCATTTATGGTCACCGCTTTGCCAAGCTTCCAGCAGGAATGTTGGACTTAGGCAGTTAGGCTTACCCATAAATTCCAAAAGCAAGTGGTAAAAGCTAAAAACAAAGGCCGTAGAAGACATAGAAAAAGGGCAATGAAGCATCACAGGTCCTAGACTCTCCACCATTGGAAGACACAACACATTAATGATGACATGTTCCCTGCTACAGAGGTGATCAATCATCAATATTTAATCCATTCCGAACTGCAAAAAACAACAAGGTCCTGAAGATCTTCTAATTTCTTGGTGTAACCACTAGATACAAACAATATACACAATCACAAGTCACAACTGAAGCGGAAGAAAGATAGTAGCTAGTGTCTGTTGCACCAAAAAAAAAACCCTCTGTTTCTTCTTCACTTAGGTTGCACCAAAACATAGTGGTCCAGACAATAGAACCATGTGACCTCTAAAAGTATCCTTTAGCACTGAATAACGGACTAATATCACCAGAGATATGGATAGAAATTGTGAAGACAATGGGCAATATCAAGCCAAAACCTCACATTGATTCAATCCTTTATTCTACTTCCAATTCCCAAACTTAACATACAGTGACCATTTTAAACCACCTTCCAAACCTTGGACCAGATTTTGTCCTGGAACATGAATTTTCTGCAATCCAATGACCAACTCTTGGTCCAAAATGGCCAAAACTATTTCCCAAGAAGCTAAGTGTTTACTCCCATGATAGGTTGCATGCCCAGCAACCTCCTTTTAGAGGTTTCCATACTCCTGATCACCCTACTCAATGATATTCTCTTAGCTACATGATCATTTGACAAAAATCCCAGTGAGTCCTTTCTATATGCTTCTCAACCCTTCACAGAACAGCAAAAATACCAATGAACATAAACCTTTCCTCAAGAGATAAATAGTCTTCCAAGCTGATAACTTCTCAAATCTCTCAATAATATAGGACTGTAGATGTTTATATGAAGCTTATACATAGAGGCACCAAATAATTATAAGGAAAACTTCCAAGTTCCAAGCCAGTGTTTTAGAACATCTGCATAATGGTCAATCTTCCCTTGCAACATACAACTTCCTAACAATTTGCATTTAGAATAATTAATTTTGAGATCTGAAGTAGACTCAACCATCATTAAAAAAAAAGACACTAGATGATGAACATCCTCCTTAATCGCATAACATGAGAGAGAACTGTCATTTGCACTTGTAAATGACTTATTCTAATGTCTACGACAATTGCAAAACCATTCACTATCCCTAACTATCTAGCTTTGTCAATCATTTTTGCTAATGCATCAGCAACAATCGCAAAGAGGATAAAGGCAATGGAGGATCACCCCTGAACACCTGAAAAAATCTTTTGGAGTTCCCACCACAACTTTCTGAACTTTTTTTTTATTGGTAACTGAAACTTTTATTGAACAAAGGAACAGAAAGGGCAGTATGGGATCACCATACCATCCTGCATGGAAAAAAAAAATTGAACAAACAAACAAAAACTTAAGAATCAAACTAAAATGTCAAATAGGCCCAAAAAAAATAGAATCCCAAGCTCCCAAAATCAGTAAAGAATCAAAAGCCACAAAATTGGTAATGTAAATGGCTTATCAATTTACCTCTCCAAGGATGCAAGATTTTGTAGATCCTATGAGAATAGAGCATGTTATAGCCAAAATACATACAGGATTTAAAGTAAAGTTAATAGGGCCATTTAGAGGTACTTCACTTTTTTTTTTAATGAAACTTTTTTAGGATTAGAATTATATGGAATTGTTATGGCAAATCCAGCAGAACAAAGATAATAAGTAAAATTCTTTTAAAGAGGTTGTATGTTAATACTTTGATTATCAAGAGAGATTATCTTCAACAGAGGAGTGAGTATCGTATCCTTTGGCTGTGAATACTCAAAGAATTGGTGCAATATTGACAGAGGAGATCATTCAATTCTATCCTTATGTAAGAGGTAAGATCAAATCTGTGTGTCCATCATACCAAGCTAGTGTAAGAGCTGAATCTGGGCTAATTATTATGATTCAACCATCATTGATCTACTTGAACAGCACTTAAATTATCCTCTGAAATATGTATTGATGTTGGAGTGTACCTGAATCACCATTAGTTCAATGAGATAGTTAAAAGGGAGTATCCTCTATGATGGGGAGGTGAAGAAGACACAAATTGCATGAGGTGAGATACTATTCTCCAGCTTCTATACCAAAAAACAAAAGTTCAACTGCATTGACAATGATTTTGATACAGGAGGTACAGAAGCAAATACCACCTTATGTGATTTACAGTATCCACACTATCCCTGACTCGAATTGAAATAGACTCTATGCTTCCAGAAGTTTAGGAACTGGTTGGAATCTGGAGTGCATTCAATTTAGGAACTGGTTGGAATCTGGAGTACATCCAAACACCCTCAATGACCCTTAATCATCTCACGCTAAAAACGGACAACTTTGCACATCAAATTTCTGTTTTCCACCCTACGAAATATGTTGGACATAATGAGGTAGCTTTTCGGGTTTTTTTTTTTTTTAATCTGACATTTTATCTTCAGTTAAATGGAAAACCAAATTATTATTTTATTTCAATCATCATGACAGAAAGAAGGTCATGTTTTATAACTTCTCACTTACCGCTGCATGCTGATACCTTAGAGAAGGAGAAACCCCAGGAGCAAGAGTCCACTCCCACCGGCCATCTCTATGCATGAGTAGCCCATAAGCATCTCCCAGTGGCTGTAAATGTGTACATACAATTAATAAAATACAAAAAATAATTGGTCGTTGGCTTTTAAATCTAAAAAAGAGCAATGAATCATAGTCCTTGAAGGAAGTATTAATGTATATTAATTGAAACAAAGAGCAGAGGTGTAACTTGGTAATCAGACCTACTTTCTATCTTTAATCTAAAATTAAGGTCAAGGAATTCATTTTTCAGCAACACCCTGTCAAGAATTTGACACTCATAATTAAAAAAAAAAACACAAAAAAAAGCTACTTATGACAGTGATTTGATGGCAAGAAAAACCTGTCAAAGACATCACACCAAAATCTTTCCAAGGATCTTGTGCAGTTCCTGTCAAACTAATCAGAAAGTACCCACACTTCACTATTTGATGGAAGCAGCTTCCATCCTATTTAACAATCATCCTTTTCTAATTGAAGTCTTTCAAGAACTCATGTTACATGCATCCTTCAAATCCTCCTAAAAATGGTAGGGAAAAAATCAGGGAAACGTATGGGCCCAACATACAATCTTCTCCAAGTCCAAAGAGCTTCCTTGACTTCCACTGGGAAAGCCCTCTTGGGCCAATTACTTTGATGCTGATCAGCCCACATCCTTCAATAAAAATCAAGCTCAGGTGGTGGATCAACCTTTAAAATTTTTGGACGCTTTGTATTGTAGGACCCAAACACACATCTTGGAGGTCCTAGGGCTAAAAGGCCCCAAAACAGTTCAAAGATATTTATTAATTTAAACTTTAAGGACTGATTTGATAAGACAGTCACTATTCTGCAAATTACAGAAGAATCCAGCAAAACAAACGTCACTCAAATAGGCCTTATTGAGCACAAACCCATGGAAGCGCCACACCAGCAGGGTCGCGCAAGTGTCCTTTAGTTTCTGCTGGTGTCCACCATTAACAATGGGCCCCACAGCCAGTTTGGATGTCCAGCCATATGCAGAATTCTTCATTTAGTTATTTTTTAAGATTCTAGGTAATGTCTGAAATCAGTTTTAATTTCTAAATCTTAGTATCTTATGTGTTTAAGATTAGAATTAGTGGTTGAGATCTTTCTACATTTTGTTTTTTTCTTCTTTTTTTTTAACTTCCTACTATTTGTTAAGGGTTTCTATTTCAGATTTTTAATAATTTTTTCCATGCTTTATACCATTACTCCTCCATTACATTGGGGTATTCTCCATGGGTTGAAGCCTTTTTACAGATTATTCAGTGAGTAACAGCGAGAAATCTCCCTTATGCTTTGTTTATTTGCCTTGTTTCAAGCTGATTTGGGTTAGGGTTCTTTCTTTTTTTTTTTCCAATCAATTGGGTTCACTTTTGGCTGCATCGTACTTTCTCTTCCCTGTTCAGATTAAAATGAGGGTTGTCAAAAGTCCAGGCAATGTCAGCAATCCCCTAGTGCAGAACTCTTACAAGAAGACTGTAATCACTTTCAAAATTTCTTCCTAACTCTCTAATCTTCCATTTCCTCCAGGCAACAGATTTTGTTCACTCTTCTTTTACCCAAATTAGGATGAGTGCTAATTCATGGTGGGTTAGTGAGTGTGAAGGGGTTGGATTTGCCATAGGGTGTCTCACACAGTGGTAAAAATGTTACCTCTCATGCAAATCCGTGAGAGATATCTCTTAGCAGAACAAAGCCCAGCACATATATATGTATATATATATATATATATATGTGTGTGTGTGCACGCACGTGCTTGTGTATGTGTGTGTATGCCTTCTTTTAACCACATATTTCATGATCAGTGGCCCGACCTATCCTTTTCTTTGAACCTGACCTTTACTGTTCAAGGCATTATGTCAATAAACCACCTCTAAAGACAATGGATTATGTTCCTTGATATCTAGCTCCAAATTTTTCAGCCAAATCATTGCATTTTCCTCTTCCAACATTTCCATACATGGATCTTTCCTTTTAGCTCTGTTATTTTCTTACCAGCAAGCACCAGGCCAACCATCCACATGGAGCTCATCCCACCAATTTATGACAAGATCTGAAACTCCGACTTCAAACCAAGAAAGCTCAATCTGAATTCAGCAAAATCTGACCAGACACCGGCGGCTTAGGGATAGCCAACTGGACCGCATTCAGTAAAATCAGCCCATCACGAGAATGAGAAATCAATACAACTTCCCCATAGAAGGACCTTGATTGAACGACCACGTGAAATTAGTGCACTGCCAACCCCTCAAACACCTTTTTTCGTCCCATATACTATTAGTTGCAATCCACAATCCACCTCTCATGAGTCACTACCTTGAAAAAGGCACAGATAAGAGCAACTTCCTAACATTGAGTCTTCAACTCTGTCCTTATCATAATATATAGTCTCAAGTCTCAACTGCACCACCATTTTCATTCACATGCATCCAGTATTCAACACCAATAAGATTCTTTGAATTAAATAAAATTGGGTTAAAACAACAAGCCTACAAGTTTCAAGAAGAAGCGATGGGGGGCATTTCATGCCCAAATAAGAATTTAACAACTTGCTATTAACAAGATCTATATTAACCTTGTCGATATATATATATTATGGAAACGAGCACCGCACCTAGTGGGCCCACCTTATGATCCATCCAAGGGGACCAAAAAAATAGGGACCCTCCCAGATAGTCACTGATCCCAAGTTTAGCTCCAATCCAAATGGACTGGACCGTTACATTGACTATGCACTCGTTTGGAAAGCAACAACTAGTGCGCCATTGATCAAGCGGTTAGGATGATGATCCGAGCCTCCGTCACCATACACAGGTAGGGGGGGGTGATGATCCGAGCCTCCATCACCGTACACCGGGGGGGGGTGATCCGGCCCCATCCCCAGGTGGGCCCCACAAGGACTAGTGCTCAGCAAAAAGGGGCCGTATGTATGTATGTATATATATACATAGAGAGAGAGAGAGAGAGAGAGAGAGAGAGAGGAGCGCTACAAAATGCCTGGGAATTTTATAAAGCACAATTCCCCATTCATTCATCGAATGACAACATGACATTATTATCTTGTCATAATTTTTAGGAAGGAAATCTAAGGCATTTAAATGACCATTTTCTCTCTCGAAAATGACATTTGATTCCTACTTGTTTTCCTTTAAAGGAATAACATTAAAGACTCCAACTATAGTATAATACTTCTCAAAGTAACTAACGTTTTTAGAGAACCCCATTTCCAAAATGGGAAATTTGAAGAACATATTAGTGGGGACCACCTATGAAAAAATCCAATCCATTCAAAACTAATGGCCTCTTTTTTTTTTTTATTAGCCTTCACCAAAATTCACTCCAATAGGAGGTGGGCGGGCCCACAGATCGAGCACCATGGAAACCTTAAATTTACATAATCTCAAAGTGGGCCTAACTATTTCGTCCAATGAGGTTTAGAGGTTCATAGTAGTGTCACGTAGTCACTTTTTAAAACTCTTCCTACGTGACCTCTTTTGGAAAAGCTTCCTATTGAATCTTAGGCCTTATGTTTCATAAATATACTTTATCAAAATTTTAGGAGAATAATGGGTAAGAGATAATGTGCAATCACTCTATGTGAAATGGTTTAAAAATTGGATCGGGGAAGAGATATAGTGGTATCACTATTTGGATTTTTCATCAGTAGGACCATGGGAAATTAAATGAAATTGAGAACCTAAGTTGCTACAACCTTTGAGCACAAATTTCAAGGCATAGCCGACATTGTTAATGACGTGTCATACTCTCTTTGGGCAGTGAAAGAGGGGGAAAATGCCTCTTTTAAATAGGAACATTTTGTAGAATTCCTCATATATATATATATATATGGGAGATGCTCCTATAAGAACATCTCTCACCTTACTATGAGAGATAAGGTGGGGGCCCTCACATCCATATCCAATGCCAACAACTTAAATGTGAGGGCCCCTATCTCTCATAATAAGGTGAGAGATGCTTTCATAGGAGCATCTTCCTATATATATATATATATATATATAAGTTTGACACTCATCCAACTTTTCCTCACCGTTGGGGATTGAAATCATGATAAAATGATGTCTCTAAACCATTAAATCTTAGGGCCATGGATCAAAAGGTTAGGACGATCTTATGGACTCGAGACTTTACATATAGGTAGGCCTCATATGGATCTTTCCATCCGATGGACTTCCATGATCATCATGCATCCCGGTGGACCCAACTAGGAGGAGCATTTTCTCCTAAAAAATGCCCGGGCGCTGTGTAACGCTCCCCTATATATATCCCCTATTTAAAGGAAAGGCTTGGAACTAAGGATACTTTGTTAGCGGACCACACTTTTTCCATAGAATTAGGATGGTGGGAGTGAGAAGGGCATTGAAACAAATGAAGACAAGAAAGGCTACCAGCGTTTTTTAGGAGAAATACGCTCCTCTTAGTGGAGCCCACCAGGGTGCATGATGATCATGGAAGTCCGTTGGATGGAAAGATCTATATGAGACCTACCTATGTGCAAAATTTAGACTTCATAAGATCACCCTAACCCTTTGATCCATGGCCCTAAAATTTAATGGTTTTAGAGGCATTATTTTCTTATGATTTCAATCCAATGGTTAGGAAAAGTTGGATGAGTGTCAAATTTGGACTTTTGACCATTCGTGTGTGTGTGGTGGTGGGGGTGGGGGGTTTGGCTAAAGGTGGGACCCATGCCCAAAAAAAAAGAGGACGGAAAAAGGGGCATTTTTAAAGTGGGGCGTTGGAGAATTACACTATATATATAGGGTAGAGCTAGACAGCGCCCAACCATTTTTTACAAGAAAAACGCCCCGCCCAATTGGTCCCGCTGGGATGCATGATGATAATGGAAGTCCATTGGATGGAAAGATTTTATATGAGACCTACCTATGTGTAAGATTTTGACTCCATAAGATCATCCTAACCCTAAGATTTAATGGTTTTAAAGGCATCATTTTCCTATGATTTCAATCCAATGGTGAGGAAAAGTTGGATGAGTGTCAAATTTGGACTTGTGACTACTCATTTTGTGGGGGTGGGGGGTGGTGAGAACATTAGATTGAGTCAAGCTGGGCCCCATGACCAAAAAAGGTGGGGCGGAGAAGGGGATGGTCTTAAAGTGGGGCCTTTTGGAGACTTACCCATATATATATTTATATGGGGAGCGCTACACAGCGCCCGGGCATTTTTTAGGAGGATACGCCCCTCCTAGTTGGGCCCACCGGGATGCATGATGATCATGGAAGTCCATTGGATGGAAAAATCCATATGAGGCCTACCTATATGCAAAATCTTGAGTCCATAAGATCATCCTAACCATATGATCAATGGCCCTAAAATTTAATGGTTTAGAGGGCATCATTTTATCATGATTTCAATCCAACGGTGAGGAAAAGTTGGGGGGGGGGGGGGGTTTAGTGTGTGTGAAAAGATTAGAATGACTCAACATGGGCCCCATGACAAAAAATAAGAGGCGCAGAAACAAGGGGATTTTTAAAGTGGGGCGTTTTTTAGAATTTCCATATGTATATATATATATTCTACAAAATGCCCCATTTGAAAAGGAGCGTTTTGCCCCTTTTATTTTGTCAAACTATATATGCCACCTCACAATCTAAAAACCAAGAGGGAATGAGCCATGAAAATAGTCGTTTAAGCCATAAGCCATTGAACTCTTAAAAAGACGTTTCACATTCCAAAGCACCACCTTCCCACCCATCTTACTTCTCTTTCTTCTCTTCGCAACTCTTTTTTTAATCTTATTCATATAGAGGGGTGGATGTCAAAAGAGGGAAAACATAGAAGGGTACATTTAGAGTGGAGGAAAAAAAAGTCTTGGGGAAGAGAAAAAATAGGAAGTGGAGAAAAAAAAAAGTCTTGGGGAAGAGAGAAAATAGGGGTCATTTCGTTAAGTCTTCTCTCCTCTTTCTTCATCTTCCCATATTATCTTTTGTTAGTCTTTAAGAAAGAGAGAGGACCTGTTTTAGCTACTCTTTTAGATTCCTTTCCCATTCATTAGCCTTTAAGAAAGAGAGAAAAAATAGGATTTAAGCGATTCCTTTGCTTTCCCATTCTCATTAGTTAGCCTTTAAGAAAGAGAAGAAAAAGGAGCCAAGCCAAGTCCTATTATTTATTGCAACTCCATGTCAGCAAAAAGAATGAGTTTTCATTAGTGAAAAAGGGGGGAACATTTTGCTTTATAAACTGAGCAGCCATTTTTGCAAAGCAAAGCACCCCAAGTGAGCATCGAATTTTAAACTTATCTTCCCATGATGTGAATTTGTCATAAATAAGAGGGAAGAAAGGAAGCTAAGGAATGGCATAAACCGCTCCTTTTTTCATCTTTCTTTAATGAAGTGTAATGAAGGATGAGTTGTATCGTTTTAAACTTCCTTCTTTTTCTCAAATCATAGAAATTGTGAGTTACTGGGGCTTCCTCTCAAGACGTTTAAAACCCTATGAGTGGGCCGCTTTATACAATCAAGCATGGTAACATTAAATTCATTGAGTACCAAAAAAACATTGATGGGCAGATCTTTGTAAGTTGAAATGATGGGATCCACTATTAAAAAATATATAAAAATACAATCAGTTCGATACACTCGTAAAGATCACATATCAATTATCAATAGATTCTTAAGAGGGTCTCGTTGATGTAACATCCAATGAGAAAGAAGACCAAAGACATCAATGGACATCTCCTTTTTTTTATGCCCAATCTCATCCTAAAAACTAGCTAACCTACCCAACTTAAGTATCTTCTCCTAAAAACTAGTTGTCTCCTCTTGTTTTTTCTTTTGCTTTGCACATATGAGGCAGCATTATTTCATTGGATAAGTCAAAAGAGGCAAAACTTCCCTTTGCTAAATGGGGAGTTTTTTAATATATATAACGTCAGCGCTCCTAAACACCAGTTAGAGCCCATGTTATGCTCCATCCAAGTGGACCATAAAACAAGGACCCCCCTGATAGTCACGGGTCCCGGGATTTGGCACCCATCCGAATGGATTGGAGTATTGGACCATTGGGTCGACTGTGCATTCGTTTTGGACGATGAAAACTTATCAACCATCGATCAAGTGGTTAGGATGATGATCCAAGCCTCCATCACAATACACAGAACTGTGTTTTGTAGGTGGGGGTGTTTGGGGGGTGGGGGTTGGATCTTTCAATCCCCCATCCCCAGCTAGGGCCCGAGGTGGGCCCCACAAGCGCTGGCGCTATATATATATATATAAATGGTCAAATGAATGTACATTTCACCCAAAAAATTTATCCAACAGCATACCTCTAGAAAATCCAATAAAATCATAAAGTCAAGAACACGAGACTAAGGCCCATATTTATAATGGTCAAAATAAAAGGTTTAGAACACTCATTAAGTCATACACAAATGACTGTTTATGCACCACACAAGAATATAAATATACCATGCCCGAAGAGTCTCTTCCACCACAAAGTAAGAGCATGCCATCTGAGCGTGCACTTGCTGTTGCATACCTAAAAAGGATTGCCGAAGAATGTTAACAAATCATAGAACAGTATTGCAGTTTGTCAAAGAGAAACAGAGATTCTGTATGGTATTAAGTTGAATGAGTACATATTACTAGAGGCATCATTTTTTTATACTACATGACAAATGGAAGGTTCAAAATACCAGCCAATGGCGATATGCTTGATAGAATTTAGCACCACTCTCCCTCATTTCAGCCTATAATTTGACATATTAGCCGATACATCTCGGTCGACTAACATGGGATACGATTTACGAAACCCCTTTAGAAGGCATATCTGGGACTTTTACAGTCTAAGCCCTCCTCCACCCAAAACAAGCATCCTTCACCCCTCTTTCACCTTCCAAAGCTTAGAAAACTACCAAAAAATACAAGAAATCATTGGCTCAAAGCCGATGCACAATGGTCTGGGACTTTTACATTTCTAGATATGAAAATTTTCATCCATGTTTTTATTCCTTTTTTCACACTTTTTTTCATGATTCATGTTGAAATCCATTATACATCACATGATTAAAGATTTCTAACTCTTAACCATCATTTCAGTTATTTTATGTTTGCCATAGATCAATCCAATATGGTTTGATTTTTTTTATATATATTTTGCTATCTATTTTCTGATTTTTGGAGATTTTTCAGAAAAATCATTTTTTTCTCCAAGTGGGCCAACCAAATCACATCCAAATGCCTTCTAACTTGCAGATTTATGTTTCTCATGGATCAATCCCAAAAGGCATGAGTTCTTTTTTCTATTAATTTTCAAAATTTTGGGTTTTTTTAAAAACTATATTCTTTCAAAGTGGGCCAACTAAATCACATCCAAATGCATTCTAACTTGTAGATCTTTGTTTTCCATAGATCAGACCCAAATGGTTTGAGTTTTTTATTTTATTTTATTTTGCTATTTATTTTCGGTTTTGGGGGATTTATTTATTAAAAATCAAAGCGGACCAACTAGATCACATTCAAATACATTTTAACTTGTTGGTCTAAGGTTTTTTTTTTTTTGGTCTATATTTTACATAGATAAATCCAAAATGGTTTGGGTTTTTTTTTCTTTTTTTTTCATTTTTTGTCATTTGTTTTCGAGTTTATGAGGATTTTTCAAAAAACAAAATATTTTTCTCAAAGCGAGCCAACCAAATCACATCCAAATGGTACCTAACTTGTAGGTCTATGTTTGTTTTCCATAGAACAATTCCAAATGGCTTGAGTGTTTTTTTTTTTTTTAATTATTATTATTCATTGTCATTTTTTTAGATTTTAAGAAGAATGAAGAACAAGCAGCAAAAAGAAATTCAGAAGCCAAGCAAAAAGAATGATGAACAACAAGAAATTCAGAAGCTCATATGGTGGGTCTTTGACACAGGAGGGGACTAATCTAAGTCAAGGGTGTCTTCTCTCCAAGGCAGGGGGAGCTGGTGCAGCTCGAGGGGCTGCCTCAAAATGGGCTTCGATTAATGGCATAGTCCGACCCAAGACCCATGGGCCTGGACCACGTCCCACCGTTTGCCTGGCCCAACTGAGTACAACAAGCAGCCCATTTGAGCAACAATTATTATTTCAATTGTTTTCTTATTATTTTCATTCAAGTGTCTTCCTTATTTTAGTCTTTCTATTTTATTAAGGTCTAAGTTAACTTTTTAAGAAAAGGAAATCCATGCATATAGAGAGAAGTTTTTCTTTGTCCAAGCCTATTTAAGGACTGCTCATGTATTTATAAAATCTCTCATCAATAGTATTCAGATTATCTCATCTCTTTTCATATACAACTCTGGAAGTGATTGTGCTTGGCTTGACAGTGGCTAAGATTGGACGGGTCCTTCTACACCAATCCGGGTACATCAGGATACAACCAACGTCTTTCCACTACCAACTCCAGACTCCTTCCAATCTGATAATGCAGTCCATCAAAGCTAGAGATTACATACAAGCTTCTCAGGTTTAAAGAAAGTACTACATGTTTTCAGAGCAAAGTATACAATAGACTAACTACAAACCAGAAGAAGCAATCTACCAAACTAGTTCAAGAATTACATCAATTTCTGCGCAACAAACTTTTTTAAAATTTCTAACTGTACCAAATAATGATAGGATGATAGCAAACAACATGCATAGGCATTTGCCTTCTCTCAATGGCGTCAACAGAAGTAATAATGACTTGATACATGAAATCCAAAAAAGAAGAGAGGGTATAGGTCTGAGGAAATGACGATTTAAAAGAATTAGGAAGCAATAGAAGCATAAATTTATATATAATTCACATAATCATTATATTCAATTTAATGTTCTGAAAATTTGTCAAGATTAGATTCAAAGAAAAACAAATCACGTGGCCACACATTTAACGATTTAGTGAATGATGGCAAACTTGTGATTTGAAAAATGAACATCATTTCTACTAAAATCTCAACTGAAAAATAGATGATCTCACATTCTCGCGGAAGGTTTGTCGCCTTCTGGATTGAGCTTCTGCCATCTGTATGGTTTTTGTGCAGTGTCCAAAGCCCAAGTGTCAGATAACACTCTTTTTCCTGCAACATCAACAGACACCATATAAAGCATATACTTTCCAGAGGAACAGTTCATGAGTAAATTGACATTTTGGATTAAATATATGGTTTGATTTCTGTAATACCCCTGACCCTGTTATAGGGGCTGGTATTTTACCTAATATTTTGTATGTTTAATTTCCTTTATTTTTTGGATTTATGATTTGTCTTGAACAATTATATATTTTATTTGGTGAATGATGCTTTCTTATATACATACATACATACATACATACATACATACATACATGTATATGTATATAAGTATGTGGGACCCATTTTGTGTAGCATAGAATTGTTTTTTTTTTTTAATAGATCTTTGGCTTTGTAGGGCCCATTGATTTTAAGATAATAGGATCAAGTCAAAGAGCAAAAAGATGCCTAATGCATGGAGGAAAAGTATTCTTATACCCATATACAAGAACAAAGGAGATATTCAGAACTGTGCGAACTACCGCGGGATTAAATTGATGAGCCATACGATGAAATTATGGGAGAGAGTTATTGAGAGAAGACTAAGAAGAACAACAAATGTTTCAGAAAATCAATTTGGTTTCATGCCTGAGAGATCAACCATGGAGGCTATCTTTCTCCTGAGGAGGTTAATGGAACAGTATAGAGAAGGTCAGAGAGATTTACATATAGTGTTCATTGACTTGGATAATGCCTATGACCGGGTTCCTAGGGAGATTCTTTGGAGAGTTCTGGAAAAGAAAAGAGTATGTGTCGCTTATATTGAGGCGATAAAGGATATGTATGATAGAGTCGTGACATCTATAAGGACGACTGGCGGCGAAACTAAGGAGTTTCCTATCACGATTGGTCTACACCAAGGCTCAGCGTTAAGCCCGTACTTGTTTGCCCTAGTTATGGATGAGATTACAAGACATATCCAGGATGAGGTGCCGTGGTATATGCTATTTGCAGATGACATTGTTTTAGTGGATGAGACGAGAGGAGTGAATGCTAAACTAGAATTGTGGCGGAAAACATTAGAGACAAAAGGATTTAGGCTAAGTCGATGCAAAACGGAATATATGGAATGCAAGTTTAGTCAAAGTAGGACACCTGGTAACATAGAAGTAAGTTTGGGCACACAAAAGATTGTAGAGAAAGAAAACTTTAGGTACATTGGATCTATGGTGCAACAGGATGGAGGGATTGATACTGATGTAAGTCACAGGATTCAGGCCGGGTGGACCAAATGGAGGAGTGCTTCGAGGGTCTTGTGTGATCGAAAAGTCTCCCTCGAGGTTAAAGAAAAGTATTATAAGGTGGCGGTACGACCAGCGTTGTTATATGGATCAGAGTATTAGGCAGTAAAGCATCATCATGTCAAGAAGATGGAAGTTGCGGAGATGAGAATGCTAAGATGAATGTGCGGGATCACAAGGAGAGGTAGGATTAGGAATGAGGAGATTAGGGGCAAAGTAGGAATAGCACCGATTGGAGATAAAATGAGAGAAAATCGACTGAGATGGTTCGGCCATGTTAGAAGGCGTCCAACGGAGGCACCTGTTAAAAGGTGTGAAAGCATGGAGATTGCCAGGAGTAGGAGAGGGAGAGGGAGACCCAAGAGAAGTTGGAAAGAAACTATTAAACATGACCTTGCCCACATGGATCGAACGGAGGACATGGCCCTAAACAGATTTGATTGGCGTCGTCAAATCCATATAGCCGACCCCACCTAGTGGGAAAAGGCTTGGTTTGGTTAGGATCAAGTCATTTAGAACTATTGGTGGGACCCATTGCATATTAAATAATTTTTAATTTATTGGTGGACTTCTAATTTGGTAGATGAGAGATATTAGTGGGGCTGTGAGAAGTGATTGTATTCTCATTATGAAAAAGGACCATGAATTAGAAAGAGGTAGTTCACTTAGAATAGGAAGGAGGACTGCTTATGTATTATACAAGATTTAGAAAGTCAACTTTGTTGCCTAAAAGGACTCATAATACAAATAAAGAAGACTTTCCTACTAGAGTTCAAATTAAGAAAGTGGATAGGTAGCACCAAATTATAAATACATGCCTCCACTAAAGAAGCATCCACACAACCTCTCCCCTCTCTAACATTCCTATCAACTAGAACCCTCGAGAGAACTAGAAGAGATTTGAAGAAAACTAGAAGGAGAAGAGAAGAAGCAATAATTAGAGCATTGGTTAATGTCCTTAAGCCTCCCTCACATTGCTAAAGCCGCCGTTTTCTATAGAAGGTGAGTGGACTTCTAAATCTAAATGTGTATATGTCTTTTCCTTCTATTTGATGTGTTTGGAACCCAAAACTACTTGCTTTTCTACTAAATTAGTGTTCTTACTATTGTAGGAATTCTACAGTTCAGTGTGTTTTGAGTGTTGTTTAATCAATAGTAGTCGACAGTCATTCTGCACACTACAGTAATTTGCTATAGTACTCGTTAAGTGATTTGCTACGATGTAGCTACAGTGACAGTTTCAGAATTGAATACATGTTCATATTTGGTTATACATGTTTCTATTTGCATGTTATGTAACTTCTATGACATTCCTAAATGGTGATTCTATTGTGTTATTTGTGAATGTGATATTACATGATTCTAAGATGGTTAATGAATTGTAATTGTTTCACATGTTATCTATCGAATATTATTGTTATAACTTATAAGTTGACTTTTGGTCTTTTTTTGAAGCAACTCAAACTTAGCAGGGTTAGTTATGCAATTACTTTTACGATCGGGTACCAATAATGAAACTAAATGGGGCATGTTAAACCCAAAATTCATGTAAAGGGCAGATTTCAAGCTACCTCGTTGTAAGGGTTGAGAGCAATAAGAGATTTTGTTTATGTGAACTCTAAGGATGAAGTAACATGGTATAATTGGAATGACTGACCATTGGACATCCCTAAACCACTAGCATTTACAAGGCCATGACATAAGTGTTATTCCCGGACTCATAAGTCAGATATATTACTGTTAGGAAGTCCCACATCCCACATCGCCCAAGTCCTGAGTTGGACACGGCTTCATCTACTTGTTTGGGCCTTCTATATATAAGCTTAAGCTTTTGGGTTGGTATGTGACATCTTACATGGTATCAAAGCGGGTTCCAATCCCGTTGTTCTTGTGTAGCACACGTGGCAAACCCATCCATGAAATCCGTTAGGCCTGCACGTGAGGGGGAGTGTTGGGAAGTCTCACATCCCACATCGTCCAAGTCCTGAGTTGGACAAGGCTTCATATACCTGTTTGGGCCTTCTACCTGTAAGCTTAAGCTTTTGGATTGGTATATGGCATCTTACAATTACCTGACTCTAAGGTCAGTTGTATTAATCACCTGATATAGGTCAATCGTTCGATTGACTATAAGTTAGCCCCCTTCTTCGTGATATGAGTCATCCATAAGAAGTATGATTTTGAAAGCCTCTACATATGGTGGTTAGGTGGTCGTCCCGAGGTTAGAATTAGAAACCTTAACCGGACTTAACAAATAAACCTCATCATGTTATATGCTATGATGAATATTTCTTTTATTATATTATTGCCTACACAGAGACATGTAGACTTAGAAATCAATTCACACATTGTTACTAATTTGTGTATTTTTGCCCCAATCCTAGGTAACCAAAACCTAGAGAATGGGATTGTGATGATCAGAATGATGTAGGCATTTGGCATGTGCATTGTGAGGGCAAAAGATAGCATGACAAGTAAAGAACTAGATAGATACATACATTTAATTATTGTGAACAAAAAAGGTTTCGTCTTTTCCTGTATAAGTTTTCTTTCTAATATCAAGATTTATTAATTTATGTCCTTGAATCTGAATTATCTATTTGATTTATGATGGTGATTGAGCTATGTCTTTAAGTTGCAATTCGGAATTGGAAGGGCCCGGCTTCCTGGTCGTGACAATTTCCCTACTTGTATCAGAGATATCTTGAGATGGGTATACCAAGACTCCATCCTTTGATCATGGAGACAACCACAAGACCAAAGAAGAAATTGGTTACTTGCATCGGAGATATCTGCAAAGCAAAATCTGTAGTTCTTTGCCAAACACAGACCCAGATGAAAGAATTGTTACATTTTGCTCCTAAATCAACATCCACATCACTCTAATTTATAAACAACAATGCAAATGAAGCATATCCTCACCATCATTGCCGCTCACAGTTACCAGATAGCGCTGAGCCACCAAGTCCATGGCATGTCCATAGCGAGGCCCTGGTCCTGGCCCTTGAACAACAACCCTATCATTACCAAAAACAGCAATTCAAAATTTTTAATAAAAAAAATCAGAAAACAGTACCAAGATTCAAACTTTGAAAGAGAACAAGAGAGATTGGTCTGAATCTCACCTGTGCCATTTGAATCTATCATTCGTCAAATCGAGCACGTAAAGATCGTCTGTAGAATGCCCTGCAGGTCCGATACCGCCCTAGCAAGAGCATCAACATGTAAATCAAAGACCAAGCTCAAAAACAAATACAATAAATAAATACTACATCAACAATTGTTATAACTGGATGGTTTTCTCTGTAATTTCACCTGAAAGACAACCATAGTTCCAACCACAGCAGCAGCATGAGCAGCTCTCGGAGAAGGCGGCTCTCCAATGGGTCGCATCCTATGAAATTCCATCCACAAAAATAGTCCAATTGTCCAAATCCAAATCACCCAACAACAACAAAATCCTAACAAGATCACAAACCACAACATCAAATAAGCAAACCTAGTCCACTTCCGAGTCAGAATGTCATAAGAATGAACTGAATTAGTGACTCCAGCCAACCCTATCACATCAAAAAAAAAAAAAAAAAGTCACTTCTCTACTCTATCGAATTGTGAAGTAGCGGAGATCAAATTGAGATGAGTAGAAATTTGGATCGTTTCGATCAGTAACTGATGCCGGGAACGGAGGAGCTGCCTCCCTCGATGGCAGTGGCGCCGCCGAAGAGGATGAGGCGCGGGCCGTGGGTTTTGGTGGCGGCGACGGCGGTGAGGGTGTGGCCGCAGCGCGGCCCCGGCGAGTCCTCGTCGGCGTCCCAGCTGGACTCCACCGACCGATAAGTCGGCGCCGGAATCAGCCATGGCTTGGAACCCATAGCCATAGCAGAAGAGATAACAGAGATCGATCGATGCGCAAGCTCAGACGAACAAGCAGCAGATTAGGGTTTGGGGGTTTGGGAAATATGAGGGAAGGAAGAAGAAGACAGAGTAGTAGTAGTAGTAGTAGTATAGGGTGTATAGACCCTAGAACTAGGAGTGGGGCCCGAGTGGCCCACCGATCAGATGGCTAGGAGTGCGGCCCGCCCTCTGGAGAAATGGACGGCTGAGATGAGAGAATCGGAGGGGGAGAAATGGGGGTATTTTTGTTGCAGTAGAACTGTTCGTTTTTAGTTTGGAGCTTGCAAAGGTCAAAACAGAGAGTGAAGGAGACGGAGAAGTGGGAAAAGTTTCAACTGTCCCACTGGCTTTGCATGTATTTACAAACTACCCCACACCCGCCTGGTTTTTGGGTTTGAAATTTTATATTGTTTTGCATGCATTTATGAAAACACCCTCCCGTCTTTTTAGGTAATAAGACAAGTTGGGAGGCGCTATTTGCACGTTCCTCCGCATTCCTTGTTCGTACATTAATTTCAAAAACCATGAATGAGGATTTTATTTTAATGGAAAAGAAAATTTTGGTACTGTAGAAAATCTGAGATAAAGAGTTATTTATAAAATAGTTTTAAAGTGGATGGATGTACTTAATTGAAGACTTTCTAAAAATCTTAGGGACTTATTTGAAAAGTTTTAAAATTTGTATTCTTTTTTTGAAGTAAGGCAAAAGTTTAAGGCCTTTCTTGTGTGGTGATCTCCAATAATAGTAAACCGGCATGAATCGTAAGCAAGTTTGTCAAATCACATAAATATGCGCGTCGTGTGATTGATTGTGTGTGCTTAATTTATTGTTCTCATAGATCGCGCGTGTATTCGATCCCTAACAGAATGTAGTGTATTTTTAATTCTATTCGTAAGCTGTAAATTTCGGGTTCATGGTTTTAGGTGAGACTTTCAACGATCGGTGGATGGTCCACTCACCATGTGAACCACGATTAGGTTTCTCCCATGCACACTATGAGGGAGCTCCCATCCAGACTATCCTAAAGGCAGGACTCTCCTGAGTCTCCCATGATGACCAACACTAATCCTTTGAAACTTTATTTGTAAATGAGGATGATAGCATCTTATGGTAGAGAAGTGTTCTTCTATATTGATAAATGTCTCAAAGTCATAACCAAATGGCAAAAGGGCATCTCATATTAGTAGCTACCCGAGGACCGCTCCCTAGACCGGTAGGTCTCATAAGGGCTGCACAGAAAATCCGATATTACCGCTAAACCGGACCGATCCGACCAAATCGGGCAGTTCGGGTCGGTTTTATAGTAAATCGGCTCGGTTTACGATTTGAAAATTGTAGAAACCGCTTCCATCGGTCGGTTATCAATTTAAACCCTCGGTTCACCGCCTAAACCGAATCGACCAGTAAATTATGTAATTTGAGTATTTGACTATTTGGATTTTAGGGTTTCATTTGGATGGCATTCGACAACTCATGCCCCTCTTGCGCCTTTTCTGGGGGCATCATCATTTTGGATTTTTTTAAAATAAAATAAAATAAAAATAAACGGTTTAACCGACCGAACCAAACCGAATACTAAGCCCTCTCTATCGGTCGGATCGGATTGGTTAATTAAGAAATAGATAAGTTTAGTTTGGTGGTTGGTTTTAGTGTTAAACCGATCCGAACCGCCCATGTGCAGCCCTAGTCTTTTCACCAGTTCCAACCAATAAATTAATAAAAAGTCCACCACTTCCGGCAAAGAAAAATAAAGAAAATGTTATTTATATTGATTTTTGCATGGGAATTTTCATGTTGATGACTTGTTCTGATCGGTGAGAGGCTAATATCTGCTTGATTTAAATCATTTATGTGTGGGGAAATTCCCAAGAGAATCCTGGGCAAGGTGCTCCATCCCGGGGGGGGGGGGCCCATCAGCAAATCCATCCCGGCAAGTCCATCCCGGCAACTCCCCCACCTCGGCAATGCACGCCTTAGCAAGACCAGACACTCCACTTCGGCAAAGCATCCCACTTCGGCTGCCCAGCTCGGCCCGACTTCGGCTCCCAGCTCGGCGACAGTACCAGGCCCTTCCACTTCGGCAACAGTGCCATGGCCCTACATCTCCGCCAGGTCTCACCCGGCACGACACTGCATCCCGGCCAAGCACCTCATATCGATGAGAGTACTGAGCACTGACAGCTGTCCTCCCATGGACGCTCAAGCACGCTATGGCCCGTGCGACAAGACAAGGGGATAGCCCGTATCTCCTGACAGATCACCCTCCACAGCTCCCAAGGCGCCAGGATATGGCCTAACGGGACAAGACAGGCTACGACGGGACCAGACAGGCTACGATGAGATCGCGCCTCCCTAGTACCTGACAAAGTGGGCTATGACAAGACAGCCAACTACCCCTTTGCCTCCTCTTCCTCTACATAAACACAGCTACAGCTCCAAAGGAGAGGGGGACGCCATTACCACTCTGGTATGCCATCTTCTTCCCCAAAAATCTCCTCCCTCTGCTTAGTTCATATACTAACTTAGGCATCGGAGAGCCCTGCGCCGCCCAGGCCAGGGTCCTCTGACCTGCATTTCTCCTTCCTTTTCTCAGGCTCCAGGCGCAGGCATCGGTGTCCCTAATCTCACTCGGGTAAGTCCTCTAAGGCACCCCCCATTATTGTGGGTCGTTATTTTTTGCACCTACAATTTATATCACAATCCCTTTAACTGATATGCTCTATGTCCCAACCTTACATCATTGCAGGGATAGTTTAGTATGAATCATATTGTAAAATTGCTTGTTTATCCAAAGTACTTTTTCTATTAAAGTAATTATAATGTAAGGAAATATTCATGTGTATCCATTTGCAACATAGTGGGGCTAACTTTATAATCCCTCCGAACTATCAACACACACAGAACTCCTTGAATTACACTGGATTCATCGAGCTCTCACAGATCCAAATGGACTGAACCATTGGATCGGGGGGGGGGATGAATTTATCTTTAATATAAAGTTGTTAAACTTGTGGGGTCCACCTAGAGCAACGGATCTAGTTCCAAAACTGGTTCTAACTTCTTTTCATTTTTCTCATTTTTTTAAAAAAAATAAGTATATCATTCAACTTTTAATAGTGCATCAAGTCTACTACCTCCAATATTATACATAAAAATGTCAAAAAAATATTATTTCGATGTACAATTTGCAATATCAAAGACTTATATACCGGTCCTAGATCCACGGGTCGAAACCTATATGAACCTAGAACCGGACCCGTTTATCAATCAAAACCTAAATTGAATTCCGAATTCAGACCCGTTTATGAATTGAAATCTAAAATAAATTTGAGACCCGATATTTTTCGGATCAAAACTTTTAAATTATCGAATAGCCTTTCGTAATCCGTTAACAGGGTACCCTTGTGCCCCTTGTGAGCTCATAAAATGCCATGAGGGATGGTTGGATATGAAAATGTCCATATAATGTATTGTAATATGGATAAAACATTACACGGCAGCCTACCATGTTTCTAGGCACGTGATCACACGCCGCAAAAAACATGGCTTTCCTTTGTGCACTGTTGTATGGAAGCATGAAAAAGGAAACGTATGGCATTCAGTGGACCCACTAGATTCCACAATTAATCTCTTGTACGAAATTTTCAATGAGTCACTGATTGGACAAGTCAACTGTGATGAATATCGTACTTAGAATTGCAAGTGTTCAAATTGAATTATTAAAAAAATACTTAGCCCATGCGTCTCTACTTTTAGCTTTTACTTGTCTAAATATTTAAAGTAGATAGAGCTTTACTAGCAAAAAAAAAAAAAAAAAGTTAAGAGTTTTGAAAAATCAAGAGCGTTTGGTATCAAAATTTATCCTTTGTCTATTTCAGAAAAGTAGAGGCAAATCCTTTTAAATTAAAATATTTTATTTTTAGGCAGTTGAAAATCAAAACTTTTGTAATAAAATAGAGGTGCTGGTACATTTTTAAGATAAAAGTGCCCTTAGACGTTCTTTTATTGGCACCGAAAATTCTTTTGAAGTATCCATTTGTTGAACACTGTAGCACACTTCAAACCGGGAGAAAAGAGATGGAAGAGGGAGAGGAGGAAATAGGAAAAAAATCTCAAAAAAGAACCACATAGTTGAGAACACAATCAATCAAACTATTTAACATTGTATCTGATTGCAACAGTGTTCCGTTTTATGGACTGCAACACCACCCAATAAAAAACACCTCATTTTTATAGGATCCAATTTGCCCATCAATTCATTTTGTAGAGGCATTGGTGGCATTCTCTCTCCAATTAGTTCCCATTCACACCTGTTCCTTTTTCTTTTTAACCATTGAAATCTACTTCAAAGTTAGATTCAATCAATTTGAGAGAGAGAGAAATAGAGAGGGAAGTAGCAGTAGCTTGTGCCCTATTCATAGATTTAGATGGGTGCCAGTTCACTTCATTAAAGTTCTACTGGTGTATTAATGCCATTCATAGGTCATACCTATATTTCTTTTCCTAAAAAGTGCATTCTACAACTGGAGCATAGACATCTAAATCATAATAAGTGTTGAAAGAATTCTAGAAGAGCTCACATGATTCTTCCTCACCCAACATTTTTGGAGGGTGGATAGCAGATACAACTAGGAATTTATTGGTCATAATAATAAAAAAATGAAGCAATAAAATTTTCATAATTTAATTATCTTTTTTAGATGCCTACATTTGAATCTTGAGCTTTATTACCTTTCTAACTTCACATGTGCAGGTCTTGAAATTTTGGGTTTCATGTGGACCATTTCACACGAGTACATTGAGGTGTCTACCTCTGGTAAGAAAAATCCAGTACCCTTTTCAAAAGTAGGTTCCTGTTTTTATTAGATACCATGATTCCCTCTAACCACTGGAGATTGGAGTTGGCTAAACATCACTTTATTCAATGAAAGTAATGGTCCTGTAAGGTTGTATGGTACATACCACGTATTGGACCCTACTTGGGGTTTCATATACAATGTTGTATGGTACATACCACGTATTGGACCCTGCTTGCGGTTTCATATACAATGGAACAAGAGGAGAATCAAAAGATCGGAAGGGGCCAACTTAGATATCAAATTTGAAGTCAATTTAGTACTTTTTAACCCCTTCCTCCATGCCCCACAATTAACACCTCTATGTAAAACAACGAAGACCTAACCCTCAATCAAACGATCTAGTTCATTTGGGTCCATGTAAATTCAGACATTAGGGGGGGGGGGGGGGGGGGGGGGTTGTTTCCATTTTGATGGTTCATTAGATGGGACCCACTGGCTGGAATATACCGTAAGATGGTAAGAACCATCCTTACAGGACCATGATTCATTATATCATTGTTAACCCTCCTAAGATTCAAGAGTTTTATTGCATATTTTAGGGTTGTTTGTTACCATGGAATGTATAGAAATTGAATAAATAGGAATACATTGTTAAATGAACTCATCCTTAAGATTATTAATTGAAGATACAAGAGGTAAAAGATATCAGAATATAAGGTAGTAATGTAGATGAGACTCTGACTTCCCTGAAATTTGATTCACTAGGGTGACGGTTGGGTATTCATTCCCATTTTTTCTCAATTATATTTTTCTAAATAAAATATTATTTTATGCTCATTTTTGTGAATTCAGCCTTTGTCTTCTTTTTAAACTACTTACAGCAGGAACTCTTATGTGTTCAATTTCTACGAGTTCTATAAAAACAAATAGGATTCTTTCCATGGACAAACTTTCCACTTTTTAATGACAAAATTTCATTTTGTTTTTTATTTTATTTTTTTGGAGGGGCTGAACTACATATATATATATATATTTTTTATTTTTGTTATCAAATTGCTCCTAACTTACAATATCGTGAATTCATGTCATCAACAATAATTCGGATTTCACATTTTTCAATCATCCACAATCCGCACAATAACATTTCCCAATCACTACTCCATAGGCTGTGTCTCATCTCAGTGTAACTGAGGACTTCAATCAATGGATAGGATAGGAGTAGGATGCAGGGACAGGTAGCCAATTGACCAGTATTTCAGTTATGATTCAATCTGTTGGACTGACATCAGAGAGAAATCTTGTCAAGGGAAAGGGAAGCTGTTCAGATTTGATGTTGGTCATTAAGTTTGAGCGGTAACTTATATGACAGCTGACACAACTGAGCAACAAGATTCCAATTGAATTGGTGCATCAATTCTTGCCTAGTCGATTCAAATTTACTCTTTCTACAAAAACTTGCATTTTTGGGAATGTCAGTTCGCACGTGGAGGAGTAAAGATGATGGTCAAGTGAGTGGAACTTGAAATGCAACTTTTTCTACCTTTTAAAAAAAAAAATTTGTGTAAAAGGGAAGTGGAAAAGTAATCTCCTGATGTGATATTTATAGCTACAAACTTTACCATATGTTAGCTTTTTTTTAATGCAAAAAATGTGCATTATTTGATGGTGAAGTATAGTGGAGACAAGAAAATCATTTCTAATTACATATAATCTCTCTTGCCTTTACTTTACCTTGGATAGTTCAAATAAGGGGATTTTACGAGAAAAATCACCTCACATTTCATCTGTATTAAAAAGGCCCTCTTAGTTTCCCTGATACAATAAAGGCTTTTTCGCCAATTTTATCTGTTGTTTGAACGATGATTTCTTCACTCGTTTCAGTGGAACAATGATATCATCGCTCATCTTGTATTCTTCCTCTTTTTCCATCTCCCTATTTTATTTTTGTCCAACCACCACCCTCAACACCTTCATCATCTTCAATACCTCTATCCAACCACTTCATTCCTAATATTTCCTTCTCACACCATCCATCTTCATATTCACCTTGCACAGAATCCATTCGAACCCATCTTTGCAACTCACCACTTTGTACATCTGAATCGATCATCATTCCTCTCTGAGGCCAACAAATGTGATGAGGAGGAGGAGGAGATGTAAGACCCCATCCCGAGTTAATCAAGATTAACTCTAATTAATCAAAATTAAAAATAATTAATCATGTTTAATTAAGCTAATGAAGGAAATTGATCAAATGACATTGGATTAGCCTAAAATGAATGAATTAGGCTTAATGAAATGATAATGAACTCATTAATTGAATTGAATTGAATTGGAATTGAGACTCAAACAATGAAATGAAGGACTTTTACGTAAATATGAATTTACGCGTATTTTATCGAATAAGGAAATTCTTGATACCAACCATGGTTTTAAAAACCGGCCGATACTGGTTCGTATCGGCCGGTACCGAGCCGATATCTCACTTAGATATCGGTATCGGCGATATCGGTCTTCAACTCGCGAAGATATCGCGAGATATCGGCCGATATGATGTTCATATCGGCCGTGACGATATCTCGGCCGATATTTTGATCCCTTAAAAGCCCAAAAACCCTATTTTTTTCTCATTCTTCATCTTCTTCCCCTCTCCTCTCATATCCAAACTCCTTAGAGCAGCAGCCACACATTCACACATCCCTCTTGCATATTTTCTTCAAAAAAATATTATTTAAGGTAAGAGAAAATCAACTTAAAGCATTTTATTATGTATTTATGTGTTTTTTTTTTTAGATGAAGCATGGAAAATTGGAAATCATGAGAATTTCACTTGTGCTGTGTTCTTCACTAAGAACTGAGTTAGATCTATATACTTTCATGCTAGATCTACTCATACACATGATTTTGTTTTTTTTTTTTCATTTTTTTTTTGGATTTTTTAATATTTGAATAAACATATATCATTTTTTTGAAATTTCATCACAAATATGTTCTTTTAATGATTCATGATCATTGTATGATATGTAAATGATTGATCTACATACTTTTATGCTAAATCTATATATTTAAGATTTTGAAAATAATTTTATTAAATCTTTGTTTCTTCTAAAAATAATTATTGTTACTTGTTAGGGTATTTATGATACCAAATGCTTATTAATAGTATGTAAATGATAGATCTACATCTACTCATAGTCATAAACATGATTTAAATTTTTATTTTAATTATTTTATTTTCGGATTTTCTAATATTTGAATTATAATATATCATTTTTTTGGGATTTCATCATAAATATGTTCTTTTAATGATTCATGATCATTGTATGATGTGTAAATGATTGATTTACATACTTTTATGCTAGATCTATATATTTAGGATTTTGAAAATGATTTTATTAAATCTTTATTTTTCTAAAAATAACTATTGTTAATTGTTAGAGTATTTATGATACCAAATGCTTGTTAATAGTGTGTAGATGATAGATCTACATCTACTCATTGTCATAAAAGATCATTTAGATTTTTATTTTATTTATTTTATTTTCGAATTTTCTAATTTTTGAATTTTTGGGGAATTTCATCATAAATATGTTCTTTTAATGATTCATGATCATTGTGTGGCATGTAAATGATTGATTTACATACTTTTATGCTAGATCTATATATTTAGGACTTTGAAAATGATTTTATTAAATCTTTAGTTTTTTCTACAAATAATTGTTCAAGTGTATTTAATATTTATGATACATTAACTACCAAAGGCTTAGGACTTTGAAAATGATTTTATTAAATCTACAATTGTTGTTAGAGTATTACTATTATATGAATGTCTTATTTTATAGGAACAATGATGCGTGACATAGATCCGGCATGGAGTCACGGTGAATCAGTAGGAAGTAAAAGCAAAATAAAATGTAATTATTGTGAAAAGGTTCTCAATGGGGGGATTACCCGATTGAAACAACATTTGACACATGTATCAGGACAGGTGATAAAATGTCCGAAAGTGTCACCAAATGTGAGAGCTGAAATGCAGGGGCTCCTTAAGGCAATTGCACAAAAAAAAGTAGTACAAGAAAGAAGAAGAACCGAGAAACTTGAAGCATGCAGAGAAGGGGTGTTTGGTTCCTCTGATGATGACGATGAAGACCCGAAAATGACAAGGGCTAGGAGAGAAAGTGTAAGGTCACTTCAGGAGGAGGAAGAAATGAGAAGAATGCAATATGAAGCAGCAGCTAGAGGTATCCAATATGAGCAGGGTGGTTCATCCGGATCGGGGGGAGCGAGTTTGCGTCGGGTATTTAGTCATAAACAACCCCGTCAAGATCCAGACATTGAGGAGGTTGAAAGGCCTCCTACACAGGCACCTCGTAGGCCAGGTGTGGTGGGGGCAACTGACCCATTTGCTTATAGAAAATCAACATCAAAGCAGCCAGGCATCATAAAAGCACTAAAGGGCAAGTTTGGTAAAACAAGAGATAATCTAGTGAGAGCTACTGGGAAGTTTTTTTTTTTATGGAGGCATTCCACCCAACAAGGCATCTTCTCCTTATTTCACCATCATGTTAGATGCAGCTGCAGAACATGGTCCAGGTATAAAGGCACCCACCCCTTACGAGATTGGGCATGTATGTGTTGAGAAAGAGTATGATGAGTTGTAGGCTTGGGTGAAAACTTTCAAATGGGCATGGAAGGAAAGAGGTTGCACACTAATGTGCGATGGGTGGACGACTATCACACATTGCCATCTCTTGAATTTTCTAATCTACTCGTCTGTGGGCACGGTGTTTATCAAATCAATTGATGCAACTGATTACATCCAAGATGCAAGATATATTAATAGGTTATTGAATGATGTGATTGAAGAAGTTGGGGCAGATTGTATAGTTCAGGTGGTTACCGACAATGTTGCAAACATGAAGGCTGCAGGAATGATGCTTATGAAACAAAGGCCAAGGATTTTTTGGTCTCCATGTGCAGCACATTGCCTGGATTTAATGCTTGAAGATATTGCAAAAGGAAAAGTCATGAAGCAAGTGATTGGTAAGATAAAGCAGATCACCAATTTTTTTTATCAGTCATATAGACTCATTTCCATGATGAAAACACATACAGAAAACCATGAACTACTGCGGCCTGACATCACTAGATTTGTCACCCACTTTATTGCCATCGAAAGTGTTTACAAGTATAGAGAATGACTTCTGCAATTAATAAAATCACAAGAGTTCATGAATTCAAAATGGGGAAAGAGACCAAGTCCCATTACAATAGAAGTATGTAAAACAATTGAGTCCAATAAAATTTTGGCCTCATGTGAAGGGTGTTTTGAATGTTTTTGATCCCATAATAAAAGGTTCTTCGATTGGTTATCGGCGATGATAAGCCAACAATGGGCTTCTTACATGAGGCCATGGAGAGATCAAAGCTGGCTATTCAAGCAGATTATAGATATTACAAAAAGTATTGGAAGATCATCGACGATCGATAGGGACGACAATTGAAACATGATTTACACACTGCTAGTAAGTAAACGTTATTTCCTTTAATATTTGAATTGTTGTATTCAATTTGGCCTCACTATATTAATTTATCATTGACTAAAATTCATTGGTACTTTTACAGGATACTTTTTTAATCCACAATTTATTAGGGACGTATATCTGATGAAATCCGTTTGGGATTAAAAAATATAATTGAAAGAATGGCAGCGAATACAGATGAAGCAATTTGGGCTACTAATCAGGTAGGCTAATTAAGAAAAATGGTATAACATTGTAATTTCTTCAATTTATTTTATTATGTTAATGTCTTCAGATTGATATATATACAATGTACGTGCTGGAAGCTTTGGAACGACGACTGCGCGGAGAGCTATCACACAGACCAATCCCGGTATTGATTGTAAATTTGTAATGTCATTTCTATATTATTCAAGGACTTATTATTATTTTATTGACTCTAATATCATTTCTATTTTTTTTAGCTGAATGGTGGTTAAATTATGGAGAGAGTGCTCCTGCACTAAGGATGATTGCTATTAACGTCCTTAGTCAAACAACATCGTCTTCCAATTATGAAAGAAACTAGAGCACCTTCTCCTTTATCCACACAAGACTAAGAAATATATTAACAATGCTGAAGCTAAATAAATTGGTCTACATCCACTACAACCTCAAGCTCCGGAGTAGAAATAGAAGGAGAAGACAGTATGAGGATCACCGGTATTATTTTTGTCCAATTAATTTGGACTATATCTTTTCAGAAGAGGATACTGTGTTAGGTCAATGGCTGGAAGAACAAGAAGAACCGGTGTTAGACCAAGACCCAGAGTTAGAGGGGTTGATGGAGGACTTGACTGGGGATAGGCCTGAGCCAGTGAGGGCCTCAGAAAGGTTGAAAAAAATAAACTTGACAGTGCAACAGGGGCGCGCGCCTGATACAAGTGAGCCAAGGGGACAGGACATGGACAAGGAGAGTGAGTTAAGTATTTCTACTTCTTCATCATCAGCAGGAATTCCACCTGACTCTCCCGGGGATGAGGGTCATTATAGAGATGATGAGCATGTCACTTATGAGACAGTTGAGTATTTTCCTGCTGCTACCGAGTTAGATCCTCGCCGTGGCTATGTCAGACATGTTGGACAGACAGGGAGTAGTAGTGACGTTGCTGGGCAAAGAGTGGGGGAAGGTACTCATGGTCATCATGGGGGTTATGTTGGCCAACAAGGTGCCATGTATGGACAGTATATGAATTATTCATATGACCCTAATTGGGTACCCCCTTCACCAACACCGATAATGTCTATCAAACAGATATTAATTGAGCAAGGGAGGCTTCCCCCACCACCACATGATCTCCAACGACCTTTATATGCCCCTCATAGCTATTTCATACCATTTCTGCACAATTACCAAGAACAATCTACAGGGGATCAAGATAGTTCATTATCTTATCAAGAACAATCTGAATATAGTCATGGGTATGGTAGCGCTGCACAGCAGTATGGAGCATATCTTTTTAACCAATACCAAAGAAATGATGATGATGATGATATTGAGCCTGCGCGACACTCCACTTGGTATTTGGCTATCAATCTATCAACTATCATACACTCATACTCATCAATCTCTCTCTAGTTTCTACTCTCTAGTCCCCTCTAATTTCAGGTAAACCATGAACCTTTTGATGTCTAGGTGCTTTATGATTTATCTATCTCACTATCATTTTTCAGATTTTAATATGTTATCTTCATGGTCATGAATTTCACAATTTATTTGATGATTGATATATTTGTTATCTACTTATCTTTATTTTCTTAAATTTTACACTAATAAATTGATCATGAGCATCAATAATGGTTGCATTATATGAAATACTAGACAAGAAAGCGAACAGCGACACAGACAGGACTCATAACTTAAGGTGACCGAGATTTTGGTTTATTGTTGTTACTAATGAAAAAAAAAATTGTTTTCCAGCATTTTCTAATATTTTGGATTTTTTGGATATTTTTGCGAATTTTTTTGAATTAAAAAAAATCACACCGTGACGACCGCGACGGACCGATATCTGCGATGATATCGTTTTTCGGCCCGATTGATACCGCGATCGATACCGAGATTTTAAACCATGATACCAACACGCTTATTTCGAAGAGTACGTTTATTCTTATAAAAGACTTGAACTCGTTCGACGAGAAACGGATCTAATGACTCCTCATTTGACTCAAATCGTAATGAGAAGTGAGGTGAAGGGGCTAAATGCAAAAATGATGCTTATAAAGGATAAGATGAACTCATTTGAGTTCATTCATCTCCAATCTCAAACCCTAGACTCTTATCTTTTTCCTTTCTTCCATTTTTTTCTCTATCAAGCATCAAGGTTGAGGCATTGTGAGTGTTTTTTAAGAGATTTCTCTTCTTCATCTTCTTCCTCAACTTGGGTTCAGTTTTCTTGGAGTTGAAGCTTGGGAAAGAAGCTTCAAATTGGGGATTTTATCTTAGAATCAAGCTAAACAAAGAGGTTTTCATCAATTAATCTTCAAACAAGGCAAGTATATACCATTCTTATGATTTATGATGTTTTAGAGCTTATTGGAACTCAAAGAGTTCAGTTTCCAAGAGTTGCTTCAGAAATTTTGAAGCTTTGAACTTTAGTTTTGGGAGCAGTTCGGCTGACCGACATGCTGACCGAACCCACAGGGTTCATTTTCACAGAGAATTCAGTTTCTGAAAAGCTGATCGACAGATTTCGGTTAGGCGAATTTGAGAGTTCGGCTAACCGAAAGGTGACCGCCGAGCTGACCAAAATTGTGGTCGGGAATTTCCAGTAGAAGACAAACTTCTGGAAAGCTGACCGAACTGAGTTCGGTGAGCCAAAATAGGGACTTCGGTCGACCGAGGGTCTACCGACAAGCCAATCGAGAACCCTTGAAGTATCAAAAATTCTGAGTCTTCTGGGCTAGAGACCGTGGTTGACCGGGTGAGTTTGGTTGACCGAGATGCCAACCGAAATGATGATTATGCTTTTTTTATCATAATTCAACTTCTGGAAAGCTAACCGTAGGTAGCCGAAATTGAGATTTCGGCTAGCCGAGAGGTAACCGACGAGGTGACCGAGATTGAGGGAATTTTCAGATTGAAGTATGATTTTCCTATTTTGAAGCCTAATTTATACAGGCTGGTTTTATTACTGATTTTATTAATGTCTAAACCTTCATAGGTGTTAGCTAAGGTTATCCTAATGCACAAATTAATTATATAAAATAATGTTCATCAAGAATAACACGTGCATTGGATAACGAACGTTTCACTCAATTGATTGGTTTAGAAGTCTGAATATGATTAGATTTGATTCCCGAATTTGATATTGTATTGTAGATTCTTAAGCTCCTTATCGAGCTACACTGACATAATGTGCCGAATTAAGAAATTAACGAATAGTTACTGAAAGTAACAATGTATTGAATAATCCTACTGCAGTAGATGTATTGGAGCGTTCTGGAGCTCCGTGGTGATGTCAGTGATCTCTGATCAAGACACTGGTAAATCTCACTCATTTGATAAGTCATTAATATAAAAGAGTACTCACTGAAGTGATACTGAAAATGGAATGAATTGAATGAACATGAACTGATAATGAATAACTAGTATTTGTGTGTACAAATACAACGATGCTTCCGTTGGAAGAACTGAACTAAGATGAAACAATTACTATTGTAGTTGTCAATTCTGACTTATTGATATTTGACTCTAGAATTTGATTACTGTAATTAATTTGAATTATATAGAATTGATTTACTGATTGATAGTATGTACTATCATAGAACTGTATATATATTGTGGAACCGTCGTGTTCACGGTGTTATTGATGACATCGCAGGCCCAGTTGCCCATGTCGGTCCTGTAGAGGCCGCGCCGCCAGCGAAGGAGGCCCATCCGATACCTCCAAGAGGTCTAATCGAATGGACTTAAGCCTGAGTGCGAATGAGAGAATTATTTTGAGAATATTTTGAAATAGTTTTTTGTATAATTCATTTTTTGAATGTGAATAGAAGTCGCCTGTATTGTACTTGAATATATAGTGGTTGACTTTAGTAGAAAATAGAATGTGTATATTGAACTTTACTTTTAAGGTAAAGAATTCGTATTGTATGGAGTGCTTCGTCAATGTATATATTCCGCAAATTTTATACATTTGACATTTTATGTGATTGATATCCCTTGTAGATTCCATTTTAATTTTATGTTAATTCGGAGTTTACGGGAGTAAGTATGAGATCGTGACTCGGGATTTGTCCGAAGTAATCAGATCTCGGGCCTGGGTCGTGACAGGAGAATGAGGAAGCTAGTGGCGCTTCCCTTGCCACATCTCTAAGTTTTCCATTTGGAGACTTTGGCTTGCAAAACTCTTTTGATGCTTTTCCATTTTATCCACAAAATCTCACACAAATAATTCATCAGTCAACAGTAAAAATAAAAACCATCCATTAAAAACCAATATCACCAACATCTCTAGAAAATAAAAGAACAAGAAGTTAAGAAAATATTAATATGGACATGTGTTTGTTCATCAATACCATATTTTTGGAATTGAGGAAGCATCCTAGTCATGGATTGTAAATAGACTTAGATAAAAACAAACAAACAAACAAATGAAAATAGGACGATGGAGGTGTTGTATGATGGAGGTGTTGAAAGTAGTGGGTTGGGTGAAAAACAGAGTGGGGAGATAGAAAAAGAGATGAGAAAAAAGAGGAAGAAAGAAAATAAGAAGAAGACACAAGCGACGATAGCGTCGCTCAACTGAAGACACGAGCGATGATATCTTCATTCAATTGAAAAGAGTGATAATATTATCGCTCAATCAAAAGTGAAAATTGGCTTAAGGGCCTTTACTATTGTAAAGAAATCATGAGGGTCTTTTTGGTGCAAGGGACATCTAAGGTATTTTCTTCTGTAATTTTCTCTTCAAATAAATACTCCACAACTTCTCTACCTTAACTCGATATATTTTATCTTTTATCTTTTTTTATGATGTGATATTTACTTCACCTTTAATATACCACACAAGAATAAGCTTGACATAAGTTAGTCTCCTTTCTTAAACTGGGGTCCATCAGATAATGCTTTGCACACGGGGGGAGAGAGAGAGAGAGCGTGATCTCAAAATATTGCCAGCGAAAGAACTTCATCAACGAAAAAAAGTCAATTCAGATAGTTTGGTGTCATTATTTAATATTTTATTATTAATTAGTGAAAGAAAAGTTTAAAAACAATTTCTTCATAGAATTCTCCATATTTTTTTCAAAGTATATAGAATTAGGCTTCAACCTATGATGCTGATGGTGATGGCAATTGTCTATCGGTATCACTCAAAATGTGTTTTGGACTCATCAGTCATCTTCTTTCTTTGACCATGTATGGCCCACATATGATGGGAAATGTGGTCAAAGGACTTAGAAGATCCGTTGATGAGCCCCAAAATGACAAGAGGTTTAGACTTTGCACACATGATTGATGATTCAAAGGCAGCGACCGAAAGAAAATGCATCAAACCCGTGATCCCCTTCTCCTGCTTTCTTACACATCACATGCTTATCAGTTACGGCAGTGCACTTTGGCTGCACAAACTTTCATATTTTTATTCATAGGAAAAGGCACTGTTTGCCCTTGGAAGATGACTTCACGGGCATTTAATTACCTTTATTTTCTTTGGTTGCACATTCTTTCCAACAATATACTGATATAGTTAGGACAGCGGACTCGCATTGTCCACTATGTATTGTCAGCACAGGCTGTAGATGTTTGTGATGATTGACCTCCTTCAAGTCCAAAATTTGAATCGTGTACCCTTTCTCTAACTTTGATTGGAAATTTTGTTTTTTTCTTATGATTTTGTCCACCTCTTTTTCACAGCCCTGACACACAGGATCATTGTCATGCCGTAGAAGAGTAAATGCTTTCCCAAAAACAGATTCCCCACCCCCAAAGGAAAGCCACTTCCTTCCTAGTAGAGGAAAATTATTACAAAAGCACCCATTTTTCTTGAAGAAAACGGGTATCAAATGAAGGAATTAGATCAAGACAGAAAAACCATATGCTTTTTATTCTTTTCGCTTACGTAGAAAAGCAGTTATATAAACGCCCATAATGTTTCTTAGTATCTTTTTATTTCAAATAATTTGAATACTTGGAAATTATAAGAATAGTATTTTTAAAAATGATTAAAATTGAAGAAACAGATGTGGAATTTCCAATAAGACCATCCCTCTAATGGAAAATGAATCAAGGGAGGTGGGAAAAGAAAGCCCTGCCTCCATCCTAATAATTCAAATCCCAAGAAGGTGAGGGCTACAATTACATTGGTACCTAATATCCTAGGTCCCCTCACCTCATATCTTTCGCCCCTTGTCCATTTTCGGGACCCTCAGTTGAGCTCATTTAACCTTAAATTCTTATGTATTCTATGAAAACAAACAGGCTGATGGATAAAAGCAAAAACTGATAGAGACCAAAAAGCGGCTAACCAATTTCCACCCACACATATCCTGATTGTTTTGGGTAAGATGGAAGGTGGAAAGCCATTATTTAAAAAATTAACCATGCAAGCTCTAATCACCCTTATTTTATGTTGTTTGGATAATAAAGACTTTACCTCACTTTATCTCATTTAACTCAATATGTAAACACACCCTAAAAGCTTCACTTATAATTTGCTACAACATGATTGTTTATTAAAATAGATACATATATATATATATATATATATATTTTAACCATCAATAATCATCTCGTTTTGAGGCCCCTTTGCATTATGGAAAGGAAAAGGTCTCGACTTCTTTTTCCAGATCCACCAATTTTAAAGGCCTACCCCAACGTGCCAGCATACTTTAATTAAAACTAGAAAAAACAAAGCTGTTTTTCTTTTGCCATAGGTCAACTACCAGCTGGAAAGCAATGGGGGCAGGGCACAAAGGAAAGGTGAAAGGTACTCAATTGAAGTGGAGATAAAGAAAGCCTATAACGTGACATTTCGTTAAAAATTTATAAGCCCCCCACAACCTCACACCCGGGAATCTTGTAATTTGTAAAGCCCAAAGGGCCCTTTTGGATCTTTGTAGGCTTCGTGAGCTTGCATAACATAGAGATCCGAGTTACCAAAGTAAGGGTGGGAAATGGTAGGGTCAGGTTCAGTTGAGGCCTGAACTAGACCCATTTATTAACCAATCAAAATTTTTTTAACCCAAACCCAGATTAACCCAAAAGCCAAACGTATCAACACATACCCTGATTAACCACTCAGGTTATGGATGGTTGGTGCTTGATAGTGCAGTTATTAACACAAGCTTAGGTTGGCAGATAAAGTAGCAAGAATGCACGCAACCCAAACTCGACCCTGGATAAAAAAAAATATTAACCTAAACCAACCCTAAATTGAATGGGTTGGACTAATGGGGTCAAGAAAGGAACTTCAACCCCTAAGCAACCTTTAGGCAAACTTTATAAGTGACAGATGTTTTGCATCCCACCTTAACCAGAGAGTTGCCAGCAAAGCAGCCTAACCAAAATAAAACCCAACTAAAACCACCACATGGAATGCAAGAAGGTACACAAGGCAGTACCTGAAGGCTATAGTTAATGCCTAACCACATGCTAAAGTGGAAAGGCTCACTCTACACACTGGATGGACATGTGTGCCTGATGCACTTACATCCCCGGTCTTGAACCCGTCCCATTATTAGTTGCTTATGGATGAAACATATGAAGCCAAGGGTCATTTAAATGTATATTACTACAATAATTATTATCAATAAAAACGTATGTCGATAGATCAAGGGCAAGGATTTGGATACATTGCGTGAACCTGGTCTATCTCTGTGAGTATATCTTCCGTGAGATTGACCTTGCATGCGTTAACTACCTCTCTCAGCTGCCAAGGTTTGGTTGCTCCGAACACGGCACTAGCAACAAGAGGATGCTTCAAAACAAATGCTGCTCATGATAGTGACACAGTGAAAAAAAAAAGAAGCAATCAGAGCACCGCTACTACAATTAATGCATGCAGTTCAATCATTTTCAAGGAAACTAATGTTTCCCCTATGTTGCATGAGTGTGAGGGCAAGAGTCAACAGTCATGAACAGCTACAGAGTGATAAGGAACTCTCGAAAATAGGATATACTGATTCGGCAATAAATTAAGTATACAAGGATCGGTCCAAAATAATCAACCATTCATTTTAACCACAATTTTTAACCACAATTTTTTCCATTATATGGCGAGCATCGCTTTGGATAACTGATGCATCAAGAATTCTTACCAGAGAATACAGCCATCTGATAATTGGTTTAAAATGAATGGATACATATGAGATATAGGCATATATCTCATCAAAGGAGACTTCTGTTATATAGACTAATTGCAGTAAGACAACTAAATGAACCACTTGGGTCAATGAAAAGAACTACCCCATATAGAATACTTGCGAGGGTGAAGAAATAATTCAGAAGTTGCATAAACCACATAAAAATCAGTTGTGTAAAATAATTTTAATTCAAAAATAGCGACTTCTGCACTAAAACAACGATGGTATAGATAAAAGAGCTTTTTGTATATACCCTAAGGTTTGTATGATTTGTAAATAGGCCCCTGGTATTTTAGTATATACAAATATGCCCCTTTATTTTCATTTTAATACCTTTTGTGTCCCCAAAATCAATAATATTTCAACCACCATAGGTTCCTAGAGCGAAATGACACTTTTGTCCATCTCTTTTATCCTTATATGCATATTTTCAAAAGCTTTGATTCAATTTTTATATAAAGCAAATAACATTAACAATTGCACTAAGTGGGAGAGAGTAACCATACATAAATTCATTTTTTTTTTATCAATACAGTGCTTATTTTATTAAACCGATTATGACGGTAATCAACACCTGTACTTATAACTGATTATTATTTATCCAATCACCTACCGTTGGATTGATGAAAGTTTCAAAATACATGTCAAAGAAATATTAAAAAATATTATTTTTTAGAATTTGTGATGGGGGTGGTGTTTGGCTCTATATAAAAGAAATATTAGGGGATAGGGCAAATGTAAAATAAAATATATTAATTTTAGAATATGCCGAGGGGGGGGGGGGGGGGGGGGTGTGTGTGGTTAAACTTTTCTCAAATATGGGTGGGCGCTTTAGGCCCCAGGCCCTTGTCTTGGGTCCACCCCTTGTCGTGTGCATAAGAGAGTTATTGAGACAAACCATTTGGACTTGAGATAAAATAATGGTATTTTTGTAAATAATAATATACTCATTTTTGTTTAATGGATGTAAGGGCAAAGTTAACATTTATATAAAACTCCCACACAAATCTCATGGTGGCTGCCATTCTTGTTAGGAATATTGATTTTGGGGACATGAATGGTATTAAAAAGAAAAGGCAGGGGCTTATTTACAAATACTAAAACCTCAGGGGCCTATTTACAAATCCTACAAACCTTAGGGGGTTACATACAAAAAGCTCTAGATAAAATCACATGTGCCATCCCATACTTTTAATTTACAAAGCAAAGGGATAACAGAAAATCATACCAATTGCAAGGGATACAGGATGAATGCCATACTTCTCTGCAATTTCAAGGTATGCCTGTAAAATCACAAAGAAAGAAACAAAGTTCAGCATGCCAGTGTTGTACAGGTGAACATGGAGTTATAAAATCACAGCTTGATGGAAAATCATCATCTTAGCCTAATCCTACCAATCTGGCTCTCTAGATTTTCTCTCTCACAAAATGCCTGCCAAATAAATTTTAAACATTCTTGGAATGACACATTCTCATAATGATGCCAAATAGGCCCTTGATGAGTTGAATCGAAAACAAGCTATTACTGATGTCCCCATTTTTAAAATCATAGCTTGATGAAAAATTATCATCATCATTTCTTTCTTTTTTTTTTTTTTTTTTGAAAAAGGTGATTTTTCATTGCTCAAAGACTCAAGTATAAGAGGGTTATACCGACCAAAAAAGCCCCTACAAAAAGACGGGGAAGAGCTGGACAAAAAGATTCGAGGCCCAAAACAACGGGCATCAACAAAAACAAAAAAGAAATTAAGTAGGGTCAGAAATGAGCAAAGAAGGTTTAAGAACTCCCTCTTTGGCGGGTTTATCTGCCTCCGCATTTGCTGATCTCATAATGTGATTGAACGAAACGTTCAAATCACACGACGACTGAAGCACCTCTTCTTTAATGTCTGCCAAATACCACGAAGGTGAAGAAGAACAAGTCGCCCACTATAAAATACAAGAAGAGTCCCCTTCTACAAGGAGTCATTGAGGTTGTAAGTGGGAAGCTTCTCGAAGACCAATGTTCAAGGCAAGTAGTTCCGCTTTGTTGATTGAACAAACACCTACTGAGCCAAAGTAAGACATAATAATTATCCCATCTTCGTTACGGAAAACACCACCAACACCTGCCATACATGGATTGCCACTAGCGCTCCCATCAAAATTCAGCTTCAAAGCTCCATGTGGAGGCGGGTGCCATCTGGGGAAGATGCTCCTAGCAATAAAGCGGGATCTGGCCACTTCATCCCAATTGTGAATAATAGAGCTTATTGATATTCCTTTAAATAAAGGCAAAGGAGAGACCCAAAGAGCCACCAGATGCTTGACATTATCCACTATCTTGGTAGCATCTGAGGATTTTACTTCAAAGCACCTCAAATTTCTTTCTTTCTGTAAGGACCAAATTGCTGCTAAGAACGAGAGCCTACCCCTAATCTCCAAAAGTCAAATAAAGAAGGGATAGAATTCAGAAGAACGCCACAAATATGGAACCAAGACAAAATTGATCTCCAAATGCACTGGGCAAGGGGACAATTAAGAAGCAAATGGTCTATAGATTCCTCACTAGCGAGGCACATCGGACATGCATTAACTACAATCACTTTATGTCAGCATAAGTTGTCCATTGTTAGCATCCCACCGAGCAACGCAGTCCATCCAAAAGCTATTACTCTAGGCGGTGCTTTCATGCTCCACAAGCTGCCCCAGAAAGAATGGCTCTCTGCCACCACTTCAGACATCGAAGAGAAGGAACACACATAAAAAAGGCCCTTAGAGGAAGCCATCCAGATTCTTTTATCTTTGCCCTCCTTAGGAATGAAGACACTCCCAATGATCGCCAGCATAGAGAGGAATTGGGACTCCACCTCTTTTAAATTTCTTCTGAACGTAGGCCCCCAGCTGATTTGATCACCTTTTCTCCATGTATTTTACTTTAGCTTCCTGGTTAGTAGCACAGCTGAACAACTCTGAAAAGGTATAGGCCAGTGTGTTCTCCCCAGCCCATAGATCAATCCAAAAACAAATTTTGTCACCCCTGCCCACTCGTAACCTTACCTGCTTCATAAACACATCTTTTGCTGCTAGAATACCTTTCCACAAGCCAAGCCAGAAGAACGGAGAGAAGGATCTCGAACGAACCAACCATTCCTAGAGATGTCATATTTAGAGGAAATGACCTCCTTCCACAGCCCCTTAGTTTCATCTTCTATCCTCCATAGCCATTTACCAAGAAGAGCAAAATTTAACTTCTTTAGACCTCTGATCCCCAACCTCCTTCCTTTTTTGGCTTACACACTTGAGACCACTTAATTAAGTGGAATTTTTTTCTTCTCCTTTCCATGCCATAAAAAGTCACGTTGCATTTTCTCAATGCAGTTCATAACTTCCACCGGGCATTTAAAAAGGGACATGAAGTAAATTGGCAGATTGGTCAACGCACCTTCAATCAAAGTGACTCTCCCACCTAGCGACTGTTTGTCAGCCTATTTGGTTGTTCTTCATTCACCTTGATACCAATCAACTCACTATTGAAAAAGCTCACCCGAAGACCTGAAACAGCCTCAAAACAGAAAAAATAGCCTTGACATTACGAAGTTGGTCTTCAGCAGCATTGCAGAAAAGAAGCGTGTTGTCCGCAAACTGGAGGTGAGAAATCTCCAAATTGGTATTGGTTGGTCGAAAGCCTTCAAAAAGGATTGCATTAACTCCCACATGCAACATGCGACTAAGGGTAGTTTCTCCAATGACGACAAATAAAAAGGGGGAAAGGGGATCCCCTTGGCCAAGACCTCTTGATGAAGAAAAGAAACCTGGTGGAGAGCCATTGATAAGGATTGAAAAGGTAGCTGAGCTCAAACATTCCAATATCCACGCCCTCCATTTTACTCCAAAACCCATCCGTCTCATTAAGTATAGGAGAAAATCCCAATCCACCCTATCATAGGCCTTCTCCAAATCTAGTTTACAAATGAGGCCGGGCCTCTACTCTTTCTTTCTAGAGTGGATGCATTCATTTTCAATTAGGACCCCGTCAAGGATTTGCCTCCCATACACAAAAGCACCTTGAGCCATAGAAATTATCTTGGGGGGAACTTTTTTCATCCTACTAGCTAATACCTTGGCCAACACTTCGTATATGGGGCCGATGAGGCTTATGAGTCTAAAATCTTTAATGCTTTCAGCACCAACCTAATTAGCTATTAGAACTATGAACGAAGCCCGAATGTGCTTAGAAAGTTTACCTCTCGCATGGAACTCTGTTGTGAACTCCATAACATCCTCCTTTATGTCCTCCCAAAAGCGCTAGAAGAAAGCTAAAGGGAATCCGTCTGGTCCAGGCGCTTTCTCTCCCCTCCATATTGAATACTGCTGCCTACACCTCTTCATCAAAAGCCTTTACATCATCTTCATCTCCTTCTTAACCTTAGCATACCAATCTAGGGTCAGCTTAATGAGTTATACGTTAATTTAAAAATAGCGAGCTGTCTCTCTTTGTGTGTGCGCGTGCGTGCGTTCGTTTGTGAATGAAAGAGGAGACATGAGAACCATTGCTGCCAGAAAAGGAAGGAGCCAAGTTGCCAACATCAGAAAGACATAATGATACAACGCCAAACAGAATTTTAAATATCCTACAGCATGCACCTCTGGGAAGAACAAGATATGGGGTTACACTTTCTATAGCTTGGTAGACTATGCAAAATATCAATGGGACTAAGAAGATGAATAATTTATGCAAGCAAGAGTAAAGGCATAACAGAAAAAAATTGTCATAGCATGGAACTTCTGGTGGAAGCTAGTAGTGCATCAATGTTCTACAGAAACATCACCACCAAATTAATGCACAATCAGGAATCAGAATTGAAGATTGCCAACCCATTCAAGCAAATGAATGAGCAAAATCCGTGCATTAACTGTATCCTAATTACCATGCAGAGAGATTCAAATATATAACTACTAGCATGAAGAACATATGGCTTTTAAGTCTCTACCATCATGACAAGTCTATAGAACTTCATTTATTATCAGTTCATTTTCTCTCATACTGAATTAACTTGGTAAAATCATCTATTATCATTAATTTACAAATTAGAAGTATATCATCTCTCTTTATAGACAAAAATTATAGTCTTTTTTTAATTGACACATAAAATGCATCCAACGCAATAGCTGAAGATGATTTGGAAGCAAAGAGTTGAAGGGTGTAACTCCAGAGGGCAGAGCATTTCACAGTATACATGGGAAAGGAACATAACATTGGCACTCTTCCATATAAATGAACACATGACTGTAGGAGAGAAATGAACCCATGTGCTCAAAATCCTTTCAGTAACCGCCTAAGTACCTTTCTTTTCCTCTCTATTTTCTGATCTTTGGTCCAGCAAGTTGGAAAACTGGAATTGTTCTGGAAATCTGGAATTGAACATGACATGAAAGGGACCATACCCTTTTTCCAACCTAGGGATGAAAACAGGGTCAAGTCCATGGTGTACCCGACCAAACTACTAATATGAGCCCAGGACCTGTATGGCAGCCTGAAATGGGTTCAGGTCACAGGACCCACACCCAAATTTGAATTGAAGGCAAGAGCCTGGACTTGGACCCATAAAGGGCTTGGAAAAAAATTTAAGCTCAAATACTCGCATACTAATATAGTACACTTAAAACTTAATATACATATATACATATGTAATATCCGATCATGGCATCAGGTATGCAGTGTGAGAAGATATCAAACTAAACTAGAAGCTTACAGGAGAAGACAAACGAAACAGTGAATGTATGGAAGATTTTCTGTAATCTTTGTATTGACGAAGATGTTCTTTTATAATACACTGTTGTCTAGATTAGGAAATCTAATTACATAATCAAAGGAACAGAATAAGAAACTAAATCTAATTACAGTTAATCTAACCACAAGATTTCAGCAGATTAGTATCTATCTAATCTAATACATGGGCTGACCCAGAACATGGGTCGAGCTGACCCATTAGGTCGAATGGACCTGATCTGTTTCTTTACACCCCCTCTCAAGCTTTGGATGGGAGAAAGTGACCATCGAGAGCTTGGAAACTAGTTCTGAAAAACGAGAAGTGGAGTGGCTTTTGGTGAAAAAATCGGCTATCTGAGCAGCGGATGATATTTGACAAAGCTTTATAGTACCACTCCGAACATGTTGACGGATGAAATGACAATCAACTTCAAGATGTTTGGATCGTTCATGAAAGACATCATTTGTGGCCAGTTTCTTTGCACTTTCACTGTCAGTGAAGAGAGGGGTAGATTTAGGAACTTGAACTCCTAAATCCTGAAGTAACCAGCGAAGCCAAATAAGTTCGGTAGTTGTGTGAGAGACAGCACGATATTCAGCTTCAGTGGAAGAACGAGAGACAACTTCCTGTTTCTTGCTCTTCCAAGAGATAAGAGAGGAGCCAAGAAAAATAGAGAAACCTGTTGTAGAGCGCCGATCATTGACATCTCCTGCCCAGTCGGAATCAGAATAACCATGCAGGGTAAGATTTTGACTGGAGGAAAGGAGGAGGGCACGATTGGAACTTCCTTGTAGGTATCTGAGTATGCGCAGTACAGCAGCCCAATGAAGATGAGTGGGTCGTGCGACAAATTGACTCACCACATGTACCGCAAAGGCAATGTCAGGTCTGGTAATGGTCAGATAAACCAAACTACCTACCACTTCCCGATAACGAGTAGGATCAGAAAGAAGATCTCCATCAGTGGTTCGAAGCTTCAAATTATGTTCAATCGGAGTAGAGACAGGCTTAAGATCGGTGAGACCAGCACGTTGGAGAACTTCATTGCAGTATTTTGTTTGTGACAAAAGATATCCTGTGTGAGAGTAGGCAACCTCAATGCCCAGAAAGTAGCATAGATGACCCAAATCTTTCATCTCAAATTGTCGATGAAGAAACTGCTTCAAGGATTGAATACCAGATGTATCACTGCCAGTGATAATCATATCATCGACATATAGTAACAGAAAAACACAGCCAGATTGCGAATAGCGAGTGAAGAGAGCGGAGTCATGAGCACTCTGAGAAAAACCAATGCTGATGATGCTTGTGCTAAATCGTTCAAACCAAGCTCGAGGGGCTTGTTTGAGACCGTATAAAGCACGTTTGAGACGACATACATAATGAGGAGGTCTCACAACGCCTGGAGGAGGGTGCATATAGATTTCCTCCTGAAGAAAACCATTTAAGAAGGCATTCTTGACATCGAGCTGATATAGAGGCCATTGTCTAACAGCAGCAACAGAAATAAAGGTACGAACAGTTGTCATTTTAGCAACCGGAGCGAAGGTCTCCTCATAATCGATCCCATATTCTTGATTATAGCCTTTGGCAACCAAGCGAGCCTTGTAACGATCAACAGATCCATCAGATTTGGTCTTGATCTTAAATATCCATTTGCAACCGATAGCCCGTTTTCCTGAGGGAAGTGGAACAAGATCCCATGTTTGAGTTTTCTGCAGAGCAGCAAGTTCTTCTGCAATGGCAGACCTCCAGTTTGGATGAGCAATGGCCTCCTTATAGGAATGTGGTTCTGCCAAGTTATGAATTGCTGCAAGGAAGGACTTATATGATGGAGAAAAATGATCAGTGCAAACAAAGCCAAACCGAGAGGGAGGGATTCTGGTGCGAACAGGATACCTTGGAGCTTGAGGAGGATCCTGCACATCTGGAGCAGAAGAGATAGGCCCATGATCAGGAGTAAGTGAGATTGCAGATTCCGAAGGAGCAGACGGAGGTTTGGGTCGACGATGATATACCTGTAGGGTTGGAGGAGAAGGAGTATCGGAGGGAAACAGGTCTGGAAATGGATCAAGAGGATAGACTGTAGGGTGCTCAGGTGAAGGAGATTGAGAAGGTAATGTATAGAAGGGTATATGTTCCAAGAAGGTGACATTACGAGAGACCCGTAACCTATTGGTTTTAGGATCATAGCATCGATAGCCTTTCTGTTCGATGCCATACCCTAAGAAAACACAGACAGTGGATTTAGGAGAAAGTTTGGTTCGCTCATGATCATGCAACAGGACAAAACAGGTGCAGCCAAAAACTTTGAGATAGGACAAATCTGGTTTACAAGAGAAGAATTTTTCATAGGGAGATGTGCCAGATAATACAGAGGAAGGAGTTCTGTTAATCAGATATATGGCAGTCAGGACTGCTTCCCCCCAAAATTGCAAAGGAACATGTGAGGAATAAATCATGGATCTAGCAGTTTCAATGATATGTCTGTGTTTCCGTTCTGCTACACCATTTTGCTGTGGTGTGGCAGGACAGGATAATTGAGCTAAAGTCCCTTGACTGGTTAGGTACGAACGGAATTTGTGGGATATGTATTCTACCCCGGAATCGGACCTGAAGATTTTAATCTTTTTGTTAAACTGAGTGGAAACCATGTTAGAGAAAGCAGTGTAGATGGAGTATAGCTCAGAACGATTTTTCATTAAATATAACCAAGTATATCTAGTGAAATCATCAATAAACAGCACATAATAAATAGAACCACCTTTTGTTGGCTGAGAGGCAGGACCCCAGACATCAGAATGCACCAAATCAAAAGGAGCAGTAGTAAAGGAAGTGCTTTTATTATAAGGGAAAGCATGTTGTTTACCAAACTGACAACCAAAACATGAAGAAATGTCTGATACAGAAATGTTTCCAAAAACACCACTAGTAAATAAAAAATTTCATTTTATTTAAAGATAAATGGCCTAAACGAGAATGCCAAAGGGCAAAAGGAGATGTAGACGAAACGAGTGCTGCACGAGAGATGGTGAAGGATGGAAGGTGCAGTGACTGGAGATAGTAAAGTCCTCCTGACCTAAGGCCGGTCCCAATCTGTCTCCCGGTGCGCAGATCCTGCACAGAACAGCCAGTAGAAGAAAATGAGACAAGAAAGCCAGATGAAGTCAATTGACTAACATATATTAAGTTGATAGATAGGTGAGGAACACACAAAACATTAGTGAGAGAGATCAACTTATTTGAAATGGAGCCAATAAGGGAGACTGGGAGAGGAGTGGCATCAGCTGTATGAATTATGAGAGAGCTAGCAGGAGTATAACAATTGTGAAGTTTGGAAACATCATTTGTCATATGGTAGGATGCACCAGAATCAAAAATCCATGAAGAGTCAAGAGTACCTGATGGACCAGAAATGGACATGGCAGAACCAGAAGCTGAGGATGTGGTGGTTATCTGAGAAGCAGAACCAGGAGAGGAGGCCAGAAACAATTGTTGCATACGCTCATCAACCATAGCTTGAATCTGAGATGAAAGATCCATTTGCGGAGGCACAAAACTATCATCGTCAGTAACATTGGCTGCATAGGTTCTCTGTGGATAAGAGTGCATGGGACCACGATTGGACTGTTGACCAGTTGGTTTGTTCTTAGTATTAGGCCTTGAAGGTCTGATGGGGCAGTCCCGTTTCCAGTGTCCATTCTTCTTACAGTAGTTGCAAAAGTCATTGGTACCAGGAGGAAAATATCGATCAGTCTGAGGGGTACCAATATTTGCGGACAAGACATGTGTGGGTTCGACATGTTTCTTCCTTGTAAGAGAAAGTTGAGTTTGTTCTTCTGCCAGAAGTTCCGAGAGCGCCATATCAACAAAAGGCAGTGGTGATCGATGTAATAACTGACCACGAACTTGTTCAAAATCAGGGCGGAGGGCCATAAGAAACTGAACCAGACGAGTCTGCTGCCGATAGACTTCAAAGGTGTGAGCATCATCGGTTGTTTTAAAAGTGGGCTCCATGAGAGCCAATTGATCCCATAATGCAGTCATTTTGATGAAGAAATCATGAATGGAGTCAGTGCCTTGATCTGCATTTTTGATTTCCCATTCTAATTGATATCGACGAGCAGCATTGGACTGAGTGTATAGTTGCGCTAAATAATCCCAAGCAGCCTTAGGATAATTAAATTTAGCCAACTGATTCCCAATGGATGGAGTGACTGAATTGGCAATCCAAGAGTTCATTTTTCCGACAGAAGCTTCCCATTCTTCAAATGTATCCGCCTTACTATCTGGTTGAGGGATCTGCTGAGCAACATATTTCCAAAGTTTCTGACCTTTAAGGAAATTTTGCATTAAGTGGGACCAATAGGGATAATTAGTACCATCAAGTTTGATGGTAATACCCGTTACAGTACGATCAGAAGACATATTGGTCACAGGGAGAAAAAAAACAGTTCCCAGAAATCACCGAATCAGATGTCCTGAATCTGATCACAGAGGAGTGCTGTAGGCTCCACTAAATAACCAGATGGATGATCACAGCCAGAGATCCAAACAGCAGATGGGAATGTCAGCCATATCACCGAATCAGATGTCCTGAATCTGATCACAGAGGAGTGCTGTAGACTCCACTAAATAACCAGATGGATGATCACACCCAAAGATCCAAACAGAAGCAAGTAGATGTAAATTGTGCAAAAAAATGCAGAAAAATGACCCAGGCGAGCATTAATCTGAGCACAGATCTGGTCTGTGGGTCCCACTTGTTGATCAGCTATATGATCAGATCTCACAGGGAGTTAGGCCTCAAAATTTCGAAACTCCTCTAGGTGGAATTTTGATGAAAGCTCGAGAGACCAGAAAGATGGACGGTCGAGATGAAAACAGTATGCTCAAACTGGAAATTTGCAAAACTGAGAAGATGGACTACCTCAGATGATCAAAAAATCTGGAAAAAATGTGTATAATTACCAGAAGAGATGGTCGACCAGGGTGGGATAATTTCTCTGGGCAGTGGGTGATCAACAGGTGGGCCACCTTTGATCACAGTCGATACAGTGCTTCAGAACAACCGATTCAGTTGCAGATCTTCTCCTTATGCTGGAATGGTAGCAATTTTGGAGGCTCTCTATCTCTCCTTTCCACTCCCATCCACCCTTTCTCTCTAAGTCCCTTTCTTCTTCTTTCTTTTAATTCTTTTAGGCATAGGTTGAGAGGCCATGTTGAGAGAATGAAAAAGAGGGAAGAATCTTAATTTCTTGTATTCAAAGATCAAGGAATAAAAGACACTACTTGGATTGATCATGCATGTTCTTTATGTAAGTGATTTAATTTTTTTATTTCCAGTTCTTTTATGTGTTTTTATTGGAGACAATATTTCACATGATTAGATCTAGGTTTTTGAAAATAAAATAAATGGATTAAAAGTCGAGAGACATCAGGTAATCACTTGCATTTGTTTTTCTTTCCTACTCTGAGAAGAGAGGACTTCATTATCGCATTTTCAATACTTGTATGAACACGTCTAGTTTCTAGATCTTTGATACATCTTTTCCGCTTTTTATTTTTTCCACCCCTTTTGTTTTTATTTAAAGTTAATATCCTGATCATTTTTTTATTTGCAAATTCTTGATTTAGAAACCCCAAGTTGCATCTTTCCATATAGAAACTTACAATTTTTGTTACTTGCATAATCTATGGTTGGATAGTGTTTTTTCTACATGCATCATATTTAGAAATTGCATTAGAACAAGTTTTTGTTTATGAAATCACAAGATTATCAACTGATTAGAAGCACTAAATTCGGATCTGATAAGTGAATAGTGAAAAATCCTGCACAATTCAGCAGAATTGACCCAACTTGGTTACAAAAGTGCATGATTTAAAAACCAGGTAAACGTTAATATTTTTGTCCAAAAAATAGCAGATTTAAACTATGGTAATTGAACTTTGAAACCCCAGAATTTCAGCCAAAAATAACCTCGGGAACCATGTCAACCAGAGGCTCAAACAGGGGTAGTTGGTAAGCCTGCGTTCAGATTTCAGCAACAAAACAGTTCAAGTAGGCATCTTTAGGTGATCATATCTTTTTCGTTTTAAGTCATTTTTTGGTTTTTCTTTTTTTGTTGTGTTCATGCATCATCACACTATTGATCCCAAGTGATTGGGATTATATGTAGAGCTTACAACCTTACTTAGCATGAGGCCTTTTGATGGGTTGAGACCCATCAGAAACAAAACCGTGAGGCTAGTGGGCCAAAGCGGACAATATCATACATGGGTAAGGGGTGGGGCATTACAAATGGTATCATAGCTAAAGGTCACGAGTTCGAAACCCCTGGGAGGCATGTTACCTCCATCTGTCTATCGGGTCTGTCTGTTCCGTCTGTTTGTTGGGTTTCGAATTCGAACGGCTTCCCGTTCGAGAGGGGGTGTTGATATAATTGTTATGCCGTTCACTAACAGCTCGAGCTTTTTGTGTTACTGGTTGTTAACATGGTATCAGAGCTAAAGGTCACGAGTTCGAAACCCCTGGGAGGCATGTTACCTCCATCTGTCTATCGGGTCTGTCTGTTCCGTCTGTTTGTTGGGTTTCGAATTCGAACGCTTCCCGTTCGAGAGGGGTGTAAAGAAACAGATCAGGTCCATTCGACCTAATGGGTCAGCTCGACCCATGTTCTGGGTCAGCCCATGTATTAGATTAGATAGATACTAATCTGCTGAAATCTTGTGGTTAGATTAACTGTAATTAGATTTAGTTTCTTATTCTGTTCCTTTGATTATGTAATTAGATTTCCTAATCTAGACAACAGTGTATTATAAAAGAACATCTTCGTCAATACAAAGATTACAGAAAATCTTCCATACATTCACTGTTTCGTTTGTCTTCTCCTGTAAGCTTCTAGTTTAGTTTGATATCTTCTCACATGGTATCAGAGCCAAAGGTCACGAGTTCGAAACCCCTGGGAGGCATGTTACCTCCATCTGTCTATCGGGTCTGTCTGTTCCTTCTGTTTGTTGGGTTTCGAATTCGAACGGCTTCCCGTTCGAGAGGGGGTGTTGATATAATTATTATGATGTTCACTAACAGCTCGAGCTTTTGGTGTTACTGGCAGGTCCTCAGCTGTGAAAACCATGAAACTGAACCTAGATCCAAAACAAAAGGAGGTCGAGATATTGGATGGATGCCCAGTTTTTCCTCTTCGTTCTTCTGGTATTCCGGACCCATTCTCATCCCCATTCACCACCCATGTCATCAGACGTTCAAAACTATGATGCACCGATACTTCAAAATGGGCAATGTTTCGTGTCGTATTTTATCTCTACTTCACTTTATGTGTGAAATCGGCGTTCCTGCCATGTCCACGGCATGTCCCTGTCGTATCCATGCCGTATCTGGGCATCATAGGTTCAAAATGATGCATGTTACAACATTTCAATAAGATGGATTAATAGTTATATACATAGCATGGCATTAATAGTTTAAGCAAGACTCTATTTTCCTTTCATTTTTCTTTAGAAATTGTAACAAGATGGTTTCTAACTATGTTCGAATAGATTAACAGAAGATTGAGAAGATTTGTTTGCCTTTGCAGCAGATTTTATGGTGGCATTGGACAAGTTATATCTGGACGCCCCTTCAGAATACCTCTGCCATTAATAGTTTAAACAAAACTCTATTTTCCTTCCATTTTTCTTTAGAACTTGTAACAAGATGGTTTCTAACTATGTTCGAATAGATTAACAGAAGATTGAGAAGATTTGTTTGCCTTTGTAGAAGATTTTATGGTGGCATTGGACAAGTTATATCTGGACTCCCCTTCAGAATACCTCCCTGAAAAGGAAAGGTAAAATGCAATAACTAAGTTAGCATGTGTAGGGCCACTGGAACAAGGTAAAATCAGAGAGGTTGTATGTACAAGTAAACAAGTTGCAGCTTGGACCTTTAAAGAGATTCATCCGAGCATCAGGTGGGCCCCCGCCTAGTAAAAAGTACTTGCCAGAAAGTATGCCCATGGCCAAAGGGCTGTAAGCCAATAAACTGATGCTGAAAAGTTGCATATATAAATCAGAAAATGGATTAAAGAGTGTGATGAGATAAGTAATTTTACTCTAATCCATAACACTGACTGGATAAGGATGATAAAGAAAAAGTAATCTTTATCTAGGAAACTTGCCAATTAGAAAATGTTATCACATCTTAGAATCAAACAAAGTAAGAAAGGTAACTTATTGGCTTTTGCATTAGTGAGGAAAGGAAAAAACTGCTTATGAACTGCAAAACATTTTCATGTACCCTAATTTCTATGGTGGAGTAAAATTTAATGCTGGATTGCATCACCCAAACTTAAAATCATTAAATAAATGGGTATAATTATCTGAAGAGATGTTAGAACAGCCTAAGTTGTACTTCAATAAAACCACAATTAGGGAAACATAATTGCTTAATGATTTAAAAACACAATTGCAATAGAACAAATAAAGGCATACAGTTAAATGCATTTTTTTTTTTTTTGGTAGAAACATCTGGTTGATAAAGAAAAAGTTAAATGCATTAAATTACAGTTTATCATTCTTTACCCAGAAGCAGAAAAAGCTAACACAGAGGGCAAGTTCCTCAAACAAGAACCATATTTAGATAGTAAAGAATTTAAAGCTGAGAAAAAACTGAACTAAATAAGGAATAGTAATACCTTTCATGATGACAGCATTCAGCCAATCCACAATTAAAATTTCTGCAAAGTAGGCTGTACGAGTTCTATCAAAAAATTTATTTGTCACAGTTACAAGATTCACATGCAGATTGGCAGGCTTGAGATGGAGGAGGGAAAAAAAAAAGATAAAGAAAATCAAGGAGCAATACAATTCATAGCACTAAATACAAATGAAGCAATACCTGAACAGACACTATATTGCGATAGTGGCCAACATCTTTAGCTAGCTGAAGGAACTTCATCACACCATATGGTGTTTCATTACTAAGTCCGACATATCTGATCTGCAAGCATAATCACTAGACATTTGGAGTCAGTTCATGCAACTAAAAACTTTGAATATATGGGTAGAACTTGTAATCTCACAAGCATAGCAACTAAAACTTTGAATATATATATAGATCGAACTTGTAATTACAATTATATTTGTACCTTACCGGCATCAACAGCTCTTCCAAAAGCATCAAGCTGCTCTTCTATAGGCACTGATGTAAGCTGTTGGCTCGGATCATACTCAGTTTCTCCAAACATGGGAACATAGCTACAACCACAAGAATGAAACATATAAAAAAAAAACCATAAAATTAGCAGTAAAGACAAGGAATACAAATACACAGAGCAGCTGAATGTCTTGATCCACAGAACCCTAATAATTCAGTTTATCTGAATCACGACCCAGTAAACCAAAAGATTTGCCAGATTAAAAAAGTCCGATCAATATACATACCGATCAGGCCAATGAATTTGTTGAAGATCAATGTAGTCAGTACGCATTCGCATTAAACTGCATCAGTTATAAAGATATTTAATAAATAATGCCAGAATAAATACAATTCCAAAACTCTTCAAGTTTAAATAACAAAAACACATAATTCTAGTTTTTTCATGTATCATTGCATGTGGTACAGCATTAACTTCTACAACCAGCATTGCACTCATGCTGTGAAGCATTTCTAGTCATTACAAAGCAATATATCATTATAATAAAATACTCCACACTCCGCAGGTATGGTCCACCTAGTTAAAATGACCTGCTGGCTAGGGATGAGTGTGCACCAAGGATTGTATGAAAACTGAAAACCCAGAGAACACTTTGACCAGATGCACCTGGCAAACAGAGGTAGAGCTGCAAAATCTACATATGGTCTATAGATCCATTTCTCAGTCTCTTTGATGAATGAGGAATCATAAGATCAGGTATTGGAGCATGTTATGGAACTGTCCAGAGACCAAAATACGGGTTAAAATAGATGTCAATTACTCTTCTTTCTTTAGGTTATTGACGCCAATTATGTAAATTTTGAAACAATTGGGCCTTATATTTCTACTTCCATGTAAAAGAACTGAGAAGGAAAAAAAATACTGATTGAGTAGATTAAACCTGTGATCAATGGCCTCTAAGATGTTTTTAGCATTCAAACACGTGGGGCCACCACGAATCCAGGTCATTTGCCCAGATGGCCCGGTAACCTGAACAGATGAAAAACTCAAATCAGAAATATTAATTTAGATGTTTACCAGACATCAAGCAGAATAGATGCCTTTGTGCACCTTCGGCACCACTCCTAAGCATTTAATCTGAATTAAAGACACACCGACAGCATTTTTTACTTGATCATAAACCAACAGCAAAAAATCATAGCACAGCCAATTGTATCACCATGATTATGACCACAGAGAAATATACTATTCAGAACAGAACTCCACTTTAGATCAATTGTGATGCGAAGCAAAGTGACGATTACTCATAAATAGCGATTTTAAGACCTCTCCCCCAATGATTAACTCAAAACCCCAGTTTCTTAACAGTAAATCCAGTAAGGAATCCATCAGCGTGTGACAAGACCACAATCCACACACTATGGCCTCTTCCCCAATGATTAACACAAAGCCAGAGTTTTTAACAGTAAAATGCAGAAAGCAATTTATCAGAGTGTGACAAATACACAGTCGATACACTATGGTGGAACTGGATTCAAGCAAATAATCAATCACACTGCAATATAGGAATAACCCTATTTCAGCACGATCAGTCCCCAACATCTTATACCCGCACCAAGGTACATATAACTCAAAAGAAGGGCTACAACACAACCAGCAGTGTCATTGTAACCCAAGTACACTATCGAGATCTCAATGCATCATTTCATTCTGCAGGACCCACAAAAGATAACTACTTCTTCCCTTTCTAAGAAACACTTGTTTTGAAAACCCTGCTATTTGGCCTGAACCGAAACAATGCTTAGGTTTAGTAAATAGGAAATGGCCAAATAATTATAATAATATTTAAGCATTTTAAATTGTATTCATATACCTTGCTACCCAAATTGACTTTAACAAAAAAACAACACCTAATATATTTGGCATACTTGTCTCATGCTCTGTAAACCAAACAACTTGTTTAAAATTACAAACATTTCTTAGGGCCTGTTTGTTTAATCAGTAACGAATTCCTAAGACTACTAAATGATGCCATTATATCAAAGTGCCCGGATTTCTTACCAATGCCTTCCTATCAAAGGTGCTAAATTTATAGAATTAAGGGTCAATGTGGAATAGGTAAATGAACCTTTATAATTACAATGTTGCATCCAAGACCACACAAAGTTAAAGAGAGCTGATTATCACAAAACCCAATTCAACACTGTATCCAAACACAAAATAAAAGCAAATGAATAACACCAACTGTCAGCCACACAAAGAACAATTTAAAAAAAAAAAAAAAAACACCTTTGTAGCCAATACAACACGATCACGCGGAATGTTGCGAGCTTTCATCCAACGGCCAAGGTATTCTTCGCTCCTCCCTTGGGTCTCTGCGCGCTGAGGCACCGGATACCTGATGAGATTGATCATATAACTAACTGGGACTGAATCTGAAACAGAGAAAAAACGAAAGAAAAAAGAAGATTTTGATGGAAACAAAAGGTGATCCAAAAGTGAAATACATTTCCGCTGTGTCGAAGAAGTTGATTCCAGCTTCCAAGGCGTCATCGAGGAGGCGAAAAGATTGCTGTAGTGAGTTCTGCTCTCCAAATGTCATGGTTCCTGATCAAAAAAAAAGACAACGACCATAATAGCTTAAACCCTAAACCCTAAACACTAAACCATTAGAGCTTAGATTTCATTGAAGAGAGAGAGACCTAAGCAGAGCCTGGAAACCTTCAAATCAGGGGCGAGATTGAAAAGAGGAACTGCTACTGCCATCTCCTTCTTCTTCTTCTTCGTGGTGGAATTGGAAATGAAAAACCCTAGTTGCAGATGAACAGAGATGTAACTGTGTATAACAGATAATGTGACAGTTATGCAGCTCCACATTCAGTTTCGGGTCAACCCAATCCTGCCTATATCGACCCAAAACTGGTCCGCTCACATTGACCCGTAACTCATCCGGCTCAACTTGAACCGCTCGCATAACTCACAAACTATGCTGGTCAACCCAGTTAATCCAACTTGACCTGACCTCGACTTGTAAAGCCCAACCCAAGCCCAACTTCAACTCGAGAAATATATGAAGCCAGTACCCGGGGATGTAAATGAGTCCCCAATTCTCTCATTACTCGAAGATTCTGACATGTTAAAAATTGAGTTTGGGTACTTATTTATGCTCCGATGAGTAAATGGGTCTGGATCTGGATCCAGTTCCACTTTAGTTTCGACCCATGGACCTAGGACCCGACATATTACCTCAACTTTCGAAAATCTCTTCTAAAAACTAACTTCTCTTCCATATCATTCTTTACTAAGACCCGAACCCAGACCTGTCCCATATACGGAACCAGTAACAATTCCATCATTTAATTAATAGTTTTTGTTCCGGGTCCACCATGGACCGGCCCGGATTGGAACAGATCCATTTATATCCCTACCAATACCCGGTTTTTTGTTAGTAAAAAACTGGGCCGAGGTCCATTAACATTTTCTAGCCCATGTATGGAACCTTCATTTGAAGAAAACAACGCAAATGCTGGTCATGTGGGTTAATACTTAGTAAGCTTTTGTTCATGTGGGTCAAGAACACCTAACTCGTGACCCGTGCATGTTTTTTTGCGGGTCAAAGTTTGGCGGGTCACATATGGGTCGAGTTATCTGGTTGAATCAAGCTTTGGTGGATTGAGGGGCTCACATTTCATAACCAATTGAGAAATGTTCCAATGTTGTGAATCTATCTTTTGGGCTTTACGATTGTGTGAATCAATGTTTCTTCGACTTTAGAAGTGATGTAAACCGATGTATTGATCTTGCCTAAATTATACTCCCATGCATATCTCGCTTCAAATTAAGTAAAACTAGCACGATATGTTTATGCATTAAAAATTAAATATTTATATATTAAAAAGGTTACATAGAATATCTTTTTTTATTGAGCAAGCCATTGAACAAGTTGCATAAATGAAAATAGAAAAACTGGCAGAAAGGGAGTAAAACAGATGAGGTGAAACAAGTGATTTTATCAAAATAGAAGAAGTAGAAAAGTGAAGAGTAGTGGATAGTTTGATGAGATAAAAGCAGTAGTTACAGGGAGAGAATTGTGAAACATCTTAACAAACAAGGGTCAGTGTCCGTTAAAATTGCAACTAATAATTAAAATTAAAGTCAAATCATCGTCTTTAATATATTAATATATTATAATTTGGGATGCTTTATTAGTAAAGGACATTGTTATATAAGCAACTTTGATCTACAATGTGCATTCAACATGGAATAAATTAGTGGGGCGGCAATGATCAATACTTGCTATATGTCTGGATTCCCTTACCGGGAATTCCCAATAAAAATGTTTGCAAGTAAATAACTTTATAAAAAAAGGAGGCAAATAGACATCTAAATAAACTTTATGAAACAGTTTAAATGAGCTGAAACATGAATTTGAATCAATCTTATTAAGTCAAATTGATACAAAATGTACACTTTTCAAATGACAATGTACTAAATTGGTCTACTTGGAGTTTGCCCATCTTAATTGAATGAGCATTTGTTATCTCATATCTATATTTGGAATCAAAACTTCCTAACCCTTTGGTTGAAAACAAATCTAAGGCATAGTTGTCGAATCAAGTTCATTTTGGTTAGAATGACTAAAACTATTTAGGGGTTTTTATGCGAAAATACACTTTAGATGGCCACTATACGCAACAGTGAACTTTAGCCATCTATGCACCTAATAGGAAATCCGTACAGGATTCCCATTTTTTTACCATTTTTTCCGGTGGTCGAATTCAACCTTCATTTGCAGTGTTAAAGGTCGAATTCAACCTCCAGCGCTGGAATGAAGGTCGAATTTGGCCTTTAACACTGCAAATGAAGGTCGAATTCGACCATGATATAAAATTTGAAATTTGGTTATTTTACTCACGGTGTCGAATTCGACCTTGTAAATTGGCTATTAAGGTCGAATTCGAAGCAGGATTTTTTTTTTCACATTTTTTCATCTATGATATCTAGATTTCTGATTTCTAGGAGCATTTTTGTCTTCAAAAATTATAAGTGTTCCATAAACAGATATAGTTTACATGAGAGATCTTTCTTTTTATTTTTCTTTTTCCCCTTATCTTCAATATTTGTAACTTAAATCTATGACATCAACATCTTTGACAAGTGCCAAATGACGGAATAAATGTCCTCCATTTGAAAAAATGACCCGCCTTCATTAACAAACTCATGGACTGCACCATTTTAATGACGATGGCCTTTGATGTTATTCATACTTAACACTTTGTCATGCACATTTTGTCTTTATTTTGTAGACGGTAATAGGTTTCTGAATTTCCATACACACAGTTTGGCAAACTGTGTTTTATATTTATTCAAAATACTATTCATTGTATGTGCTGAAAGCACATAAGGGCAGGATACATTATCAAGAAAAATTGAATCGATAGCATGTTCAAGTTTGTATCATTTTCTGATAAAAAAGCAGAAGCCTTCATATGTGGTTTTGCTTCTTCAACTCATATTAAATTTTAATGATTGTATAGAATCAATAGGGCTCTCCCCTCCCGTCTCCTTTTCCCCACAGAGTTTGGGGTACTTTCAGCTACATTATAAACTTGCTGATCCTTATTACTGATCATTGGAAAGTAAAAATACTAAATTAATTGTTTGAAAGGTAAGCTTATTTTATCATCAAATCTTTTAGTTGCATGTCCCAACTATTCATTCATTTTCAATAATAATTAGTGGAATGTCAAAGAAAAAATAACAAAAGTACAATCTGTTTTAAACCTGTAACATCCATTCAATCTATTTTTTAACCTGTAAGATCCATCCATTCATTCAATTCAATTCAACATCCAACAACTTTTATACCTCAAAATGAGAATTACACATTACAAAAGGGAATAATGTTCCATCCCAAACAAAATACATCATTGAGCCCCAAAAGAGAACCAACTCACTAACAAGCAAACTACACTGCACCAGCTCATCAGCAGTGGCAACAAGCAAAAAAACAGAGACAATAGCTAATGCACGACCAATGCAGAAGGGAAAATTGCCAACCAAAGGACTAGAAAGATGCCATTTCAAAACATTAAACAACAGCACCTCAGACTGCAATCAGATGGGATCCTTGTCACCCCAGCTAGAGCTGAACCAAACTAACACTACCAGCAACAACTCAGAACAGAGAAGATAGCTTACAAAAAACAGCAACAAGCTGCTCAAAACGGAGACACCACTGCAACAAACTCACAGGGAATGGCAAATCAGGGCCCATCTGAACAGCATAACTCCAGCTGAGACGATCTTGTCAACCAAGCCTTCAAGCATCAGATGATCCAACAAAGTGGGTGCTGAATCAATTTAATTGAAACAAAATCTAACCCATAAATGCAGCTCTTTATAATTTACCCACATCTGAAAGAACATCCAAGAAGAGTAAGACATAAGACATTGAATCAAGGTGAAGAACCTCACAAAACCTCAGCCAGAACAGTAGCAGCCTCAGCATCAGAAATGACAGCTTCTTTCACCCTCTTCAAAACCTCCTGCTTAAAAGCCCTCCTCTCCCTCTGCCTCAGCCCTTCTCCCACCTCCATTTGTATAGCAAACCTCGCCACACAGCTCGCAAATGGGTGCCTCTCCAACCACCTCCTCTCTTTGCTCTTCTCCTCCTTCTCCATTCTCTCCACACTCACCCCTTATTCCTCCTCATCAAAACTATCACCCCCAATCTCAATCAAACTCCCTCCACCGTCCGATCTCTGCAGCTCCACCAGCTTCTTCACCAATCCCTCCTCCAACATGGCTTTGATCGCCTCCTTCCGCCCGAAATATCCAATCTCCATGATCAGATCTATTGCGGCGATTCGAGTCTCCGCATCTTCCACATTCAACAGATTGATGATTGTGGGGATCTCGATGTCGTCCACGAGTGCGGACTTGATTGAGCGGAAGAGGCCGCAAAGGACGACGATCGAGTCGACGGTGGCCATGGCCACCAGGGCTCGGACCGTGGGGCCCATCAAGACCTGACCCACGAACACGTCCTTGTTGAATCGTACGAGCACAGCGATCACGCGTGCGGCTCGCTCCCGGACTCGCTTCGACTCGGCCGGGTTGCAGAGCGCCGACTCGAAGGTTTTCGATTTGAGCACTAGGTCCTACAAGTCCCTGTCGAAGCCTTGGGAGATTCGGCTCTCGAAGGGGTCGAGGAGTTGGATTTTGTTGTCGTCATCGGCGGAGGAGGAGAGGGAGAGGACTGCGCACCAGCACCTTCTTCTCCAGCGGCGAGCTCAGCTTCTCTGCTTCTTTTCTTAACTGATGGAGACGAAAAAACCTAGGGCTCATCTACTGTGCCTCGATCTGAGATATAGAGGGCAGGATGAAAATGGGTTCGATCGATTGGAGATGGAGAGGCGAGGTTGCAGCAGAGAACCTGGAGGCCAAAGCAGATCGATTGGAATGGCTGAAAGTTGCAGACGAAAGGGCTCTGGATTTTGGAACGAAGCTGATAGTTACAAACGAATGGGCAATGGATTTGGAATGAACGGAAAAAGGAAAATGAAAAGAAATGGCGCCCTTTCTCAAAACTCATCTCATCCTTATAACGTGAGAACTGTTATCACCTGAATAATTCCCTTATATAAATGAAGGTCGAATTCGACCTCCAGCACTGGAATGAATGTCGAATTTGACCTTTAACACTGCAAATGAAGGTCGAATTCGACCACCGAAAAAAATGGTAAAAAAAAAATGAGAATCGTGTTAGGTGCATAGATGGCTAAAGTTCACTGTTACGTATAGTGGCCATCTAAAGTGTATTTTCGCGTAATAGAATAGAGACGACAACTTTTTTCATCCCGCATTCTGCTCCATTACAGCTGGTTTCAGTCCATTTTTGTTGTGCATTCAAGTCCATTTCAGTTTATAGTATTATATTCTCTACATTGCTGTAAATATATATTTTTTTATTTTTATTCTCTATATCCATACCAAAAAACATATTTTATTTATATAAATATACATATTATTTTAATTTTTTACTATACGGACTTCTAATCGGTCTTGCCCAACCTTATACGCTTAAAACAACCTCTCTGGCTCTCTCTAGTCTTTTTAATCTGTGGAAGACAAACACACAGAAGTCAGAACTCTTTCGGTTCCACTCCCTCCTACAATCTGCCGTCGAAATTCCCAGACTTCCCACATTCTCTCGTTCCCTCTCTGACTCCATTCGTATCTCTCGTAAATATCGGCACAAAACCGATCCGATACGCTTGTGTAACGGATGGCCGTACAGTGGGTGTTGGTGGTCCACGCGCTGCTGACTCTGTTGGTGGTTGTGTCGTTCCTCTGCGGGCAATGGCCAATCTTCCAAGGGACCATCGTCGAGAAAATTCATTACTTCATCACTGTTGGTGCCTATGATTACTTCCTGTAACTCTCTCTCTCTCTCTCTCTCCCTCCCTCCCTCCCTCCCATACATGGGAATTTGTTGAATTTGAGGACAAATTAGATTTCTTGGGCATCAATCTTGAAATGGGTTCTTTTTTGTTTTTTCAATTTGATGCAAGTTTTGATGAATTGGAGCGAGATATGAAGTGGGTTTTTCTTATATTTGATATGGCTTTTATGGGTTGCAAGAACAATGCTAGAAGTTGAGGATGGCTTATTTGATTTAAGAATGAATTACAGTTTGTCAACATTGGTTTTATTTATTTATTTATTTATTTATGTGTGAGGATGGGAGATTGATGGTTTTTTTTTTTTTTTTTTTTTGCCTGGGTTTATGGATTGAGTTTTTCTTTATCAGTCTAATTTCAGTATTTTATGTGAAAAAATCTTGAATTTTAAGGATGAATTATTAAGTTGGGAACATGTAGCAAAATAGGTTTTTTTTTTTTTAAGTTCTGTTACAATTGATGAATTTTTGTGAGCTGTAGACCATAAAAAATCACATTTAAAGTTAATGGGTTAAGATCAAGTTCAGAATATTGATCTTAGTACCTTACTTGAGTTACAAGCGCACAATCTGCATATGAGATATTACCCCTTTGGAAAAATCAAGTTGTTAAGACTCAAGGCTGTTAGCAGATCAATTAGGATTGAAAGGGCCAGGGGAAAGCCATGCAAAGGAACTTTAAAGTCTCAATTTGTGAGATCAAGTGATTCTAGATGACAAGAAAAGGACAGCACTAGGACATTAGTGCACTTGGGTTGAAAGATATTTTGAAGTATGTTCAGCAAAGAGGACACTTCCATAAAGTCTGGTTGAAGTCAAAAGGATCAAATAATGTAGAAGTCAATTCAATACAAGGACTCTAGATGATGGAGTATCATAGGGTGCACTAGCAGCACTGTAGGCGCCATGTGATTGAGCTTGATCATGATTCGAGCTTCCTAAATCCTAATCCTGTCGAGATGAAATCATGACCATATAAAATATTTGGAAGGCTCTAGTTGAAGATTAGAAGAGCGCTGGATTAAATTGAAGAGAAGAAAGCAAATTCAAGGATCCAAAGTGGAAAGGTATGCTGGTCTTCTTGCTATTGGTGCCATTTTAAGTTATAAAGCTGTTGAAATTATGTACAGAACTGCCATTGGCTAATCCTATTAATAGGGATGACCCCTCTCCTCATCTGCAACTTTTGAATATAGAAACTCTCCTCAAGAGCCCGAGAGCCATTTCTTTCCCTTATTCAGGATATTGTGAAGGGTAATTGAGGAAACTTTTATATATATATATATATTTTTCTTTCATTCAGTTGTAAAAGGAATACAAGGATCAAGCACTAGAAAAGACTGATCACTTGGAGCGTAATGCCATGACTAAGAGAATTAAAGGAAATTTAATAAAATCCTCAGACTTCGGTGGATTGCTACTTGTCCACCTTGATTCCCTTGTTTCATTCATTTGTAAATTTTAAATCAATTCTTTATGTTCACATGGGTTTAACAATCTACCTGAAAATTTTATGAGTCAAGGACAAACCAAGAAATTGTTGACATAAGGATTAATTATGGGTAGTGAATGTTGAGAAATTGGAGATATGAATTGGTTTCACGTTTATTTGTTTCACCTGAGAAATTGTTGTTTCACTTTGGAAGTAACCTGTGTAACCTTTTTCCTTTTGCCTGAGAACTTGTGTAACATATGAATTGCAGCTTAACCATTCCAAAAAAAGAAAAAATAATTGCAGCTTAAAAACATTACTTAATTTTTTTCTCCATTTTTCTCCCTTCAAGTGATGGTTTTTTTTTTTTTTTTTAAGATAAGAAGCTCATTAGATTTAAAAGCAATTTGGATTGGTTACCATTACTGTTTTTCTGGGTGAAGTTCATAACAGCTGTTGGTTCAGTGTATATGTTGGTATACTGTAATAGTGTAGCTGTAGATTGCTAGAAATACAATTTTAGAATGCCATAGAACCAATTTTGCTACAATTGCAGTTGAAGTAGTGAACTTTTTTTGATGTTGAAAAGATCCGACCCACTTAGCTCGGAAAAAAAAAAGTTTGAACAATTTAGGCCAATTTAGTCACTGGACTACACAAATGGGCATTAAAAAAGCAAAAATAAAGATGGTTCACTTTCTATGTGGGAAATTCCATAGACTGAATTTTGGACTGTCTAACCAAGGGAATTTATGGCCAGTGATGAGCAAAGATGGAACCCAAGGGATAGAGGGTTCAGATTATCATACTCATGTCCCATGTCTATCTCCAGAGTACTGTGGAAACCACCTACAGATCTTGATGAACTGTTGTTTCAGATTTGCCACAGCATGAAACCTAGATCAGCTGAATCTGTTGCAAGATGTATGGAACTTTGATATCAGAGAGGAATGAATTCCACAGTCACCACTCACCATGAAAGATAATGACGTCTCCTTGCTAAGAAAAAAAGGCCACAGCTCACAAGCACTATCGGAGAAGATAGATCTTCTTGTGGAAAGAAACCCACAGAGATCTCTGTATTCAGAGAAGAAGGAAACCCACCATCTTTATTAAGAATGGGAGGGCTCTGATACCATAGCACATTGAATGGAAAAGGAGAAGACAAGAAATTGGAATGAATTGGGTGCTTCCATTGTGAGAGGTTGTCCCTTTTTATCATATGAGTCTAATCTATTTACAATAAGTTTACATCAATTATATCCCTAAATTTGGGCGATCTCCCTTAATTGGGGTCAACCTAATCTTAAGAGATTATTGTACATATACAACAAACAGCGATCCACACTATTTTAATATAAGCATTGGTGTGGTAGTTTTCTATTGTTGTCTTACTCTAGAAACAAATGTCCTGGCTTTTTGCTGCACCAGGGACTCGAACTCACACTCTTTTACTTGCAAACTCATGCCCCTTACCAACTGAGCTACAGCTTGGGGACAACAAAACAGGACTTTTGTGTGTGTGTATTTTTCTTTTTTCTTTTTAATTTGTTCGTCAGAAATGAGTGGGTTTTGTTTTGTGGGAGTTAGTGTCCGACCAGTCATAGTTTCACTTGATGACACAGCCTCCCAAGTTACCAAGAAGCCACTATTGAAGCCCAATACATGTTTGAACGGAACCCTTTTTTTCCCTAGAAAATATAATTAGGTTTTCATGTAATCCGTGTTGACTGGGACTTCTATGTAATACGTAACATGGAAGTAGTTGTAAAGAAATTTGAAAATTATATGACACTTGAAACTGGAGGAGCATAGTAGCTTTTTCTTATTTCCATCATCCATGATGTCATATACTGCAACAGTTTTTAGTCTCTCTACGTGTTTACATACAAACATATAAAAGAAAGATCTATTTCATTTTGTACTATGCTAATGTTCTCATATCCTTCACCCAGCACCCCTTGATCGTGTCACTTCTCTTCCTTTGTCATTTTTATAGTGGATTGTTTGTTCTATTCTCATGATTTTTTTTAACAAAAAACATAGACCTTGGTTTCGTCATTTTGCAATGAGATGAAGACTTAGGGTTCTGAGGAAAGAAAAATCAAGTTGTATCTTAGTAATGTAACCACTCTAATTGTCAAGGGGTGTGAGTTTTATTTTATTATGTCTTTCTGTCGACTTGGAGGACTCCAAGTCACGCACTCTCATTCTCACCCCCATGTCCCTAACCAGCTGAGCTAAAGCTGGGGTCAGTTTTATTTGTTGTTACATAATTGATATTTATATTTTTTTTCATTGTGTCCCTTTTCCTTTTACCATTATCACAAGTCTGTGGTGGTTAAGTTACTCAGTTAATGATTGTCATAGTTGCAAACGATGCCCTAATACTCCCTTTACACTACTACAGGCGTTTTGTAGGTATTGTATTTGGTTCTCGAGGCAGAAATGCCATTCTCTCAGTTGAGCAGTACTGCTGTGATCGGCCAAATCCAACCTTACAGGTGTGTGACATTGTGATGTTTGAGATGTTGTTTTTCCTTATTCTTAAAACTGTATAATATTGCATTTGTAAGATTTTTTTGTTGTTGGTTTTCCCTATTTTCTAGGTTCTTCCTCTGTCTGCCCTATTTAAGAATTGTCCTTCGTTGTTCTCTATAGCTGTATTCTTTTGGTGCTTTGTCTTAATAAATGTTGGTCTTATCAACACAATAGAATAGAGAATTTTGCAATGAAATTGGGTGTCTTTATGGTAGCGACCTCATATATATAGTATTCATATTTCCTTTGTACAGTCTATCAAATCTCCGTAATTGGGATGATTCATATCAATACCAAGTCAACTTGCACTAAAGAGGATTAATTTCCTGTTTAATGGTGTTGACCCCACATGTGACTCCTAAGTCATCCACACTTGTGCTATTTTGAAACAACCCCCCCACCCCACAAAAATTTTTTTTTTTTTATGTGGGTGAATTTACCAACATCAATGTGTCAACAAAGAACTGGTGCTTTACTCGATGAAGAGCTTTAGTAAAGATACCTGCAACTTGAAGATCCGTATTAACATGAGCAGGAGTGATGGTTTTATCTTCATAGGCCTCTCGGATGTAGCGGCAGTCAACCTCTATATGTTTTGTGCGTTCATGGAATACTGGATCAGGATCAATTGAATCAAACTTGTGTTGTCAGCATGTAGAGGTGTTGCAATGTTTTGAGAGAAACCAAGCTCTTTGAGTAGTTGACGAAGCCATACGATTTCTGAACAAGCAGAAGCCATGGAACAATATTCAACTTTAGTGGAACACTTGGAGACCCAATCTTTTTTTTTTGCATTTCCATGATATGAGTGCATCATCGAGGGGAATACACCATCCAGTAGTGGATCTTGTAGTATCCGTGGCCCAATCAACATCACTATAGGCCCGTAGATTTAAAGTGGAAGTTCTAAGAAAGAATATGCCACGTGCTGGTGTACAGAAGAGATATCTAATGATGCACTTTATTGCCGCCAGATGAAGATGCGTTGATTGTGTCATGAATTCGCTAACAAGATTTACTGCGTGAGAGATGTCTGGCCGAGGGATGGTCAAATATACAATACTCCTAACTAACTTCCAGTAGATGGTGAGATCAGAAAGGAGTACCATCATCCTTTCTGTATTTCGCATTAAGCTCTAGCCAAGTATCTACTAGAGTGGTATCTTGTAAGCGAGCTTACACGACAAGGTCTTGGTATACTTGTTTTGATTTATGAAGATACCCTCTTTGAGTTTGTGAACTTCTAGACCTAGAAAGTAGGTGAGAGGGCCCCAAGTCTTTCATGTGAAAAGAAGCATGGAGAGATTGTTGTAAGTGGAGAATGTTGTCTCATTGCCAGAGATAATGATGCCATTGACTTGGACCAGCAAGATAGTAATGCCTCGAGAAGTTTTTCAAAGAAAAGGCGATGGGTCACACTGACTTTGTCTAAATCCAGCAGATAGGAGTGTGCTCCAAAACTTGGAACATTGACTTGGACCAAGATAGTAATGCCTTGAGAAGTTTTTCAAAGAAAAGGCGATGGGTCACACTGACTTTGTCTAAATCCAGCAGATAGGAGTGTGCTCCAAAACTTGGAAAACCATGCTTTTGGAGTTTACTTTAGACCATATAGAAACCAACACAATTTGCAAATCATATTCTTCGAGGATGAAGGTAAACCCAAAGGAATGCGCATATATAGCTCTTCTTTAAGATCCCCATGTAAGAAGGCATTCTTCACGTCCATTTGGAAATGGAATATTGACCAGGATTGAGAGACAAAAAGAGCTAAAAGAATTCTGATAGTAATCTTCGCAACAGGAGCGAAATAGAGGATTTTTTTAAAGTGACTGATTAGATGAATGGGAAAAATCAAGGAGGAAAGAGGATTTTTGCAAGTTATCTCTCTCTCTCTCTCTCTCTCTCTCTCTCTCTCTCTCTCTCTCTCTCTCTCTCTCTCTCTGTGATAATATAGTAGATAATATTTTTACGTCAGGAATACATAGAAAGATGCACCCTCTCCCTAATTCACAACTATGCTTCTCAGGTTGATTAGTAAATATCCTTCATTCCCAGCTTGTTATCTACACACGGTACAGACACCCCATTTATTCTCACACCTGACAAACTTCTGAAAAAATTTCCGAGTTGACATAGCTGTGAACGTATGGAGTAACAATTTGCCACCTTATCATCTTTTTCCTAAAAGAGTGATGGTCTTTACTAATTGAAAAGAACCCAACTTCGGTGCATTTTGTTCTCCTAGGGGTCGTTTGCCTTTTACACATGAGATATAAAAATGGGCTTTACGCATTTAAAATTTACACTTGTAACACAATACCATATTTGTTTGGAAGCATCATTTTCACATGAGTAAAAAACTAAGCATTTACACGTGTAATGCAATACCTTTGTAAAATTTTACACATGTAACACAGCACCATATTTGTTTGGAAGAAGAATCCCTGCATTTCACTCATCTGGAAGCCTCAGATCCTTCAGTCTGAGCACTGGTCTCCATGTTTGAGTTTATTTAATCGATCAGAGTTTACTAATCTCCCTGGTGGTACGTCAATTGTTAAACTCCATTCTGATTGGAGTCTTACCCACGATTGTGAATCCACTGTTACATAAACCTTCAACCCTCAGGAGCAATCTCAAACCAATGGAGAAGAAAGAAGAGAAAGTGTGACAAGCCTCTTCATTGAGAAATAATAAGAAAATAACCAAGGATTGGGCTGTCGCCCATTACAATCTATGTTTATAATGCTTTTCAAACCGTAAAATCTATTCCCAATCTCATTTAGCCATCTGATAATAGAATCCTAATCTTAGGAGGACTAGCTGCATTTAGAGAAGGAAAGAAATAAAGAAGAAAGGAAGAATTTTTCTAAAATAAAGATGTGCAGATTTTGTTGGAACGACTAAGGCAATCAATATTGACCTGGGGCCCCACAAGTTGACCAATGAGACCATTCTTTTGACTTCATCTTTTCTATGGCAAATCCTATTTAAAGAATGCTATTGCAGTCGAAACATATGCATTAGGAAAGTTTGGAGTGCCACACACAAGCCATAATACGGTTCAATCCAAGCTGTGTGAATCAAATGCACGTGGCGTGCTACTTGATGAGGTCAATCTCTTCTTCCAGCTTAGAAAGTTTCCTCTTGAAGAGATCTTACCCAATTACAATCAAAGTAAAGAAGAGAAAACTACTTAAAGAACCTATCAAGGAAAAGCAATTTCCTGTGCATGTTTGTCAGTGCCACCTTCTAGGGTCTTTGGGCCCCATATTATTCTTCTGTGGGACCATCTGAAGAGCTGGATGCGATCCCTAAACTGGGAAATCCTACTGATGGTTTTTCTGAGCTGGGCTGGGCCTGATATGCGCCTGGTTCAGTTGAGCCAAATTCAGTATGCTGCAGACCCTTCGGCTCGTTTGGCATCATTCTTGTGATTCCTAATCCTGTGCTGAAATCAGGTTGTGCTAAGAGTAGTTTGTTCTAAAATCGAGCTGTGCAGAATTTGTTTGGCAACTTTCTATCACTGTTATTCCAGGGAGCATAAATCAACAAAATCCTATTTGACTATGTTCTCAAATTTTGAATACAGTACAAATAATTATTCATATAATTAAACATAGGCAAGCCTTCGATGCATCATGAAAACATAATAGAATCTTTGCTGTGATAAATTGGGTAGTGACTCAGTTCCTATATTTCATCTAACAAATAAGCCAATTTAAGAGATAAAAGGGAAAGGCAGTTCTAAGTTCTAACATAAGCAATGAGCTAAAAAGATGCCATCTCTGGATTATGTTTTCATTTCATCCAAAAAATTGGAAATTTATCATAACAAATAAAGTAAAAAGGAAAAATAAAGAAAACCCCATCGTGAAATGACTAGAGGCGAAGGGGGAAAACTAGTAAATCTGCTTCAAAGAAAAATGAAATTAAATGAGTTTTTGATTGGCATCAAGTGGTGTGGGAATTTCACAGGGGCAGTGAGAATTATCAGCATCAAAGTTCCTGCAATTACTCCAATTATAATTTCCATCTCGATCTTCTTTGAAAGTGCAATAGGTAGAAGACCATCAACAAAAGACTCCCCGTCCAGTCTTTCCATGTCTTTTTTAATCTTTATGATCTCTAACCCATTCGGACATTGCAGCGCTTTTCCTCGTGGAAAGCAGCCGCACCAAATGTGGAAAATTTTCACTACAGAAAAGTGGGCAATTTTTCCTCGCCTTTCCCATGGAAACGTGGCTTCACAAATGTGCCTAAAATAATTGGGAATGAAATCCTTGTAGTATGTCTCCTAAAAGTCTCCAGTTTCGAGAGATCCAGACTTGCAATAGCAATGTTGGAATTGACACAGGCATTGAAAAGAGATGGTTGAAATTGTCTCAAAAATACAGATGAACAAGATAAATAAAGCCTAGATCAATGGAGAAGCCCAAGTGATATTGAAATTGAAATCTCTCTCTCTCTCTCTCTCTCTCTCTCCTCTCTCTCTCTCTCTCTCTCCTCTCTCTCTCTCTCTCTCTCTCTCTCTCTCTCAGAGAGAGAGAGGAGAAGAGGAGAGCCAACTCGTCTAAATCAGAAAGCTCTTGGACATGGTATGTGAGAAATAATTGAGAATTGTTCCAATTCCTATCCAACTAAGCTGTCATTTCGTAAAATGTTCCATGTAAAAAGGGTTAAGAGAACCTTCCAAACACGTTCTATAGTCTTTTAGCCATTTGCAATGGAAAATCGTTTGGAATAAATGGTGCTAAACGGGCCCTTAATGTCAGGACTGTTTGGCTTGGGTTTGATTAAATGGTCTAAATAATTCAGTTAAATGCTGATTTGGTTCCCCAATTAATTGAGAATACTTATAATTAATTTTGGGGGTTTATTCTAGGACCTATCTTGACGTTCTATTTTCCAGATTCGCCCATTCTTCTTTATTGAGCCCTTGGTAAGGTGGATCCAGACCCATTCGATCAATCAAAACAATCTAAATACTTTATGTCCGATCATGGCTAGTTATATGCTGATGTGGTCACTTGCTCTTGCATCACCAAGGGAAGCACTCCTTTTGAGTTTTCAAAGCTGGTGAAGAACACATAATTAACTTGGCAGAGTTGCGAGTGTTACTGGAAGGTTTAGCACTTCCATGAAAATTTTCTTGGAGCCTTTTATTGTGGAAGGTGATTCATAAATTGTCTTTGATCGGGCCTATTCATTAAATCTGGAACATTTGCATTTGAAGTGTTTTTTCATGTCAATGCTAAATGCTTACTGTGTTTTTTTTTTTTTTTTTGTTACAGATTATATATTTTGCAATAGTTGGAGTGACTTATTTTTTCATTGCAAAGTCATCTTTTGTCTATATTCCTGGTTACTATATCAGTGGAGTGCACAGGTACCATATTTATATGACATGTGCAAACCCTCTACCTCTACTCACAATCTACAAGCATCGGAGCAATTCTTTTCAGATTTCCTTAGACATTACATGGCAGTGCAGGTACACGAGCTTGTTAGCAGTTGGTGTGGGTGTTCTACTCTTTCTATTGACTAGCTTTTCTGACCCAGGAACTGTTACAGCTGAGAATGTCTCTGGATATATCTCTGTTTATCCTTACGACAATATCATATACACAGAGAAAGAGTGCTATACTTGCAAAATTCCAAGGTATTCAAGGCAAAGTTTTATAGTTCTCTATGACATTATGTTGCGTCATTTTCTAATGTGACATGTATAAAATCTAGACCTGCTAGGTCCAAACACTGCCGCGTATGTGACCGCTGTGTCGCTCGTTTTGACCATCACTGTGGATGGATGGTAGGATTCTATCCTTGGTTTTTCTTCTCAAATTAGTAAACACTGAAACACCGCAAGGGATTTTTTGGGACTTTTTTTGTTATTGTCATATCATTGCTCATAATTGCAGAATAATTGCATTGGAGAGAAGAATACCCGATACTTCATGGCTTTCCTACTATGGTGAGTTCTTTTTTCTGAATTGTATAAATCTTATTTTTATTCATTTCAAGAAAAGTTCTCTCATCTCTGTATTATTCATTAGAAGAAACTGTGAGTGGTTATTTATGTTGGCCACTGGTACGCTTCCACTTGAAAATACTCAGGTATCCAAGTTTCAAGGACAGTTTTGGATGCTGTCATAACTTTTGTGACATATCAAGAATGTAGTCACTCCCAAGAGTTCCAACTCAGCTGTGTGTTTTCGCAGAGTGTGCATGTTTGTGTGTGGAAAGTTTTTACCTTTTGCAAGTGTGTGTGTGTGTGCGCGCGCGCGCGTGCGTGCTTGCTTCATCTGAATTTTTTCTTATTTGACATTGCATGGGAGGCTGGTGGTGTGCTCATTACCACCCAAAATAATTACTGATGCTAACTGCATTGCAGTTGTATTTAGTTAGTTTTGAAGTGCATTTTCTGTTTCTTTTGCTATACGAATTACAAAAAAGCAGTAGGCAGGGTATCTTATGTGATATTCTCAGTCATCGAGAGGTAGGGAAGAGGCGGATAAGTGAGAAACAATAGCAGTAGATACCTTAAAAAGGCATGTGCAAACCAAAAAATCAGGGGCACATGTTATTTTCTACCAATTCACCTCAATATATATTCACTACAAAAATATATACCTGGAAATATGTATCACTTGCACAATTACCATGCATTAGAAAACTCACCTGGAACAAAGCTAATAAAGACCATAGTAAGCCTTATCCAACTAGGAAGAGCACATATAGTGACCTTTTTTTTTGTAGATTGACTGGGTGTTATTATATTACGTATCCACTTTATATCCTATGCGGAACTTTTAATCATTGTCATCATCATCATCAAAGTAGGCCTCATTCCAGCTGGGAAGAACACATACAGTGGCAGTTTTTTTCTGTAGATTGAGTGGATGTCATTATATTAACTATTATATATAGAAACTTTTGTAGATCTGATGATTTCAGTATGGAACTGATGATTTGATCTCTCTCTCTCTCTCATTTTAAATATCTACTCTTAATGTACCAGCTTTTTGTAGATCAGTTTTTTTTTTTTTTCCTGAATTGGAGATCAGATGGTTTGAGATGAACAATGTCATTTTCAGCTGTGCAAATCCCACCACCTGCACATATACATGATGGATATTTTTTCTGTTACTGCCCATTTGGCCTGCGTACTAGTCAAGTGTATTGACTATTTTATATTTATTTTGGACGATAAAAAATGTGAATCCTGATGAAGTATGAAGCTAACATGCTTCTTCCATAGTTGCCAGGAGGAGAATCGGATGAAAGAAATGATGCGAGAAACCAGCAAGGGAAACCCCCCATTTTAATATCATTTATCATATGAATTATATGGGAAAACATGGATCAGTTCACGAATGTGGTAAACAGGAAGTGAGAAACTGAGGTATTCGAAAGAGCAACAAGTTCCTGCCGTGTTCTCCCCATCCTACTCTTTTCTTTCTCTTTTTTCCTATCAGAATGCCTGCTGAAAACTACAGGCTTGTTGCTTTTGACTTATTTAGTATACTAGAAAAGGGAGGCCCAAAAAAAAATTTTCTTCATAAATCAAATTTTTTATCTGAAAGAAAAATAAATATAATTTCAAAATAAAAAATATAACTTCTCTAAAACTTAAATTACTTAATGTTATTATCAGAAATAAATTTTTAAAAGCAGATTTCTTATATTCACACCAAATAGATGGATCCTAGCACAAGTTTGATTCATTATTCAATTTTGAAATAAATATACTCATGGTAGTCCACTTAATAATGAATTATTTGAAATATATAAATTGTAATAATTATCTATTATTTCATTATCATGCTTAATCTATGTATGGATAATGATTATATTTTTAATTGATAATGACTACATTATTTAATAGATAATCTAGTGCACAGATCCATTTCTTAGCGCATGAATCCATGCATGGACCCTAACCCATGCACGGATTAATGGATTAGAATGTTCTAAAAAACTCATGCTAATCCCCATATGATCCATGCATTATTTATCCTTATATTCATTATTCATTAATTTTTTGTTTAGAGCAAGTATATTTATCAAGATCCATTAATAATTATTCGATGAGGGATTGATCCATTAATTTGTGCATGGACCAAGTTTGATTCATTTATGTAATGGATTATTGCGAATAATGGATCCATTATTCAATAATCAGTGTAAATTTATTTATTTTTTAATCCAAATGAGCGTGAATTTAATAATCTAGTACATGGATTAGTGCACAATACTAAAAACATGAGAAAAGGAACTGACCTCAGTGGTGGAATAAAGTTGCAGAGTAGCTGTAACTTCAATCAATTAAGAACCCATGTTGTAGAATAGATGAAAATGGAAAGAGCAGCAGCTGCTGGAATATTCACCTTTTTCACACCTCATATGGATTGCTACTGCATTTCTATATTATAATCTCTTTGTTGGCTGGCAATCAATATGTAGAGATTATCCTATGAGGGAGGTTTTTCAAGGCATGGTCTAATCATGGTAGGAAGTTTAGATCAGCAAGCATAAGGCCACTTGAAGATACATGAGGACCAAGAAGACTGTATATCCTCATGTTTTGTATCCTGAACCGAATGAATGAGATTATTATTTTTGATATAAAGTTTGGTTATTAAGAGAGCTTTTAGGAGAGTTTAGTGATAGAAAGTTTAGAGAGATTTTAGATGCAAGATCAGTTTCTTAAGGTTTTCATTTAATTATCAAATCTTGTATTTTAAAGGGGGAGATTTTAGGAGAAAATAGAGAATTTATAGGAGAAGATAGATTCTAGGAGAAAAAAGAGATTTATAGGAGACATTTTAGGGTTGACGGCTGGCACATTGAGACTACTTTGCGCCACGTGGCAATCCCATGTTCAAGTTGAATTGTCATATTAACATGGAAAATCTTTCATGGACAACTGACCTAACTGCACTACCATGGTTGCATTATATTGACACAGTGGGACCTACTGCAGGTGGGTGAAGATAGCACTAGATGCACGACATGTTCCTTTTATTGAAGTGGTCAATGACCACAAATTACACTTCAAATTATGACCGCTTTCTTATAATTTAACTCCTTGATTAGATGGCGAACTCGAGAATATGATGGAGAACCTTATACCAAGGCCTGCTGATGCTGCTTGTTTTTCATTCCGTAACTTACAATCTCTTCATCAGCTCTGACATTTGAGCAAAATACTTCTCCAATTAATAGTTTATTGAGACCTGAAGCTTATTAAGCATGGCCTCTCATATTTCATTATTCTCATATAATGAGCTTCTTTTACAGGCATTTCTTTCTTTGCTTGTATGGAACGGTGTTCCTGGGGTTAATTCTCGCTGGTGAATTGAAAAATCGCAAGGTCGTCTACATTCTCACAGGTGATGTAGTTTCCTTATTGATCTACATTGATCATTAAGACACTGATGGGGCTAATGATCGTTCTTTTCTTTTTATGTAGTTTATTATGGCATTGAAAATTCTTTCTCTGGTTTATTTCCTCATGTTGTACAGGTGACAAAAAATTCAAAATTGAACTTCATCTTTTCCTTGCTTCTTTAATTTCTGATCATTATGTCCTGATAAATGTTTGTCATTTACTTCTGTGCTGCAGTGGCTGTTGGGTTCTTTTAACACGCAAATACTTCTAATGGTGTTCCTCGCCGTGGTTTCCTTGCTGCTGGCAGGCTTCTTCGGATATCATGCGCATCTCTGCCTTACAAACACAACTACAAATGAGGTAACCCAGCTAACTTTACTGAAGGGCCCTGGTATCATAAGCCATTTTGGGGTGTGTGGGAATCGACATTATCAACCTTATGGGGCCATTTATGGATATTTATCATCCCTTTAAAAGCCTCCAGGCACAGCTAGGATTATTTAGTCCGTTTGATTGACAAAATCTTCTGCCCCTTGTCATGTTTATAAGGTGGAAGGCTGCGACTATTTCATATCAGCACCCTGCTAAATGCCACTTCACCTTGCAATTTCTTATGGTATTTCCTTCTTGAAACTACAGACTTTTAAGTGGCAAGACTATATAAGCTGGAAAAGGAAGTTAAATGAAGCAAAAAAAAGCAGTGCGGCTCTGAAGGCTGGTATTAGTTCAATGAATGGAGAAGGAAAGCCTCCTGAAAGCAAATGGAGAATGTTCTTCCATAAATCCCTATCAAAAAACAAAGAAGATGCTGTCGTCAAGGATAACATGTATGATCGAGGAGTCTTCCATAATGTTCATGAGATCATGTGCCCAATGTCAGGGAGATTGCCGTCTATGGACGTGAAGTCCGAATAAGAATGCTGCAGGTAATTCCTTTTGGTTTTAGTGTATAATATCAGAGAACGAAGCATTTCCTATCTCAGTGAAAACACCCAACTATCAGGTTGCTGATATGAATGCATTGAAGCAAGATAACATGTGAAAATTGTGAATTTTTCATTTGTTCAAGATCAACCAACTCTTGGTGTGGAGATTGTGATCTGGTTTATGTGCCCTGTTGTAAGATATCAGAGCAATATCAGTATAGGCCTAAGATGCCATTTTTGGTTCCTTTCCTTCCATAACGGATGCAGTAAAAGATATACACCACATAACCTTTCCCTTTGGACTTTGGAGAGACCCTACAGCAATGGTCCAAGGAAGAACCTAGCTGCATCCAAACTCAAAAGGAACTGAATTCCATAACCCATTATCCACCTTACAGTTGAGCAAAAGATGGCTGACCAATTCCTCACCTGAAAGGCACAAAGGACAAGCATTGACAACGATAATATTTTGGCGGCGGAGATTATCCATAGTGAGAATTCACTCTCGAAGAACAAGCCATCTGAAGACCAACACTCTTAGAGCATTCTCAGAACATTTAGTAAAAGAAAATAGAGTACAAAATAGGTAAAAGAAAAATGTTTAGTTGAAAAATAAAAGGACACGAGATTTGTCATCAAATATAAAATGCAGAAAACCAACAAAAAAAAATTTATTAAAAAGGGAAAAAGGTACTTTGATGGATATCTAAAAATTACATAAAATCCTGTTAATAGAAGTAGCTGAACCACGCAAAATGAAAAGGCTCATATCAAATTAGAAAAGGAGAAACATAAATATAAAAGATATAAAAACCAATGAACAAAAAAAAAAAGATATGATTAATGTTCAATAGCTACATTGTAGAGTATTTCAGAAAATAGATAATTGGATAATGATTACTGTTGATAAAAAAAAAATTATTTTAAGAAAAGAAATAAAAATATCCTATCGAGAATAGAAAAAATATAAATTTAAGTAGTAGAACTGTGAATTTCCTTAAGGAAGATAGATTTAAAGAGAACATAAAAATCTATTATCAATATCTAGACTCCTATACATTTTTAAGAATGTGAACAAAAGAGGACCCACAATTCTAATGTTAAATCAAATCATTTCTTTAAAAAAAAAAAAGGTCTTACTGATAATGAAAAAGTAAAGTAGTAACCTTCCAACAAAAGAAAAAAAGTAAAATAGCAATCAAAATAGAAGTGAAGTCAAGGAGAATGTTACAAAATGAAAAATAAAACCTATTGTGAAAATGGTGAGAATATGAATTTAATAGGAAGTGAAAACTAATACAGATGTGTATGAGGAAAAAACAAATAAATTAAAAGGTTGGGAAAATAAAACTGAATGGGTACAATTTCATATTTTAGTTTATTAAGACCAAAATTATAAAGTTTCATTATTGGCCATATAAATAATTAGTTGAGAAAGGAAAAGTAAAAAAAAAAAAAAACTCATTGGTAATGATAACGAAAAGTAATATATAATAATATCTAAAAAATATAAGAAAGTTAACATACGATAAAGTGAAGAAAAATCAAAAGTAATATATATATATGTTGACCCAAATTATTTCATGGACTTAATAAAAAAGAAAAAGGATCAATTGAAAATAAAATTGCCAATCCACTAGTAGTTCAGTGGTAAAGCACCTCCCTTCTACAAAAACAAGCAGGGATCAATCCCTGTGTATAGCATATAATATATTGGCAGGGATTTGGGTGAGTATTTACCAAAAGAAAAAAAAAATCATATTGGAAGAAAAATAAAATGGACTTATCCAAACAGATTATTGATAGATGAACTTAGACCAATCCGAAGGTGTATATACAGTGTTAATTGACATTATAATATATACAATACACACACAATATTTCACACATGGCACTTGGCTTAACCGATATTTGGTTGTGGACCATCGTTTTGCTGGGTTCAGGTCAATTTGGGTCCATACTAGTTTTTAATGTAAGTGCTGGTGACATGATAACTTTCAAAAGAGAGTAGCCACGTGAAATGCTGCTAGGCATGTCAAACGGGCCGTGCCGCCGCTAAAATTCAGGCCCGCCCGTGTCATGGGCCGGGCCGGCACGGCACAGCCCGTCAGGGAAAACCCCCGGCACGGCACCGCCCAGTGGCACAGCCCACAGTGGGGCGGGCTGGAGCGGGCCGTGCCAGCGGGCTGGCGGGCCTTTTTTTTTTTATTTGATAGACTGATATAATTACCGTAAGGCGTAACGTAAGCGTAAGTCCGTAACGACATGAGTTTGAATTTGATTTTCGATCAATAGACATTAATTTTTCAATAGTTATTTTTCTAAACATTTAAACTTATACAAACATTTGACAAATGATTGAGTGGTTCAAATTAATTTATAGATATTTACTCACATATTACTTAAGTACTATATATGAATTTTCTTTTTCTTATCAGTATTAAAAATAAAAACTAGAACACAAGTAGGGAGAATGACAAAGATATTTAAGTGGTTCGGTCAAACTCGACCTACTCCACTGAGAAGAGAGAACCATTTGGATCTTAACTTCTTGAAGGTTTCTAAATAGGATTACCTTCAAAACCTTACAATCTTTTTAGAAAATAAAAATAAAAAAAAAGAATGAACAACTTATAAATTACAATGAAGAAAAAAGTAAAAAATCAGATTTGTAGTCCACTAATGTATTCTGCTGGATCAAAATCTTCCATTAATGATGTTAACTCTTGCTTCCTCTTATCTGCCAAGTACCAGTCTCGTAGGCAAACACAACACTCCACCGTTTCTTCAGTGAGATTTGTTCTTCTGTCATCTACTACACGTCCACCTGTACTAAAAGCCTGTTCTGATGCTACAGAAGACATAGGAATAGTCAATAGATCACGAGCCATGGCTGCCAACACCGGATAAATGCTTTCTTGTTGCTTCCACCAGGCTAAAAGGTCAAAGCTAGATGCATCCTGCATCCTAATTACACCTACGTCAAGATACGATGATAACTCCGTCACAGTGTTGTTACTTAAGCTTGAGCTGGATGCCATGCCCGTGGACAGGGAAGAATACCACACATCCCACTCACCAACACCTGTCTGCTGGACTTCTGAATTGCCCATACTAAGCCCAGCTGTACCCATTTGCTCACAATAAAATTGAAAAAGTGCTTGTAAATTTGCCCTTATATTTGAAAAAATATTTAAATCTATATAATTCATATTTTTATTTATTCCATCAATAAAAAATTATACACCACTTAATTTTAACTTAGGATCAAATACAGCAGCTAAAGAAAATGTCATTGGAGCCTCTTTCCAATATTTATTAAATTTTTCTTCCATGTCTCTAATAGTGCTACCAAGTAAAAAATGATCTCTAAATCTACTGAATTGTAAAGTAATTTTAAAAAGTTTAATTAAAGCTTCATTAGATGTGGGATAATATATCCCGGAAAAAAATAATGTTGAAGTATAAAAAAGCTCTAATAAATCTCTTATATGGGCACATAACTCCCAATGTTCATCACTAATCATTAAATCTTGTGCATGAAAAGCACAAAATTCATTCAAAACAGTTTTTCTAGAAAGTGCCTTGTGTAACAAATCATACATAGAATTCCATCTATGTTCAACTTCTTTAGGCATTTTAATAGCTGATACGCCTTGCCTCGCACATATTTGGGCATACAATTGTCTTCTTTGTGCGGAGCAAAAAACAAATCTAGCAATGTCTTTAATAGCATCTGTATAACTTGTAATATGCTTTAAACCAACCTTTGCAATAAGATTTAAGATGTGACATACACATCTATTTTGAAAGATAGAACTATCTATCAAAGTTGCAAGTGGCATCTGCATTCTCATTAATTCAATAGCCACTGTATTATTACTAGCATTATCTAAAGTTACAGATAAAACTTTTTCCTTAATACTATATTCATCTAGTTTTTCCAAAATTAATGTACTTATCCTAGTTCCATTGTGTGGCCATTCAAGAGTGCTAAAACTAAGTATACGTTTATTCATAATCCATTTTGCATCTATATTATGTGCAGTAATACAAAGATAACTATCACCCCCTTTAGAAGTCCACATATCTGTGGTTATGGATATTCTACCAGGAGATTCTGCAAAATAGTTTTTTATATTTATTTTCTCTTCCTGTCAGAGTCTAATAGCATCATTTCTGGCTGTATTTCTTGAAATACTGTGAAATTGTGGTTGATAGTATTGCTGGACCCATTGTTCAAAAAACTAATTTTCAACAAAAGCAAATGGTAAGATAAAACAATCATTTTAACAAGACCTTGTCTAGCACTTTGTGCATTAAAAGAAAAAAAACCCAAACTGCTACTACTACTACCACCACCACCAGTAGTAGAAATTTGGGTTTGTAAACCAGGCACCCCTGTCCCTGCATTCTCTGGCTTATGCTTTTGTAAACATGTTTTCCTATGTCTTGACAAATGGCCGGTATCCCCTTTTAACTGGGCACTATAAATCTTACCACACAATGTGGATTTTGCCTTTTCAACATTCTTTCCATTTTCAATAACATCATACCTTGTATATATATCCCAAACTGCTGAAGTTCTACTCCTCTTGTTTGGTTTATGGGAACTCTGAGGAAAGGGGGGTGGTAAATCACATACTTCATCTTGTAATTCAATAAAATCTTCTTCTACCTCTAAATTAACGGAAGAAGCTTCTGTGGGAAATCTTCTAGCCATATTTCAAAAGAATAAATTTATAAATAATAACAGTAATATGCTAATAGCCTTCTTTTGTGATAATTTATTATAAGAAAGGGGAGAAAATGAGAGTTAATATAATATAATATAAACTTATATATATGGAATCTCAAATCTAAATATTATAAATACCTCTAAATCTTTGAAGGCCCCTTTAATCTTGTCTCTTGATGACTTGATCTTTGGTCCTCCAAAAACTTCTTAGAGAGAGTGAAAGAGTTGAATGCTTTGAGAGAGAGTTAGAGAATGAGAGAGTTGTGTAAATTAGTGAGAAATGAGTGTGTAATTGGTGAGGAATGAGAATGGGAGGGTTAGGGTATTTATAGACTTAGTATAATGAAAAATGACACAAAATACCCCTTATATGACCGTTTTATAGCTGTTGGGGGGGGGTAAAATGGTATTTTTTAAAAAAATAGCCGTTTTTTTTTGCTGTTGGGCGTGCTGGCGGGCCGGCGCGGGACTGGCGGGCCGGGCCAGCGAGCTGCGGGCTGGCGGGCCTATACTGGCGGGCTGCAAGGGCTGGCCCACTAGGCTGGCGGGCCGTGCCAAACGGGCCAGCGGGCCTGCGCAGCTCGGCCCAGCACGGCCCACATCATGGGCCGTGCCGTTGACCGGGCCGTGCCGTGCCACGGCCCGTTGACTGGCGGGCCGGGCCCACTTGACATCTTTAAATGCTGCTATGGGGAAGCGTGCCAGCCTTGTCCCTTGCCGTTTCCCATGTTAAATATATATATATTTTAAAAGAAATATTTAAGTGCATCCATCCCTCACTATTTTGGTGAGTGACACTCTCCTTTTGAAAGTGTCAAGTACAAAAAGGGGAGTCCTATGTACTTGACACTCTCCTTTTTGTAGTTGACACTTTCCAAAAGGGGAGTATCTCTCACCAACCCACCTACCTAAGAGACGAGGACTCCGCCTCACTTATATAGAATGAATTAAAATAGAACTACCAAATGACAAAAACATCTATAAATTAAATCTTTCCTATATCTTATTCCGATCAATAAAGAAGACAGAGCCATTGCCGGGATAACAAACCGCAATATGCTCATAGTGCCAAGATTAATAACAATATGAAGGGAACAAATTAAAATTGATCTTTGGAGCTTCTTCAACATTTTTAAGCATTCTATTGTCCAGTACCTATTAGCCTAGGGCACGTTTGTGCACGCTGTGGAATCCTTGATCAACAGAGAAGGTGAAGGTTTCCCGCGGCCAGGCCCGGCCCCCCATCGGAAATGGTTTTCTTGGAATCTCGAAAAAATCAATTGCTTTACAAGAAAGAAAGCCATTACTTTTTCCACAGCAAATGTGGTTTTTTACCGTAGCACGGCGGAAAAAGCAGGCACACAAACAAACATGCCCGAATCAAGAGTAAATTGTAAATAAGCGCGGGGGGTTGTTTTCCTAAGCCTCCCCTACCAAAAATGAACCACTCATGTCGATCGACTGCTTCGGCTGCAGCAGCTCATGTATTTCAAACAGACTGTAGGACTTAACTGCCCATTTCTTTCATATTTCACATGGCATACCACCTGACAAAAGCTGTCCACAAGACTTGAGACTTGACTCCTCCCTGTGATTTGTCATGGCAAAGAACTCGGCTTCTGAGAGCCTCGAAATTAAGTGGACCTGCACTTCACCTGTAACTTTGTTCGCCTTGAAGTTGAAGTTGTTATTTCAAAGCAGCCAAAGGCAGAGCTCTCTCACACCATGAGCGTCAAAAAGAAGAATTCTTCCTAAGAGTAGTGTTTTCATGATTTTTTTTTTTTTTTTTTTTTATTTATTTTTGAAATCAGGTTTAGATAGAGAATCATTTCAGAAAGTGCAAGATCCTTAGAAGCCAGTAGTCATATATGATGACAATTACTTTTTATACCCGTACGCTTTGAAAATTACTTGAGCAAAGCCAAATGGAAACTAGACTTAAATTAAATAAAAAAAAAAAGAGCGCAGCAAAAATAGAATTATGAGGAAATTAAGCAGCCAAATATCAACAACAGTCAACCTCTGGTCGGTCATAATTGCATATTACAAAAAAGCATCACAATCAAATCCTCAGAAATTTCAAGTACAAATAAAATAAAAAAAAGGCCAAGTGCTGCCAAATTCATGAGTTAAGATTCCAGTTCCAACATAGAAGAGCACAGCACCGGTCAACGTATCTGCGTGCATATTGAAACTGAACTACCACCATCTACATGCTTCGATTAAAAGACGGTCATGACGTTGATCGATGAAGATATGCTCCCATCAGCGTGGACTGCATGGAAACAATAAACACACAAGGTCAGTTTTTTGTTCTTACCCTAGCTACTCTCCAGGTGAGGGTAGTAGGCCTTGGGTGAGGCGACAAAGCCCTCTGATGAGGGAAGGGGGTTCGAACCCGGCAGCTAGGTGAGAACTGCCACCTCTTACCACTGGGGTAAGAGGCCATTCTCGTTCCTTTGTGCTTCTTAAAAATGTCAATTGAACAAAACACACATAGTTACAAGAGTAATAATTTCAGTCTTCAGAGATACAGCACCTGTATGAACGACTACGACCGTCCTCCCTGGGACTTGAGGACGTCCGATTGTTTTCGCGTGGACTCAAGGACCTCCGACTGTTCCATGTCGGGCTTAAGGACCTCCTATTCCTCCTCTCTGGACTCAGGGACCTCCGACTGTTCTGCCTCAGACTCAAGGACCTCTGTCTGTCTTCCCTCGGGCTCAAGGACCTCCGACTGTCTTCCCTCGGACTCAAGGACCTCCGACTGTTCTTCCTTGGACTCAAGGATTTTCTGGGTGACCTGCAATCTTTATCATCACGAGGAGACAAAGAAAGAGACCTGGATGGAGAGTGAGAATCATATCGTGCACCTCTATCCTTGGCTCTGCGCCCACAACATGTTGAAGAGAGATCAGATCACGCAAAAAAATATACATATTATCAATACAAGGAAAGATAGAAATCAGTTTCAACATGAGAAAGCCAATATCACATCTATAAGAAGACTAGAACTAATCCAAATATTATTGTGTTTGTGCATGCACACGCGTGTCTATCTAAAAGACTAGAGCTGCAGGATAATATTAAAGGATAACCACAAGCAAATCCAATTTATCTGCTGCAGAAAGTAAGAACTCATTTCATTTCAGTCTGCATAGAATTTTTTATAGTTAAATACACAATTTATTTTTCTTACGACTCAAATACGAAAAAATGGCAAGTCAATTTCTTTCTAATGTATTCTTGGAGAAACACTGCAACATTCCCATATCTTTTCTGTTCAGAATCTAAACATCTGAAATTTGACTTTACCTGCACAGTTTCACATGTTTCTGAACAAGGTTACGAACCTTTGGCACTTTTGGAATTGTGAACAGCTTCTCACAACTTCACAGTTCTATTTGCCCCATCTCAAACTTGGTCAATCTTTAACTTTCACAAAAGCAATCCAATGCAGAACCTTCTCGCTACTAGTTGTTAGGACTTTCTAGAGCCCCATTCTCTGGAGATCAAGATTCTCTCTTTTTGGCAACTAATAAGCTCTAGGTTCTTTATTAACTGAATTGTATGCAAAATCAACATATTAGGCTTTAATATGTAAACAAAACGAACAATAGAACTGCCCTGTGATTACAGTCTTACAAACCATGATGAGCTGGTTTTGATAGTTTCAGTTAGTGGGGAACTTTGAAAGCCACAAAGCCCAAAATCTGGAACCAACAGGCGATTCGTAGGAGTTACAGTTGGTGAAGAAGATCATTAATGAAAACTTCTCGAATATCTTTGAAAGATAAGTACTAAAGCAGGATTACTTTGGGTCTCTTTCCCCTTAAACTAATCCAGGATTCTCTAGGTTCTCTTTTCACTCTAGAAATCTGCATGAACAAGATCACAATATGTTATTCAGACACATGGGAACATACTACATCCCACCCCACTAAACTGGAAAAAAAAAATAGTATATGTATGAATTAGTCCAGGATTTCTGTTGAAGCCTTTCACAACCAGAAAGTAGGGTGGCAAACATCCATATGGAAAACAAAATACAAACAAATGGACCGAAACGAAAATGTTCTACAGCCTGCAGAATAAGCATGTGTTAAACAAGTTGCTTGGCAGAAAGGGTAACTTGCAAGGTCTCACCTCTCTGCATCCTGAAAATACTGTAACAATAAAATGTACAATTAACACTAAATGCTACAATGTATAATAAACACTGCTGAAATTGATAGAGAATAATTCACTCTGCTGATTTATCAAAATATCTACTTTCATTTGGAACTTTGGAACGCTATCAATATGACATCATTAAGGTAGAATCATACTAAAACAATGCAGAATATTGTAATGATAGGATTGTCCTATAACACCAAATATTATCAAAGAAAACACCAGACCATCAAGCTGTCTTATGCACGTGTTTCACACAGTTGGCCGAACAATTTCAGTTTGGCTAGTGGTCCAAACCGAGCCCAGCCAAACCAAACCAACCACTATAAACTATTGGGAGATTTCAGATCTCAGCTGATTTCCTCTCCTTTTTTTTCACTCCACCCCTACCAGATTCATTGCACCAACTCCAAGATGAAGGAGAAAACCCAAATTTCCACACAAAATAGACCATGATCTTAGTGTTCGTCATGCAGTTGAACACATGAAAGAGGGAACAGTAAGCATTTAAAAAAAAATAGAAAGAAAGAGGGAACGGTTCCTTATTGCAACCAGTCAACCATTTGAGAATCTTGAAAACCGAAAACATTCACACAATGAGGATTCCAAGACTCTTAACAAATCAAACTTTGCCACATAAGAGACTCAGCACTTCTCTTTTTGGTGTTTATATGTTATCTCGCACTTTAACATGTATTAATATAAACAATCCATCAGGACCATCACCCATCAAACAAGAAAACAACTTACTCATATCAAACTTACACCATTAAATTCTTAAGCCTCCTCATAACAAGACTGTGCTGACTGGACTGTAACTGAAAATGGTAAAATATGACAAAAAAGTTTTTCCCCCTTTTGATAAGAAAACTATAGAGTACAAGAAACAAATACTGGCTAGATACAAGGCCCAAAAACTATACTATCAAAAACCCAGAGGATCAAAGCAACACAAGTTAAAGATGATCCATCGTTAGTTCTGATTTAATTACATGATTCATGATTATAGTTACAACCAAACTTTGATGCAGGACACCTTCCTTTGCTAACTAATCTTTGGTCAACACTTCGCTTCACATTGAGAAATGAAGTATGAAGATGCCAAGGTAAGTCCACCAACGAAAAAGTGATTCAAATCAAATGACTAAAAAGAGTACCCATGAAAGAAACACAATAGAGGGATGCCCACAGAGCAGTCCTCCAAGCTCAGATTGCATAAAAATCCTTGCCAAATAAGAATATTGGAGAATCCTAGCCCCCTTCCATCACTTTCAGAGAGGAAGAGAGAGGTTTAACATAGATAAATGAAATATGACAAGACATATCGAAAATCCAAGCCTAAGAAGAAAATAACTTTAGGGTAAGAAATGCCCGTTTTTATAAGAACTAAAAGAAAAGGTAATAGAATACTACAGTATAAACAACTTTATGGACAAGTCAACTGCATGAATCCAAGTAACAGCATCAAAATAGAAAAAATAAACAAAACAAAAGACTGCAGTATGAACCAAAATAGTTTTTAGTACAAATAAGGATAAGAACCAAGCGTAGCATGATAAAGCATCAGACTAGAAAGAGTAAGTAAATAAACAAGAAGTCTGCAATACAATTTTAAAAATTAGACAAGCCAAAAGTAAGCAACCGAAGAGTAGTTTGATAAAAGCAACTTGCTAGAAGAAAAAACAGTATAAGCATCTTGGTAGAGGAAAAAACAATAACTGAAATAAACAAATAGTCAATAGCCTGCAGTATAAATCAAGAAGTTTCAGTAAAAGACAATACAATGCAACCAAGAGTAGTGTGATAAAAACATCAAACGAGTTAGAGATCGAACCTTGAGTTGTGTCTCGGAGAGGGGGATCGTGAATAGGCTGAAAGGAGAAAATACAATAAACATTAACCAACAAACAAGAAGTGCAATATACTACAGCAAGGCAAGATACAGATTTCTATTCTTTTTTTCTTTTCTTTTCTTTTTTTTTTTTGGAAAGACAAGATTTCTATTCATTGGCAACTCTACTTGCCTGACCAAAATCAAATATTAGAATAATCTAGTCTTGGATTGATTAGAAAGCGAATAAAAACTGACAACGAATTCGACGCCTGGGAGATCTTGGTGGGCTCCTCCTCCTATAGCTCCCTCCACCATTTCTTCCACTGCATATATCATATCCCAACAATCAACAACAGTAGACTCTGCAACCAAACATTCTTCTGGACAAGTTGATATACATTAACAATCATTTCTTCATAAGGAAAACATAGAAGAAAATAAATACCTGACGCGGCCGCTTACACGCATTTCTTGAGGAGTTTTTCGATTTTCATCAGCATAAACAATAGCTATCTCGCGTCCACCTATAACCTGATGATTCAATTGTTGCTTGGCGTCAGCTGCATCTTCAGCATTACGAAACTTCACGAATCCAAAGCCTCGTGGCTCCCTGTTATGTTTACGTTCATAAGTCATGCAAGTCTTTCATATAAACCATGTAAGTTTCTAAGGAAATCTTTTACTTGAAAAGGGAAAATGAAATAAAAATATTGAAAAAACCCAACTTACAAAATGACCATTTGCTTTTAAAAGAAATAACTTGAATCTAAAAACAAAAGCATAGGTCGTGAAAGAAAAATAAAACAAATGAACAAACCATGTGATTACAGGCATTTTACTAGACCCAATTGAAATAAAAAAGAATATTGAAGTTCTCACCTAATAAAGATTGACACGATATGCAATAAAAAAGAAGTCTCATTGAAATATCAAATTACAATGAAAAATGTAGCAACTTTTTCCAAAAATAGTATTGTTCAGAACATATTTGAAAAACAACAAAAGCATAAAATGAAATCCACAAGGCAAAATACAAAATCAAACTCATCAAACATCAAAAACCAACTAGGACAAGCACTCATAGTGAATAAAAGACCATCTCCAAAATCCTGAAAGAATAAATATTAACACCAAGATCGTGCTGTCAGGAACCATGTCAATCAGAAATTTAAAAATAATAATAAACCCAGAAAAATAGCAAAAATAAACAGTAGAGACCCCAGTGGAGTTCCTAAGTGAAGATTCTAGGCCCCTTTATCCCATGCGGATGAAGCCAAATTGTTGACTCAGCGTCCTAGATTGCATCTGTTACCAAAAGACTAGCACTCCAGCAACATTGAGAAACAAAACTCCCTAATCCTTCTTCCAATATTTGTCGTTTCATTGGCAAACGTAATTCCCTATTCTAACCACCACAAATGCAAATTTCTGAAATTCATTCTTTCATTCCTTGCCCATGTAATCGAATTCCCTTTCAAGCATAAGGTTTCCAATTTTCCTTCAAACACATTCTCAAAGCATAACATGTCACAAGAATCTCACTGAAAAACATTGACAGCTGCTTCATGGAATACAACCAGCCTCCATCCAATTCAACAGAATCAAACAGCCTAAAATCTCCATGTTACAAACCTCATACTAATAAAAATAAAAAAAACAGATGCGAGATGAGGTTTTGAAACCACTATCTTCATTTTTTTTATTTGTTTCAAAAGATCCAAACAAGTGTGAAATTACTTTCATCTAAAATCACCTTGCATAGAGTTGAACAATTATAATATATTAAAGCCAACGATTTTGGATTCAATTTTGACCACATTCCTTTCAATTTTGACTTTTTATTGAGCCTTGGTAAAAAACTAAAAACAATAACTTGTGGGATTTGAGCTCATGGCATATGGTCTTTTTAAATAACTAACCTAACCACTACTCCACACAATATTCATATGTAGTTATTTATCAAAAAAAAAGTCACAAGTGGTTAGACGAAGCGGGAAACCTAGCCATGTGGGTTATGCCTGTGCTTAGCACAGGTTATTGTGCTAGTTCAAATATAAACAAATGACAACAGGCACCAACCATTAACGTTTGGAAAGTGCTCACATAACAATCAAATAAATTTTTTTTTTAACTTTGCAGGAAACTTACTTTCAGTGCCATCTCATGGAACATAATTTAAGAAGCAACATGTGTTTTTTTTTTTTTTTTATAAAGTTAAGTACTCACACACCCACCACTCAAGTCTCCCCCCCCCCCCCCCCCAATCAGCGCTACAGCCAGGGATTGATCCCTAGTTGTTTCTGTGGAAAGGAGGTGTCTCACCAACTGAGCTACCAGTGGATTGGTACCATGTGCAATTATTTAAAGAACTTCAAATAAGATATTAAAGATGATGCTATTACTAAAAAAATAATGAAAACAAACTCCATTGAAATGAGATGTACATAACCAAATACAGAAATTTACTGGTACAAAACTTCGTACTATACAACACAACATACCCTGTGTAGTAATTCTTGGGAAGGTACACATCTTTCACAGGACCAAAGCGTTCAAATGGTATTCTAAGATCCTCTGGCCTGCAAACATTAATTTACAAAATAAATAAAGAAATCTTCATGAGCAAGACGGCATATATTGAAACCAGACAAGTAAATAATGAAAAGGCATGGAGCACTTCACCTAGCCAATCATTTCCGAATAATATTCAGTAAGGTTAAAGTTCCCAAATATTATAACATAATACTTAAGTATCAAAATCTCTACCTACGCAAGTCGAGTTGCATGCATCTCAAAACAGATTAAATTGGGTATGTGCACATTAAGATATCCAAATCTGCAAAGCATACTCATAGAATCCATGAAAGAACTTTACTCACAGAACATGAATGTATAGGGTATAGATACATAAGATCCAAGTCCCTACCCAGGTAAAGCCTTTCCACTGACAGGTGGGTTACATGATCATATTTATTGGATTTGAGAAGAAAGGAAAAAAAAAAAACAATTAGAGCCTTATATTCAGAAATTATATTGGCAAGCCTAATGTTTGAAAAAATGGCCCTATCCATGCTGGGTCTACCTGATGAGTATGTTGGATCAATAGTTGCATCCCAAACTATACATGTGGCAAGTGCAAAGACGTGAGTAGGCTAAGCAAGAACTCAAAATATAAGGAATTAGAATACAATAGTTAAAATGAATTATCACAAATCTCAAATTACTAAAAACTCAAACCTCATGTAGGTAATGGGGAAAAATATTTAAAAAGAAATGTGAGATTAGTAAAAGTAGTACAACTATTTCATGCAATCCAAGTGCATCATGGGCCACAAAGCTTACAAAATGAGGCCAAGAATAGGCCCACACTTGGACAGCCCATTGGGCCTAGACCATGGTCAGCCAATCTATTAACCCAACCTAGGGTTGCAACCGGATATCCGATTATACGGTCATCTGCCGTCTCCAACCAGAGAAAAAATGGGTTTGGAACCAAATTTTAGTTTTGAAAAAAATTCAGATCCGGGTCCAGAACCTATTTGGCAGCTTATGAGCCGACTCAAAGGAAGGCAGCTTGATTTGTCTTTTTTTTATGCACGAGCATAGCAGTCTGAAGTCGGAACCAGAATGAACCGGTCCCATTCAGGTTAAGTCAAACACGGTTCCAGATTCCTTTTACAGGTTTCGGCTGGACCCGGATCCATCACCTAGAAAACAGATCCAGGTCCAGATACAGCATGGTTTAATTCTGGAAACAAACCCGTTTGAAACCCTAGCCCAACCAATATCTACTTTCTTGGTATAGAAATTTCCATTAAATTTTCCTACGTCTACAGTCTTAGTTTGGCAAATTTTCAAGATGATTTTTCTAGACATGCATTCTTCATTTATAAAATCCTAAGACGATGTCTTAGATCTAGCAAGATGATTTACATGCAATTATCTCATAGAGAATAAAGCAAAATCCTATCTATCCCTGATGGGCAGGATTGTCATCCCATCATGAAAATCCTTTCTTTTTCTATCACTATTATCAATGCATTGAGCAAGTCTTTCCCCTTGTGTGTAGACTCCTCAAGTTGCCAATAGTGATGACTCCAAAGGCCAGGCATCCATGGTGAATATGTAAAGACTCCATCCATCACTAGATCCCCCTCAATATTTTGATGGATCCAATAGGTTCGCACTCTTCTTTTGTTTTTTTAGATTTGAATAGTTCCCACCTGCCGATTTTTGCACAGCCCCTTTCCAAATTGTGTGTCATCTAAACATGGTCAGACATGGCTGCTTTTAATCAGTCTATGCACATATTTTTATCAGATTTTGATGCAGACCCAATCCAAAAACGATATAGGCCAAGCTCCTGAATAGTGCTAGCCGAATACTCAAGGGATTACAAGAGAGACAGGTCGAGCTCCTAAATAGGGCTGGCCAAAAAAAAAAAAGCAACCAAAATCAAGAGAAGCAGGAAATTCTTTATTTCAGACTTTCAGTAATTAAGATGATCCTCCCAAGGGGGTTTACAAATATATAGGATTATCCATCCATGCAACACGATACAAATCAGGATCTTAGGATGTGCTCGACTAGAATTTGTAGTTTGTCAACCACCTCTTTCGATACTTATGTTCACGTTGATTCCTCCATCAATGATCAGATACCGCATGTTTTCTTTGCGGCACTCATGCACTGAAGTTATTATCAAGTAACCAATCAGTTTAACTCAAACAATTCTCTATCAAAAGTGAAAAGGGGCATCAAATGGTTTGCTTTGCTGTTTGCCATTAAAAAAAAATCTTGTTAACTAAGGTAACAAGACATTATATCTAGTGCTCTATTTTAATGATGCCAGTCGCTTAGTCATTAACTTTGGTTTCCCTCTCAGAATCGCCTATTGTTGCAACCAACTAATGATGAGTTCATTGTTCACCAATTGCCATTTTATCTCTAAAATTTCATGGAGGGTAGGCTGGCATGTTCAAGGAATCACCTTGGTGATCTAAGATCTTCCTCAATATGATTGTCCACTTCAAGTTGACATGCTGACAAAATGAAATTTTAGGGACATGTGAAAGTAGTCACTTCAGCCATGAGACTGATTTGAAGACATGACAGTGACTAAGTGGTTGTTTAGGAGTTTCTAATGAACACCTTAAGGAGGCATCAAGTAAACATGTAGCTAAGATAAGTGCACTAGCATAGATGTATGGAACAACAATAAATGATTGCATTAAGAATGACGTTTGAGAGAGAATCTACAAGTGACTCCAGTAGAAGAGAAATCTAGGCTAGGAATGGCAATAGGTCGGGCTTAAATGGGGACCAGCCTCGACCTGCTCCTATTAGGGGCAAGTTTGGTCAGGAACTGGTTGGGTTGGAGATGAATTGGGTTTTCTGGACTCTGACTCAAGTAAAGTTTGTGGCGGGTTTGGGTTTTGAATGCGCCTGACCCACCATGTCCCATTCATGTTTAACTTATACATTACTCGGTAAAGCTTAGCATACAAGGCTTCACTGCCGCATGTGGTAGCAGGTAGTGGAGACTGGCAAAACTGACCTGACCTGTACTAGAGTACTAGACATGGGGCAGGTTTGGCATGACAAACCATGAACCCATAATGGGGCGCGTAGGGTATGGGGCAGAGCAAGTGCCATTCATGTTGGATTCGGGTTTCTTGCCATCCCTAATTTAGCATGGCATTCAAGATGTTTTAGGCATGTACATAGAAGATCAAAAACACTCACGTACCAGCAATTAGAGTGTTAAAAGTACAAAGCACCCACAAAGAAGGGGGAGACCAATAAAGTCCAAGATAGAATGCAATAGATCATTGAATGATAAGGTCGTCAAATCCAATTCGTTGGGCAACAACAGCAAAGAGCCATGAAATTGTGTAACACCATCATTTAAGTTGTAACATACTTTTTCTTAAGGGGTCATCTGCCATTTACATATACAAACATTACATATGTAAATGTTATATATGCATATGTTACATATGCAAGTGTTACACGTGTGAAACACATTAACATGTTCTTCAAAATCATAATTTTCATAAGTAAATTAGTATAACCAATGGTTTTAGATTTATTTGGATGTTCTGGACTGTCTCACAAATTTCCCAAAAAGATATGAAACTTTGTGTCTTGATGCTTACCATTAAGGCAAGAATATTAATCGGTTTGGTTCATGAATTGAGGGCCCACAGAAGTCCAGAAAATTAGATCTATAGTCGGGACTTTTCACAAATTACTCAAAAAGCTTCAAAGCCTTAGGTCTAATTAGTTCAATAATGAATTGAACAATTTTAATTACTAATGTGGGGCTCACAAAAATGCAAAAAATAAAAATTTATATAGCCCCACTGCCCCCACATGAAAGGGGGAAAAACACCGCCTAGAACCTGTACCAGCGCCTTTTGCTGGGAGGCGATCGTACTGATGCAGGTGGGAAAATGCCTCATTTATGCACAACATGTGTAAATCTAAGCAGATAAACGTGACATATGTTACAATGTGAATCATTTGCATATATAGATGAGAGCAAACAAATGACCCCTAGTCAAATCCTAGGAAATCGACCCCCAAACAAAAAAAAAAAAAAAATCTTTTAACGCTCGTCCGGTAAAACCCTAGATCCAAAATAAGCAAAGCGCCCTAGATCCAATAGCCACAAGCAGAAGAAGAAGAAGATTGTGAAAAAGATCGGTAAGCTTAAATCAACCCTTTAAAACACTAACCCTAACCCTAGAAAGTTGCTGTGAGAGAGTTAAATGAAAAACCCAAATGATGGAGAGAGAAAAAAAAAAAAGGAGAGACCTTGCATCGTGGGGGATGTTTCGAACGAGAAGGCTGGAAGGAGAAGATCGGCGTTGTTCTCTAAAGGATGTGGGACCACCTCGGTGCGTGTCCCGCGAATCCCGCGAATCATCGTATCTCTTTCGACGAGGAGGAGGGCTTCGACTTGGGGTGCGGCTTCTGTGACTCCTTCCCATTGCGATTGAAAGAAGCAGCTCTTCTTCTTCTTCTTCTTCTTCTTCTTCTTCCCGCGCAAACCCTAGAAAAACCTCTGAGATACAGAGCCGCTGCGTGCGAAGAAAGTATTTGCAAATTGCGAGCCCTCTTATGACTATGAGACAGGAAGGGGCGCAACCCTGGCTGATAAAAAGGGGGAAAATGCTAAAAGTAATAATTAAAGGGGGATTTTACTGGAAAAATCCCAAAATTTAGGCATTTATCCTGCTGGGTCCCAGCCAAATTGTGGACACTAACGAAGTCCGTTAGTGCGTTTTTGTATTTTTTTTTGATATCTGGGGTGAGTGACGCTAGCGTCACTAAGCCCTGATTAAAGTGACGCTAGCGTCGTCCATCCACCCGTCCCCATTTTCACCATTTTCACCATTTGTAACTTCTGCTCCTTCTTCAGAACGACGACGGCGCTGCTCCATACTTCTTCCTTCTCTATCATCCATCATCCTTGATACATCCACGTGAAGGTATGTATTTTTAGCCCCGTTTCCGCACAATATTTCCGGATTATTAAGTGTATTTCGAGTTCTTGATCCGCTGTGTATGGTATAATCCATCATCCTTTGTTTTTTCAAGCATAATGTTTGTTTGGACTCTCCATTCTTCATTTGTTTTGTTCTCGTAAGCCATCATGTATTTCTGGTTATATCATTTTCTCTTTTTCACATTGTTTGCTCTCACGCACAGTATTTGTTCGATGAAATGGGACAATGTAGGTTTCAACTTATGATTATCTCAAAAGAGATACTACCTTCTACCATTTTCATTAGTTAGGGAATTTACACCTCCTCTACGTTCATTGTGCAAAAAAAGAAAATAAAATGGTATTGGAAGCAATACTAAGACTTGACTTCACCTTCAATAGAGAAGGTTATTTGTTCTATCCTAACATTGGCTTTTATTAATAATTAAAGTAGAGGTTTTTTATTTTTTAGATTCATTTTCATCAACGAGATTTGTAAATAAATAAGATAGTTATCTTAACCATTTTTACTAAACATGGAAGAGAAATGGTTTTAATAGGTAAATGAAGTCTTCCATGAATCATTTGCCCTCACTATATAGACCTAGATGAGATGAGATGGTGGTAGAAGATAAGTTTAGATATTAGGGCAATTTAATAAGATTAAGAAACCAGTTAAGAAGAAACCAGTTAAGAACATTGTGGGACTTGATGATAACAATGATAAGCAAAAATGGCCATAACACTATCTATAATGACCCATGTTTTAGAATTACTCTATTCATAGGTGGTTGGGGGAGGGAACCACAGTGTTGAAACTATTTCACCACAGACATGCTCATTAATATGATAGCATCATTGCCTATTGGTTTATACAGAGGAAATGCTCATGCATCCGGAGTGCATGGCTTACTATGCATACCAGCTGCTTGGCCCCAACCGGACCATGCAGATCATGGGACAGTGGTGGATGGAAATCTCCAAATATGAAGTTTCAGGTCAACCCAATGTTTCTAACCCTTGATGGACAGTGATGGACTGTCTCTTTGTACAGTTCATTGTTGCATTAAAAACATTGTTAATTCTACAAAAAAAAAAAAAAAGATACAAAGGGAAAGCCGAAGTGTAACAGGTTGCTAACAAGAACAATCATAAGCAGTATGAGAGCATTTTGATTAATTCGGTAAATTTTGATTGCTCCTGATTTGTGGAAAATACAAATTATATTTTATGAGTTTATGTTGAGTAGAATTATACTACTAATTGTCGTCTTATTTTTCTAATGATCATACAATAACTCTTTAGTATATTTCCGTTTATGAATGTGGCTGATTTTATCCTCTCCTCAATTCATACTTGTATATGCTCACTGTTACATGCCTTTGAACTGAACAGATGGCGAAAGACACGTCTTCTGATGATGAGGGGGAGTTGTTGTATGATCAAGATCAACATGTCTCAAAAGCAATATTAAATGGGGCTGAACCTGGATCTTACAGGTGCATCAATACCAACCCCGACAAGAAGATATGGGTTTTGAATGAAAAACAAAAGGAGCATGTGAGGGATGCTGGTCTATCATATTTGTCAGAGATAGACTATATGAGGATAGACCATGCCCTAATATCCGGGTTAGTTGAAAGATGGAGGCCCGAGACTAATACGTTTCACCTACCAACGGGTGAGGCAACGATCACTTTGGAGGACGTTGCTTATATCTATGGACTCCCTATTGATGGTGAACCGGTAACGGGAAGAACCTTCAATAATGCATTCGTCCCGGAAGTCTGTAAAGAGTTGCTAGGCCTTGCCCCACATCCGGGAAAAGACACGATAGGGCTAACAATAAAATTCAAATGGTTGGAGAAGAATTTCAAGCCCTCCAAGCATAGGAGTGATGTATGCAGGACCAGAGCATATTTATTTTTCCTCGTGTCTGGACAGATCTTTGCTAACTCTTCTGGTGCAAGGGGACCAGCGTGGCAGTTAGAGCTCTTTAGGGAGTTCAAGCCCTATGCATGGGGTCCAGCTTGCCTTGCAAGTTTGTACAGAATGCTTTCAAGGGCTACTAGGCTATTAAGAGGTGAAGAGGAGAGTGAAGAGGGAGGGGAAGTTGAGGAGAAAAAAGAAAGTGGTAAACTTACACTGCTCAAGACCCTAACAGGCCCTCTACAGCTGATACAGGTTATTCTTTTTTAATCTGGTCAACATACTTCTATGTTCATGACTCTCTTGCAATTTTACATGACTTTTTTGGTGTCTTTGTTGTTTCTTACTTGTAGATATGGGCATACTCTAGGATGGCTATTGGGAGGTGCCCTAAGCCTGATCCTAGTTGGCAGGATGATCTTCAATTTCCATTGTTTAAGACATGGGAGAAAAGACTTAAAGATAACAAGAAGTTAACAAACATGAAGGAAATACGCGTTCAAATCAACGGTCTGAAGGAAGAAGGGGTACTCATTTACTATGAGTGTTACTTCGTCATTTGTCTCATAACCTTTAGTTTAATTATAGAGGTTGCTAATGGTTTTATTCTCTGTGTAGTTCTTATGGCAACCATACAAGGAGATGCCAAAAAAACTGCTCCAAAGTGTGCCAAAAGGGGACAAGAAATTGTTTACGTCATGCACAGTCCTCATTCATTATTGGGTGTTCGAGAGGCATAATCCAAATCGTGTGACCAAGCAATTTGGCATGAAACAATCAGTTCCCCCACCATTCGAGGTGCCATTCAAGCGGAACGAGCGCATAGAGCGATGTGTAATTGATTATAGTCAAAATCATCCAGATGTTTTCAACTTATGGGAATCAAGGCATAATTCTGTACTCTCCGGGAAGAAGGACTCTAGCAAAACACATAGTGATGATTATCTTTTATGGTATGGCTTGAACACTATCATGGAGGTAGTATGTGGTGCCCATGGTGAAGGACGGGGGTCACCGATAAAAGAAACAGCAAGTCCTCAGAATGTGGTAGAGGAGAAAGTCAGCAAGGGATCAGAGCATTTAAAGGATGATGCTACAAGAAAACATGTGAGCATCCAATCATTATATACGTATTTCAATTTAATTTAAAAACCGTTGCTGTTACAATTTAACAAATTGACATGTCTTCCTTGATGTTTGTATCAGGTGTTTCATTTTTTGGAGTATGTGGAACGGTCATCCTTGCGTGCTGATCGCAAGAAGATTAAATTGGGAGATTTTACAACCCGATTGCGGAAGAAGATCAAAAGCTTTAGAGATGCATTCGCTACCGCTTTCGAAGGGTTTGGAACAGAATCTGCATCTACCTCTCAGTCGGCTGATGATAAGGAGGTGGATGATGATAAGGAGGTAATTGTCCCATGTGCTTCCTTAATTCAACCAAGCTTCTTCTTTGTTTAATTTTTTGGCGTTTTTTTGGTCAATGCAGGGTTCGTCATCATTATCAAGGAAAAGGGCAGTCCCAAAGCGTAGAGAGCGACAAAACTTGTCGCCGACTGCTAGGAGACTACAATATTCGGAAGGGAAAAGAATCGATATTGAGACAATACATGATGATGAGCCAATACATGATAATGAGCCAATACATGATGATGACCCTCCAGCAGCTAGTTTCGCATCGCCCGTCGTGCCACATTTAGACGATGTCTTGACTACTCCAGCTGGTGCAAGTCCCTCTCTGCAAATAGTGATGCACACACCGAAGTCTGATATCAACACATTGATATGGCGTATAAAGAGATTGCATCGTGAGAGGAAGATCCCTCGTTATTTCGAGGATTATGACCATCAGCTGGTGCGGTCGGCATACGCTTTGACGGAGGAAGAGTTGACGCTACTGGAGGGGTTCCTTGGATTCTACAAAGAAAAGTAATATTAATTTGTGATCTTACCGCCATAAATAAACTCAGATACCTTATTAGTCTTCAAGAGTACCGGGAAAAGTAACCACGAATTTTGTATGTTCTTATGATATTTGCAGGCGGGATGAGCTTGATATATACTGCACAATGGTTTCCGCTGGATCCTTGAAAAAAGTGCTCGATGATGGCACTTGGCTAGACACAAACATCATGTATTGGTGGTTTGAGGTTCTAAAAGTCCGATATCCGGATGTTTATTTTTACGATCCAAGTATCTGTGTAAGTGCTTATTGTTGGCGCTGTATTTTCAACCTTCTCTACTAGAATGTCTCATTTTCCTCAGTGATCATATGTCTGCATTAATTATATTGTTCTTCGCGTCCACAGAGTTGGTGGCAGTCCAAAAACACAAAGGCATTGCAAGATAACTGTTGGGGTAAAGATGGGATGAGGGTTTGGGAAGCAAAGGAAAAGCGGTTGATGGTGTTCGTATTGTGGCATGAACATCATTTCAGTTTGCTCGTAGGATTTAATGAAGAAAGACGATGGGAGTATTACAATAGCTTGAAGTCTGACAGGACGACTGTTAATGTGGCTAAAGAATTCGTAAGCACAGTACAATAATTAATTTGTGTATGCTGGTTGTTGAAGTGTGGTATATCATCTCGCATTTTCTTTTATTAAATTCATCTAATCAGTTTTGACATCTTCTATGAACAGATTGACTTCCTCGGCAATCAATATGCTAATTATGGTTGGTACGACACTGGCGTGTGGACACTACTTGTGAAAACGAAGATACCTTATCAAGATAATGGCAACGATTGCGGGGTCTTCGCGCTAGCGTACGCAGAACATCTTGCAGCCCGTATACCGATTGCATTCACGTCGACTGATATACCGTATTATAGAAGCAAGATCGTTGTAGACATCTATGGTCGAAGCTGGGAGTTGAATAGCGATCGATTGCCGATTGATCCACTTACTCAATGATTGTCCGAGAACATGGAAATTTTCATCTTTACTTTTTGCAACTGATGTAAATCAGTTTTGATGTCCATAAGTTTCATTTAGGTTTGATGGAGTTGCTTAATGTATTATTTTACAGATGGAGTTCTTTCAGTTTATCATTTTGTTGTGGCAATTTTAACGATTATTTTTAATGGGAATGAATGCTACAGGTTGTCACAATGTAAGATTTGCAATGAATTTTACAACTATTGTTTCCTTTTTTTTTTTTCCACTGTATCAAGTGACGCTAGCGTCACTCATTTGTGGTTCTGTAACATAGTAGTGACGCTAGCGTCACAAAGTTTACATTATGTTGTCAGGTATAGCCTGACATAAGTGACGCTATCGTCACAAAGTTTACATTCTGTTGTCAGTTATAGCCTGACATAAGTGACGCTAGCGTCACAAAGTTTACATTCTGTTGTCAGTTATAGCCTGACATAAGTGACGCTAGCGTCAAAAAATTTACATTCTGTTGTCAATTATAGCCTGACATCGGTGACGCTAGCGTCAAAAATTTTACATTCTGTTGTCAGTTATAGACTGACATAAGTGACGCTAGCGTCACTTATAATGGCTTTCTGTGCTGACTTCCCTGACATAGGTGACGATAGCGTCACTAACTCTGTTTTTGGTGTATTTATCATACATGGCAGAAACCATTTACTTTTTTTTTTTACGCTACCGTCACTGTTATATGTAAGAAACCATGTCGTACTTGTAATATTTTGACTTCAATATTCCAAAATAATTCTTACAGAAAGTGAAGGCCAAAAAAATTATGTTCTTTACACATGAACATAAACAAACTCACAGGATTATGGTCCATCATCATGAAAACAAAACAAAAAAGTATGTTCTTTACAAGATGAACATAAATAGTGGCACAGGATTATGGTCCATCGTCATGAACACAATTTCTCACAAAAAAACAAAGAGAGTATTGTGTTGGCGACATTTCACAGAAATAATTGAGACTAAGTCTGTCGATGTTGAGCCGGGGGATTTCGACAGCTCTGACGATTGTGGCCTTTCTCGTTGCAATTGGAGCATGTGAACACCCTTCGTTCCCTGTAACGATCCTCAGTTCGTATTCGATTCTTCTTTGGTCTCCCGGGCTGTTTAGTTGCAAGAGGAGGGATAACTCTTTCGTTCGAAATATGCTCCCATTGTTTGCTATCACGAGTGGCATGAATCACCTCATTGTACGTGGCATGTAGTGCACTTGTTAGATACCAATTGTCGCAAAATTCATATGGATTATATTTCCTCACTCGCATTGAAGCGATTGCATGTGAGCACGGTATCCCAAGTACTTCCCACTTGCGACACGTGCAAGTTCGACGATCTAGATGAACAATGTCCACATACTGTGCAGACTGAACTTGAAACTCAACGAGTCCGGCAACGCGTACGTGCAACCTTCGGGCTTCTTCTGTTTCATGTCCTAGCAACTTCTCAGCATATGGAGTCAAGCGACTGTTAATGCAGCAGTTTTCAGCTTGTCTTTTTTGGAAGAACTCCATCAATCTAGCTCTTATCTCTTCCACTTGCTTGACTATTGGTAAAGCTCGAGTATCTTTCAGCATACTGTTGGTGCACTCAGCGGCATTACTTGTAAGCATGTCATATCGTCGACCTTCGACAAAGGCATTTGCCCAATGCTGCCGGCCAAATCCGTTTATATAATTATATGCATCTTGATTGACAGCCCTGATGTCTTCCATAAACGCCTCATATTCACATGCTCTGTATGCCTTTGCAGCACACCAGAATTTCATCACAATTGCCGGATCTTTGAAGGTTGACTTAATGTTTTCCGCAAGATGACGACAACAGTAAGAATGACGTGCACTTGGAATCACATTTGCCAACGCGGGAACAAGGCCCTTCTGCCGATCGGAGACAATTGTCAAATCTGTAGGTTCTCCCAATGATACAGACAGATTGGCGAGGAACCACTCCCAGCTGTCGCGCCGTTCTGCCTCCGCAAACGCAAAAGCTATTGGGAACAGCTTGTGGTTTCCATCGAGGGTCACGGCAACCATTAGAACTCCTGGGTACTTGCCACGGAGATGTGATCCATCAACAGCAATCATTCGCCTAAGGGATGTTGTGAATGACCGGATGCATGGACCAAATGCCCAAAAAAATCTCCTGAACCTGTCGTTGTCTGACGTATCAATATTGGTGACAGTACCCGGGTTCATCAATTTCAACTCCTCACAATACAAAGGGAGGATCTTAAAAGAATCTTCATATGAGCCCCTAACAATGCGCAGTGCAATTTCCCTTGCCATGTGTGCCTTCCTATAAGAAATTGTGACACCAAACTCCATTTGATAGTCATTCATTATTTCCTTTGGCCTAATGTTGTGATTTAACCGCACTTTTTCCAAGATGTACTCTGCAATAAGTTCTGATGACGCTTGACGATGTGCAGTACCCATGGATGGCTTCGAACATTTATGGATTGGGTTGTAGGTCCTAACCTTGAAGCGTGGTCCACTCTCAATCATGGATGCGTGAATGCGCCATGGACAGTCAGTTTCCTTGCAACGTGCAGTGACTTTGAATTGTTGTGTCTTTAAGTGCTGGAGAGTGAAGTTGTTGTATATTGCAAATTTCGCTATAGTTCTCCTAAAATCATCACGGTTCGGAAATTCGCGCCCAAGCCACATCTCCCGAGATGAATTGTGTTCCAACTCTGTATCAAATTCTTCCGGGACCATGTCATCTTCGAATATAACTTTCCGATTATGGTAGCTTTGTTCTCCAACATTGTACATAGAAGGTCTTTGGCCTCTTGCCTTTGAAAACCCTGCAAGATTGGTTCCCGTGTTCCCAGATTCAACATTGACAAACTCTATTTCATCAGGCATGTTAACTTTCTCAACACGATCAATGAGTACAAAACTACTTTCTTTCGCAAATTCATTACCACCAATGTCTTCGACTGCTGAAAAATGAATGTCATTGTCTTCGCATAGATTGACAGTAGGAATTTCATGACTTTCCCTGGAAGGTACTTTGCGCTTATCATTGTGATTGCTCCCAGAATAATCAATTTGTTTGCCTCGTAAAGAACGCATGTCCATCTCAAATGACCTGCTCAAGGTAAACACATGGAAATATTTACATTAGACTACTAGAAATAGTATTAAGCATTATATATAAAATACATAAAAAAAGATATTATGTACCTTCTAGGTTCTCTTATCTTATTGGAAGAACCATTCGAAATTCTACTGATGTATAGTAATATCCCATTTGTATTGTGTTGTGAAAGTGTTAACATGCACTTGATGTCGCTATCATCCTCTATGGCAGCCAATGAAAACACGTGCCCATTGTGATGAAGATAACGTATGCTTATGTTCTCACAGGTTTCTTCCCACTGTGTAGTTTGAAGAGCTATGTTCATCAATTCGGAGTATGTTATGTCACTTTGAATGGACCTCATCTTCTGATTTCCGCCTTCGTATACCGGGTGAATCATGTCAAATTTAAATTCTCCGTCATAATGAAAAATCACAATCAACTCACCATCCGACATCCTATTTCAAGACAGAAATAATTATTTAGGCATTATTTTTGTACAAACATGTACGGAAAATAGGGACAACCACCTCATTGACCAAAGTAGTGTGATATTTGCAAAGGGCCAAAGACGTAACACAGTGGAGGGGCATCTATGGCCTAGAACAGCTTACAGTCCACAATTTTTGAAAGTGTCTAGGGTTACAAACAATATAAAAAACATATGCAAGATTACAAACAATACAAACACTCAGTTTCACACTCAAAAACACAACATACAAGTGTGTGTGATAGTCTCTAACTTCATTGATACCAAAAGTAAATGAAAAGGCATCACAAATGATCGTTATATTCAATTTTTCCCCATTTTACTATGCAAAGATAGACATAAATGCACAAACCTTCAATAATGTACATCAACAGCCACAGAAATGTTAAGAAAATGACGGATTACACTTGAATACAAAAAATCAAATAAAACTGTCACACATCAGTTGAAGCCAGAGTAGATTTATTGACTAACATTTGTTCAGAAGAAGAATGTTCACTTTCAAAATAAAACATTCACGTGCGTGACAATCTTTAACATCATGGACACCAAGAGTAAAAGGGAAAGCAACAAAAAAAAATACATTATCTTCATTTCTTTTCATGTTACCATGCAAAGATATACATAAATGTACAAACCTCTTTCATGAAGATCAACAGCCACAAAAATGGAATCAAAGTGACGGATTACACTCGAAAATAGAAGCCCATAGACCAGTCATGCTTCATTTCTAGCCAAACAAGAATTTTTATGATCCATTGGGTAGAACAAGATTGAAACCAGGGGACGACGCGAGTATTTAAAGGTTGCGCAAAGTGACGATATCGTCACTCAATATTATATCAAGTGACGCTATCGTCGCTATGTATATCAAAAAAAAAAAAAAGGAAATTGGCGGGAAGACCCAATTAGTGATGAGAATTGGGCCAGTACTATACCGGGTAAATGCCCATATTTTGGGACTTTTCCGGTAAAAACCCCTAATTAAAGCATATAAATGGTTAATAATAAAAATTAAAGCAGTGTGAAGAGTTTGTTGGCCCATCTAATTTTAAGATTTAAGGATGGGGTATACATGTGGATAGATTTGAGGGAGAGAGAAGTTTTTAGGGCCACATGGACGCACACTATGCTCGGTTTTGCCACGTGGCAATCATGGAAAGTTGAGCCCATATATATATGGGGCAACATTTATATGCATTTTTCTTTCACCGATGGACACTTTCTTTCTTGGAAATTTTTAAGTACATAGGGTGAGGTACACTTTCTATGTGCAAAAAAAGGAGTGTCCCTCACTCTATGGCTTAACATATATATATATATATATATATGAGGAATGTTCATGTGCATCCATCCCTCACAATGTGGCGATGGACAATGATATCAATACAAGTAAAAGGGTAAAAAATGACGTCAGCACGAGTAAAAGGGAAAAAAATCATGTATTTTAAATCGTTTCTTATCTCCTCTCTTGTTCTTCTCGGCTCTCTTCTCGATTTCCCTCTCTGCTAAGAAAACCCACATGTCCATCACAAATTCAAGCCGTCCATCTTCCCCACCCATGAACATTGGTATGAATCCATCCTTTGCTTCCATCTCACCCCAATCTTACACATCCTACTATACAATTTTAGATTCCGACGACAATGACGTCAATTGCCTTCTTGACCTCGACAATAATGATGATGGCGACAATGGAGTGAATCGAAATCGATTTCTTCCCACGACCTCCGCCCCTTTGCCCTTATTTTACTCTCTCTCTCTTGGGATGTGGCCATTGATGATCTACCTTTTGAAAACACATGTCATTGTCCCTTACTCTACGGTGAGGGATAGATACCATGAACATTTTCATATATATATATAAGGGCCAACTCTCCTAAGCTGAAGCTTAAGATAAGATAAGCTGAAGTAAGCTCAATTGTGTGGTGGGACCCACCCGGGGACTCACGTAGGGATGAAATTAGGGGGGATTTCAAGGACTCTCTGGGACCCTCCTTCCTACAAAAAATCAATTCCAGCCGTTGTTTCTATCATCTCCATCTGGGCACCAAAAGTTTAATGGTCAACGGTCCATTTGGATTGGTACACAGTCGATCCAGCGGTCTAGTAAATTTGGATTTGACCAAAAGTTAGTGGGTATGTGTAATTTAGGGGGGTCGTGTGTTTGGTCCATTTGGATGAAACAAGGATGGGCCCTAGAAGAGTTAGCTTACGGAATCTTATCATAAGCTTAAGTTTATGGAGTTTTGCCCATATATATAATTGAGAAAAAAAAATAAGGTCTACCTTATTTAAAAAAAGGACGCAAGGATCAAAACATTTCAATTTAGGGTCAAGTTTAAAAAAAATAAGGACAACCGGCTAATTGAAATGAATTCCAACAACTTTTCTTCCCTTTTTTTTTGTTATATGGCAATAATTCACTTTTTAAGAGTTTTGAAACAAAAATAGTTAAGTAATTACAAATTGGTCCCTGCAGTTCATTCCCATTCTCATCTTTTTCCCCGCTTTGCCTACACGTCACGCATGCAATACTTCACAAGACTCACTTTCTCATCTTTCTTTGGAAAATTCTATATGCACCACTTCTTTTGCTGAGCCCACCCACTTTTCAAAAAATACCCAAAATACCCTCCTTTTCTCTCCCCCCTTCTCTCATCTTCTCTCCTCTCCCCCACCCACCACCTGCGACGCCGGTTAGTAATCTGCAGCCTCTTCCTCTTCCTCCAACAGCAGGTGCATCTGCCTCCGTCGCGCCTCCATCGTCCACGCCGACTCCCTCTCCCTCCTCCCCCTCTTATGCTTTGACCCCGCGCCTCCGTCGTCCACGTCGAATCCGTCGCAGACCTCCACCGCTCCCTACAATCCCCTGGCTCCGACACGGTTTATCATATATGTGCACATGAGATATGCACGGCTGCCTCCCTCTCCCGCCCTCCGTCCTCTCCATCTGCCTCTCCCCGCCCTCCACCCTCCCATTCTCCCTCTCCCCACTCTTTCTCTCCCGCTCTCTGCCTCCCGCCCACCGCTTGTCATCACAACCCCCGCCTGCCCTCTCCCTCTTTCTCCCTTTCTCCCTCCCTCTCCCAGCCCTCCACCCACCCAGTCTCCCTATATTCCCCTTCCTGTCTCTCTCCCTCTCCCTCCCTTTCTCTCAGTCATTCCCTCCCCTTCGGCAGCACCGAGGGGATGGTAGGGGTGGGGAAGTGGGTGGATGCAGAAAGAAGTGGGTGCAGTCGGCGGCGGGGTCGGGCAGAGGTTGCCGGAGCAAGGAGAGGGAGAGGGTTATTTTCGTCATGTGTTAGTTTTTTTCAAAAAGGGTGGGTGTGTTCAGAAAAACCGGTGGGTGAGTTTAGAATTTCTCTCTTTCTTTTTCATTTTTTTAACTCTTTCTTTTTCCCTCTTATCCCCCCAACCACCCAAAACCCAACGCACCCCCAATCCTCCACCAACCTGCACTCAACTCTTTTTGGTCTCGATCACTAACTAACAAAAAAAAAAAAAAAACACTCCTTCAAACAAACCCATTGCCTAACAAACTGCACCTACACTTGCTCTCATCCAACCGACATCAAACCCACATAACCTAGTCGAATCCATCTTCATGCCCACAGACCAAACTTTGAACCAAGTGGAACATGCACTTTTGAGGCCTTATTTAAAGGAAAAAGTCTATATGGACAAACTTTTTGGCCTGAATTTGTGACAACTCCTATGATATATAGGGGTTGTCACAAATTCAGTCCAAAAAAGTTTGTCCATGTAGCACAACTGTATTTAAAGAGGTTCAAGGGATATCTTATGGCCCTCATTTGCCTTGGAACTGTATATGGAAATTGCCTATCCTTTCCAAGCTCCAGATGTTTTTATGGGAGATGTCTTCATAATAAACTGTCTATCAAGGTTAGATGGATAGAAAGCCTTTCACCTTCTTGTCCTCATCGCCACTCCACAAAGGAGACCGTGAGTCATCTGTTATGTTAAGAGTCTATAGCCAATTTCCTAGCACCATTAATAACCCTACCCGTTACCCTAACCTTCTTCATTGGTTCTTAAACTGCAAATCCACTTACAGGGTTAAATTGGTGGTCATAGTTTCATGGTACATTTGGAAAAAAAAAAAAAAAAATGAGATGGCCTTTGGTTTAACCATGAACCATCTCATCCAACTCGGATTAGAGCTAATACCATTTCTCATATAATGCAATGAAATTTCTCTCGTTTGTATGTAGGTCCAAGGTCCTATGTTGGCTCACCCACAGAAAAATGGCTCCCACCTCCTCATGGATGGTACAAGCTGAATTTTGATGCTGCTTTTAACCATGGTTCAAGCTCAGCAAGCATTGGTGGAATTATTAGAGACCCTATAGGGATTATGTTCACCATTTATGCTAGGAGTCATGGGCAGCCTGCGCAGTGCGCACCCTCTAGGGAATGAACTTTCAGTGCTAAAAGAAAAAAAGGATGGAAGTATACAATTAATCCCCTGCGTAGACATCCAACGTTGCATCAAGCATACAAGTTATCTGGCTGTCATAGATTCCTTGGAGCCAAATTTCTTATATCTGAAACGCTTGGTTGTGTTAAATGAATCATTTAGGTCATGTTCGGCAACCAAGTCCTCAGTGAAAAGATTTGCGTTTTCCACCCACTCATGGAAAATTCATGTTTGGCAATTGAAAATCTCCGAGGATTTGGACCTATAAAAATCCTCATTTGTTTGGATTTTCAAATCTGACCTCTCCCTATAGGATTTGGAAATTCTCACTTATGCGGATTTGCGCTTGAATCAAATTTTCTCAGATATATGCATCAATATACACGGATATTGATGTGAGATCTTCGGTTATACAAATCCTCAGCAAGGAATCCTTGTTCCAAGAGTAATAAGGAATCCTCACATCCGTGGATTCCTCACCTTTTGCCAAACATGCTCTTAAACGTTTGGTGATGAGAGAGAATTCCTTTGTTCCCCTAACACTAGGCTATCCTCATGAGGATTTTTGAATGGAGGCATCATCACATTCCTTATTTGGCAAACACGGTAGAATCCAATCATCTACACTACAATACATCCAATAATTTTACATTTTTCACAAAATTCTCAAATCCATGAGTCAAGACCTAAAATCTCAACCCTTTTAACTGTTTTGGCCTTTTAAAGAGGATGAACAACTCGAATCATGCAAATGGGGTCACAATAATAAAAAGTTTTACTTTTCAGGGTCTAAATTTTTTTCACAAATATCTCAAAATTTATTATTAATCTATGGCTGAAATTTGAAAACGCCTCCCCCCACCCCGCCCCTCTCTTTCCTTCCCCTCACCTCAATTGTTGCTGGCCATCTTATAAGTATGAATGGTTCAGATCGTGCAAATAGGGCCCACAAGAATAAAAATATAATAATTTATAGGGTCCAGGATTTTCCACGAATATCTCAAAATTTATGATTAATCTATGGTTGGAATTTGACCATTGGAAAAAAAAAAACTTATAACGATGTAATTTTTTTTGCAAGCACGAAAAGAGTGTTCCATTTTTTTTTATTATTATTATTTTGGGGCGGGGGGCGGGACACAAAATCACTGTTTTTACACCATTTGAAGGATTTTAGGTTTCATCTTTTTTTTTTCTTTTTTTTTTTTTTGCCTCACCTGTGAACCAAATGTGGGTTTTCCCCAACGGTGAGGATAATCAACCAGGATTCCACCGATACAACGATATCCAAACATGTCTTATCTATTGATCCAACTTGTTTCCCGACTTACCTATTGATCCAATATCAAAGTTTTATCTTAGGCCCTCAAATTTTCAATAGGTGGGAATATGGGGATTTCTACTTCTTGGAGACATAGGTTTTTTGCCAAGAAAATTGGTCAGCCGAGGAAGGATCTCCACTTCACTATCTGTAATTAGGTGGGTGAGGATGCCCACAGGTGATAAAGGATGGCCTTGAGTATTGAGATCTGACTGCAGGTTATGTTAGTTGTTTATGGATCTCTGCTTGTTTGTGGGTTTTTTTTGTTCTATTTTTTGTTTGCATTTTCAAGCTTTGAGCTGTCTTTGTTGTTTGTTGTTGCTTCGTCTTGCCATATCATTTTGGGTTTTTTTGGCTGGCCCGGCTTGTGGGCTCCTTCTTTTTGCATACTAAGGCCCGTTTGGCATCGTTTATGTGTTGGTCCTGATTATATGCCGAGATCAAGTTGTGCTAAAATTGGATTGTCCCGAGACTATGTTGTCCAAAACTTGTTTGGCTACATTATATTTAATTGTTCTGCTCAAAATATAATTATGTGCATAACTTATTTGGTTACTCCATAACATGTTTGTTCCAATGAATAAAACAAAGCAAATCATTTTTTGCAACATTCGTTGAACTTAAATTTATGGGGATTTTACTGGAAAAATCCAAAAATATAGGCATTTATCTGGAACGGTCCTGGCAAAAAGTGCAACACTAATGAGGTCCTCCCGCCAATTTTTTTTATTTTTTTATACTTTTTTCCGAGTGGTGCTAGCGTCACTATGGGGGACGCTAGCGTCACTCGTTAGAGCATCTTCTAATCTCTTCTTCTTCCTCTCCTCCTCCTATTTCTCCATCTGGATGTCTTGATCCTGGGCTCTCCCAGGTACTCATCTTTCATGAATTCAAACCATTAAATCAAACAGTTCTAACCCCGATGAGAGAGGAAGAAATCCTAGCTAGCTCTTCTTTATCCCCAATCACTAACCTCATGAATTACTAAAGCGCCAAATATCAAGTGTCACCCACTTTGGATGAAACACATGATTAATTTCCATTGAATCTTGGGGGTCTATCACATATTTAAATGGAATAAATTCAGTGGTGCATATCACACAGACCCTGTTGTTTTTTTTCTTTTTATTGGTAAATCGACCCTATTGATTATCATATGAACATCTTGAACTTATAAATGCTGGGATCAATCATCATGGGTTGAGAGGGGAAGATCTTATTCGTGACCTTTCCTATTTGTTGCTGTGTGTTTTGAATTGGGTGTTTATATTTTGAATTGTTTAGATTTGAGCTGTTGAGACTTGTATTGGTGTTGAGGTTTTACATTGGGGGATTGCAGAGAAATGGAATCGAATTTGGGGAAGCTGTTTATTGGTGGGATTTTGTGGGACACAAATGAAGATCGTCTGAGTGAGAAACCCGATCGAGCCCTCGACATGTTCGTCGATTTGCCCGTAGGAAGTGTCGGTAGCAGATCAGGCTCATCCACTCTCCTGCAACTCGCCAGGAACAGTGACATCAATGAGGTTCCATCCCCAAGCACGTGATGCAGCCTCAGCACGCAGCACTGTCGCAATTTCAACACGTGGATCTCCCATGGCGGCTTCTTCAGATCGAACGGCGAGCTCACGGCCAGCTCAGCCAAGTAGCGATTCACAGATTCTCCATCATCATCTTCATCAACTTAATGGAGAAATAGGAGGAGGAGAGGAAGAAGAAGTCGATTTGATCTTCCTAGAATCAGAGATGGTGAAAGAGGAAGAGGAGAGGAAGAATGAGAGACCAGGAGATGACGTGACGAGTGACGCTAGCGTCTCCCCTGTCAGATACGAGCGACGCTAGCGTCACTCCTCTCAAAGTTGAAAAAAAAAAAGAGCGAAACAGTGCATGACGGACCCCCTTAGCGTTGTATAATTTGCAAGGACCCTTTCCGATGAATGGCTATATTCTGGGACCTTTCCCGTAAAATTTGGCCCCTAAATTTATTATAGATATTTATAAATTCACATTAAATATTAAAATAATTATCTACCCACGGGACCAACTTTAGAATTACAACATAGACCCACTTGGGATTAGAACATGGGCCAACTTTTATAGGAATTAAAATGTAGGCCCATAATTTGTAAATGTGAGTATGAAACCCACCTTTAAGAATTATAATTTGGGCCCACCTATAGAAATTAACACTGGAAATTATAATGTGAGCATCAATAATCAAGCGTATATGATTTACCCAAAGAAAAAATAAAGCATATATAGATAAAAGATGAAGGACGGAGAGTTGAAAATTGGCCTTAGACGAGCGAGAGATAAAAGAGGAGTCCACGCAGAGTGCTTCCACGGTTTCTAGACAACCATTGTTAATATATATATATATATATTTATATTTTGTTTCGTAAATCTTGATCTTGTATACTACATTTCTACCGATTGTTTCGTGTAAAACAAACTAGCACCAAACGCCCATGCTGAGCCCGGGCCAAAAGTAAAAATATATTAGAAATTTAAGAATTATTTTAAAATATTATTAAGATAAAATAAGTTTAAAAGAAAGAAATTTATTATCTTTGAATATTAGAATCTTTTAACATGTGACGAAAATAAATATAAAATGAGAAGTAAACTTAAATAACATAATGCCTAATTGAATTTAAAGGCATTGACCATTACACAAGTATGAATGTGTGTCTATGTAGGGGCAGCTCTCCTAAGCTAAAGCTTAGGTTAAGGTAAACTCAAGTTTGTGGTGGGGCCCACCTGGCGACCCATATGGGGGTGGTGATGTGAGGATTTCAAGGACTCACTGGGACCCTTCTCTTTGCAAAAAATTTAGTCTCAACAGTGGTTTCTATCATCTCCATCTAGCCCTAAAAGTTTAATGGTCAACAATCCATTCGGATCAGTACATAGTCGATCCAACGGTCCAGTAAATCCGGATCTGACAAAAAGTTAGATGACATGTACAATTTAGGGAGGTCGTGTGTTTGGTCCATTTGGATGGACCAAGGGTGGGCCCCACAAGCGTAAGCTTAGAGAATTAAATGGAGAGGTATGGTGCCTGGGCTTAAAAAAATAATGAAATATGTGATTCTTTTCTGAGATATTATTGGAAAAAATAAATTTTGTAGAAATAAATAAGTAGCTTATATTTATTATATATATAACTTTAATAAAAAGAAGAAAAAATAACTTGCTGGGGTCACATTATGTAACATCTAACGGTGAGCCTCATATCCTAATTCCTTCAAGGTGTGTTCAATTGGACAGTGAGACCTTGCCGATGTGTCATTCCGAGGATCCTTAATGGGGTCACATGATGTAACATCTAAAGATATGCCCATATCCAAATATCTAAAGGTGTGTCAAATTGAATATTTGGTCAGTAGGCCCTTGTTGATGTGGTGTTCTAAGGAGCATTGGTGGGGTCACATGATGTAATATTTAAAAGTGAGCTTATCCTAATTCATTAATGTGCATCATGATGTGTTTAAAGGTGGTCTTGTTTGTCTGGTCTTTAACTTGAAAGAAATATCCCACTGTATTATTAACTTCTTGGTAGAAGTGGAGAAAGGATAAGTGTGATAAGGATGGAATAAGTTGTTTAGAGAAATTGTAGGAGATATGATAAAGATGTGAGTTTGTTATCTTTATAAAATATTTTGAATGAAATGAAGAGATTTAGGGAGGTGATTTAGAAAAGATAATTCAAATGGAGATTTAGGGAGGTGATTTGTTTTATATGAGTGTGGTGGCCCATTTTTTTTTGAAAGGAGAGATTTTTTAGGAATGACGTGACACCCCTCACAGCCCACCTCTCACACCCAAAGCTCTATGTGATTTTATAAGTATTTTTCTGAAAGGAGAGACTTTTTAGGGATGAGGTGGCACCCCTCACAGCACACTTCGTCCTTTGCTTTAATATATATAATTTAGAATGGTAGATACATGAGTCCAAACACGTTTCTATCTACTTTGTCTTGCGGGAACCAAAAGATCATCTCAAGGGCACGGTGCCAAATGAGCCCCTAGCTTCCTCTCAACTAATGTTTCTTTAGGCCATAAGTGAGGTGGAGCCTGCCTCTATTCATTTGTACTTTGTGCATCTTCTTTTTGAAATATATACACTTACCTTTGCTATAAGAAAAGAATTTTTTGTATATACCTCATAGGGTTCTATGATTTGTAAATAAGCTCATGTGGTTTAGTATATATAAATAGGCTTTTATCTTTTCATTTCAATACATTTCATGTCCCCAAAATCAGTATTCCCAATTAGAATGGGTAACCATCATGAGATTTGTGCTGAACTTTTATAAAAAATAACAGCTTTGCCCTTACATCAATTAAACAAAAATGAGTATGTTATTATTTATAAAAATGACATTATTTTATCCCAAGTCCCAATGATCTCTCTAACTAGCTCTTTAATGCACATGAAGCCTAATTACATATTTTAAAACTTTCATCAATCTAACAGTGAATCGTGCATGGATTGAATCAATTTTAACTGATTACAAGTACATGCATTGAATATCATTATAATTGATTTTGATTTAACGAAACAAGCCATGTATAGATAAAAATAGATTTACGTATGGTTATCCTCTCCCACTAAATGTAATTATTAATGCTACAAGCTTTAGAGAAAAAATAAGTCAAATCTTTTAAATTTATGCATATAAGGATAAAGAGACGAGCAAAATCATCGTTTTACTTTAAAAACTTATTGTGGTTGGAAGGCTATTGATTTAGGGGACATAAAAGATATTAAAATGAAAAAAAAAAGCATAAGCCCATTTACAAACATTAAAATCAGAGGGGCACTTATAAATCCTAAAAACCTTAGTGGGGTACACGCAAAAAGCTTAAAAAAAAAAAAAAACAAAATCCTTGACAAGCAGAGGCCGACGACACCTTCACGAGACGAGCCAAGCCCATAACCCAGTCCGAGACTCAATAGTTCTGAACCGAACCCTCTTCTACAATACACACGCGTGACGTGGCACAAGATCCAGTCCTCTTGAAGTTGAAACACACCAGCTCCTAACCCTAACTCAAGAGTGCCACGTTAGCAATCCGTCCCTCCCCACTTCAACCAATGAAAACACGCCACGTCACTTGCAAAACCCTCCCATGACGTTTATAAACATGACCAGAGAGGGAGGAGAAAGAGAGAAAGAGAAAGAAAGAAAAAAGGGTAACAGCTCCCTCCATCGAACCTCCTCTGCTAGGGTTAGGGTTTTGAAAAAGAACACCAAATCGAAAGAGAAACATGAGTACTTCAGGATCGACGAAAGGCGGCCGAGGAAAGCCCAAATCCTCCAAATCCGTCTCCCGATCCAGCAAAGCAGGCCTCCAGTTCCCCGTCGGAAGAATCGCCAGGTTCCTCAAGGCCGGAAAGTACGCAGAGCGCGTCGGGGCCGGCGCTCCGGTCTACCTGGCCGCCGTCCTCGAATATCTTGCAGCAGAGGTTCGTAAAGATCCTGTCTTGATCTCTCTTCTTTGATGATTTCGTCTAAATCTCTCCTTTTGATCTTTCTCTTTGGTTTTTTTTTTTTTTTTGTTTTAAAAATCAGGTTCTTGAGCTAGCTGGGAATGCGGCGAGGGATAACAAGAAGAACCGTATTGTTCCGAGGCATATTCAGCTTGCGGTGAGGAATGATGAGGAGCTGAGCAAGCTTTTGGGGGCTGTTACGATTGCGAATGGAGGGGTTTTGCCGAATATACATCAGACCTTGTTGCCCAAGAAGCAGGGGAAGGATAAGGGCGAGATTGGATCTGCTTCACAGGAGTTCTAGACTTTTGGATTTCTGGGTTTGGGTTTTGGGTGGTAGGGTTTATGGGGTTTGGGTTAGTTGGGGGTGGGTCTGTAAAATTGTTTTGGTTTTCTAAAACCCCAAATTTTGCTTTTAATGTAATGCAATGAAAACTTCATATAATATTTATAATGAAAGTTCTCTGCTTTCCTTAATTATAATACTTGTATCTGTGTTTGATTCACACCATTTAGCAATATTTCGTTTGTCATTATGCTTTGGTAGTTGTGAAAATCGCATCTTTAGAAAAAAAATCGTGAGTTTTTTGCAATCTTAGACAGCATGCTGGCATTGTTTAGCCATCCCACCCAAACGTGGTCTGCATTCTTGATTCAGTGTGGTGTAGTTTTGAACTGTATTTTTGTGGGTTTTCATGGTTTTGTATGTATGTTGAAAATTGGTGGTGATGTGTGATTTTTCTCTTCATTCTATTTGTTTTCTTTTGTGGGCACGTTCTTTTGGTTTATTCGGATGGTGATGTGTCACCTCTCCCTTTCATCAGTACTTTTTTATTTGTTTGTATCTTGTTGTACGGTCATTGCATTTTCTTTGCTTGTGAGGTCGCCCTTTTTATTTTTATTTTTATTTTTTATTTTTATTTTTTTATGTGTGGCTGTGGTTTGAGGAGAGTGAAGTGGATATCATGTGAAAGTGGCTGTGGTTTGTTGTTTGCTTGTGAGATTAATAGGTGGGTTTTATAAGCTTTTTGAGTGTCTTCAGAAAGGTATGGGCTTGGTGGTCTACCACAGTGGATTGCTAATTCTCCCTCGATTTAAACCATCAAAGATCAAAGCTTTTGAGTCTGCTTCTCGGTTGCAAGCTCTGGAACGAGTGGATGAAGAGCTGACAAAGGGCAATGAAAGGGCTGCCTTATCTATTGTGAAGGAATTGCGGGGGAAGTCTGGAGGGCTCAGATGCTTTGGTGCTGCTAGGCAGGTGGTTTTTTAGTTATATGGACATTGTGCCGGCCTTATACTCTTATAGCCTGTCATGTTAAATTTTCATATGATATGGATGCTTTGTGATTTGCTGATTTTGCTTAATTCTATGTCATATCACATATGCGGAGTTTGTCTGATTGTTGTGGATTTGGTAATTTCAAAAGAATGCACTAGATGGAAATTGCATTTTGAGATTTTTTTTTTAAATTTAAGTTGGTTTTACTAGACTTGACTTCTTGCAATTAAATTGTTGTAATTAATTGTTTTTTTTTTTTTTTGTGGTGTCTTCAGCTTTAGATAAGACAACATTAGGGGATTGCATTTGCTACTTTGTTTTTGTCAGCCTCTGGCTTCCATATTGATTTCACTTGTTTTTTGTTGCCTAATCATTGATGGATGTTTGGATGTGATTCTCTTTGAAGGGGTTGCTTGATGGTGAAATCCTTATAGAGGAAAGCATGTAGAATTTTTATTTTTGGTTTGCAAATGTTGGCAATATTATAAAGATTGCTAGCATGATGGTGGGCATGGAGAAATCAACACTTCTGTGGAGGTACTGGGCTCGCTTTCAGATGATTGCACTTCCTTTTCCAAGGACCAAGAGTTTGAGAAGCATGTTGGGTGAAATAGTCTAAATTTCAGAGTAGAATAGTGTGAAGAATATAGGGCCGGTTTGCTTGGAGGTATTTCTGAGATGAATTGCATAGTGTTGGGAATTCTGACTCTTGGTGTCAGATCATGTCTTTTGAGCACATATAGTTCTTTGTTTGAATGCTAAAGTTTTGAAAACAAACCTTTCTATAAATCACTTTTGACCTTTGGAACTTCTAGAATTTATACTAGAATCCACTTAGCATTTTGGAAATCACTTGGGGGGCACCATTTGAGGCCTGTATGGTTAGATGAATTCTAAGAATTCTCGCTCAGGGAGAATTACGAATTCTCCAAATGTTTGGTTGCAAGTATATGGGGGATATGTTGTATGGAGAATTTGGAGAATTTTAAATGTTGTCTCCCAAAAAGTAGAATTCCAAAATGCTAATGGCAAAAAGCTTGTTTGGTTGCAAGCATTTTTATAGGAATCCCTTTGTTTGGGATTCCTGACAGCAAAGCAAGGCTATCTTTGAGAAATAATTATTAATTCCCTGTGTGATTGAGTTTAGATGTGTGATTGAGTTTAGATGGTGAGAATTTGCTGGGTTGGCCATGTGAAAAGTTACTTTCTTGCCAATAGAATTATGATTTCAGAATGCTACTTACTTTGCTTTAGCATTTTGGCCTTTTGAAGTCACTTTTGACCTGTAGAATTCTGATTTCAGAATGCTACTTAGCCTTGAGCATTTTGGAATTCAACTTTGAGGGATTAACATTTTGAATTCTCTAAACATTTTGATTTCAGAATGCTACTTTGCTTGAGCATTTTGGCAAAGTGAAGTCACTTTTGGCTTGTAGAATTCTGATTTTAGAATGCTACTTTGCCTTCAGCATTTTGGAATTCAACTTTAAGGGATTGACATTTTGAATTCTCCAAATGGAGATTCCAGAATTCAGCTGGCTAAAAGTGATGTTTCACTTGGTCGGCTCAACAAATTCCAACAACCTAAACCCAATCAAACTGAGAATTGTGAACTGCAGGAATTCAACTTCGAGGGATTGTCATTTTGAATTCTTCTCTTTGTCATTTTGAATTCTTCAAATGGAGATTTCAGAATTCAGAGAATTCAACTCGCTAAAAGCGATGTTTCACTTGGTCAGCTCAGCAAATTCCAACCACCTAAACCCAATCAAATAGGAAATTCTGAATTGTAAGAATTCCTAACAAGAGGAATTCTTCGTTGAAATGCTCTCAACTATAGATGCCCTAATTTGCAAGAATTCTTATAAGTGCGAATTGCAAGTGGAATTCCGATTGCTCAAGTGTTGTCTAGCACTTATAATTCAGAATTTTGTAGGCGAGAGTGACATTTCATAAGGCCACCTTTGAGATTCTCATCGTTCAATTAGGGAATTCAGAATTCCCTTGGGATAGCAATTGCATTGCTTTGAGGAATTCTTTTTAAAGGGAATTCCCGTCAGTCAACTTTATGAATTCTCACCATTCAAATAGGGAATTAATTCATGTTGTGACTATTTCTGGGTTGGAGAATCAACCTTTTATAGATGAGTAAGATAATTTTCCCATCACCTATGAGGTGTTATTGATCGAAAGTCGAAATTTTGAAGATTGGAGATATAATGGAGTTCATGTTTTCAAAGGATTTCAAGTCAAAGCATCACCACAAACCCATGTCAAAAGATAGTGAAGGTTTCTCATGAGAGACTCAAAAAGGTGAGAAGACGAAGGGGAATTGTCTTTGCTGCTGGAAAGAAACCGGGGCACTTTGCAATTTTTTTGCAAGGTGAGGATGGTAGTTGTCGAAGATAAATCTCTGCTATGGAGGATTCACAGTATGGAGATGCCAGTGAGTGGGGGAGCCAATTATGAGTGTTGGGATCCATGACGAATTTTGCATCTTTTGTTGAATTCAACAACTGCATTGTTGTCAGAAATCCTAATAAAGGGGCATGAAATCTGAATTCCTTGTTTGAATGGTGAGAATTTAACAACAATTGCATTGCCGTCAGGTTCTCCTGACAAGGGGATATGGAATTCTGAATTTCCTATTTGAATGGTGAGAATTCACAAAGTTGGCCTTGTGAAAGGTCACTTTTGGCATTTAGAACTTTTAGAATTCCAGCTTTCGAAATGCTGAACAACACTTAAGTATTGGGAATTTCACATGGGGGACAACATTTGGAGAATTCCAAATTCTCACCGACAAGAATTCTCATATTTCTTTCAAAGAAATAGGTCTAAGTGGCTGTCAATAAGTATGGTCTAGCATTCAAGAAGCTGGAATTTTGAAAATTTCAAAGGCCAAATGTGGCTTTTCGAAAGATGCTTCCAAAATTTTAGCATTCAAAATGGTATTCCTAATACTCTAAAGGAATGTTCTGACCCAGTATCAGAAATTCCCAACACTTGCAATTCTTGTCCGAAATACCTCCAAACAACAAGTAGTTCTTTTCACCATATGTTCCTCCTTTGAGTTGGAAATGCCCTCATGCTTAAAATAAAACATTTCCCTAGCTGGGCTTTTGTACAGTCAATACGTCATGCGAAAATACCAAAATGCTCAAATTTTTGCTATCATATTTACTTTGTGAAATTTTGCGGTTCTTTCGCTATTCTTTTGGTGCGAGATAAAGGTACGCTGAACTTATTGAAGGTTCTCCTTACCTAAGTTCCTCTCTTCTCTCTTCTTCTTAATGGTTTTGTCCAAGCCAAGATTGAGAACCTATATGCGCTTTTCTCATCTCTCTTGGTTGCAGGTCAACGGGACCCAGATCTACGAGCAAAGGTTCAATGCCATGAGGAAAATCAAAGGGAATGTTTTTGTCTGTTTTTTATTTTGATGTTTTATAAGCATTGGGAGGGTGAAGTTAATGAAAGATTGCTTTTGGAGAGGTTTGTTGGGAGTTAAGGGATAGCTGGTACCTGGGTTTGTTTCAGAAAATATACTCTGACAGTTTGGTAACGAGATTTTGTGTTTTTCTTGGGAGATATTTTTTTGGGTTGAGTATTTGGGTAATAAAGGTTAGTTTTTTGGGCTTTCTTTTTGGTTTTATCTGAACCTGCTCTCCTTTTGGTTTGCTTGGAGGGTAGGCTAGCTTTGGTGGCTTTATTATCTGGGTGTTTCTGTAGTGGGGCCTTTTTGGGTTGTGTATTTGGGGAGTGTAGCTGGAATTCTCAAAGTTTTCTTTGCTTTTCTCTAAGCTAGTATCCCTTTTGATTTTTTTTTAATTTTTGGTTATAGTATTTGGTTGCTTCTTTTGATATTTTGAGGTCCTTGTTCAAGGAATTGGTGTTAAGTCTTTCTTGGGTTTTGGATTTTAGTGGGTGGTTTGGTGCTTAGTCTTTGTTAGCTTTTAATTTTGAGGAATTGGAAGCTTCTTTGGTCGGGTTTTTTTTCCATTTAATTTGGTGGGTTTAATTAGTGTTCGACTTGTAGTCTGATTTCTGGAGGAGAGAGAACCTTCATTTCAGCAGGATCTACACCTCATGTGGAAAGTCAAATCTTTCAAAGAGGACTACTCGGAAATTGGCGGCGAGGCTTTCTCACAGGCTGTCTTCCATTGAGACTCTCAATTTAGATTTGAGAGCCTTCTCACATGCTGTCTTCCATCGAGACTCTCAATTTAGATTTGAGAGGTTCACATTGGGGGATTGTGACAAGGCCTAGGATCATCACTACTTCCACTAATTGAAATTCTACATAAGTGGTGTGATCTGAATTTATTTTATATATTTTTATGATCGTATTATTTTCTTATCTCACAATTACCATCTAGGCTAGCTTTGCACAGTCCTGCATAAAAAAAAAAATGTGATATTGCAATTGACTGGGGAAATATTTTGATTTTTAAACATGCTGGGGGCATTGCAAACTCCAAAGAGGGGACCACATGACCCCCCCCCCCCATAGAGACTCGAGCTGAACTCATGCACAGAGGCACACTTCCCTTACCAGCTGACCAACAGCCTGGGACAAACTAGCCTAACACTTACAGCTTTGTTGGGTATAATTTCTTTTCCAACTTGGTTGAGTGGGGTTGTTGGGAGGTGCCCATGCGCTGACATGATGGTTTTCACTTTCCAGTCACTGGGAGAAGTATAGGGTGTTGATGCATGACTCAATAAAATGGGAGGATAATTTATCTCTTCCGTGTGCGTGGGTGGGTGTTTGATCTGTTGGGTTTAGACCATAAAATTATTACAAATATGATAGAACTAGAGTCTCGATGCTTTCTAAAGAAACCTTTTGGGTGAATATTCTTTGGAAGACTTCCAGTAAATGAATAAACCATGCAGGAGTCTGCAAATCCAGCAGCAGGCAGAAAGACAGCAACATCTCTTGCTGCATGGGGCTCATGGAAATGCTTTGGCAGATAGATGGTCGACATGGTTGCCGATGTATTCTGACTATTTCTCCCCTTGGAAGTTTGGGTTGCTTGCTAATGCTTACCTCTATTTCAAGTCTCTGCCTATATTCTCAATCCTAGCTATAGTTTTTCTTTATTATTGATGATAGTAGGGAGCTTTGCAGTTCTATAGATGTTACTTACTAGTACATCATTCTTTTCGCTCTTTTTTTCTTTTAATCTGTTTCCTTAGGTGTTTTGGAGATCTATTTCTCCTATATCATACTTCAATCTATGTTCTGTCTTTGTTTTTGACTAAAATGTCTTACCATCTGTTAATAGAAAAAACAGTCCAAGGGCCAACGTTAAGAAATAATTAGTGAAAAGCTATTTTTATAAGCTGGCTGGCGACCTTAATGTTGTACCCAAACTGTGCTGCATGTACACATGCACATGGAAAGTAGGTTATTAAGACATACTATTTTTTTCTTCTCTGGCAGTCTTCTTTATCACCCTCACCCCACTCCCACCCAACAGACAGCACCACCCCCACCAAAAAAAGGAAAAAAAGAAAAGAAAATCACATCTGATACGGATAGAGTTCCTTTTATACATCTGTCTTTTCTTTTATGCACCAATGAAGTTTTACTGCTACCAATGAAAATGGTATTATATTAGTACTCACCTCTAATGAGAATGCCTTCTGATTATTTGTTTAAGTTAAACCATATTTGGTTATCATCTAGCTATGATCATGACTGCATTAACTGGTATTTCCATCATTCGAGTATGTTGTTTAATGGTGCAGGTACCTCAGCGACTCTACTCCTTGGATGAACTGAGGCTGAATGGAATAGATCCATCTTCTCTTCTTTCACCAGTTGACACCACACTGGGTTCGATAGAAAGAAATCTTCAGTTCACTGCACTTTTAGGGGGACTTTCTGCATGGGTTGCATTTGGCTTTAGCCAGCTACAAGTTCTAATATTTTCTGTGGGCTTATTGTTTCTGTGGTCTGTTGACTTGGTACGGTCTTTATCTCTTTGCTGTTTTCTTCCCACTTGTAATTCTTCTTATTGTTGTGTTTAGTCATTGCATCTTCCTTCGCTAAGCTAGTTCTTCTGATACCCTTGATTGAGGTTAGTTACTGGGCCATGCCTGAGCCGAAATTGTTGATGTTGGGCCTGGACTTGCATTGCATGTGGCATTGTTAATGCTACCCAGGTTTTGTGTTTGAAACCGATTCAGATTTGTCTTGTGTGCGTTTGTGGGTTTAGCAGTTGCCACCCGGGGGATTAGTCCTGTTGGGTCAAAGACCTCAGGGGTACCTACGTCATAAAAAAAAATAGAAAAATCCTTACCCCATAATTGTAATTTAAGAGAGAAGGTCCAGAGCTTTTGATCATCAAGCTTTCAAAATTTGGTATTTTTTTTTATAGTGAAGTTATATTAGTTTAAGTAGATAAGAGCTTAGTGGGGTTATTGCCTGGGCTGGGCTTACAGGCTTCAAAATAAAAACTTAGGACCAATAGTCTAATCCAGGCCTGAAGCATGCAATGCAAAATTAAGGAGCGCACCTGGGTCACTAACGTGAATATGATTAGTGGGAGGTGGCATATGAAATGTTCCCTATAAATTGTAGTTGACCCACAAAATCATCCAACTTGGATGGTGACAATCATCCTTAAATGACATTCAAAATCAACACCATCTCTTGCGGTCTTTACATTTGGTTCTTGTTGTTTGGTGATCCAGGCTATTGATATCATTGGTGGCCCTACATAACAAGAGATTGCGGAAAGTCTTTTTTTACACTTGCTATGCTTTTCTTTTTTGTTGATTATCGAGCACCAATCTGTGTGGGGCCCACTCTGCTGAATATTGAGCACTGGTCTTTGTGGGGCCCACTTGGGGATGGGATTTCAATCCCTCTGCCCCACCTGTTATGGTGACGGATGCTCATCCTAACCACTTGAGCATTGGCCCACACGTTTTTATTGTCCTAAATAAGTGGCCGATACAACTGTCCATTCCATTCAGATGGTTGCCAAACTTGGGATCGGTGACTATTAGAGGGGTCCTTGTTTTATGGTCCACACTAAGATTGATTATAAGGTGGGCCCCACTAGGTGTCTGCGCAAGTGCACCGGTGCTCGGTAGAGGTTTCTCCTTTAACTAAATGTTATTTTAATTGTAATCTTTCATTTATCATTTAAAATTGGTTGTCACATTTTTCTTTTGTAAATTTTTCTTTTCGTTATTAATGATATTTTTTATGTTTATTTTTGCTTCTAAAATGATTATTCATTATCACCAACAGAGATGTTCTTGTTCTACCGATAAAAAAAATGTTCCTGTTCTGCCTCATCTATTTATTTATTTATTTATTTATTTTTTTATAATGTTTTTGTCGCCATTTGAGGATTTTACCAGAAAAATCACATTAGAGGCGGACTACACCAAAAAGGCCTTCTTAGCTTTCCTTGCACGAACCGTTTTTGTGTGTGTGAGAAATGAGATTTGCATTGATATCTACCCTCCCTTAAACAGGGGAGGGCGTTATCTTCCTCCTCTCTTCCCCATACCCAATGGGGTTTGTAAGTCAAATTAGGCTCCATCAAATCTGTTTTTTTTTTTTTTTAAACGGCTTCTCTTCTGAAACCTGAAGATATGGCTTGGGGAGATTTGGCCGGGGTTCTGGTCTAGGATGAAGAAGGGGACATTGGAATACTAATATTATCGAAAAAAGAATGTAATCTCCAAATCGATGTGGCCTTTTCTTGCTCCTGATTATTACGCTCTTTCCTGCTGCAAATTACTCATTTCAGGTTTTCTGTTGACATTTGATTTGTAACCTGAATTAGGGATGTGACAAACTGGAGAAGATTAGGCTACAAAAACACATTTCAGGTTTTCTGTTGATATTGTTGAATAGTTTTATAGAGAGATGAGCATTTTAGTCTTCCCCATTGTGTTTGGGGTTTGGGGAAGAGAGGAGGAAGATAACGACCGCTTCCGTGCGAGGGAAACTAAGAGGGCCTTTTTGGTGTAGTTTGCATCTAAGGTGGTTTTCTTGTAAAATTCTCTTTTTGTTTTTGTTTATTTGCATTACTATGCTTCAAATGAGTTGTTTGCCAGTTGAAAATTACTATAATATGCAAAACTCTGTTTTATTTTGTTTATTTGCATTACTATGAGTTGTTCTGCCTCATCCAGTTTTGTTTTGTTTATTTTTGCCCCGTGACACACGTGCACACCACGGAAAACTCTGTGGCTCAGCTGGACGAGTAAAGTGCATATGATAGTTGAATTTCTCAGTGATGGTTATTATTAGTTTTTACTGTAACTTTTCGGCGACTTCTATGAATGATCTTTCAAATTACTTACAGCTTGTTGTTTAATAGGTTTCTTTTAATGGAGGACTGGGAAGCTTGGTGCTTGATACCATTGGTCATACTCTGAGTAAAAAATATCATAACAGAGTTATTCAAGTAAGTGTCACCTTTGTCTGCACATATATTGTCTACACAAATTCTATTCTAGTATCGGTGCTCTTTTTTTTTTTTTTCAAAATTAAAAAATTTATCGTGATAAATAATCCTATCATGATTTATTGTTAGAAAAATATTTCTCATGACCCTTCCATTGTAATTGGCACTGAAATGAGCTTAAAATGGTTAGATTTTTGAGGAAACAAAAACCCTACCACTGAGTTGTTGTTTGATTTAATAATAAAGTATATTTTTTTAGAACAATAAATGAAAGTAAAATTGGTCTCTCTAAATTTGTAATCTATAACCCAATAAAATTATAATCCATTTTTTTAAGCCACTTTGTAAGCGGGACATACCTTTCAATGCAGAATTAGGTAATCAGTGCATATGATCATATGGACATACCTTTCAATATGAGGCCAGCTGGCTTAAATTCTGTACACAGAACCAGCATAAAAGTTGAATAAAAAGGGTCAGAGTAATGGAAGAAGCAGTGCCAAGGGGGTTTTCCTCTTCTTCTTCTTTTTTTTTTTTATTTGTCCCTAATTGACCTTGGGACCCATAGGCCCTGCCCCCAGTGGACAGGGTGGGTAATCTGGAAATAAACCTAAACTACCTTTACCTTTTCCATTGTGCACTGATCTCCCCTGTGGCATATTTGGACAACTTGGTGGTTCTTTATGAGCTAGCATCGCATTCCTTCTTCTCACTACAACACGATGCAGCCCTGCCAACACTGAATGTATTAGTGTTCTCGATAAAAAAAAGATTAATGTTTTCCAGCTCCCCTGGAATTTCTTGTGGCTGGCAAACTGAGCTGTTCGGAGCGAGTAACTGGTCAAATCCTTGTGCTTGTATCAGGGTGTTTACACGCCTTGATAAAAATTTCCAATATTGCAACTCTGAAGGTGTTAGTGTTTGCACACATCGATAAAAAAAAAGATTTAATGCTTTCGAGCAGCCCCTGGAATTTCTCGTGGCTGGCAAATTGAGCTGTTTGATGGTCAAATACTTGCTTGTATCAGGTTGCGTTTGAAGCTCATTGTCGATGATATGATTTTAATTCCTTCCAAGTTCCACCAATCAATAATATATGGCATGTAGAGCTATATTTTCCTATTTACTGTTCTTTTTCTAGAGTTCTAAATGCAATTTAAAAGTGCACATAATATTCTTGCTTATCATGAGGTGATTATTCAATTGGGACGATTCTACAGCATGAAGCTGGCCATTTTCTAATGGCCTACTTGCTTGGAGTTCTTCCAAGGGGATATACATTGTCAAGCTTGGAAGCTTTGAAGAAGGAAGGGTCCCTCAATGTGCAAGCCGGGACAGCATTTGTGGATTTTGAGTTCCTTGAGGAAGTAAGTGCATGCCTGTTCTTCTTAAGCTTGCAGAAAATCCCATACTGTGCACAGGTGTCCGATAAAATTTCCAAGAGTAGTTTAGATTTGTAACATAATTTAAAACAAAAAATTATTTAAATTACACATGCATAAGATGAGAACTTTTTCCAGTTAGGTAGGTAAGAAACGGTACATACTGATTCGATATTTGGATTGTATTACGGCATGCCTAACTGAGAATTCCAAGCCAAGCCTCTCTCTCTCTCTCTCTCTCTCTCTCTAAATCCATTAGTGAGGCACACCTCTGAAACCAAATTGCTCAAAATAACAGTCCCAGACGGGGCATAATTTTACTTCCATGTGAGATTGATTACATCTTGAGCCCATTGTTATAAATCCATCAGTGAACTTACTATTTTTCCGTGTTAGATCTGGGCCAAATTTTACTCGAATTGAAGTTATTCTATCCATTTGATTGATCGGATGTGTTTAGACACGATCAACCTCATGATTAGCGTAACCCTGATCATGTGAAATGCATCCAGATCCAATACAAGGTGAGACCATTTATTCTGAGTGGTTTGAATTTCATTGGTGGGCTTGTCTGATGGACTTAAAGTGATAGTCTCACAATATTCTTTGAAGTGTGTTCTTGGAGACTCTGGATTTGTCGAGATGCAATCTGTGAATATGTCTTCTGTGCAAAGAGAGGGAGATTGGGGGAGTTAGGTTAGTGAGCAGCCTACGCGACATAGCAAAAATTCAGAAAAAATCAAACCAAAAGAAAGAAAAGAAGGGAAAGGCGTATAGCTTTGAAGAAGAGGATAATTGTCGATTTTTTTTTTTTTTTGTTCTTTTTAGTTAATGATTTTATCTATAGTATTAAAGAAACTATTACTCCTTTTCTTTGGGGTTGTTTGTTTGCTCCCATTTTCGTATGTAATTGTTACATGTGTAACATTTATGCATTCTTGTGTTTGTTTTCGTTCATTTACACATCACATGCAGAGACATATGAAAATGGTGTGTAAAAATGAGGCCATTTTCATGTGAAAATTTTCACACTTGAAAAGGTATGAAACCATTACACAACTCTTTGGTTAGAGGACACTAGGGATCAGATTGTAGTATCAAATTCCTTCACCACCTTCTAATTTTCTACTCCTGTAGGCCCCAAAGTTTAATCCAAATCATTTAGTAATTTTTTTTGTTTTTTACATGTGATTGGAAAATGAGATCTATATATGTAAATGCTACATATGCAAATGTTAAACGCGAAACACCCATTGTTTGTCAAAATAATATTTTCCCATGAGTACATCCAATGGTTTTAGATGTATTTGGGTTTTTTTGGATGTTTCCTCAAATTTCTCAAAATTCATGAAGAATTAAGTCCATGAAGAATTAAGTTATAAAACTAAAAGCCTTGATATCTAACTTTTTTTTTTTCTTGGTAAAGTTGATATCTACCGTTAATGCAAGAATATTGAACGGTTCGAATAATGAATTGGAAGCCTAAAAAAGTGCATAAAATTAGATCTATGGGTTGGGATTTTTCACAAATTACTCAAAATCTATGAAGACTTAAGATGATCAGCTTCAAGAGCTTGAGGTTTATTTGTTAAATAAATAGAATGATCAGTTTGGATTACAAATACGGGGCCCCATAAGAATTAGAGAAAATAAAGGTGGTTAAAGTGATTGTACTAGTGCCTAGTGAATCACTTTCGCACCTGTTCAGCTGTGAAAACTTTGGAGCCCACGAAAGTGCAGAAAATTAGATCTATGGGTTGGGTTTTTTCACAAATTACTCAAAATCTATGAAGACTTAAGACAATCAGCTTCAAGTGCTTGAGGTTTATTTGTTAAATAAACAAAATGATCGGTTTGGATTATAAATATGGGGCACCATAAGAATTAGAGAAATAAAGGTGGTTAAAGAGATTGTACTTGCCCCTAGGGAATCACTGTCACACCTGTTCAGTTGTGAAAACTTTGGTGTGTAAATGGGCCTATTTACACACTATTTTTATACCTCATTTACACATAACATGCGCAAATGAGGTCATTTATCATATGTAAATAATTACAAACAAATGGCCCCTTAGTTTCATGTCTTAAAACATTCATTGGTTTTTAGATGCATTTACATATGTAGTTAGAATTGTTCAATGTTTAAATGTGAAAATGGCACTTTCAAACAAACATGGAAATGTGTTTCATGTATGAATTTGACTTATCTTAAATTCACATATACAAATTTGTAAATCCTATTTGCATATCCCATGGAAGATAAATGACCCCTTGTATTTTGTAAGAAAAAGTATTCATCCGCTCCCTTTAAAGTCAGAGGCAAAAGAGAAAAGCTAGCAGTATACCTTTTTTGAAGCCTTTTCTTTTCCAGAGTAGTTTATGAAGGTAAATACCAGGGGCGGAACTAGGAATTTTATTAATTGTTTTGTTGGGTTTTTCTTGTTGGGGTTGTGGGGTTGTAAAAATAAACAAATTATTAAGTTCAGAAGAAAATATACAAGAAAAAACATTTGGTGTTGTGCTTGACATTCTTTCATTGATTGGAAAATAACAAAAATATAAAATTTCTAAAAAGTTGATAATAAAAATTCAACAAATGAAAATGATATTCATTTGTTACCCCAGAAATTCAAGGCCCAAGGCTATTCAATTTTTAGGTAAAACTTTGAAGGGCAAGCATACTTAATTAAAAAATAGTCCACATCATTTTAAGGCTTGGCGCCTAAATGATTTTTTAATCAATAGGCTTTTTAATTTAAAATCTCTAAATGAATTTTCTTCACTGGCATTGATCCTCGCAAAATTTCACTAAAATTGAAATTTAGCCACTTACAAAAGATCATGAACAAGATATTTTGACAATTTTGTTTATTTTATTGATCAATTTGACGGTGGACCATCTTCAATTGGAATGAAATTTTGCAAAAAAACTTATGACAGAGACCCATCATAGAGTTTCTTCAAGATCTATATTTAAAATCTGCCGTTCAAAAGCATGTTATCACTAGTAGGGCTGTCAAAATGCCACATGACCCGTTAACACGACACGAACCCATACGATATTAATGGGTTCAGGTCGTTAACGGGTCAAACCAGCTAACACGTTAAGTTAACGGGTCGTGTACGAATTAAACCAGTAATTAACAACCTGCTTAACCCGTTAAAATTTTTTTAGCCCCTAAGTGTAGCTAGAATTAATTTATATTCATAACGAAAAAATTGAAATTTATTATTTTATAGTGGGGTTTTAAGTGGGATCCACTCGAGATCCCCACAATTTCATGTGGCTTATATATTTTTCTCCTTATATTTTTTTGTATGGATTTTCTTTTAATTTTTGAAATGACTTAATTACTTAACGGGTTAATGGGTTGGGTCATGTAATCTGTTAAATTAACGGGTCGTGTTCGGGTTGGATTTTTTGACCCGTTAAGTTAACGGTTTGTGTACGGGTTGAGGTGATTTTAACACGAATTCGTTAACAGGACACAATTGACAGCCCTACTCACTAGTATTTATCACCTTGAAAATCATTAATGGATGGCCACAGAATTGGAGGGTCGGAGGAACCTTTAAATAGAGATTTTCAAAATCATGTGAAGGCCATGGCCCCCTCTCCTGGCAAATACTAATCTTCATCTTTTTTTGTTTGGTAGTTTTTACCAATTGTAACAAATTATTACTTTCAGTGTTTGGAAATTACAGAATATTTCAACATATCATTGATGCATCTCTTTGGCCATTCATAAATATTAAAAAAAAAAATGATGGAGATTTTATTTGTAAAAAAGAAAGGTCTATACATCATATGGTTTCCATGGCCCTCCCCCCCCCCCCCCCCCCCAAAACACCCCCCCGCTACCCCCCCCCCCCCCCCCCCCCCCCCCGTCTCCTCTTTGATGGACAGTAATCCCGAGTTTGGCACCCATCTGAATTGACTGGACCGTTGGAACAAGAACAACTGTGTACTCATTTTGGATGATGATAACTTGTTGGCTGTTGCTTAAGTGGCTGGGATGGTGATTCGAGCTTTCGTCGCCATACACAGTTAGGTGGGTTTTTTTTTTAAGGGGGTGGGGGGGTGGGCCCTGCAAGAAACGGTGCTCAACTAATTGTGAGCATTGGTGCTCAGGTGAGGGCAGCCCAATATTAAATAGAAATGTGCCAACATGTCATTTCAAAAAAACATGTTATGTAAATTTTATTCTTTACATGTTATTTTATTCTCTATTTTGTTAATGTAATGATAATCGTTTTCCCGCATTGCATTTTCCATTAAGTCTTCATAATTATCACTTTTACTGTTAGATTGTTGATCATATTTTTCATATATCCAATCTTCACTACCAATGTTGATGCAAATGAAATTATGTAGAATGTAATCCGTGATGACAATTAGTGCCACATTATCATATTTCTCATATATCCAATCTTCACTACCAATGTTGATGCAAATGAAATTATGTAGAATGTAATCTGTGATGACAATTAGGGCCACATTGTCATATGACTGTAGATAGATAGATGTGTCACTCAAAACACATTCGCTGAAGAGAACCTGGAAAACTAAATATTTCTTCTCTAATTCTGTGTTTTGATAGGTTGTTAATCTTTTGGTTAAGAAAATTTTCATTAACACCGTGAATAAGGTAATATATCTTTTTTCTAAAGAAGTTGAAATAATATAAATTACAATATTTGTTTGCCGAATGTATTAAGCAAGTATCAATGTACAGTACACTATCATATCATCTATCAGATAATATACAAGAGTCTCTAGAAATCTTCTCCTTCCAAACACCCTCTTATGTTGTCTGTTGCTTCTAAATATTCTCCTGTGGATCATTTGTTTTTTAGGTATTGATGTACATGTCTCTTTATTGGTGCATCCATAAGAATCATGGATGCTTAGAACATAAAAACTGTTATCTACATGGAAAGACATAATAATGTGAATCCTGTCTAGACATGCAAAAGGTGCTGGCGAATGCCTATATCCAGGACTTCCAGTTAATACAGCCACAATGTCTTTTTCTTTCTTTCTTTTTGATTGGTAAAAATATGACAACTGTATTTTTCCACTGCCATGATTTTTATGGTTCTTACTGTGGATGGGTAATATATCCATATGGTATCCTGTTTCATCCTTCAATTTGTAAATATAGATGCCAAAATCACTGTATCCATCCTGGTATCATACTCTAGACCACATCAATTACTTGCAGATCAAGTGCCATGTTAAACCACATTTTCTGTTGGTCGTTGTGGAACATACATTCCGCTGCTGCATAACAAAAGCTAAATCCTGCCTGTCATCTAGTTCTGCATTTATTATTTCAAAGAAGCCAAAGGTATTATTAACCACGGGTAATGGTTTGTAACCATGGCTGTTCATGTAATGTTTACCTTCACAAATTGCAATATTTTAGGGACTTTGAATAATGGGCAAATCAAATTTTAATGTGATGTTATGTAATGCAACCTAAAGGATTTGGCTCAGGATAGATCAGAGTTGAGAAACAAAATTCATGTAGCCCACAGCAACGTAGTTGGGACAAGGCATTGATGATGATGTAATGAGACAGTTCTACTGTTTTTCCATCCGAGTTGTTGTTTAATCTGATACCCACTTTTATATCATGCAGGTCAGTATGGGAAGAGTATCTTCTCAGGTATTGAAAAAAGAACTTTCTTTCTTGGAAGTTTTATCAGATTTATGAGTCTTGAATGATTGCATAAGTTAATATGATCAGGTTATTGTTCTTTCCTGCCTTTTAATGTTAAGCGATCTGGGAGTGCTACATAATTTTGTTCTACTCGTTCGCATGATCTCTCTCTCTCTCTCTCTCTCTGGTGCGTGCATGTGTGTTTTCGAGGTAGTTATGCATATGTACCTCACTTGAATAGCTGTTTCTTACATTCAGGTAAATGGATTCTTCTACTTCAGCACCCGACTGCATCATTGCTCCTTCCTCTTGTATTTTACCTTGTTTCAGTAGAGGTTTTCTAATGTGACATGGTGATACAGGCCCTAGGATTAGGGCTTGCGTCACAAGTGTTGAAGCACAATGAAGGTGCCAAAGCATGTGTCTGCAGACACTATGATTGGTCTCCCTAGAGATAATATACGAGGACACACCTCAAAAGGGATAAAACCCAATTCTATAAATCAACTCTTTGAGAATTTCACGTTTACAATGCCATATAAATAAGAAGTGAAAACTTAGTGGCTATGAAATCTAATCAAACTAGGGAAGTAAATAAAATCAATTTCGGAAGTGAGAAATCTAATCCTAGTTACTACTAATTAATAAAATTAGAAACCTAATGACAAATAAGTAGGAAAATAAAATAAATTCTAAATTATCTTGCACATGAGGTCATGGGTCTATTCCACGGTTTAAAATATTGGTCGAGCCGAGTTCAAGTCAACTCGGACTCGGCCATCATCGAGTCGGGTCACTTGTGACTCGGACTCGGTCAGACACTTGTATTTAACTTAAAGTGGAAAATTAAAAAAAATGAAACAAAATGGTTATTTTTGTAAGAGTACTTTAAACAGAGGGAGGGGGAGAGAGAAAGCAGTATAATCAAAGGGGAAAGGATTTTGGGCAGGTGCAGTGCACGGAAAAAGGCTGTGGCTCTGCTGACTGCTGTACTGCTGCCAGGCTTGATTCATGGATTGTTGTGTGTCATTCCAATTTTGGCATGACACACAACAATCCATGAATCAAGCCTGGCAGCAGTACAGCAGTCGGCAGAGCCACAGCTTTTTTCTCTGCACTTTCATGTGTAGTGAAATTGTTTGTCATGCCCGCTCCAAACGTGAAAAATGCCTTGAAGCCTTACTGGTCACAGATCTGATGCATCACTACCTTCTTGACCCTAGATTTATTTTGGAAATGCTCTTCAAATTTATTATCATGAATTTCAACAGTTGTGTACAGTTTTTTTTTTTTTTTCCTGAAAGGTGCTCCATAATAGTGGGACCATTGTGTGAATGGCTTGGATGACTGAAAATGTACGACCCACTTGCATGCAGTAGTATGAGGACTGAGGAGTGAAATGTTATTTTGTTGCGGAGAATCTCGTCAATTGTTACATCTCAGTGCCTTCTCCGTTACTACAATAATTCCCTCATCTCAAAAATTGAATCATACCACCTCTTGTTTTGCAGTTTTTTAAAGTAAACAATGGATTTAAGAAATGGGTAGCAGGTCAGGCATGTCTTTTGCAATAATACCCTTCCCACTCCACATTTCCCAGCTCGTGATTCAATTCGTCAATTTTGGTCCTCCATAGTTGGGATAAGGCTCCAATGATGATGAATTGATGATTTTATTTTTGTTCTTAGTTGTGTATGTTGTTGCCTGTGTTCGTTCTTTATGCATCTCTTTAGGCCTTGTTTGCTTCATGTAATTGAATACCTATGATTGCTAGTGGTGAAAAAAGAACATCCTGAAATGGCCATCAAATAACCTACCCTTAAATGGAAATTAAATCAAGGGAAGATGGGAAATGAGTACCCAGCCATCACAGGAGTAATTCAACACCTAAGAAAGTCAATGTCCCTTCTCCATCTCATATCCTTAACCTCTCTTTAATATTCCTTGAGTGGAGCACATTTCGCCATGAAATCCAATGTATTCAATTTTTTTTAATGTATTTTATGCAAACAAACAGTCGTTTCTTTTATTTATTTATTTTTTTAATGTATGAGAATCAGATGATGACAATGCCCCTCATCTGTACTTCTCACAGATGTTGAACAGATTCTCATGTATAGCGCTGGCTGGAGTTGCAACAGAGTATCTTTCATTTGGATGTGCTGAAGGTGGCCTTGCCGATATCAACCAGGTTTGCTTTGAACTTCGGCTATTTCCAACTCTTTTAAGTAATTGATCATGTTGACTGTTACATTCTTGCCTGTGGAACAGTTGGATGGATTGCTGAAAAGCCTGGGATTCACACAAAAGAAGGCAGATTCTCAGGTGAGATGGGCTGTCCTAAATACCATATTTATTCTACGTCGTCATGAAGGTGCTAGATCAAAGCTTGCAGAGGCCATGACTTTAGGGAAGTCTGTGGGTTTCTGCATTGACACAATAGAGGAAGCTATAAATGTAGAAGATATTTAACCAGGTTGAGAACTTTTGTTTTCGATGATGTTTTTCAAGTGCTGAGTGAACCCATTAACAAGCTCATGTAGTGCTAGAGGAAGACAAGTCACCCTAAAACGAATCTTATACCACCACAGAGGAGTAACAAATTGATACTAAACCCCTGAATATTGTAAGTTTTTCAAGTGCTGAGTGAACCCCCATTAACAAGCTCATGTAGTGCTAGAGGAAGACAAGTCACCCTAAAACGAATCTTATACCACCACAGAGGAGTAACAAATTGATACTAAACCCCTGAATATTGTAAGAGGACTTGAGATGGTTTGGAAACTGAAATGACAAATTAACTGGACTGGTGGAGTCGCAGCTCGTGATATTTTTGTGGTGCCACTGTTAGATTATTCACTAATAAGACATTCATTATTCGCTAATAAGCTGCTATTTGCTCGTGGGGTCCATAATCAAATTATTGACTTGTAAAATTTATCTAATGATCGTGATTTAAATTCGTAGTTAGATTTCCTTTTTAAGAACACTTCCTTTTAAAGAAATAGTGAGAACAAAAAAATGAGATCTATTTTCATTTCTTTGCTATGTTGGGCTATAATGGTCTTTAGTGATACTATGCTATATGTTGGGCTACTGGTCTTCAGTGATATAGACCCAGTGGGGTGTGTGTTAAACCAAGGTGCTGTCATCACTCAACAATGAGGAGGAAAAAAGCATAAATATCTATATTAAATTGCACAACAAATACTTTAGAAATCACAGTAAATGTATGGCAAACTGAATTTGAAAAATAATATATAAATTTACAAGTATTTAAATGACCAGCTCTGTGTGGCTCTTTTGATTGAATTATTGCTTTTACTGGTTTTTTTTAAAGAAAATTAGATATGTAGCAAAATGACAGTTCTATCATTTTTCTAATTATAATAAAAGATTTTTTTAGAGTTTATAAAATCTCTGGAGAATAGAAGAATTTAAAATATTTGGTAATCAGAAGTAATTGGGTTCACTGAGTACTAACCTCTGATATGGGGAATAAGATGTTAATTGAATTTAATTAAATACACGATCACGCTCAACTTTTGCACGACCGTGCACAACTTGTATACAAGATACACATGCTAGCTCGAGTTTAGAAAAAAAATTGTGGGAACAGCAATCCACTTGATGGTCATTGATCTCGAGGTTTGGCACTCATCTAAATAGATTGGACCGTTGGATGGAGGGTTGAATTTCTTTCTTTTGAATATGAAGCTGTTGAACTTGTGGGTTACGGATGAAAGGGTTGGGGGCATGGGATTGGGATCGAACTTGATATTTGGAGTGGTCCAACATGGATCTTTACACCTCCTATCACACCCCAGGTGGGCCTCATAAAAAAGTTCTCACCCGAATAAATCCCAAGAAATAATATGTACAATTAGATAAGGCCCATACATAGTACACAGATTAAATTATCTGAGCCGAGCTTGAGCTCGGGCCGAGCCACTACTAAGCAACAGGTTAAAATCACAAAGAGGTCTATTGAATGGAAAGATAATTGAATGAGATATCTATTGAATCCAACTTCAGGTCAATCTGATATCTGTTGGTTGACACGAGGTTTTTGAATACATTTAAAATGTCACAATTAGACCACTCTAATAGCCATTGCTTGGGTTTAATTAATTAAAATATTGGGGCTGGGTGCCACGTACATATGTAGGCTGACGGCTGTGACACTAAAAATAGGTCGCTAGCTGCTAAGCCCATTTGTTATGGGCCTTCACTCAAAAATGTGTTTGGATGATGGGCCCCACTAGGATTTGATAATTAGCCAAAATAATAGGCATGTTTTCCACTTATTAAAAAGTTTTGAACTTTCATCCTTCTTAATTTTTGTTCTTTTTGTAATGTTGTAGGTTTATTGTTGCAGGTATGAAACCTCTTTTAAAGAAATATTCTTCAATATAAGTTCCATAGCTGTGTCAACCAATTGAAGACCTAATAAACTTTGTAGGGGTGTCATGAGTCATGACCCGGGCTAAGGCATATCCTCACCTAGCCTGACTTTATAATCATTGGACCAGGCCTAGTCCAAGCTCGACACGGGCCATAAGAGTTAGGGCTGAGCCTGTCCATTTAATCCATCGGGCTGGCCTGAGTTGGGCTTTTTTTTATCAATTTGTGGGCAATCAAGCAATTGTTTCCACCAGTTAAATTACATGCATTCCTTACATGGGCCTGGGCTAAGCCAAGCTTTGAGCTTTCTATGACTTAATCTGGCATCGGCCTAATTATTAAACGGGCCCTAATCACATATCCAAGCCCAGTTCAAAGCGGGCTGGGCTTGGATTGGGCTCAAGGCTAGCTCGGCCCATGATCACCCGTGATTTTTCTTCTTCAATGGGAAATCTTTAACTTTCACTCTAGGGTCGTTAATAGGACGGTTCTAGGTTCGAACCATACTGGATACGGACTTGTTTCTAAATAACGATATCGGTTCTGGGTCCAATTCTGACTCGAAACTTGTTTTGTCAGTTCCAGACCCGGTTCCAATGGGAAAACTCGGATCTGGTTTCACCTAGATGACCGAAATCTAGTTTCAAAATCTGTTCTTTTTTTTTTTAAAAAAAATATATATATATATATCATTCAACTTATGGTAGTGCATCAAGGATTAAATATAAAAATGTCATAAAAAAGATGATTTTAAGTTACAGTTTGTAATATTAAATACTCATATGTTAGGTCCTGAATCCACATGTTGGAACCTATATGTACCCGGAATAGGACCCATTTATCAACTGAAACTTAAGTTGGATTCCGAACCAAGATGCGTTTATGAATCAAAACCTAAAACACGTTTCAAACTTGAGTTTTCTAGGTGAGAACTTCCGGATAAAAAAGAATGGGATACCCATTCAACCCTATTTCACCGTATCAGGAGTAGTTCCTATGTTAATATAAATAATTTAATAATCAATAATATGATCAGAATCTCACCACGCGAACAACTCATAGTGGATTAAAATTTGAGAATGTATAATACAAATGGAGGGAGTTGCTATTTTTTATTTTTCTTGGTAAAAAGTAGTGAGTTGATTTTTGTTCTACGACCGTACGTTACTGGAGTAAGAAACAAGTGGTTCTTGCTTGCCCTGCCCTTATGTATTAGATCCGGATCCCTTGTTTCGTCCAAACAGGGCTCAGGGCCGCCACGCATGGGGGCCGAGAAGGGGTGAGGAAAGAGAAAAGCAGATTCTCTTTACTCTGCTCTGCATGTGGAGGCCCCTTGACAGAGCTCTCTCTCATTTGATACTACTGTTCCTTGAGATATAAAAGAACTATTCCTTGAGATGGATGAAGAGATAGTAGAAGAAGAGAGAAGTGCTGATGAGGCAGGGGAGCATGGGAATGCTGTGGTAGTAGACGTGGATGATCCATGGGTTAAATACATGGAAGCGAAGCTGGCCTTGAAGTCCAAACATTGGAAGCCCTCTCATCCGTTCACAATTTGCCGAGTGCCCCGAGACATTCGCAGTGTCGACAATGTTGCGCACGACCCTTTGATGGTCTCCATCGGTCCATATCATCGAGGAAATCGAAGCCTACATGAGATGGAGGAGGTCAAATGGCTAAATCTAAATAAAATCCGCCATCGAGCCGGTAATAACTTCAAAGATTACTTGAAGGAGATGAGGAAAATAGAGCCAGAAGCGCGAGCTTGCTACTCAGGCAACATCAATATGGAGGCAGACGAATTCATAGAGATGATGTTGTTAGATGGTTTGTTCATCATTGAGCTCTTCTGGACGGGGTGGACGGGGACGGAGTTTCTTGAATCTCTACTCCGGCAACTTTATATGATCGATTTAGATAGAATCGATGAAGAAGAACCAACCATTTATACCATTCGTGGGATATTGTGTCGATTTGGCCGCGACATGCTTCTTTTGGAGAATCAGCTCCCTTTCTTCGTCTTGGAACGCCTTTGGAGCCTCACTTATCAACGGATTGAGTTTTATCAATGGAAGAAAGACTGTATTTCAATCCTTTACTCGTCTCTGCCATTTGAGCATGAATGGGACCTTAATCTTGATCGAGTAATCTCTAAGAAAGGTGAAGATGGTGTTCATCATTTGCTGCATTTAGCGAACTTGCTCCTCAAACCAACTTCTCTCACCCGTACCAAAAAAATTAATCCTATGGAATCGAAACCCCCTACATTCATGAAGAAAATGAAAACCCTTTCCTTTCTACCTACCAGATGTCGTGACTGCTTCCGATCTCCATCAGGCCAAGAATCTCAATCCTTGAAAATCATAAAGAAAATCCATGAACAACCACGACCACTGAAGGTAATTCCTTCCGCAGTGGAGCTCGACGGGGCCGGAGTTGTGTTCAAGTGTGTGGAGGCTGAAAGCTTCTTGGACGTTAAATTTGAACATGGAAGGATGAAAATGCCACGCCTTTCAGTGCAGGATTCCACCAAATCTCTCCTTCGAAACTTCATTGCCTATGAGCAGTGCTTCCCTAGCCAGGGTAGTCACATCACCAGCTACTGCAGCTTCATGGATCAACTGGTGAACACGCCGAGAGATGTGGAGATATTAAAAAAATCTAAAATCATAGAAAACTGGCTGGGCAGCGACGAGGAGGTGGCACTTCTCTTCAACGATCTATGCAAGGGGACCTGTGCATTGGACTTTACGGAAAGTTATCTAGCCGAATCGTTTGAACAAGTTACGAAACATACCCAGAAAACATGGCCCAAATGGCGGGCAAAACTCAAGCATGATTATTTCAGCAATCCATGGGCGATTATTTCCTTGATTGCAGCCACTTTTGTCATCTTTCTCACCTCAGTGCAGGCATACTACGCCGCATTCACCTGATTTAGCAGTAAGCACACACACTGCTGTGCTAATTTTATCATATTAGCTAGGACTGGTGTTTTCTTCATCTGCAACTTATTTTACTATTTGATCAAGGTACAATTAGTACAACCTATTTAAATAATCTCGTGATTTTGAGTACCTTCTCTGTAGTTCTTGTTGCAATGGATATATATGTTCATATGTCTAAGTTGTACTTTTTTCTTAGCTAATTATCAAAATAAGTTTCCCTTCTCTTCATGTTAATGCAAGTGTAATTGTTGCTTTAGTCATCCACATCTGCTAGTAGTTTCAATTTCTATGTACGAGAAGGAAATAATCTTTAAGCAAAAAAAAAAAAAAAGGAAGATGGATATGAAAGACGACTAGCAAAACGATCCAAATGTAAAAATATTTTTAGGTTCAATCAATCACGAAGTTTCACATAATCATCATCGTAAAAGTCTTGTCTTAAGTACTTCACCATAATACAGATAGAGACATTTCTCAAAAACTAATGGCTGAGATGTCTTATTTGTAAAAAGGATGCTTCTTGTAATTTCTTTTTCCTGCAGCCCCTTTTGGGGAATTTTCCCTTACCATATCCTTACGATGAGTGGAGGAACCCTGTGTTTATCTCTTCCATCCATCTTCACCTTGTGAGATATGTGATTTCTATCAGAGCTTTTCTTTCCTACTTCCCATGGCTAGTGTCAGAAGTAAGTCGGCTAAATGAAATGAAATCAATTTCTTTGTAAATTGTGGAACCACAAGAACGTCATTCAATTTAATTGTACCACTAGCACAAACCCTCTTGGTTAGTCTCTTTCAAATTAAATAACAAGTTAAAAATCAATAAATTAATTTAACACACAAATTAAGTAGTAATCAATAAAATAATATATAGATTAAGTGACATGTGACTTGCATGCCACCGGTCCAACGTCATATTAAGTATAATATATACCAAAAGAGAATAAAATATGCCAAAAGAAAATCAAATCTCATTTAATATAAGAACTCGATCTGCCTCTACAAATAAGATTTCCAATACAATTAGTGAAGTGAATGTAGATATTTTTGGGAAGAAGTCTCAATTAGGTGTGAATTTTGAGACTTATTTATATAATATAGAGTAGCCATGATTGGAATATCATAATAAATCTGAATTGTCTTTTTGAAGATCTGGGTCTTATTTGTCTGCTGACTCTCTCTGCATTTCAGCCGGTGGAAGAAGTCTCCTTCCTTTTGCTTTGACATGCAGACAGAGAGATAGTATAAAACCACCCTGACCTAGAGGCATCTGGACGACCTCGGCAATCGTGCCAAAGTGAAAACAGGAAATCTCCAGTGCACCGCAGATTGGGTCCGCCGGACCCACCCTGACCTAGAGGCATCTGGTACAAGGTGATGCAACAGGCGCTGATGTAGGCGTCCGTGCAGTGACGACGTCTGTGATGACAGATAGACGGCACGGCAACATTGGTAGAGTGATTTTCAACCGTAATATTTGCATCTAACGATCCATGCTATCTATCTGAATATCCTTTTATGATCTTGCCAAGGTATTTTAATCAGTAAGAATTTAGCAGTGTGGACGCGTCGAAAGGACATTTTGACGGACTAATTTATGTGATTGAGTTTGGTCGCATCTTTAAACCCGCTGATGAATGCCCTTGAGGAAGACCATTAGTTATATCAACAATGAGTATTTAATAACAAATCAACGAGATAACTACGGATCAAATATAAGGGATCATATTGATAAGATGGCGGTATAGTAATCTCACATACTTAGGAAAGGAGATGAAACACATTATGTACTTGTTCATGAGTCTCCCACCTTCATGTGAGAATGTATCTTAGACCTTTTGCCTCCAAAAGGGTGTAAAAGACAGGGGGCATAACACGTACAAATTCTGTTTTAATTGCTAAAACTAAGAACATTAACGACGTGTTAACCGACAATGTGATAAATAAAAAAGAAATTATGATCCACGGGGCTTTCGAATTGCCAGAATACGTATAGATCTCTGGCTACATGTAAAATAAACCCATTTCGTGTAGCTACTAGTGTATAACTTCATATTAAATTATAATTAAATGAAGATAAATTGATATATAGTACTTCAACAATATTTGAGTCAATACCTGTAACTAAAAATGAAGGCCAGTGCCAAGTTCGGGCAAAAATAAAATAAAATAAAATAAAATCAATCAAAATCTACATGTTTCTTTACAATATTAATGGAAAGAAATTAAATATAAAATAAAAAATATATAGTATTAATCTAAAATAAAATATATATAGTATCTAACATTAAAAAAAACCCTATACTTGAGAACTTGCTTAAATTAGTAAGTACGCATATAAGCTGCAATTATATTTGAATTAATTAAGGTAGAGAAAGAAAAAAAAAGAACGCATTAAGTTAAAATAGCATTCATCTCATCTCTTAATAAGCTACTAAAATATAAAATCACAAAACTAATTTTTAGAATTTATTATATTCTTTAAAATTTTATAAATTCTGATTTCTGGTGTTATTATTAAAAATGATGACTCTATTTAAATTCAAAATGAATAAAATAATTTAAATTGAAGAAATACGAACCCCGGTAATGTCATATTTAAATTTAGGAAATTAAGAAAAAACATAATGTCACGTGAATCCTAGAAAAGCTAGTATCTTTAATTTTTCTTATTTTTAAAATTATATATTTATATATATATATATCAAACTTATTCACAAGGAAAAAAACATAGCTAACTTACATAAACTACAAAGTAAAAATAAATTTAAATGAGGGAGCTTTTAATGGTGTCCAACTTTCGTATATCTACCTTACGTATACCTTCCACTTGATGGTATCTTGGTTTTTAATCATTTCTAAAATTATGTATATCAAGATTTGCTCAAAAAGAAAAAGAACAAGTATAGCTAACTTTCATAAACTACAAATAAAAAATGTATTTAAAATTAAAGAAATCAAAATTATTAAAATAAAATGAAATGAATAATAGATTTTTGAGTTTTAAAATTAGAGGATTTTACCAAAAAAAATACTTAATCTGGTCATGTTACGCAATCAAGCACTTTAGCATGTGTAGCACCAATTAGAGCAATTGGGTCTGATTTTCATTTTTTTTACCAAAAGAGCACATCGTCGGCGTCGACCTTATTTACACTGCATAAGGTCGGTAATGACCTTCTCTTTGTAAAATAAGGTCATCACCGACGCAGAAATCCTATTTTATTTTCAAAAGTTGTAACTTTCCTTTTGAGTAATTAGATACAGCGTCGGTGATGACCTTCTCTTTGTAAAATAAGGTCATCACCGACGCAGAAATCCTTCATTTTAGAACAAAAGTTGTAATTTTTCGAGGCTTGATTTGTGAAAATTTCTAAGTGAGGTCGGTGATGACCTTAGCTTTGTAAAATAAGGTCATCACCGACGCAGAGTCCCTATTTTATTTTCAAAAGTTGTAACTTTCCTTTTGAGTAATTAGATACAGCCTCGGTGATAACCTTCTCTTTATAAAATAAGGTCATCACCGACGCAGAAATCCTGTTTTGTCACCAAAAGTTGTAACTTTTCATGTTTTTTCAAATGTATTTAGTGCTAAAGTGTCAGTGATGACCTCATTTTAACAGAGAAAAATAAAAAAATTTGTTGGGACTACTAATTTTCATCAAAATTCAACTATGTGCTTCCAATAAGATTTATATAAGCAAAAAAATAATGATGGACTTTCTCATCAAGTACAAACAGACGATTGCATTCAATTGACAACCAATCAACATCCCATATACAATTACATCACATCCCATATACAATCAACAAGTATTTCCATCATGTCAAACCAACAAACAAAATCCCCCAGTAATTCAAAAGTTTACAATTCACATTACAACGCATTTGGAAGAGCACATAACCCAAGAAAGGTTTACTGCAAATCAGGCTGCAAGACCGATAGTGGACGGAGTTTAAGCTTTGAAGCATTTCTAATCCAGTTTTGCTCAAAAATGTCGATGACAATTCTCCGCCGGTAGTAAGGTATGTCTGCCTGTGTGAACTCAATGGGATGACGATATATGCAATGTTCTACGAATGCACAGGCAAATATCCCGCAGTCATTTCCATTATCCTGAAATAGGATATTAGTCTTAGTTGTCAACGTCCACATCATAGGGGCCGACCACCCGTGTTCCATGAATTTCTGTTGTAGCCACATGGTTTGTGGAAAAGCATATGTATGTGCCCAACTCCTGCGAGAAAAAATACAGTTTCAATAACGTTAGCCATAGATCGAAAGGAAGTTCAATTGATAATAGGTTATGTGGAAGAGAGTATACCAATCCTTGTTCAATAACGGCGGAGATGTGATGCTCTTGGTCACACAATAGAACGTCTGGCTGTGGATTTGAGGTACTAGCCTCATTGGAGGAAGTAGACTCGTTGTGGGGCACTTTAGGATTGCTTGTATTCTTTTTAGACATCTGTGTATATCCAAATTCGACATGATAGCATTGAATGTTATCAAGGCAAGCATGGATATTACTTTGGGCACATCCAAATGCATCCTATGTGGAGTAATTCTTAGAGGCTTAGCTAAGTATAAACTGATTGAATTGGTTGTCCAAAGAACTAACCATGTAGTTCATTAATGATCTCTTTCTGAAACAAGCCTTAGTGGTGCAGTGTTGATTATTTAAGTTCCCAGAGTAAATTAATTTGTGCATAAATGTAAGCACTTTTGCTACACTTGTTTGGGAGTTCAAGACAATATAGTAGTCACTTTGACAGCTTTAGCAATGAAAGATACTCCTGCAAAGGTGAGAGATACTGATTATAAACTATGGATCAAGCAAGATGCTTTTTGCTCTTGGTGGACATAAAACAGATGAGACATGAGATTGGAAGATGATCAGTCACATTCAACATAGAAGCCAGGGAAGAATATATATACACGCATAGCCTTTTTGCCAAACTTGGTTGGCCATTGTACAACAACAATTGGAAGAGAACTGCTACCCCCTTCAAGTTCATAAAATCAAATTCAAGAAACATAATGAACAAACCCATTCACATTGTCAAAATGAAGAAACACAAAAAGGAACGAATGAATAACCACTGCAATTTGACCGCATACAACATCCTCAAGTTTTGAAAACAACAATAACTCACTCAAACCTTTCTGGTAGTGTTAAAATAAACCCAATCATCAATCGTCCTTCTCAACTGAAAATACCCCAAATTTGAAATCTACAAACCCTAATCAATGGAAACAACAAATGTATAAATCGAATACAACGTTGAAAATAACAAACCATGCACTTAGATATCATATGCAGGAAGGCGGGAAAATAAAAGGAAGTGAAATACAAAAAAACTGACAAAGATTCAAAAAAGGAAGGAGATCCAAACCTCTGGATCGTCGGTTTCAATCACAGTCGATTGAAAAAATAATGGGATTATGAGAAGCAGTTGAGGAATTCAGTTACGGGGCTGGTGGTTATGGAAAAATGGAAGCAACCGCTCTTCGCCCTCGTCCAAGGTCAGTCTCGATGCAATGGTGGAAGAAAGGAGAAGAATGAGCAAAAATAGGAATTTAAGCCCTAACATAAGTCGTGGACAGCGTCATCGCCGACCTTATTCAAGTGTAAATAAGGTCGGCGCCGACAATGTGCTCTTTTGGTAAAAAAATTTGAAAATCGGGCCCAATTGCTCGAATTGGTGCCACACATGCTAAAGTGTTTGATTGCGTAACACGACCGGATTAAGTGTTTTTTCTGGTTAAATCCTCTTAAAATTATCTTGAAAATTCATTAAAATGACTAAACTAAGATTATATAACCTAGCTATATCCAATTTTTAAAATAGGTCATATAAATTCGGCTTGCTGACTCAACCTACTTTTAGGGACTCTCTGATGTATTTATTTAACTTAAATCTTATCGTAGGCTGTTTAAAATTCAAATAATGACCCAAAGAAAATGATTTTTTGTAGAAATTTTTTAGATTGGTCCAACCTTTCAAGGATGTATAATGTCAAATGAATTAAATATTGAAGAGTGCTCTACAAAAGAAAATCTTCAAGAAAGAACTTTAAAAAAAAAAAGAGATCACATTTAATGGTGTCCAGCTTTGATGAATCCAGACCTCACATATACCTACCACTCGATGAATTGGTACTCATACAAGGTTGATACTTAAGGATCCGATATAAATCATTAAATTGGAAAAGTTAAAAGAAATGACTTCTCTCAAAGTTCAAACTTTAAGCCCATAAATGAAGGGCTACTATCACTACAAGGATTTTCACTAAATTCCGGCAAAAACATTTCCCGCCGAGTTTTCTTGCGCCGGCAATTCACCGGGAAAACCATGCCACTAAAACCTTTTCCCAGCGAAATAAGGTATCGTCGGGAAAAAGCTATACATTGCCGGCGTTATTTTTCGCCGGAAAAAGAACTTCTTTCGCTGGTAAAAGAGGTTCATTTTTTCAATAATAAAAGTTTTAAAAAACTTTTGCCTGCGTTTTTTTTGCGCCGGCAAAGCATTACTGGCGTTATTTTTCGCCAGTAAAATGTCAATAATAAATTTTTTTACAGCTTTTACTGGGGTTTTTTTTCGCCGGCAAATCAATACCGGCGTTATTTTTCGCCTGGAAAATGTTAATAATAAAATTTTTAAAAACTTTTAAAAAACGCCGGCAAAACATTAATATAATTTTTTTAAAATGTTTTGATGCCGGCAAAATATTTATATTTTATAAAAAAAAATATATTTTTTTAATTTTTTTCCTCTACTAGTGGAGCCCCCTGCACGCGCAATTTCAAACACAACAAACACTACTTTTTGGATATTTTGATGCAAAAGGGAAGAAATAGACAACCATAATAATGTTTGTAAACAAACACAATTATAACTACTTAGATGAAAACAGAAAGCAGATGTAGACATATGTAGCTTTTGTGGCCATAGATCTGTACACAACTACATCTTTTTTCACCAAAAACTGTAGCACATCGCGACCAAAGCCTCTGTCCACTTCTGCTTGCAGATATTTGCTTGATACATAGTATACTTGGCAAGCACAAACCAATCAACAGATCACAATACTATGACATAACTGATTTAGCAAATGTCATTGAAAACTGCAGCTTAGGATGTGCTTTGTGTGCATATGAGTTAGAACTATTAGTGGCTCATGTCTATATTCACGTACACTCATCCCTTTATGATGACTCATATCTATATCCACGTACACTCATATCTATCTAAAAAGTCTCTCCTTTCAGAAAGGGGGAGGTGGGCTGTGAGGGGTGCCACATCATCCCTAAAAATTCTCTTCTTTCATAAAAATACTTATAAAATCACACATAGCTTTGAGTTTAATGTGGGCCACTACACTCCTCCCTTAAAATCACAATCCAAACAAATCTCCTCAAATCCCCTCCCTTAATCCTAGGAATAGTTATAATCTTAAATCTAATCCAACTCCTTGGATTTGTTCTCCCTAAAATCTCGATCACTCCTATTTTAAAGTAAATCTTATCTGATTTTCCTTACAAGATTAGAAACAACTCCATTTAATAGAGGTCTGTGGGGCCTCATAGGGTCAAAGTTTAATTATGTGGCCCTATCCAGTGGCTTTGCAACCTGGCATTATCAAAGAAATTAAGCTTGTGTATGATGCCAACCCAGTCTGATTGCCCACTACGGACACATATTGACCTAGAAAACTAATATCTATGCATAATCCATGAGTGGGTACCACTGTAGAAATAAGTTAAATGTGCGGTGCCCACTAATTGATTTGCATCCATTAAGAAACGAGACAACGGTCAACAGGCTTGCATCCCTCCATCAGTGGGACCCACTCTTAGAAAAAAGGGATTAAGAGAAGGCCATTGGGATTTCATCTAATACTGGAGGCCAATCTTGAAATATATTCAAACGTTCATAAAAATCTCTTATGAGAGAGGTTTTAGGGGAAAAAGAATAGCTCAAAGTGAGGTGGCACCTTAAAACAATGTGAGTTTTTTGTGCATATTTCTTTGAAATGAGAGAGTTTTAATTAGGGATGAGGTGGCACTTTCTTTGAAAGGAGAGACATTTTTTTAGGGATGAGGTGGCACCCCTCACAGTGCTTAGCCCGGGGCAAAAACGTAAGATATTACATTTTGAATTTATGAGATATCAAAATTAATTATAAACATATAAGAATATATTCATGCATATTTATATAAAAACAATCAACACATCTTCAATTACAAATACAAGTGGTCAACATCAACAATAAACTATTACAAAGATAAAGCTAAAAAATCCATTCAACAACATCATAAAAAAAAATAACAGTAATAATTACTAAAGAATATATAGAAAAGGGAATTTTGTTAATATATATAATATTAGTAATAAGAAATGCATTTAAGTTTTTATTACCCATTGATAATTTCAAAGCCCTTCTTCTCTATTGCTTTTGAAGTAGCACTAATAACATTTTAGAACTGATCAAATCGTTTTTTAGCTCTAGATTTAAAAAAAAATGTATAAACATATTAACATTAAAAGCCATAAATTATGAGACTTTAAAACCATAGGCTAGTGTTATTTGATCCCAGTAATAATTGGCCTACCTTGGATCAATGAATATATCTCTTAATTATGAGTCCATGTGGGTCTACGAAAGTGTAATTTATGGTGGGCCAAACCTAGGGTCATATGTCTATATAACCAGATCAGAAAAGGATGCCTATAAGATTCAACCAAAAAACACGCTAACCTCAAAATATTTTTTTCACAAGCCCATCATGAGGTGATCTACCAGAAGGTCGGGTCTGATTTTTGTTCACATGTGACAATCTTTGAATATAGTAGAGCTCTATTTGTAAACTAAAAGAAAATGATATTTTTAATGAAAAAATGATCAGTGTGAATTGTTGAATGGTGGGCCCCAATTATTAAAATAAATGGAGATGCATATGAGACCTTACATTCGGAGATTGAAGTGCTAATGTGATTAGCTGATTATTCATTTATCACTTTCTTTGTGTATATTTACCTTTGTTCTGTCTTCCTTTTTTCCAAACTTATAGATGTATAGTCTAAAAATCTCTAAGAATTTTAAATAGACGGAAAAACTTTCCCTTAATTTTATGAAGGGTTTAAGATATGACTTTTGCCTCTTAACGGTTGACATTTTAAAAAATGTATATAGAATTGTTTGTACATTAAACGCCACAAAAATTAATATATGTAGCGATTAAATAGAATATTCACATTGATCTGAACCTCTGATTTTGATAGATATTTGTGATCTGTGCCTAGTAATCCACAGGATGAGCCATTTTTTTTTAATGTAGAATGAGTTTGAGTAATCTGACTTGAGGAGGCTATTTTTAAAGGATTTTATCAAGGGTTTTAATCTTTATTTATCAGTCAGAGATTCTGTCGTTAAAATGGGCTCTGAACCTGCATCACTAATTATTATGATATTAAAAGCAAAGTACTCGGGACAGAAATGTGTTTTTATTCTTTTGTTCCTGCACAAAGCAATAGTCCAAAAGCCCTGCCATAGAGAACTGCTCCTTACCTTATTGATAAGGTTATGATCGTCGCCATGTATAAAAATATACACAATTGCTACCTACCAAGTTGGACTTTTAAATAAAGCCCAGCCCACCAATACATAAGAAAAAGAATAAATAAACTGTATATATCTTTACATGGGCTGAGCTGGGCTGGGTCTTTGGGCCCTCAAGTGCTAGTCTTTAATAAAGCAAAGACGGATAGTGAACCAATGCCGTGTGAAAGTAATTGATAGAGGAATATTAGGGGATGAGAGATTTTAGGGTAGACTTAGAGGGAGAGATATTAGGAGGATGAGAGATTTTAGGGAAGTATTAGAGGGAGAGATTTTAGGAACGTATAATTGCTTGATGAGAGATTTTAGGGAAGTATTAGAGGGAGAGATTTTAGGAACGTATAATTGCTTGATGAGGGGGAGAGATTTTAGGAGATTGAGGAAGACATCAAGCAAGGCCCCACGTGAAAGGCAAAGGCTCTCTCACTATTTTCTAAGTGATTTTTGGAGAATAATTGGGTGCTGAGGTTGTTAGATATCGCGATCACTGAGAGAGGGGGGGGGGGGGGGGGGGTGTGAATCAGTGATTCCTTAAAAAACAGATCCAATTTAACAACAAAAGCAAATCAAATCACACAAGAACACCAGATTTAACATGGTTCACCAAAAGGCTACGTCCACGGTTCAAAGACTGTCCGAACACCGATCCGGAACAGGTCTAAATCTATTTAGTCGCACCAACGACAAAGAGCACCAACCCTTAAGTTTCAGATAGCACCAACTATCTAGGAAGCACCTACCCCCTTTACAATTTATCTGCACCAACAGATAGGATCACCAAACCCCTAACACCAAGCACCAACTTGATGTTCTACAGAATTAAAGTAGAGAACTTTTCTACAGCCCTTCCCCTCTACAATCTCTCTCTCTCAATCCCTTATAAATTGAAATTTAAAGCATAAAAAAGAGAGACACTTATCTATGGACGAATCACCATCTTCATGAGCACATTCTCGTCCACACTTGTTATAGAAACTTGCAACACAATAGCACACAGCAACAACTCCTTCTCCAATCACTCTTCTCTCCAAAACCCTCTCTTTTGTTCTCTCTTCTCTTATCTACTACTGAAAACGAACTTAGCAAGCCTTTATATAGGTTTTGGTAACCCTAAAGAGTGTTCAAATTAAGCTAGAATTCGTTTAGAAAGAGTCCCAAACGAAATACATAAGTTTCCTGAATTTTCGTGCAAAACTTCTATTTCTGCGCAATTCTGGTTTCCCGAGTGTTCTACCGGTAGAACTACCGGTTTAACAGATGAAATTCTCATGTCCAAACTTCTGCTAGAATATCAGCCACTTCTACCGGTAGAACTTGCGGTTGACAGATGGAAATCTCAGGGTCAGCCTTTTCTACCGGTAGAACTACCGGTTGACAGATGGAATTCTCGTGTCCAAACTCTCTGCTGGAATATCAGCCACTTCTACCGGTAGAACTTGCGGTTGACTGATGGAATTCTGATTTCCTGTACTGTTTCAGCTCTGTTTTCTCTTTGAAGCTCTATCAACACCATACTATCAACACCACACTTGTGACATTGTGTTGACAATAATTCCAACACAAGATGATACTTGAGATACTAAACACTTCAATGCTTCATAAGACTTCTCAAGGCATCTCAAATTCCAACAGAGGTGGCACTCCTCACAGCCCACCTCTCCCTTTCTGAAAGGAGAGACTTTTTAGGGATGATGTGGCACCCCCCACGGCCCACCTCCACCTTTGCTTTAATATATACTAGCGCTTCAGGGCCCGCGTCCAACGCGATCCTTTAATTCACAGTGGGAAAACCCAATTTAAGTTAAAAGTAAACACCAAGTACATAAACAAACTCCATTTAAAAAATTATATATAAAATTCAGAATTAGTCATCATCTTTTGGAGAACCCCATATACCTTTATCCCTTTCCATTCATGGGGCATGGATATTGGACGGAGAGAGAGGTTAGTTGAAAGTAAATTTAAACATAACTATGAACAAATTGATTGTCAAATGCAATTGGGAGGCATGCTTATTTTTAAAGAGACAAATTTATTAAAAAAATCTTATATATAAATCTAAATCAATCATCAATATCAAAACATTGAATCATATTCGAGATCAAACTGACCGTGTTCTTTATGGTATCAATTGCGATGATGCTAGAGCTGTCTCTGCTACATAACATACGCTGAAATGCATTCGGAGAGGAGGTTGATTTTGACTTTTCATTCTGTAATGGAATAATTAACAATTCTAATTTCATATACCATGCATGGATGTTAAATGAACCTTATAAGATTGAGAAAGAGAAAGCAAAATGGCGTGCAGAAAAAAATACAAAATTTAAAAGCAAATATTTTAATGATTAAGTAAATTGAATGAGTATAAAGAAATGATATAAAAGAAAAACATTTAATAAAACATAAGAAAGCTTCTTAATTACATACAGAACATATAAATTACCGTATATTATTTTTTTTATATCAACTGAAGTCTCAATTGCAATTCTCCACTTGTTATTCTTGATCTCAACCATCAAACATATGAAACTACACATTTTGAAAAATTAATAAGGGATAATAAAATGATAAAATTTCAGGATAATTTAAACAAATATAAATGATGAAAAAATGACAACTTATAAATAAATAAAAAGTGAAAGAAATAAACTTCTCCAAATGATCCATTTAATAGATGAATTTAGTTTTTTCGGTATTTCTGCGAAACTAACCCAACGACTATACAAAATGACTAACTTTATTATTATGACCCACCAACCTAACCTGAACTTCCATGTTACATCCACTTCATTATTATGACCCATCAACCTAACCTGAACTTCCATGCTACATCGATAATAGTGTTTACATTTTCAGTCCTATTAATAAATGGGCAAGCATTGGGTTAGTAAAGTGATTTGGAATGACCAAAATTAAACCTAACATGGGTCATTGGAAACTATAAACCTAAACATACCCTTTAATATATGGGTGAGGCTTAGGTTAGTAAAGAATAAACCTAAACCTAAGCATTAAACCTGACTTTCTATAGAATTTAGTAATCTATATTACTAAAGGGATGTACTATTCCTCACATAATGACACGTGGCGCAACCTCAAACCTTTTGCAATGTCATTTCCGGAATTGCCCTTATCCCTAAAATCTCTATATCTATTACACACTCAAAAGACCTAAAATCTCTCCATGAAGAATCATCTTCCACTCAAAAGCCTAAAATCTTTCCATGAAATCCCTAAATAAGCCAACACACCAGATGTGCTAAATTTATATCAATCAATTTATGGGTCCCGGCCTGCATCATTTGATTTTATGGACGGTTAGAATAAAGATGGTGGACCCCATTCATCTGGGTCCCACTTAAAAATGTTTGGTCAATTTGTTAGGTCTATGATCATTTGATCATTTGATCTTTCTTAATCAATTCATGGGTCCCATCCCGCATAATATGATTTTATGGATGGTTAGAATAGAGATGGTGGATCCCATTCATTTGGGGGGTTTCACTTAAATAGGTTAGGTTTGGTCAATTTGTGAGGTCTATGATCATTTGATCCTTTGACCTTTATTAAGCAATTCATGGGTCCCAGCCCGCATCATATGACTTTATGAACGGTTAGAATATAGATGGTGGACTCCATTCATCTTTGGGGTCCCACTTAAATAAATTAGGTTTGCTCAATTTATGAGGTCTATGATCATTTGAACTTTATCATTCAATCATGGGTCCCGGCCCTCATCATGTGATTTTATGGACGGTTAGAATAGAGATGGTGGACCCCATTCATCTAGGTCTCACTTAAATATATTTGATCAATTTAGGTCTACGATCATTTGATCATTTGATCTTTTTAAATCAATTCATGGGTCTCATCCCGCATAATATGGTTTTATGAACGGTTAGAATAAAGATGGTGGACCCCATTCATCTGGGGGTTTTTACTTAAATAGGTTAGGTTTGGTCAATTTGTGAGGTCTATAATCATTTAATACTTTGATCATTATCAAGCAATTCCTGGGTCCCAGCCCGCATCAGATTATTTCATGGATGGTTAGAATATAGATAGTGGACCCCATTCATCTTGGGGGTCCCACTTAAATAGGTCAGGTTTGGTCAATTTGAGAGGTCTTTGATCATTTGATCTTTATCAATCAATTCATAGGTCCTGGCCCGCATCATTTGATTTTATGGACGGTTAGAATAAAGATGGTGGACCCTATTCATCTAGGTCTCACTTAAAAATATTTGGTCAATTTGTTAGGTCTACGATCATTTGTTCTTTTGATCTTTCTTAATCAATTCATGGGTCTCATCCCGCATAATATGGTTTTATGGACGGTTAGAATAGAGATGGTGGACCCCATTCATCTTGGGGTCCCACTTAAATATGTTAGGTTTGGTCAATTTGTGAGGTCTATGATCATTTGATCTTTATCAAGCAATTCATGGGTCCCAGCCCGCATCATATGGTTTTATGGACGGTTAGAATATAGATGGTGGACCCCATTCATCGTGGGGGTTCCACTTAAATAGGCTAGGTTTGGTCAATTTGAGAAGTTTATGATCATTTCATCATTTGATCTTTATCAATCAATTAATGGGTCCCGGCCCGCATCATTTGATTTTATGGACGGTTAGAATAAAGATGGTGGACCCCATTCATCTGGGTCTCACTTAAATATATTAGGTCAATTTGTTAGGTCTACGATCATTTGATCTTTCTTAATCAATTCATGGGTCCCATCCCGCATAATATGGTTTTATGGGCGGTTAGAATATAGATGGTGGACCCCATTCATCTTGGGGTCCCACTTAAATAGGTTAGGTTTGGTCAATTTGAGAGGTCTATGATCATTTGATCATTTGATCTTTATCAATCAATTAATGGGTCCCAGCCTGCATCATATGATTTTATGAACGGTTAGAATAGAGATGATGGACCCCATTCATCTCGGTCCCACTTACATATATCAGGTCAATTTGTTAGGTCTATGATCATTTGATCTTTCTTAATCAATTCATGCCTCACCTAAAGAATAAAATATTTGGAAAAAAAACATAAAGATCAAATTAACAACAAAAAAAAAAGGACTCACAAGTTTACTAAATAATAAATTTATTAAAAATAATTCATATCAGTCTGTGCATTTGGTGGTTTCGTGGTTATCCACGGGGTTTTGCTAGTTATATAATAAAAGACGGTAGGTGAGTTCGTGGAGAGCGACACCTGGCGCAACCTCAAGCTTTTTTCACCACCTAATTCCGAAATTGCCCTTCTCTCCTTTTATTCCCCTAAAATCTCTATCCCTATCCAATCACTAAAATCTCTCATTGTCCCATGGATTGATTAAGAAAGATCAAATGATCAAATGATCATAGACCTAACAAATTGACCAAATATTTTTAAGTGGGACCCAAATGAATGGGGTCCACCATCTTTATTCTAACCGTCCATAAAATTAAATGATGCAGGCCGGGACCTATAAATTGATTGATATAAATTTAGCACATCTGGTGTGTTGGCTTATTTAGGGATTTTATGGAAAGGTTTTAGGCTTTTGAGTGGAAGATGATTCTTCATGGAGAGATTTTAGGTCTTTTGAGTGTGTAATAGATACAGAGATTTTAGGGATAAGGGCAATTCCGGAAATGACATTGCAAAAGGTTTGAGGTTGCGCCACGTGTCATTATGTGAGGAATAGTACATCCCTTTAGTAATATAGATAGATAGATAGATAATAATAATGTGGGATAATTAAAAAAATAGCTTCAAATATGTAAAAAGACCCAAGAAGAAGTCCTGAAATAGTGTGCGCACGTTGCGTTTACAAGTTGTGCATGTACTGGCTGTTAGTCAAACAACGGGGCCATCTCCCATGTGATGATGTCTCACATGATCCGGAAACAAGAAGTGTCTCTCTCGAGAAGAGGTCTAGCTCTTTCTAGAATAGCGCACCGATTGAACTCATTACAGAAAATTCAGCCGAATACTCTCTGTTTCTCTGGAGGTCTCTTTCTAGAATAGTCCACCGATTGGACCTGTAGGTGCAGAAAATAGTGACCCACAATAACCGGGGTGCCTTAGAGGACTTATCCAAGGTGATGAAGATTACGTGCCGCCTGAAAGCCTGAAAGGGAAGAGCAAACGGTCAGAGGACCCTGGCCTGGGCGGCGCAAGGCTCTCCGATGGCTAAGTCAGTGAATGAACTGGAATAAAGGAAGGGGAGGAAGAAGAGAGTAACGGCTCTCAAGTGTGTATTGTGTGTTCTGGGTTGCGTACCTTAGAATGGAGATGAAGACGATATTTATAGGAGATGGGGGGTGCCTTGCGTGGACGAGCCTCATGATGGGCCCTGCCACATGGGTGGCCTTGTCCACTCAGCCCACACTTCATTAAATGCTAGCCTCACCTACCCATTCCTCATTAAATGCCAATCCTATCGGGCCAGGCATTGGTCTGACTTTTGGGCCAGGTCCCATCGGGCCTGGCCTGGAGCCGTGCTTTGGGGGCGCACGTGTACCGTATAACGTCGTTCTGTCAGGAATGATGAATCGCAGGGCATGCCCTGGCATGCGCCTTTGTCCTGTCATCAGTCCCATCAGCGTCTGTCAAATCCGCAGTGCCGAGGTCGGACAGGGTGATGTGCGTCACCTGACTTCGGGGGCTCTCACCTCGATGAATGCCGCGATCCTTCAGCCGCGGTCAGTCTCGGCCGAGGGGAGGCATAATCAAGCTGCCTTAAGGCCGGGGCTAGCACTGATCTCGGCTTAGTGGAAACACCCCCACACAATTGCCCCCCAGCTTTCGAGCTCTTAAGAGTATCCCAACTCTTTGAGGTCGGAAGCTGAATAGGTCTCGCCGAGATGCAGTGTGCCGCGATGCTTCACTAATTCTGCGTTCGGATTCTGAGGGAGCTCAAACGACTCCTAGTTTCGAAATCCCATTACCGTTTCGGTTGCTGGCGTCTTTATTTCTATCCGCTGTCGCATCGGTACCCGAGGCGTTAAATGGCGTACGGGAATCGGGCTGGCGCTTCCACGTGTCTCCTTCTGTTTGGCTGGCCCGTCTTTTCATAACGGCGCGCGCAGTGAAAAGACGCGCCCTTTTCGAAATTCGAAGAGGCGCCATGATTAGATGCTTTATTTTTGGCTATAAGTAGGGGGCTCGCCCTTTCTTCTCCTTTTTTCCTCCTTAGCCTCATTCTGTCTTTCTTCCTTTGCTTTCCTTTGCTTTCCTCTTCCCTTCCACTTTCGCTTTCAGAGCTCTTTCTCTCCTTCCCTGCCTTCGCCTCTGTTGAACGGAAGAGACCGCTGCAGAGATTCTCCGGACTTTCGCCGGAAAGAGGTGCTGTCAGGGCTCTGTTCTACTTTTTGATCTTCTCGTAAGTCTCCTTTCTCTTATTTCTGTTTCATTCTGCTTTCTAGGGTTCTGTTCTGTCTAGGGTTGTCTTCTGTCTAGGGTTTTCTTTTGCTTCTTAGCACATTCTCCCCTTCTTCTAGCATTTTTATCTGAGAGATGGGCATCTTCAGCCACTGGATAGAGTCCGAGAGAGGGTTGGCCGATCTTAGGGTTAGGTATAGCATACCAGATGGGGTCCAAGTCATGGCGGCTCCTGTCATGTCCTATGCTATTGGTGATTTCTATGACGGCTGGATGCCGTTTCCCTTGGTAGCCGTAATCGAGGGCGGGGTTAGGTTTCCCCTCCGTCCTCTGCTTAGGCAGTGTCTCCGGGCATGGCACCTCTGTCCTTGCCAACTGATGCCCAACAGTTTCAAGATTATAATGGGCACGGACGCGCTCAATACAATTTTGGGCATCGGTCTCGGCGTCCACGATATCGAGGAGGCTTACGATATTTGCAAATCCGGGAAGGATATGTACTATCTTCGCGTCAAGTCGGGTTGGAGGCCATTTGTGCAAGCCCTGGAGGACTCTAATAAATATGCCGGGGACGACCGTCTGATGGTCACGGGCAAGTTGGAGTTCGGCGATGATGCGATGATGAGCCCATCTCGGAAAGATTTTTCAGGATCCCCCGTCACTTCGGCACCCCTCCAAGTAATTAAAACCTTAGTACGCCTTTTTACTTCTTCTGCTCTTTTGTACTGCCAATCTTATGTTCTTTGTTTGCTCTGCAGGCGTTCGTCAGAGGAGAGCGGCTGCTTTCCGAGAAGGCTGGGAGCTGAACAGATCCTGGATCCGGGCCTTAGAGAGTTACCACGGCCACAACGACAGGTTTGCGTGGAAGCTGCTGGGGTACGAGCCCAGATACCGCGGCTATAAGGACAAGAAGCAGACTGCCCACCGTGCGCAAGCCGCGGCGGAGATAGAAGAGGAGGCCAGAGCGAACGAAGAGCAGACTGCGGCAGATCCAGGGGATCGTTCCGCATCCAACTCTGAGGCGTCCACTTCGGGATCCGAGGACAACGCCGAGACGATCGGGAGGATCGTCCTTTCAGAGACTGAGTCAGAGGAAGAGATGGATAGGACCCGCCCGAAGCCAGTTCTGCGGAACCTCAAGGCCGTGCCAGTGAGCGGCAAGGGTCGGGGCGCACCATCTTCCTCCCGCGCACCCTCATCGTCGAGTGCGCCTTCGTCATCTACCGCGCCCCCACCCACTCGGACTCCTACGCCACTCGCTGCGATCGGGACCGGGACTCCCGGGGTCTCCTCCACCTTGGCCACGCAGGGGGAGGACCAGGCCAGGAAGAGGGCTCGGGTCAAGGGCTCGGCAGGAGAGTCGTCCGGATCCGGTATGGCGACTCGGGCTCATCCCACCCCATGGAGGCCGAGCTTCATGCTCCAGCCTGGGAGGCCATTGACGGTAGATGACCGTCTCTCGGGGGGGCCGCTTGTGGTCGCTTGCTTGGGGAGTGCCTGCGCCTTACCGCGGGACATGGAGAACTACGACAAGATGGACGACATCTCCCTGCTGGCATCGCAGATGAAGGCGAATCTGAGCGTAAGTCCAACTTTTCTTCAACACTTCTTGTTCGGTTATGGCTTTTGCTCACTGGTGGATTTATTTCCTTGCAGAGCGTGCAGATGGCCCAGGTCTCGGTGTCTCGCATCCAGAAGTGCCACGCCGAGCTGAAGAGAATCCAGGCTGTCTGTGAACAGCACAAGAAGGCCTTGGAGGAGGCGAAGGCTAAGGTGACGGAGTACGAGGACACGCACCGATCCCTCTTTGCCGAGCTTGACAAGGTGAAGTCGGCATTTGATCTGGCCAAGAGGAAGGAGGCCGAGCTGGAGAGGAGCGTTTCGGGGCTGGAGAGGAAGGTTTTGGAGCTGGAGAGCCAGAAAGTCGAACTCGAGCTCAACCTCCAAGCCGAGGTCAAAGCTGTCTTCCAGGATGGCGCTGATGTGGCGGGCGAAGAGTACGCTGCGCAGGTCAATGACATCCGGATCTCGTCTTGGGAGATGGGGTGGAGGGCGGCCCTGGATTAGATGGGCGTCCCCCACGATCATCCTGCCTATACGAGCCCGGATGAGTATCCGTGCTCAGACGCCGTGGAGGATGCAGGGGGGGCCCCGCTGTCCAGCCGGAACCGGAACTCCCACCAACAGTATCCGAGGCGCCCGTTGAAGCCGCGAACCCGGCCGCGGCCTCCACATCCGAAGCTCCTCCTGCAGCTTCGACTACGGGTGCGGATAGCGTTGCTCCTGCCGCGTGAAGTCCATCCGCCGCTGCTCCCTTCTTTTCTGATGTAATTTTTTGTTTAGGCGCATCGCGCCCTTTATGTCGAGAAACTCTTATTACTTTTAATGAAAGTCTTTCTTTGTATCTATCTCGTGTTTCCCTTTACTTTGTGCTTATGTTTGATCTGAATGTGCCAAGTGTTTCGCTTCGGCTATGAGCACCATACCTTGGGAATCCACTATTAAGCAGCCGTGCTCAGTAGCTGTAGCTCTTAGAAGGCGATGTAGGGTTGATCCAAGGCGTTGAGTATTTTCCTGGCCGAAATGGGCTAACATTGGATCTCGGCTGAGCTTTTAGGGGTGTACGAACCCGGAATTTAGGAAACGACTGAGCGTCCGAGCTCTAAGCCTTTTCTAGGGTCAAGGACCCGGAGCTTTAGGAAACGACTGAGTGTTTGAACTCAAAGCCTTTTCCAGGGCGGTAGACCCGGAGCTTTAGGAAACGACTGAGTATTTGAACTCGAAGCCTTTTCCAGGGCGGTAGACCCGGAACTTTAGAAAACGACTGAGTGTTTGAACTCGAAGCCTTTTCCAGGGCGGTAGACCCGGAGCTTTAGGAAACGACTGAGTATTTGAACTCGAAGCCTTTTCCAGGGCGGTAGACCCGGAGCTTTAGGAAACGACTGAGTGTTTGAACTCGAAGCCTTTTCCAGGGCGGTAGACCCGGAGCTTTAGGAAACGACTGAGTATTTGAACTCGAAGCCTTTTCCAGGGCGGTAGACCCGGAGCTTTAGGAAACGACTGAGTATTTGAACTCGAAGCCTTTTCCAGGGCGGTAGACCCGGAGCTTTAGGAAACGACTGAGTGTTTGAACTCGAAGCCTTTTCCAGGGCGGTAGACCCAGGGCTGCCGAAGTCAGTTAAGGAGAGATGACACAGATTGATGACAGGGCAAAAGCTGCTTTCATTGATTCTGACTCATTACATCCTTAGAAATAGAATTTCTTTAAGTGGGATGCATTCCATGGCCTCGGCAGTGGCTCGCCTTCCAAGTCCTCGAGCTTGTAGGATGATCTTCCCGCCAGTGATACTACCCTGAACGGGCCATGCCAGTTCGGGCCAGCTTTCCTTCGTTTGGTTCTTTGTCAGCTGGCAGGGTCTTTTTTAGAACCAGCTCTCCCACGGAGAAACTTCTTTCTCTGACTTTTTGATTGTATGCTCTGGCCAGTCGCTGCTGATAGTCAGTCAGTCGCAGGGCTGCTACTTCTCGGCGCTCGTCCGCCAGGTCTAGCTCCATTGCCAGGTTCGTCTTATTTCGGCCTTGGTCGACCAGCTCTGTCCTGAGGGTGGGGAGGCCAATTTCTAAAAGAATGACCGCCTCCATCCCGTAGGCAAGAGAGAAAGGTGTCGCCAAGGTAGACCGTCTTGGAGTCGTTCTGTATCCCCATAGCACGCTCGGAAGCTCCTCTACCCATCTTCCCTTTGCCTTGTCCAGTCGCTTCTTCAGGCCGTCCAGGATCACTTTGTTAGAGATTTCGGCCTGGCCATTGCTCTGTGGATATGCCGGAGTGGAGTAATGGTTTCTGATGCCGTGCTCTTGGCAGAAGTCTTTGAAGGATTTGGAGTCGAACTGAGTCCCGTTGTCCGTGATCAGGGTCCTGGGGATGCCAAACCTCGTTAGAATGTTCTTCCATACGAAGTTCCTGGAGTCCCTGTCCGTGATGGAGGACAACGGTTCAGCTTCTATCTACTTCGTGAAGTAGTCCGTAGCGACTATCAGCCATCTCTTATTCCCTGGAGCTCGGTGGAGAGGCCCCATAATGTCCAGGCCCCATTGAGCGAAGGGCCATGGACTAGAGAGGGGACTCAGATCTTGTGCTGGCTGATGGAGAGAGTGGGAGAACTTCTGGCACTTCTCGCATTTCCTGGCGTACACCCGCGCGTCCTTCTGCATGTAGGGCCACCAGTAACCTTGGGTTATAGCCCTGTAGGCCAGTGATCGACCTCCTATGTGACTGCCACAGATTCCTTCGTGGATCTCATACAGGAAGTTGTCCACCTTGCTCGGGTGGACGCATTGGAGGTATGGACCTGTGAAGGATTTCCTGTAGAGTTTGCCTTCGGGAGAGAGCCAGAATCGAGCTTCCTTGAGTCTGATTCGGTGGGCTTCAGTCTTGTCCTCGGGGAGCTGATCGTCCTTCAAGTAAGCGATGATTGGATCCATCTAGCTCGGGCCGAGATCAGCACGGAGGATTAGCCGAGATGAGTGGAGTTCTAGGCTTGATCTTGATATCGACCCAACCTCAACGGTCCTTTTCTTTCCGGCTTCGACAGCGGAGGCCAGGTTGGCAAGCGCATCAGCGTGCGTGTTGGTATCTCGAGATATCTGCCTGACCTCGGCTTTCTGGAAATGAGACAGCAGTTTTTTCGCGAGGGCTAAGTAGGCCGCCATCTTGTCGTCCCTGGCCTGGTAGTCTCCAGCGAGCTGGTTGGTTATCAGTTGCGAATCGCTGAAGATCACCAGGTGCTGGGCTCCGAGGATTTGGGCGCTGTTCAACCCTGCTATTAGTGCTTCATACTCTGCCTCATTGTTTGTTGCTTTGAAGTCCAAGGTGAAGGCCTGCTTTATGACCAGACCCTCTGGCGGTTGGAGGACTATGCCGACGCCAGCTCTCTTGGAGGTGGACGAACCGTCGACAAAGATCTTCCATGCCGAGGTGGGAGACTGTTCGACCTCGATCACTTCGGGCTCATGCCCTATGCCCCCCAGTTCCGTGCCGAGCTGGGACGGAGCCGAGTTTGGCGAGATGAATTCGACGATGAAGTCTGCCAGAATCTGGGCTTTGATCGCAGTTCGGGGATGGTACTGTATATCATACTGCCCCAGTTCAACTGCCCACTTTGATATTCGCCCTGAAAAGTCAGCCTTCTGGAATATAGAACGGAGTGGATGCTCCGTGATCACCACAATGGAGTGGGATTGAAAATAATGGGAGAGTTTGCGGGAGGCACTGACGAGAGCCAACGCGAGCTTCTCCAATAGAAGGTATCTGGTCTCGGCATCAAGCAGGGTCTTGCTCGTGTAATAAATTGGTTTTTGAATTCCCTCGTCCTCCCTGATGAGGACGGAGCTCACTGCGTGATCCGAGACTGCAAGATATAAATACAAAATCTCCCCCCGAGTTGGGGTGGAGAGTAAGGGTGGTGAGGACAGATAGGTTTTGAGCGCGGCCAACGCCTGGTCGCACTCAGGAGTCCACTGGGATTTTAAATTTTTCCTTAGAAGCTGAAAGAAAGGCCTGCACTTATCTGATGACCGGCTAATGAAGCGATTGAGTGCTGCAGCCATTCCTGTTAGCTTCTGGACTTCTTTCGTGGTAGAGGGGCTCAGATGCCCTGGATCGCGGTGATCTGGTCTGGATCGGCCTTTATCCCCCTCCGCGTTACCAAGCTGCCGAGGAACTTGCCACTTGGAAGCGTTGAGCTTGAGCTTGAACGCGCGAAGGATACCGAAGACTTGGCCGAGATCCGCCAGGTGGTCGTTGGAGCGCACAGATTTGACGACCATGTCGTCGATGTACACTTCCACCGTTCGGCCGAGCTGAGCCTGGAACATCTTTGTCACGAGGCGTTGATACGTTGCCCCCGCGTTCTTCAGCCCGAAGGGCATCACCTTGTAGCAATAAGTGCCGCGGGGGGTTATGACAGATGTTTTCTCCTCGTCAGGCTCGTATAGTGGAATCTGGTGGTAGCCTCTGTAGGCGTCGAGGAAGCTCATTCGGTCATGGCCAGCGGTGGCGTCGATCATTTGATCGATCTTTGGAAGGGGGAAACTATCTTTAGGGCAGGCCCTATTGAGGTCTGTGAAGTCCACGCACACCCTCCATTTACCGGTTTTCTTTTTAACCACCACCGTATTAGCCAGCCAGACCGGGTACTGGACTTCCCGGATGGCACCTGCCTCCAGCAGTTTGTCGACTTCTTCGACGACCGCGTCTGTCTGCTGCAGCCCTGTCCTTCGGGCTCTTTGCACCACTGGCTTGTGGCCGGGGTCCACATTCAGCTTGTGGCACATGACCTCGGGGTCGACCCCAGGCATTTCGCTTGGGCTCCAAGCGAAGACATCGATGTTCTGCATCAGGAACCTTGAGAGTTCGGCTCTTTCTTCGTCTGACAGCTGAGTGCCGATCAGGAAGAACCTGTCGGGGTCCGCCGGGTCGAGCCTGACCTCGGCCAGATCCTCAATACTTTTCTTTTGGGGATCTCGGCCGATTTCACCTAGCCATTTCTCGAATTCGGCGAGATTGACGTGCTCTGGCTCTTTCTCTGCTGGGACCGCGGCCAGCATGCACTGCCTAGCTTGCTGTTGATCTCCCTCCACTGTGACCACTTCCATCTTGCCCTCCTTGCTCTCGAGTACGAACTTCAGCTTCTGGTGGAGGGAAGAAGGGACCGCTTCCAATTTGTGGAGCCACGTTCTGCCCAAGATGACGTTGTAGGGAGAAGGGGCGTCCACGACCAGGAAGTCGACCAACACGGAGGCTCCGCCCACTCGGGTTTCCAGGGTGATTTTACCCTTGGGATAGACTGGCTTGGCGGATAACCCTAGCAAGGGTGCACGGACTTCCGTGAGGTCTGCTTCCGAGAGGTTCATTTTTTTGAAGCATTCGTAGTAGAGGACCTCGAAAGAGCTGCCGGAGTCGACGAGGATCCTCTTCACGGTATAGTCTCTCAGCTTCATCGTGAGGAGCAGGGGGTCGTTGTGGGGAAGCTGGATTCCCTCCAGATCTCTGTCTGAGAACGAGATCGCAGGTTGGTCGCGGCGAGCTCTTTTGGATGCCGGCCCGAGCTCGGCCTTCATCACCTCTTTCCCGTGCGATGCCCGCCTGGCCTTGGCACGGGCCTGCGAGCTGCCGCGAGATGGGGTAGAGGGAGCTGAGGATGCCAGGTGGATCACGTTAATGATTTTTTCGGAATCCTCGCTGTCTGGATCCCGAGCCGCGCTCTGGTGAACTCGGCTCTCGCTGCCGCCGGCATCTTCTGCCTTGACGAACTCTGGAATGTGGCCCTCGCCGGCAAGCCTTTCCAGATGCCACTTCAGAGACTTGCACTCCTCGGTCTTGTGCCCGTTGCCTTTGTGGTAGGAACAGTAGAGCTTGCTTCGGCTGCCGGAGGTGGGCTCATTCTTCAAGGGCGGAGGCCACTTGAAGAACGGCTTGGTCTTTATTTTGTTCATGATCTGGTATATCGGCTCCTTGAAGACGACATTGACGCCCTGATAGGCGTCGGTGGGAGGTCTGGGCCTCCTGGTGCCCCCAGATCTGGACGATGTAGGCTTCGCCGAATTGGTGACCCAGGCCTGTTTGGGCTCTTGCCTCTAGAAGGGCCTCCCGCCCCTCTGCCGAGGCTGGCTGCTTTTCTGCCCGGGCTCCGGGTTTTCGTCCTCTTCCCGGGCCCGGATTTCATCTTCCTCCCGGGCGACAAAGCGCTTTATCCGGGACATCAACGCCGGCATGGATTCTGGGGGGTCTCCGACCAAGTCCTTCCGGAGGTCGTGGCCGGGGATCAGGGCGTGTTGGAAGGCAAAGATCGCTATTTCCTCCCTGGTGCCCTCGACCTGGCTGTAAACCGCCCAGAATCGTTGGGCGAACTTGGCGAGGCTCTCGCCCTGCTTCATTTTCAGGGCGAGAATGTCCCCCTCTGTCTTGGGGACGACGCTGTAGGCTTGGAACTTTTTCAGGAAGGAAAGCTGGAGCTCCTTCCAGCTCGAAACTGACTTCTCGGGGAGAGCGCAGAACCACTTCAGGGGGAGGTCACCCAAACTGGAGGAGAAGATCTTGCAGTTGAGGTGGCCCTCGTTTCCCCAGATGGACATCTTCTGGGAGAAGTGTCGGAGGTGAGCGGATGGGTCGGACAGTCCGTCATAGGGGACGAACCGCGGGACAGAGAACTTCTTGGGCAAGGGAGTCCGTTCGATGTCTCGCGTGAAGGGCGAGGCCCCCAGATCGGTGTGGCCACAGATTTGTTTCTGGTCCTGCATGTCCAGGTTGTGCTGAAGAGCCAACCTGATGCGTTTGTCGAACCGCTCCTGCTCGTCGTCCTTTTCTGGTGTCCGCGCTCTTGGCCTTCGCCTGGAGTTGTTCGGGCTGCGATGGCTATGAGCTCGGCCATCGCGGCTATGATGACTTCGGCTGTTGCTTGAGCCTTCATCATGGATCTGGCTACGCTTGTGGTCCAGATGGTTTCTCAGATCCTCACGAGGAGGCTGGGCTGCCCTGCTCGGGGCGTCCCTCTTCTTGCCCTGAGGATCAGAGACCTGCCTCAACGAGGCAGTTTGCGCTGCCCTCAGCTGCTGCTGGAGCTCACGGATTAACTGCTCCTGCTTCTGGAGGAGAGCATTTTGAGCTGCGACAGCTCCTCCAGCGGCAGGAGGTTGAGCGCGGCGTGTTTCTTCTACGGCCACGGCTTTATCTTTGCGAGGATGCTCATGCCGATGCTCGTCGCGTCGGGGTGGCGTGACCTCGTCTGCTGAGAGCGAGGCCTCGAGTCCCTCTTGGAAGGGGATCTCGACGTAGAGCTGCGAGCCTAGGCGGCCTTCGCCTGCAGATGTGCCATGCACCGTTCTGGACCGCCCTTGAGGAGGGACGTCCGTCGACGGTGCTAGCTGCTCGAGCATTGCTCTCGAGGATTCTCCGCCCTTCCTAGCTTTCGGAGGCATGGCTTTGGAAATGGTTGAGAAGGTTGGGAAGGTTGGGATATTACTTCCCCACAGACGGCGCCAATTGTAGGTGCAGAAAATAATGACCCACAATAACTGGGGTGCCTTAGAGGACTTATCCAAGATGATGAAGATGACATGCCGCCTGAAAGCCTGAAAGGGAAGAGCAAACGGTCAGAGGACCCTGGCCTGGGCGGCGCAAGGCTCTCCGATGCCTAAGTCAGTGAATGAACTGGAACAAAGAAAGGAGAGGAAGAAGATAGTAACGGCTCTCAAGTGTGTATTGTGTGTTCTCGGTTGCGTACCTTAGAATGGAGATGAAGATGATATTTATAGGAGATGGGGGGTGCCTTGCGTGGACGAGCCTCATGATGGGCCCTGCCACGTGGGTGGCCTTGTCCACTCAGCCCACACTTCATTAAATGCTAGCCTCACCTACCCATTCCTCATTAAATGCCAATCCTATCGGGCCAGGCATTGGTCTGACTTTTGGGCCAGGTCTCATCGGGCCTGGCCTGGAGCCGTGCTTTGGGGGCGCACGTGTACCGTATAACGCCGTTCTGTCAGGAATGATGAATCGCAGGGCATGCCCTGGCATGCGCCTTTGTCCTGTCATCAGTCCCATCAGCGTCTGTCAAATCCGCAGTGCCGAGGTCGGACAGGGCGATGTGCGTCACCTGACTTCGGGGGCTCTCACCTCGGTGAATGCCGCGATCCTTCAGCCGCGGTCAGTCTTGGCCAAGGGGAGGCATAATCAAGCTGCCTTAAGACCGGGGCTAGCACTGATCTCGGCTTAGTGGAAACACCCCCACACAGAACCCATTACAGAAAATTCAGCCGCCTCAATCATATGGCAGCCGTTGATCCACGTCCCACCGTATTTGATGTCTGAACATAAATAAAGTCATGCTGCCCATTTCCAGAATCATCTCTCATACACCGCCTCTGAAGGTCCATCCACAAACCGACCGGGGCACAACTATAAATAAGTGCCTCAGGGTCATTTGAAATACAAGTCAAGGAAGATAGAAGTGAGATGAGAAGTTGCGCATTCAAAATGCCATACGACTTGTTAACACGATACGAACCCACACGATATTAACGGGTTCGAGTGGGCTTTTAATGAGTTCGGATCGTTAACGAGTCAAACCCGTTAATACGTCGACCCGTTAACGACGTCGGGTCGTGTACGAATTAAACCTGTAACACGTTAACAACCCGCTTAACCCGTTAAAAAATTTTTAGCCCCTAAGTTTAGCTAGAATTAATTTATATTCATAAAGAAGAAATTGAGATTTATTATTTTTTATAGTGGGGATTTAGGTGGAATCCACTCGAGATCTTCACTTATAGTTTCGTGTGGCTTATATAATTTTCTCCTCATATATTTTTGTATGGGTTTTCTTTTAATTTTCGAAATGACTTAATTACTTAACGGGTTAACGAGTTGGGTCGTGTAACCTGTTAAATTATCAGGTCATGTTCGGGTTGGATATTTTAACTCGTTAAGTTATCGGGTCGTATACGGATTGAAGTGATTTTAACACGAATTCGTTAACTAGTAATCCAAATTCGTTAACACGACACGATTGACAACCTAATGAGAAGTAAGGCCTTGGGCCACATGCAGGAATGAAAGAGTCCTGTAATATATGCCTGTAGTGCATAAGAGAAAAAAAGTGTGCATAGTAACAGAGTGCATAGTATATATCTTGTTTGTATTTAATTATTCCACTTGAAAGTGAAGCAAAGTTTTTCTCTATATCATTTGTTGTGTGCTTGTCGGTCCACCCATTTCCAACACTGGCTAGTATTTAATTAAATTCAATTAGCATCTTATTCCCCATATCAGATGTTATTACTAATACTTATCAGTGAATCCAATTACTTCTGATTTCCAAATATTTTAAAATTTCCTATTCTCCAGAAATTTTATAAACTCTAAATATACTTTTATTATTATTAGAAAAATAATAGATATCTGTCATTTTGCTACATATCTAATTTTCTAAAAACCAGTAAATGCGATTAATAATCCAATCAAATGTGCCACATAGAGCTGGTCATTTAAATACTTTTATGTATATATATATTACTTTTCAAATTCAATTGCCATACATTTACTGTGATTTCTAAAGTATTTGTTCTGCAAATTATATTAATATAGATATGTATGTTTAACTCCTCATTATTGAGTGATGACAGCACCTTGGTTCAACACACACACCCCTTGGGTCTTCAAGTCCAGGTTTCCTACAATAAAGAGAAAAAAATAGAAATCAATGGTTTCCTACTCTCTTTAATAAAAAGGAAATAATAAATAGAAAGTGATGGTTTCTTACTCTCTTTAATAAAAAGGAAATAATAAATAGAAAGTGATGGTTTTCTACTCTCTTTAATTAAAAAGGAAATAATAAATAGAAAGTGATGGTTTTTTACTCTCTTTAAAAACGAATCAAGGAATGCCTTTGGCTACATGTCAAAGCAAAAGGAAGGAGACTTCTTCCTCCCACCTGAGTTCCAAAGAACAGACAAATAAGACCCAGGCCTTCAAAACCTAAACCCAGATCTGCACTGATCCAACCATGGCTCCTTTATATTATATAAACAAGTCCCAGAGAGTCACATTTACTGGGGATTATATTATCTTTTGATATCTGCTATAATTGATTTAACGTGGGACCCGGAGCATGTGGGCCACATCTGTCACTTAATCCATATATTTTCTTACTGATTACTACTTAATTTGTTTGTTAAATTAATATATTGACTTTAACTTTTATTTAATTTGCAAGAGACTAACCACGAGGGTTTCACTACAAGAAAAGGGACAATTAGCGGCGGTTTATTGCGGCGGTTTATATATCTGTCACTACATCTAAGTATTATTTATATTTTTTATACAAATAGCGGTGGAAATTATATTTTGCTGCTATTAATGACATATAGCGGCGGAAATATAATTTTGCTGCTATTAAGTTCTACTTTCCGAAGTGTAATACATATAGCAACGGAAATTATACGGAAATATAATTTCGCTGCTATATAAGTTAACTCATACATGTGTTTGGTATAGTGGCAGAAAATATATTTTGCTGCTATAAGTTAACTCATACATGTGATTTGGTATAGTGGCAGAAAATATATTTTGCTGCTATAATATATATTTTGCTGCTATAATAAATACATACATAGGATACATACATAGGAGGCGTGGAAAGTAATTGGTATAGTGGCAGTTATATTATTTTACTGCTATAAAGAACGTATATGATGTAAATAGTGGAAAGTATAGTGTTTGGTATAGTGGCAGAAAATATATGTTGCTGCTATAATAAATACATACATACAGCGGCGGAGGTTATATTATTTTGCTGCTATAAAGAATGTATATGATGTAAATATAGCACGTATATGATGTAAATAGTGGAAAGTATATTCCGCTACGGACGTATAAACCTACAGTCGGAAATTATATTCCGCTACTATACCATTTTAATTTCCCCCCCCCCCCCCCCCCATTCCCTCGTCCAGACACAAAACCCACCCCCACCACCCCCCCCCAATCCCTCGTCCAGACACAAAACCGAAACCGAGATCTCTTCCCCAAAACTTAGATCTCTTCCCCAAAACCCTAATCTACCCTACTCTCTGAGATCTCTTTCTTCCCCAAAACCCTAATTTTTGAGATCTCTGTTGCCTCGAAACCGTAATCGTTTGGTTTTTGCTTGGAGCTTCGAGTTGTGAGGTTTTTGTTTGGGCTTCAAGATCTTCCATAAAAGAAGAAGAAGAAGAAGAAGAAGAAGGTAGTGATCGACATTTTCGAGCTTGCAGATCTGAGCTACGTCCCTGCATTTTTTTCGATCCTCTGCTCCTTTTACTTCAAGGATCTTCTAAACGGATGTGATTTTGAGCTACAACTGCTATCAGGATCTCCTCACAGGTATTCTTTCTCCCTCTTATCTGTTTGTTCTTTTTTATGCTTGCAATATCTATAGATTGTCTTGTATGGCTTCCAAACTGATGAGGTGTTTTAGGTTCTCCAAACAGTTAGATTGAGGTCTCAAGTTTTTTTAGATGCTATTCTTTGAATTCTGAACTGATCGAGATATTTTTAGGGCTTCAGATCTTCTTTTTTGTTTCTATTTTAATGTCTGGTTGTTTGGTTTTGATCTGGAATCGGTGCTTTAGGGTTTTCAATTTTGTAGTTCAGATCCTCTCTCTGCTTGTTGATTCAACTCCAAAATCAAACCATTGGAGAACCCATCGCAATCGATCTATCCGGGATGGAAACGATTTTTAAAGAGGCAAGTTCCAATGACTCAAGTGGGGCTCCCCTTTGCTTTATCTAAGACATTCAAATCGCATGCCCTCTTATGTATATGCACTCCATTTTGAGTGATATACATCACTGACTGATCAAAGTGTGAAGAGCTCGGTTCAGTAGTCATTCTCATTATTATGTTGTGAAAAATGTCGTTGACTCTATAGTGACTGATCTTCTGGGTGATACTATACACCAGTCCCTTAGTTGGGGGCTTTTATGGTTTAAATAAAAACCAATTTAATCTATAAGAGGTGAGAGCTAGGAGGGGACAAAACCACAAATTGTAAGCCTTATTTACTCAGAGATTGTGAAAAACTGTTCTCTTTTCACCAAGGCCTTAGGCACATTATCAAATCACACAAGTCTTGCACTTTTGTTTTATTTCTTTCACTTGTTTTGTGATTTTTTTTATTTGGTGTACCATGATTGCTTACATTCACAATATAATTATGCATTGATAAGTACAATAGTATATATTACTTTGGATTTGGTCAAAACTAAGAACAGTACCTGAAAGATATATGTCACTGGTACAGGGTACAGGGTACAGGGTCAATGTGTTTTAAAGGTTAGCACATGAAAGATTTTTCTTTCCCTGGATTCATCCATGGGCCAATGATCTTCAAATTTAGTGAAGAGACGTATAAATGCAGCTCTTGACTGTGTGGCTAAAGGCAAGTGCCTGCATAGTCTCACTTACAGCCACTGCAGGAAAATGTCCTGCCCATTTTAGTTAAGAGTGTTGGAAATTGGGCGTACCCACAAGCACACAACAAAGAGCACCTATTGCAATTATCACTTACTTGACTTATGTTCAAATGAGGCAAGGCCTCCATATATTTATAAGCCTAAGTTCCTTAGGCAGTACGAAAAAACAATGTCAGTACATTGCCAACCCATGTGATGATGTCGGCGCTTCCGGATACTTCATAAAGTGGGCTCTTGATGGACTCTTCTACCTAATTCAAGAGAGAGAGACTCTTTGATTAGTTCTGTCTAGAACATTTGGAAACATTATCCAAAGCATCATCATGCATTATGACCGTTTGAGTAAGGAGGTGATAGAGTTATCCGAAAAACTTGAGAATATGGAGAGAGACTTTAGCAGGATGATAAATTTATATCAATGTTTAACTAACAAAGAGGACAATGTTATTTCAGGAATCTTTACTAATGTTTAATAAGAAGCCTTTCAAACTAAAGATGATAGATGTCATACTTACAGCCCTTTGAATACTAATCTTAATTTGTTATTCAATTTATGTGAGACTTAACATGTGCATCCTACGATTTCATCATCTGTCCCTGTAAATTGTCTCATTGAATACCACAGCCCATTGGAAAAGTCAGACCATGATCTTAAAACCAGCCAGGAAGTCTAGCCCAGCTGTAGTGGGCCTGGCCTGGCCACTTGGAACCATAGATAAATGAATGCTTACTCAGGGTCAGGGGACAGTCCTGTCAGTCCCATCCATGCAAATATATGGTTGGGACAATGTTGACAGTGCTCTACCTACAAACAGTGGACTGGAGAATTCACTGGTTTTGCAGCGAAACAAAGTGGATCTGAGCCTACCATACCATTCATATGGTTATATGAATCACATAATTATGTACATGGGTTCTGTACTGCAGGTGGTCCACGATGCACTTGTGGTCTGCACCAAGTACCACAATTTTGATCTCTCTGGTAGGGCCTCTGTATTTACAGCTAGCACTATGCAGGTGCTCAGTTTTCTCCAATGGTCCTCATTTATACGAGCCAGAAAGAATGTCAACTTCCTGATGTAATATAAATGCCTTCTTGATTATCATTATTCATTAACACAACCTTATCCTATCTATTTGAGCTCGACTTTGTGAGCAATATTTCATAAACTAGACATAAACCTTACTCATAGCACTTCCAGTTCTAGTGTTGTAAATGAAACAGAGGTCTTAACTTGTTGTGTGTGCATGTGTGTAAACTATAAACATAAGAAAAGAGATGTAAATAGAAGTCAAAAGACACAAATCTATCACTAAAAAGACTCTAGTTTTTCACATCTCACATGAAAAAGATCCTCTCTCTCATTAGATTTTTGTTCAAGATCTTCAAGATCAATGAATAAGTAAAATTAAATGATAAATTCTAGAAATGGTAATAGTTGGATGGTCATCTTAAGAATGGGGCAGAATACATATAGTGAACTTTTTATTTCTCATCTCATTTTTAGTTATTCACAGTACTAACAATTAGGTCACTAGAGATATTTCCTTAAACTTAAATTTAATCACTTAAGACTTTACTCTCTTTTATTTCAGATTGACAGTCTATTAGTTGTGAAAAAACATTATGGACAAGAGTTGGACTCTTGAGTCGAGAGTGATCATTGCATATGAAGAAGGGGTCAAACAATTCCTTGACTTTGCATTTGCTAACGCAATATCAAGGGAAAGGATCAAATGTCCATGTAAGAATTGCAGTAATGTATATTATAGATCTCGGGATGAAGTATATGTACATCTGATATGTGATGGATTTGAAAAGAGTTATGCCCGTGGTGTTTGGGTTTTTCATGGGGAAATTTTTGCATCACCACATCAAAGGTCAAGTAATGTTACCTTGGATGAAGATGTACCGGATGAAGTTGATGATATGCACGGAATGTTACGGTCGGCATTTGGAATCCAAGATCCCGAGTCTAGTTCACAAGAACCTGAAGAGGAACCTAATGCAGAAGCAGTGAAATTTTATAAATTGGTAAAAGATGCGGACCAAGAGTTGTACCCGGGATGCAAGAATTTCACCAAGCTTGCTTTTGTTGTGCGATTATACCACATAAAGTGCCTGAATGGATGGAGTGACAAGTCTTTTACCATGTTGCTTGAGTTGTTGAAAGAAGCATTTCCTGAAGGCGAAACCTTGCCACAGTCCTTTTATGAAACCAAAAAGATCATTGGAGAATTGGGCCTTGGTTACAATAAGATTGATGCTTGCCCTAATGATTGTATGTTGTATTAGAAAGAATCTGCTAAGGAATCTGCATGTTCTATATGTGGCACTTCAAGGTGGAAAGCTAATGATGACGGTGCATCACCTTCATTTTTCAAGGAACGAAAAATCCCTGCAAAGATTGTACGTCACTTTCCCTTGAAGCCAAGGCTTCAACGGCTTTTCATGTCAGATAAAACAGCTTCCTTAATGAGATGGCATGCAGAGGGGTGCACCAATGACGGGGTTTTAAGGCATCCTGCTGACTCCAAAGCGTGGCAAAGTCTGGACGACCGATATCCAAATTTCGCTGCGGAGCCTCGTAATGTTAGACTTGGGTTAGCAAGCGATGGCTTCAATCCATTCGGTACCATGAGTATTGCCCACAGCACATGGCCTGTTGTTTTGATGCCTTACAACTTGCCACCATGGATGAGCATGAAGCAACCGTTTTTTATAATGTCGTTGCTTATTCCTGGTCCTCGTGGACCGGGGAATGACATTGATGTATATTTGCAACCTTTAGTAGATGAGTTGAAGGAGTTGTGGGAGGATGGATTTCACACTTGGGATGCATCAACCAATCAAAACTTTCAGATGCGTGCAGCATTGTTGTGGACAATTAGTGACTTTCCTGCATATGCAAACTTATCATGATGGAGTACAAAAGGTCACTTTGCTTGTCCTCATTGCAATGAGGACACTTCTCATTACTACTTGTCACATGGGCAAAAGTTATGTTATATGAGTCACCGCCGGTTCTTGAATGTCGATCATAAGTTTCGTCGTGATAAAACAAAATTTGATGGAAAGACGGAATTCAGATCCGCTCCTCCATCAAGATCTGGGACGGAGCTCTTGCATCATTGTCGTGACATCAAAACCACATTCGGAAAGCATAACTCCAATAAATCTAGTAAGAAGAGAAAACGGGATGATAACGGAAAGGTTGGATGGAAGAAGAAGAGTATATTCTTCAAATTACCATATTGGGAGCATCTTTTGATACGGCACAACTTAGATGTTATGCATATTGAAAAGAATATATGTGACAGTATAGTTGGGACATTATTGAATATTGAAGGAAAAACAAAGGACAGCTTAAAGGCGCGTCTAGACCTGAAAAAAATGGGTATAAGACCCGCGCTTCATCCATATGCACAAGGACATAAAACATATTTGCCTCCCGCATGCTTCTCAATGGCTCAGAAAGAGAAAGATATTTTCTGTAAGGTATTATCTCGGGTGAAGGTTCCAGATGGTTATGCGGCTAATATATCACGTTGTGTGCGCTTGAAAGACCGCAAAATCTTTGGATTGAAGAGTCATGACCGCCATATTTTAATGCAGCAATTGCTTCCATTAGCAGTGCGAAGGGCCTTGCCAAAGAATGTCAGTGCAGTCTTGATTGAGTTAAGCAATTTCTTTAGGGAAATATGCTCGAAAATCGCTACAGTCAAAGTTCTTAATGGATTAGAATCTCGAATCTCAACAACACTGTGCCATCTTGAAATGATTTTTCCACCGGCCTTCTTCGATATCATGGTTCATTTGGCAATTCATTTGGCAGGAGAGGCTAAGATCGCAGGACCTGTACAATACCGATGGATGTACCCCATTGAGAGGTGTGTGTTAATGTCAATGTATTTGTTTCAACAATGTAGAAACGATAGTGTTTTTTGTAAAAACTGTTCTCACAATACCTTATTTCTAATTATCTATAGGTACTTGCTTACTCTCAAGTCATATGTGCGCAATAGAAGTCGACCTGAGGGTTCAATAGCAGAGGGATACCTTGCAGAAGAATGCTTGACTTTCTGTTCAAGGTATTTGCATGATGTGGAGACAAAGTCAACTCGTGCACCAAGGAATTATGATCACGGTGCAACTGAGACAAATCAAATGTCATTGATTTTCTCAAAGCTAGGTCGTGCACTTGGGAAGGAGACATCGATAAATTTGATGCAGGATGCATGGGAGCAGATGCATCAGTATATTCTCTTTAATTGCACTGAAGTGGCCCCATTTGTCGAGTAAGACATTTACTTCAACTTGGTTATTAATTTTTTTAAGCAATCAAATATAATATAATACCTATTGTTCTAATAGAAGGTCGTTTTTTTTTTTACATAGAGAACATCGTAAAAAGATCTACACTAATAATCGTCACAAGCGACAAATTGATAGAGAACGCATGCACAATGATCAATTTCCGAAATGGTTTGAGTCTCATGTAAGTAAGAAGATATCATCAGTATATATGTGTCACATGTATTGTTCATACATGTAATTTTGGTGCGTGACTAACATGTGGTAACCACACAGGTTGATTGCTTGCGACTAGAAGGTGACAGACGGGTTACTACGGACCTCAGATTGCTGGCTAGAGGTCCTAGTAAGGTGGCTAGTAGCTTTTCCAAGTTTGTGATAAATGGGTTTAGGTTCCGTACAAAAGATCTTGATAAGAAAAGTAAGACTCAAAATAGCGGAGTTGTGGTTACTGCAAAGACATCGAGCTTTGCAAGTACTAAGGATATGAACCCTGTCATAGGAGATATTACCTACTACGGTGTTTTGACTGATATCATACAATTGGATTACTATGAAGAGCGAAAGGTGGTCTTATTCAAATGTGATTGGGTTGACGTCACATCCCAAGGCAGGGGTGTCAAGATAGATGGGTTGGGGTTTACGCTTGTAAATTTGAAGCGATTATTAAGCAACAATGAACAATTTGTGCTCGCCTCTCAAGCCTTGCAAGTGTTCTATGTGGAAGACCCGGTAGAAACTGATTGGCACGTTGCTATTATGACAAAACCTAGGGATTTTTTTGACATGCATGGGGATTCTTTTAATGCAAATGAAGAGGAGACATACTTGGAAAGTCAGCCATATGATGCTCAACGGTTAGAAGACATTTGTATTGATGCTGATAATATTAGTGAAGCAAGGGCAGATGTACCTGGGACAACTATTGACACACCTCTAGGCACCCAAGCGACGATAGAGGACCAGGGAGATGATTCTGAATTTGATGACAATGAGTTTGTAGATTCTGACACCATTTCAGATATTTGAAATGGGATGTCAACGTAAATAAATAACTCCACTTTTGTAACATGTAATTGAATTCCCAAGTCCTTGCATCTTTTTTTTTTTTGTATGTGTGTGTTAGCTACAAGTATTTCTTTTGTGTTTTAAAAAATCCTTGAATTTACTAAGTGACTATTATTGAATATAAGCTCAATGGTGCGCATGTTAGATATGTCATCTTCATCACAGGCAGGGGACCGGCCAACACAGATGGACACCCAGGCATCTACTTCAGGTAATTACATATATTCAAAAATAGTTTCATAGGAAGTTTAGGTTTAATAATCTTCTCTTCTTTTGCTAATCCTTTTTGTATTCAACACTCATTGTTGTTATTTTGTTCTATGTTGCAATAATTTATATATATGTATATCTTGTGATTAAATGATCATGGATGCATTTCAGTATTGCATGCATCTAACCAGCTGGGAGGTTTTGTTCCTCTTTCTAACATCATCAGGCTCCAACTTATACTCGGGTGCCAACTCTGAATTGGCAGTTTGTATAATAAAATGTAATAAATGTGGTTTGCGAAGCCCAAAAGCTTGGCTCTATCCACAGCCATGTGTTGCATCTTAGGATTTCAATAGCTGACACCAAAAATGTAGTTTTGTAGTTTTTGTTAGCACTGGATTATGGAGTAACAGATTCAGATTCTGTTAGCTTTATGGTGACTGTGTTTTGAAAGACATGTAAATAGAAACAGTGCTAATTTATGTTTTTCCTCCAATGTTGTTGATAGAATTCGATCTTCTTTATATGCATTTGATAGTGATACCTATGCTTATTGTCTTGTATTGTTAATAAAATCTTGTTGTGTTGAAAAGTAATTTCAGCTTTGTATGATGCTTGTCCAATGACTTGTGTTTTAAACAGGGACTCAAGCAAGGAGGACAAGAGGCCCAAATCGATGCATCGCTCTCACTAATCAGCGAGAGCGTATCGTGGTAGAATGTAATGAATATGGGCAGCCCATTGGAATGAATGAGAGACTTTTGACTTCGTATATCGGCGTCATTGCAAGAGATGGGCAGAAAGCGCCCCTCTCTTATTCTGATTGGAGGAGAATGCCTGCAGAGCGGACAACGGATATGTGGCAGGCTATACAGATATTAATGTAATTGATTCAATTATGATGATAATAGCATGTGTTTTATTTGTACTAATGTCGAGTTTTTCATGCATGTCTTACAGGCAAAATTTGATTTGGGCAATAACGAGAAAATGAAGAGATGGGTTCACATTGCACTAAGCCGCAGCTGGAGGAATTGGAAAGCCACATTGAAGAAGAAATACTATAACCCATATCATACCATTCGGGACCGGTTGCAGGACTGTCCTGCTAGAGTGAATCCGGACCAATGGGTGTCCCTCGCTAGGTTTTGGGGGTCTCAGGAGGGGGTGGTATGAAATAAATAAGAACTTTATGATTTCTTAGCCGAATTGTTTGATTTTTCTTTTACTTTTGTTTATTTTCTTCGAAAAACTAATGTTTGCGTTATCATAAATAGGCGCGAAGCAGAAGAAATTCTAGAAATCGCGAGGCACAGACGATGAGTCATACGGCCGGAACAAAAAGTTTCGCCCGAATACGCGATGAAGCGGTAATTTCTTATTTAATTAAATCATTGTTGTTAATATAATACTTTGATATGGATCTCATTGTTTTTAATCTAACTATTTTAAATGATTATAGCGGGCACGAAATCCCGATGGGCAGGTGCCGGACCGGATGGAAGTGTTCCGAATGACTCATACACGCCGAGATGGACAGCTCGTGGATCAAGCATTAGAGGACGTGATGGTATGTTTAATCCTTGTTGAACATGCTAAAATCATTATTTGGGTTTAAAAACCAATTGCATTCTCTCTTTTTCCCAAAATAAAAGAAAAGGAAATTCTAAGAACAAAGTGTTCTGCTAGCATCTTCCACCATAGTTTCTATATTCTTTGATGCTTTGCAAATTATTATATTTAATGGACAATGTTGCAATCGGATGGGTCTGGTCTTTGCTCCGTTTTGACCTGAATGTTTCTTGAGTAGAAAATTAATTGACCATAGGCACAATTGGAAAGAAACTCCTCTGGTTAAGTTGTGATGGGTCAAGTGCTTAGGGGGATGATTGACCATATTAAATCCACTGCTCTGTTTCATGATGGTTGAGGAGGAGGTGCTTTGACTAACTTTGGGCCTAGTGCACAGGCCTGTATAAGAGAAAGGTGTCAGAAATGCTTCTGTAGGTTGTTTTGATCAAACATTCTAAGGAGACCAAACTTTGTGCAAAAATACCACTGCCATTCCTATTTTGATTAGTAATGTATCGTGTAGGAAAAGAATCACTTTAATTAAATAGATGAGAAAGGAAGAATCTTGATTCTCTCACACTAGGTCCAGGGATTAGAAAATTGAAAACACAGCTTCCCTTTTCAAGCTTCTCTTAAGTAGGAAAAAAAATAAAAAAAGCTGTGTGGAAGAAGGCCTACACTACACTGCCTTTTAAAGGCATTACAATTATAAAGAAACACAGAAACTATATATATTGAATGTACTCTTGGTTTCGAGCAGAACCACCAATATTCTAATAGATTCGATTCGTATGACAATTTGCTTCTGTATTATAATAAACTCCTATTCGGATGCCGATGCAACTCGTTTATTTATACAGATTCTATACATATTGATTGATTTATACAGCCTCCTATTCGGATGCCGATGCAACTCGTTTATTTTTACAGATTCTTTACATATTGATTGATTTATATTGTGAATTGTACCATCTTGAAAACAGTGTGTTAGGTGAGTATTAGAGAAAGCTGGGGCTTTTTTTTTTTTCTGTTGTGCCCTTTTGTCCATCTCATTGCCAATGGCCAACTGGCCACTGCCACACCCACAAATGGCCCTCCTCTCGTCATGTCTCATCCATCCTCACCACACCCTCCAAACCCACTTTTCCCTTCCATTTCAGCTCTCCCCAATTAATATTATTCATGACAAATAACAATTCCCAATGGATATATGGATGGACCCTGTACTCCTGGTCTCTTTTTGGATGTTAAACGTTGACAGTTGAGATGCTTGGGTCCGCCTCTGTGGAGCATGTGTAGCTATTAGAGAAATCCTTTCATTGGGATTTGGAACTGTCAAACTAAAAGAAAGAAATATAATCCAGCTAATTTTATATTATCATATGTTAGATATATATTTATGGTCCTTATTTCCCTCATTATTTGAAATGCTGAAATGGTTAAGATTCAATTGTGGACCTTTACTGTATAATTATATAAAAGACACTTGAAATACTTAGAGACCAGATTTTTGTTTGGATGGTTAAAAACACTTACATTCCAACCTATTACTTTACTGATTCAAGTGTTGTAAACCCATATAGCATAATAGTTTTAATCATCTACTATAATAATTTGAGCAACTACAGTCTACAGTGCTCCTAATCCACATGAATAAATATATATCCTGCAGTTTCATTAACATGGGGCATTTTTTTATTTAGTATCAATGAGCATGATTGCTCCTAAATAAATGGAATGTTAGAAAGAAAAAAAAGGGGCAGACAACTGCTGGTTGAATACATTTGTGTGCAAGAATTGATGAGTTTTACTGAAAAACTGACTGAGCCCAAAATTCTGAATTGCAGAGACAACTTAATGAAAGACTTAGCGAACTTCCGGAAAGCTCACAAAGCAGTACAACACGAGATGACATCTTCACCCAGGTGATGGGAGAAGATAGACGTGGCCGGGTTCGTACATTTGGGTTAGGTGTCACTCCCTCTGATATCTTTGGCCCACGAGCTTCAATTGCTGAAGCAAGAGCTGCAGCTGTTGAAGCACGAGCTGCAGCTCTTGAATCGGCGAGGATAGCAGAGATGGAGAGATCTCAGAGGATAGCCTTGCAAGAGGAAGTGGTCCAAATGCGAACCCAATTGAACCAATTGATGACATGGATGCAGAGCTTCACTGGGAGTGGCCCATCGTCGTCTTCATCTGTGCCTGTGGGTAGCATACCATAGATTTAAGAATCATTTATATTTGGATTTAATTCCTTTTAAAATTCGTACTCAAATGACTGTTTTTTTTTTTTTTTTGTACTAGGTTTTCGGTGCTACTCCTAATGACATCCAGCATGATGGTTGACTGTATATATTTCAGGTACCTTTGGGTCTAATTATGATATATATTTTGTGGTATGTTTTGTTGATTTCTTGGTTTTTCAAACTATGACTAGTTGCATTTCAAGCTGGATTCATTTCAAGAAGGGGTGTGAAAATGGTTATTTCATTTCAACCAAACTATGACTACTTTCCTAAACAGGTTAATTTATGGACAGAAGAATCAGTGTGTTTCCACTAGTTCTCTTTAGAAAAATCAGCTGAAATCTTTGAAATCTGAATATGGAAAGAAGAATGAATCCAGGTGTTCACGAGGCTCACGCCCGGCCAATATTTTACATGCAATGGAGTATCTGGCCCAACCTTCCTCTCCTCTTTTCCAAAGGGATAGGACAGGAAGACCAGGTGGTACTTGGAAACAATAAAAATAATAATAATAATAATGACGACGACGATTACCACTACTATTAATATTACTACTTTAAAATGAAAGGGGGAAAAAAGCAGTACAGCAGTTCAAGATAACTCAAGCAGCACTAGCATTCAAGTAATAAAATCCATAAAAAAAAATAAAAAAAAGAAACAAATAGCTGGTCTTCAGACTCATTTCAATAGATTTTTAGCTTTGAAGGAAAGAAAATGATCTGGTTTCTAGGAAATAGGACTTACACAAGAAAACTGGAATTCTGCAAGATTTTGCAGTATTTCTGCCTTTGTTTCACCGCCTTCTATTTCATAAGAGTCTAGGTCCCCAAGCTTTCCCCCGGATTCAGACTCTCTCTCCACAACCTGTACTAATAATACACAAATATAAGCCATGGAAAGAGCAAAAACCTATTAATGTAAGAGAAACAGTAAATAAAATTCAAAGAGGTTTAATACTCACTTCAGGAGATAATACTGTTGAAAGCGTTGGGATAAAAGACACCACAGACTGGAACTTGTTAAAAACAATTCGCAAAGCATCAAACTCAACATTCTTTAAGATCTCATCTGCGAGAACAGAAACCTGGAAGGGCAATATGCTCTAAATGAACCATTGGACCAAAAGAAAAAAATACCAAAAAAAAGAGGATAATTTTGTATTCTACCTTTAAAAAGAACAAACAAACCCCAGTTAAATGAGACACTGTACATTGGACAAACAGATGTATATAACTAAGCTTTGAGCACAAACAATTGAAAAAATAAGATTAACAGTTCAAAATCCAGTGAGATACCTTGTTGCTGACTTTACAAAGAACGTGCCTAATTTTTCTGAATAAAAAAAAATCTGAGCTAAATTTTGTAATTTCAGAAAATTGCATGATCTCATCTATGAGAAAAGAACCTGGAAGGACAATATGCTCTGAACAAACCAACAGACCAAGAAAGAAAAGGACAATTTTTTGTATTCTACCAAAAGAAAAAAAAAATCAAGAAAAAAGGGCAATTTTTGTGTTCTATCTATAAAAAGAAAGGCCCAAGTCAAATGAGACAATGGAGATTGGGCATGCATAGTACATGACTAAGTAAATGCTATGGTGCATAAATAATTGAAAACAAGATCTACAATCCAAAAAAAAAATTGAAAACACAAGATCTACGAGCCAAAATTTGGCGCTTTTCATATCAGTTGGGACATTCTGTCGGTGCTTGAATGAGGATTTCATTGCCGTATAGTCATACACGAGAAAACAGGACGAAGAACAAATTCTAGTGTCAGTTGAGTGTTCAGTATCATGAAGGCCAATAATAATGCTGGTAATAAGGGGCAACGCATGCGACTTGGCACTGGTGGTCCCTTTGGGCGTACTGGACCAATGAATATAATAATGAGGGAGGTGGCCAAGGAAGTGGCATGGACAGATATTGTACTCACTGTGGTAAGAAGAACCACACAGTTTACACATACTGGGATTTACATGGGATACTTCCACAGTTCCACTTAGGAGTAAATGTAGCAACTGCAGAATCAGATCCTGGTTCCATGACTACTGTACCGGTGTATAGTAGTAAGGATACCGCCAAAGGAGAAACAATTCAACTCTCCAAAGTATGACATTGTTCTTCAATAGACATCTCAATTCTACACTTGCTCAAACAAGTGACTGAGGCACCACTCTTCTTTCAGCACCTACTACTTCCAATCCTCCCATCATCAACTCAAGGGCAACAGATCACATAAAATGTACGCCAAAAGTTGTGCATAATTCAAAGTCAGAAAGAAAAAATTCTTGCAAATGGGTCTCTAAATCTATTATGGGTCTCATACAGTCATACTAGAATTCAAATGGCAGAAGCTTTAGCCAATCAAGGGGTTGATAGGGAGATGACCTTTGCTGCTTCTGTTTAATGTTCCTTTATTCTTTGTATGGTCCGGTACAATGCTTTTATACCTTAAAACTTTTGTTGATTTCATTTCTTATGTATCTTCTGTATTGCCCCTTACCTCTTTCTTAATATGATTACTTGTTACCTTTTCCAGAAAAAAAAAAAAAAGGGAGAGGGCACCATCTTGGTTTCACCTTGTCATTATCATCTTTCCTGTTAGTTCCAAATTTCTCTACCAATCTTCAATTTGTAAGTCATGTAACAAAGGCCTAAATTGTTGTGACTTTCTTTCCTCATCATTGTGCATTTCAGGAGATGAAGAACAAGAGAATTGGTAGTGGAAGGGAAGAAAAAGTACCTGATATTGTCCATCCATACTACAAGAATAATGGCACGATCAATAGCAACTTTAGTGCTGATGAGGAAGGAACTTCAAAAGTGAGATTAGGCCACTTTTCTCTTCCAGCTCTTAGAATTTATTTTCCATCTTTGTTAAAATTAATGAACCTATGGAGTTTGATCGTGAAACTTAGTGTGTTAGTTGCGTTGGTAACATCATTTCTTCTTTTGCGTAACAATTGGTCTTCAGTTATGTCATCACTGATTCATTCTGATATATGGGGCCACGCTCCAATTAAATCAAATGGTCATTGCTACTTTGTCCCAATTATAGATGATGCAACACAAATGACTGAGTGATATTTGTTAAAAAGTAGAGGTGAGCCACCACCAACATTTTGTGTTCCACAAATGGGAACAAAATCATTTCCAGATATATTTATATATGGGAATTCTCTAAAATGCCCCTTTTTCCACCCCCTTTTTTTCATGTCAGGGGGCGCCAACTTGAGTCAATCTAGTCTTTCCACACACTATTTTTCTTTTCATCGGTAAATTTGGAAATGCATTAGATTAAAAAAAAAGTACATAGTAGAAAAGAAACAAGACCAATCTCTGCAACAACTATTTCCACAGGTATTGTTTTTTCCTCTTCTGTAGTGACATGGATTAAATATAATTTGTATAACATTTTATGAATAACGTAGAATTATTTTTGCTACTATTAATTGTGTATGAATGCAGCATTATGAATATAGCTAATCGACTAAGGTTAAGATTCAGTACACTATTCAGAGAGAGTTTCTTGTCTTTAACATAATTATTTTACTTATTAAAGTTTCTGTAGTTGATTTTACTTATGCATTAAGAATGTTTCTGAAATTCCCCTAGAATTCAATGTGCCTACTGTAATTCAATGTTCTTCCAGTCCCACGCTATGGGGATCCTATACAAGAATTTGGCAACCTATCCGTTGGGACATGTTTCTGCATTTGAATTGATGCAGCATCTTGATCCGTCCACTCACCTTCCCCTTTTTTATTTACCCCTCCTGTATGGGTTAGTCACATAAATAGTCCCTCCTGTATCGGTAGTTAAATGATCATTAATTCTACTTATATCTTTATATCGTTTGCCTTTTTATTATCTTTTGTTGTAACTTAATTTGTCTCGTTGCGGTGCAGGTCTTTTCTTGGGCTATTGGTGATGATGGCAGTTAGTTGGGTGAAATGGGTGTAGGTGAGGCTGGGTGCAGTTAAGATGACATAAGTAATGACACAATTAAACCTCATATACTCTGAGATGGTAGAGATTGAGAGAGAGAAAGGGGGTTTAAGGAGAGGTTTGGGGAGAGTGTGTGCTTCTTTGATTTGAAGTAACTTTGAGGTCATGGTAATGTATTTTGATTTTGAATATATGCAATTTTGCAATGTAATTTGTCAAACGTGGGTCCGATGAGGAGGAGATGGGTCTTTAGAATCATTTGTCTGGCTATTAATACTGGAGAGCTTTCTCAAATCTCCTTTCTCCAATTCAAGGGTATGATCATTGCACTTTACAGCTTCTGCTTCAGAGCTCTTTAAAATGAGTAATCCAATAGCATCGTCTCTGCACTGAATTGCCTCGAGGGAAACAAAAACTGCATTCAGACTTGAAAATTTTGAGCGATTACTTTCGGTGCCCACCACCACCAAAGAGTTGCCTACTGTTGCCAAATTTCTTAAAAGCTGGTGTTTATCTGTCATTCGGCCAAACCCAGATCTTTGAAGAATCCCAGAGAATGGTTGAGGCAAATCAAAAAGAATATTTTTCGAACAAAGCAACTTTGTCATGGTCGGAAAATCCCATTCAGAGTTCAAGTGTGCCAAATAAACCAAAACAACCAACCTCAATACCAGTGACTAGTAGTATGAAAATTGATTTGGGTAAGAGTACCTCCTGATCCAGTCTTTCATACCCTGTTTATCAGACAGAAGACTTTGAACAGTGTTTCCTATGAATTCTAGGGATTTGAAGATGAGAGTGTGAGAAAGCCCTGTAGCCTACTAATCAAACGTGGAACTGAGTGGGACCAACAGAGCTAGATCGTATATGCCTATGCTCGTGGGAGAACATTTCACCACCCTATAGCATACATGATTTGGACAATGAGGACTAACGAGTTTGGTTAAATCAAACCTTTTCTTTTATCTTGGAGATTACTAGCAGGCTTTTGTGTTTAATTCTGCAAATGCTTATGGAATACTACGTGTACTTTAAACGAGGATATATAACAGCGGTTTATGCTATCCGCTGCTACAAGGTCCACATCTAGCAGCGGTTTTGTAGTATGAAAATAGGAAAAATCTATGGGCTGATTAGTGGCGGAATATAATTATTAGTGGCGATTTTATAACCGCCGCTATTGATTTTGTTTTTCCCGCAGTTCCTGTTCCGCAGCCAATACTGCCCAATACAATTAGTGACACCACTCTCCGGCGACAAAATTTGTGGCGGACACATTTCTGCCGCTAAAGGCTTTAGGGGCAGTTTTCATACATATAGCGGCGGTTTTTATCCGCCGCTAATTGTATTTTTTCTTGTAGTGTTTGTGCTAGTGGTACAATTAAATTGAATGACGTTCTTGTGGTTCCACAATTTACAAAGAATTTGATTTCATTTCATTTAGCTGACTTGCTTCTTACATGGATTGCATTGTTAAATTCTTGCTTCGTAATTAAGGATGGACGAGCCCAGACAGACACTACCCATGGGAAGTGGAGAGAAAAGCTCTGATACCATGAAAAATCACATGGAAGAATGAACTTATATATGGTTGTAGGTGCAGAAAATTATGACCCACAATAAGAGGGTGCCTTACAGGACTTATCCGGGAAGATGATGGTGTCTGGAATGTCTGGATGCCGTCCGAGAGCCTGAAAGGGAGAAGCAAACGGTCAGAGGACCTTGGCCTGAGCGGCGCAAGGCTCTCCGATGCCAAAGTCAGTATGGGAACTGGAACAATGGAAGGAGAGGGAGAAGAAAGACAGAGTAAGGGCTCTGTGAATGGAAAAATGGGCGTACCTTTGATGGTGGTATGAGCCTCTATTTATAGAGCGTGGAACGTATCTTTGGGAGATATTGTGGTGTGGGTCCCATGATTGGACTGGGAAGTCACGATCAGCCCACATTGCATTAATTGTGGTCCAATCCAGCCCACTATGCATTAAATGCCCGTCGGGTCAGCCCGCATCTCATTTAATGCACGTCTTGCTGGGCCAGGTCGTGTTGGGCGCCTTTGGCGGTAGGGGTACCAGCGGATCCGCCCTCGGGCCCTGCCCTGATGTGGCCTCAGCCGCTGGACGCCGCCCTGTCAGGGATCTGGTGAAGATTGTGAGTGGCTGGATGTCGCATCTGTCCCACTGGCTCGTGCCCCCATCCCTCCACGTGCCTGGTGACGTGGGGGATGAGGGGCGTGAGTGGAGACCCTTTCTGGTTTCGGCTTCCGTCCCGGCTTCTTCAGCCGAGGTGGAGCTTTCTGCTGAGATGGCATCCGGGGTGGCCTAACCGAGGTGGAGCTCCCTGCCGAGATGATACCGGAGGTGGGCCAGTTCGGCGTTAAGGGCCCGGAGCTGCCTGACTTCGGTTGGACCTCCTGTCCTGGTAGCCGGGGTGAGATTGGTGCCACGTGGATGGCGCGCGGATGGCACGTGAGAATGCTTAATCTCATCTGATGGCCGTGATTAGCTTAATCCTGTGGTTCTGGAAATCTCCCCACACAATTGCCCCCTAGCTTTTGACCTCTGAAGTGTGCTAGCCTTTAGGGGTTGAAAGCTAGAAGAATCCGTCCGGGGATGTGGCGATCGTCGTCTGGTGTTGCTTCAACTGCTCTGAAGCGATACATGCTCTGTCTTGCCAGTACTGGGAAGCGAGTCGACGGCTACACGCGTCGCCTCTTCACTGATAGCGGTGTCTGCCGGGATCCCTGTGAACGATCCTGTTGCGAGCCGAGCTGCATCCGGTCCCGAGTCGTCTACTTCAAGTTCGGAACCGTCGAACCTAGCGGCCAAGTTTAGGCGGGGGTCTTCTTAGTCTGCGGGGTCTTCTTAGTCTGCGACGCCATCTTCTGCCAGCACCCGCGCTGCTTCGAGCTCGGGAGGTGCTGGCGCTACTTCAGCTTCTGCTCCTGCTCCAGCTTCTGCTCCTGCTCCAGCTTCTGCTCCTGCTCCGAGTGCGGGAGTGCGGCGACGCTTCGCCGGAGCGCCCAAGGGAGGGGTCCCCGCCTAGAAAGAAGTCCAAGGCTGGGGAGAAGGACTCGGGGGCTGAACAGCCTCCGAAGAATGAGGCCCCTGCGCGGGCCCCAGGAGCCAAGACTCCTATTGAGAAGAGCGCGCATGTCAGCAAGCCGACCGGTGGAGCGGCCCGCGAGCTGACGATCTCGGTGGGGCAAGGGTCTGGATCGGCCTCCGGACCCCGGAGTGCCCCAGCGCCATGGAGGCCGAGGATGAAGACAGCCCGGTGAGCCTCTGAAAGTCGAGGACCGGCTGTTGGGGAATGCCGAGGTGATCGGAGCTTTCGCCAAGGTCTGTGCTCTGCTAAGAGACATGGAGACGTGCGAGATGGTCTCGGCGATCCAGGCTAATCTTCTGGTAAGTGTTTGCGTTTCTTCATTCTTCAAGTGTCTTGGTCGAACCTGACCCTCTGTTTCCATTTGCAGAACGTGCAGAGGCTCCTGACCGTGGTGGGAAGGAGCGATAAGAACGCGACGCGGGTCACTCAGCTGGAGTCTGAGAGGGACAAGCTGAAGAGGGAGTTGGAAGAGTCGCGGAAATGAATAGAGGGGATGAAGAAGGCCAGCGCTGAAGAGGCTGCTCGGCTGGCATCGGCTCTGGCTGATGTCGCCGAACTTACGTCGAAGAAGGCTATGTCTGGGCGAGGAACAAGAAGACCGCCGAACTGGAGTCTGAGCTGGCCAGATTGAAGGCTGAATCTACTGCTGAGGGGACGAGGCTGCGTGGGGAAGTGCTGGCTGGGGCGCCGAGACGACAAGGTTGAAGACGGCGAACGCCGAGCTGGAGAAGGAAAAGGCCTCTCTTCAGGCCAAGGCTCGGTCCGCCTTCCAGGATGGGGTGGATCGAGCCACTGAGCCGTACGAGAGGCAGGTGAAGGAGGTCACCGCCATCCTGTTCGAGGAAGGATGCCTGGCCACACTGAGGTGCGGGGCTCCTGAGCCGAGCTCCGCTTCTGCAGCCGAAAGTGCCCCAGTTGGAGCTCCTGCAGTGGTTCCTGTTCCGGAAGATGCTCCAGCTGCCCCGGTCTTGAGCGGTGCCCCGGTTGCCAGTGATGCTTCTGCCGTGCCTCGGGGTGAGGCCTCTTCTGCCCCCGGAGCAAATGAGGCTCTGGTCGAAGAATCTCCTGCCAGCAACGCTCACAGCAAGGTCGCGGTTTCGGCCGAATCCATTGGTCCAGCAGATACGGTGATCGACCTAGTGGAGTCGCCGAAGCCACAGTAGCCGGGCTGCTCTTTATTTGTCTTTTTTCCTTGCACTGTTCTGGAACACCTGTGTTTTTATGCTGCTTTTCTGTGTTTGAGTGATGGCACAGCTCTTTTCTTTTTTGAAGGCTTGACTTTGGCCGAAATGGCTGGCTTTGGCCGAAATGGCTGGCCTTGCGCCGAGGTGGATCCATACCTTGGCCGAATTGCCTTGCGCCGGGTAGATCCATCGTTCCGCTGGACTCGGCTAGGCGAGAGTGAGTGCGGCTATGGCCTTCTGAGGGGTGTGTGAACCCGGACTTCAGGAATCTGACCTTGGCCGAAATGGCTGACCTTGGCCGAACTGCCTGGAGCCGAGGTATGAGGACTCCAGGCCATTTCCAGGGCGTAGAGCCATGATTGTGTCCAAGACACGGGGGCTTTAGGAAAGGCTGTGTAGGAACTCCAGGCCATTTCCAGGGCGTAGAGCCATGATTGTGTCCAAGACACGGGGCTTTAGGAAAGGCTTGAGTGTAGGAACTCCAGGCCATTTCCAGGGCGTAGAGCCTTGATTGTGTCCAAGACACGGGGGCTTTAGGAAAGGCTGAGTGTAAGAACTCCAGGCCATTTCCAGGGCGTAGAGCCATGATTGTGTCCAAGACACGGGGCTTTAGGAAAGGCTTGAGTGTAGGAACTCCAGGCCATTTCCAGGGCGTAGAGCCATGATTGTGTCCAAGACACGGGGGCTTTAGGAAAGGCTGAGTGTAAGAACTCCAGGCCATTTCCAGGGCGTAGAGCCATGATTGTGTCCAAGACACGGGGCTTTAGGAAAGGCTGAGTGTAAGAACTCCAGGCCATTTCCAGGGCGTAGAGCCTATGCTGCCGGAGTCTTCCAGAGAGGTGACAGATTGCCCTTGGCCGAAATGGCTGGCTTTGGCCGAGACGAGCTGCTTGTGCCGAGGTGGAGTCGTCATTCCGCCTGTGGAAGCGTGAGCTCGGCAATGATCATTGAGGGGTGTAAAAACCCAGGCTTTAGGAATCCGGCCGAGTGTCCGAACTCGAGGCCTTCTCCAGGGTCCAGGACCCGGAGCTTTAGGAAACGACCGAGTTTGGACTCGAGGCCTTTTCCAGGGCGGTAGACCCTTGTAGCCGAAGTCGATCAAAGAGATGACAGATTGATGACGGGGCGAAAGCTATTTCCATTGATTCAGAGATTCATTACATCTTTTAGAAATTGAATTTTTTGGGATACAGATGGATACGGAGGACGCTAGATGGATCACGTAATGATCTTCTCCGAATCCTCGCTGTCTGGAACCTGGGCTGCGCTCTGGTGAACTCGGCCCTCGCTGCCGCCAGCATCTCCTGCCTCAACGAACTCTGGAATGTGGCCCTCTTCTGCCAGCTTCTCCAGATACCACTGCAGAGAGTTGCAGTCTTCGGTCCTGTGCCCGTTGCCCCTATGGAAGGAGCAGTAGAGCTTGCTTCGGGCGCCCGAGGTGGGCTCATTCAGCATAGGCGGAGGGTACTTGAAGAACGGCTTGGACCTGATCTTGGTCAGGATGCGGTAGATCGGCTCCTTGAAGACGACGTTGACGCCCTGACTGGCGCTGGAGGGAGGTCTGGGCTTCCAGGTGCCCCCAGACCTGGACGACGAAGGCTTCGCCGAACTGGAGACCCAGGCCTGCTCGGGCTCCTGCTTCTGGGAGGGCCTCCCGCCTCCCCGCCGAGGCTGGCTACTCTTCTGCTCGGGTTCCGGATGCCCGTCCTGATCCCGGGCTCGGATCTCATCTTCCTCCCGGGCGATGAAGCGCTTCACCCGGGACATCAACTCTGGCATGGACTCTGGGGTGTCCCCGGCCAAGTCCTTTCGCAAGTCGATGCCGGGGATCAGGGCATGCTGGAAGGCGTAGATGGCTATCCCTTCCCTCGCGCCCTCGATCTGGCCGTAGACCGCCCAGAATCGGTGGGTGAACTTGGCGAGAGTTTCGCCCTGCTTCATTCTGAGGGCGATGAGGTCCCCTTCCTTCTTGGGGACGACGGTGTAGGCCTGGAACTTCTTCAGGAAGGAGAGCTGGAGCTCCTTCCAACTGGAAACCGATTGCTCCGGGAGGGAGCAGAACCACTTCAGGGGGAGGTCGCCCAAACTGGAGGAGAAGATTTTGCAGTTTAGGTGACCCTCGTTTCCCCAGATGGACATCTTCTGGGAGAAGTGTCGGAGGTGCGCAGACGGGTCGGACAGTCCGTCATAGGGAACGAACCGCGGGACGGAGAACTTCCTGGGCAAGGGGGTGTGCTCGATCTCTTTTGTGAAGGGAGAGCCCCCGAGATCAGTGTGACCACAGAGCTGCTTCTGGTCCCGCATCTCCAAGTTGTGCTGTAAAGCCAATCTGACGCGTTTGTCAAATCGCTCTTGCTCGTCGTCCTTCTCTGGAGTCTGAGCTTGGGTCTTCCGCTTGGGACGGCTCGGGCTACGACGGCTATGGGTTCGGCCATCGCGGCTGCGGTGACTTCGGCTGTTGCTCGAGCCTTCGTCACGGATCTGGCTCCGCTTCTGGTCCAGATGAGGTCTGAGGTCCTCACAAGGAGGCTGGGCTGCCTTGCTGGGGGCGCCCTTCTTTTTCCCTTGAGGCTCAGAGACTTCCCTCAAGGAGGCAGTTTGCACTGCCCTCAACTGCTGCTGGAGCTCGCGAATCAGCTGCCCTTGCTTCTGGAGTTGCTTCTGGAGGAGAGCAGCTTCGGGAACCTCTCCAGTAGCAGGGGGTTGAACGTGGCGCGTCTCTCCTACGGCCACGGCTTTGTCCTTCCGGGGGCGCTCATCCTGACGCTCATTGCGTCCGGATGGCGCGACTTCTTCTGGCGAGATCGAGGCCTCGAGTCCCTCTTGGAGTGGGAACTCGATAAAGAGTTGAGAGCCTATGCGGCCCTCGCCTGCAGTCGTGCCATGCACCGTACGGGAGCGTCCTTGGGGAGGGACGTCCGTTGGCGGTGGTGGCAGCTCGAGCGCTGCTCTTGAGGATTCTACACCCTTTTTAGCTTTCGGAGGCATGGCTTCTGAGAAGATGAGGTTAAGAAAGATTGTTTGGAAAGATTTGGAGAAGGTTGGGAAGGCTGGGATATTGCTTTCCCACAGACGGCGCCAATTGTAGGTGCAGAAAATTATGACCCACAATAAGAGGGTGCCTTACAGGACTTATCCGGGAAGATGATGGTGTCTGGAATGTCTGGATGCCGTCCGAGAGCCTGAAAGGGAGAAGCAAACGGTCAGAGGACCCTGGCCTGAGCGGCGCAAGGCTCTCCGATGCCAAAGTCAGTATGGGAACTGGAACAATGGAAGGAGAGGGAGAAGAAAGACAGAGTAAGGGCTCTGTGAATGGAAAAATGGGCGTACCTTTGATGGTGGTATGAGCCTCTATTTATAGAGCGTGGAACGTATCTTTGGGAGATATTGTGGTGTGGGTCCCATGATTGGACTGGGAAGTCACGATCAGCCCACATTGCATTAATTGTGGTCCAATCCAGCCCACTATGCATTAAATGCCCGTCGGGTCAGCCCGCATCTCATTTAATGCACGTCTTGCTGGGCCAGGTCGTGTTGGGCGCCTTTGGCGGTAGGGGTACCAGCGGATCCGCCCTCGGGCCCTGCCCTGATGTGGCCTCAGCCGCTGGACGCCGCCCTGTCAGGGATCTGGTGAAGATTGTGAGTGGCTGGATGTCGCATCTGTCCCACTGGCTCGTGCCCCCATCCCTCCACGTGCCTGGTGACGTGGGGGATGAGGGGCGTGAGTGGAGACCCTTTCTGGTTTCGGCTTCCGTCCCGGCTTCTTCAGCCGAGGTGGAGCTTTCTGCTGAGATGGCATCCGGGGTGGCCTAACCGAGGTGGAGCTCCCTGCCGAGATGATACCCGAGGTGGGCCAGTTCGGCGTTAAGGGCCCGGAGCTGCCTGACTTCGGTCGGACCTCCTGTCCTGGTAGCCGGGGTGAGATTGGTGCCACGTGGATGGCGCGCGGATGGCACGTGAGAATGCTTAATCTCATCTGATGGCCGTGATTAGCTTAATCCTGTGGTTCTGGAAATCTCCCCACACAATGGTAAGGGAAAATTGCCTAAAAGGGGCTGCATGAAGTTACAAGGAGCACCCTTTCTGCAAATAAGAAATCTCAGCCATTAGTTTTTGAGAAATGTCTTGATCTTTATTATGGTGATCCACTACTAGAAAACAGGGCATTAGCGACCGCCATTAGCCGTCGCTAAAAGTGCCTTGGCGGTCGCTAATACTATTTAGCGACCGCCTAGCGACCGCCAAGTGACGGCCGCGTTAAGTTCGTCGCAAAAGATTATTAGAGACCGCCACGTGGCGGTCGCAAACTTTTTTGCGACGGCTTAGCGACCGTGAACAAAATCCTAAAAAGGCTTTTAGCGGCCGCCATAGCCGTCGCTAAATCTATAATTGGCGGTCGCTAATATGTTTTTTATTTTTTAAAATATTTTTTTAATTTTCAAAAATACTTTTAGCGACCGCCAATGGCGGTCGCTAAAGGCCGAAATGGCGGCCGCTAATACTAATTTTTTTTTTTTTTTTTTTTATATTTGGCAGATTTCAATATTTTTTTCCTGTTTTTTTTTTTACCAGTACCTGAATGTATTACATACAACTAGAACAATCAATTAAAAATACTAATAACAAAACAAATTAGTCTTATATTAATCACATTGAAAATATTACAAAAGTTTCAACAAATTATAATCTTTACAATTCAAGAAAAAAAAATAAAAAAAAATATATTTTCTTGACAAGGTGACGGGTGTCGTGATCGATCCGATGCTCTCAAACCTGAAGACAAAATGAGAAATAAATATTAATAGTTAATTATAAAAATTGGCAATATATAGTAAATATAAACAAAATTAAGTATTAAAATTAAAATTTTGAGAGTTAAACCTGATAATGGCTAGTGTTAGCTGATACCATCAAACTCGTACAAAACCATCCAAAAGGTTTCACTTTGGAAAAGTGTTACAGTTTAGATTCTATTTGAGAGTTACACTTTCTTAGTATTAATAAATTGGCATGGGATAAAAGCCTAGGAGTCATATTATGGTTCTCACCTTGCTATATTAATCATGGAGCTGCACCAAGAGGCAACATTGGAGTCACACAATAGCTATGTCAAAGGGCGAAGAGAAGCCCAAGCAAAAGACCACTATCTGAATGTTAATGATAGTATGGCTGAAACATACATATTGTAAGCCTTTTTAACTTTTCATAGTGACAGGGAGAGGTAATGTAGTTACCTAGCGTCTTTGCTTTCTGAAGCTTGTCATCTTGAACATCAACAGCAATAATTTATGCATGCCCAAATGCTCGAGCTATCTGCAAACAACTGGGAGAGGTAATGTAGTTATAATGATGTAAAATTGAAATCTAATTCTCCCAAGGAGAACTTTCATTATATGCATTTCACTATGAAAAGAAATTCTATGAAATCCAGTGTTAAACATATAAGTAAATTATACATAAACATGTGGTTGTATATGCACATAATTTATGTTAAGATCAGATATTCAAATTTTCCAACCAGTAGCCCGGACCTCACAAATTGGGAAGCTACTCCCAATTATTGCAACACACACACACCACTCTCAGCACCCTTCTTGCAGGTTTTCAATGGGCCAAAAATCTATTTAGTATGTCACTGTTAAGTGTTAACCATAACATGGGATAGATAGCCAATAGCCAATAAATGATGAAAGTACAGGACTATACACTAATCAAATTGCAATCTTGGCCCGTCACCTTGATCCAACGCCACCAATTCCAATCACTGCAATGGCATACCCAGCACGCATATGAAAATGCGTGTTTCATAGCACCATAGGATGTAAAATAAGGACTAACCAAGCAGCATTGATCGTATAAAGTGAAAACACATTAAAAATGACAATTTCATTGCAGCGTATAGTACATGAAAATAACAACTCTTTACACACAGGTCTAATATAATTTCCCAGTTAACTGATTGAATAAATAAAAAAACCATTGTCTCCTCACGTTACGCCTGGAATCAATATATCTGCACGGATAAATTGTTTGTCTCCCTCCCACAAAAGCACCTTGATCTTTCAAAGTGATAAAAGGCATACATCGCTTCAAACAATTAGCAAGAACCTCCATCAGTATTCATAGACATTCCCAGGTAGGTTAACCAGACATAAATATTAACTGCAACCACACCATCCTTCATAGGAATCAAAACTTCAACTATAAAAGTAGCACATATCTCCTTACAAAGATGGCCTCAAGAATAAAATTCTAGCAAATAAGACATCACATCATCTCACACCATGCCCCAAAAATGGGGTTATGAGTTTTTAACACCAGCTACTCTAAATGCTTCTGGGCAAGCCATCATCCAATGAGAGGTGTCAATACCATACAAAAGAAAGTATACAAAAAAAATGGTTAACTGAAGAAACCTGTAAGTAGGCAATTTGGATTGAATAAGTACAACCACAGGTCCACAACAACAGCAACTACTACTTCTTCTAGTGTAATAATTGGTAGTGTGTGGGGAGATTTCCCGAGCTGCAGGATTAAGCTAATCATAGCCATCAGATGGGCTTAAACATCCTCACGAGCCATCCGCGTGCCGTCCACATGGCTCCGATTCCATCCCGGCTACCAGGGCAGAGGCCTTGGCCGACAGCGGATACCTCCAGGCCACAGGCGCCGGACTGAACCGCTTCGGGCGTCTTCTCGGCAAAGATCCCATCTCGGCAAGGCCAGCCCGGATGCCATCTCAGTAAAGAACCCTACCTCGGCTAAAGCTACCTCGGCTGAGGGGGCCAGGACGGTAGCCGAGGCGAGAAAGAACCTTCGTTTGGGCCCCTCATCCTCCACGTCATCAGGCACGTGGAGGGATTGGGTCACGAGCTGGTGGGACAGATATGACATCCAGCCGCCCAATATCTTCACCGGATCGCCACATGGCAGTATCCAGCGGCTGAGGCCACATCAGGGCAAGGCCCGAGGGAAGATCCGCTGGTACTCCTACCGCCAAAGGTGCCCAACACAATCTGGCCCAACAAGACACGCATTTAATGCAGTGTGGGCTGACCCGACTGGCATTAAATGCTGAGTGGGCCGGATTAGACTGCATTTATTACTTTGTGGGCTGATCATGACTTCCCAGTCAGATCATGGGACCCACACCGAAATATCCTCTCAGAGATACTATCCAAACCTCTATAAATAGACCTTCAAACACCATGCAAGGTACGCATAATCCTTTACAGAGAGCCCTTACTCTGTCTTTCTTCTCCCTTTCTTCCATCGTTCCAGTTCATACACTGACTTTGGCATCGGAGAGCCTTGCGCCGCTCAGGCCAGGGTCCTCTGACTGTTTGCTACTCCCTTTCAGGCTATCGGACGGCATCCAGACATTCCAGATACCATCATCTTCCCGGATAAGTCCTGTAAGGCACCCTCTTATTGTGGGTCATAATTTTCTGCACCTACAATTGGCGCCGTCTGTGGGAAAGAAACATCCCAGCCATCTAAACCTCTTAAAACCTTCCCAATCTTCCTAACCTCATCCTTTCAGAAGCCATGCCTCCGAAAGCTAAGAAGGGCGTAGAATCTTCAGGAGCAGCGCTCGCGCTGCCACCACCGCCAACGGAAGTCCCTCCTCAGGGGCAATCCCGCGCGGTGCAAGACACGACCCCAGCGGAAGTCCCTCCTCAGGGGCGGTCCCGCGCGGTGCAAGGGACGACTGCAGGCGAGGGCCGCCTGGGCTCCCAACTCTTTGTCGAGATCCCTTTCCAAGAGGGAGTCGAGACCTCACTCTCAGCGGACGAGGTCCCGCCACCCGGACGCGATGAGCATCAGCATCAGCGTCCTCGGAAGGACAAAGCCGCGGCCGTGGGAGAAACGCGCCACGCTCAACCCCCCGGAGAGGCTCCCGAGGCTGCCCTCCTCCAGGAGCAACTCCGGAAGCAAGAGCGGATGATTCGCAAGCTCCAGCAGCAGCTGAAGGCAGTGCAGACTGCCTCCTTGAGGGAGGTCTCTGAGCCCCAAGGAAAAAAGAAGGGCGCTCCCAGCAAGGCAGCCCAGCCTCCTCGAGAGGACCTCAGACATCATCTGGACCAGAAACGGGGTCAGATTCGTGACGAAGGCTCGAGCAACAGCCGGAGTCACCATAGTCGCGATGGCCGAACTCATAGCCATCACAGTCCGAGTTGCCCCAAGCGAAAGTCCAGAGTTCAGACTCCAGAGGAGGACGACGAGCAGGAGTGGTTTGACAAGCGCGTCAGGCGGGCTCTCCAGCACAACCTGGACATGCGGGACCAGAAGCAGCTCTGCGGTCACACTGATCTTGGGGGCTCTCCCTTCACGAAGGAAATCGAGCGCACCCCCTTGCCCAGGAAGTTCTCCGTCCCGCGGTTCGTCCCCTACGACGGACTGTCAGATCCATCTGCACACCTCCGACACTTCTCCCAGAAGATGTCTATCTGGGGAAATGAGGGCCACCTAAACTGTAAGATCTTCTCCTCCAGTTTGGGCGACCTCCCCCTGAGGTGGTTCTGCTCTCTCCCAGAGCAGTCGATTCCCAGTTGGAAGGAGCTCCAGCTCTCCTTCCTGAAGAAGTTTCAAGCATACACCGTCGTCCCCAAGAAGGAAGGGGACCTTATCGCCCTGAGAATGAAGCAGGGCGAAACTCTTGCTAAGTTCACCCACCGATTCTGGGCAATCTACAGCCAGATCGAAGGCGCAAGGGAGGGAATATCCGTCTACGCCTTCCAGCATGCCCTGATCCCCGGTAGCGACCTACGGAAGGACTTGGCCGGGGATACCCCAGAATCCATGTCAGAGTTAATGTCCAGGGTGAAGCGCTTCATCGCCCGGGAAGAAGATGAGATCCGAGCTAAGGATCAGGACGGGCATCCGGAGCCCGAACAAAAGAATAGCCAGCATCGGCAAAGAGGCGGGAGGCCCTCCCAGAAGCAGGAGCCCAAGCGAGACTGGGTCTCCAGCTCGGCGAAGCCTTCGTCGTCCAGGTCTGGGGGCAATTGGAAACCCAGACCTCCCTCCAGCGCCAGTCAGAGCGTCAATGTCGTCTTCAAGGAGCCGATATACCGCATCCTGGCCAAGATCAAATCCAAGCCGTTCTTCAAGTACCCTCCACCCCTGAAGAGTGAACCCACCGAAGGCTCCCGGAGCAAGCTCTACTGTGCCTTCCATAAGGGCAACGGGCACAGGACTGAAGAATGTAGGTCTTTGCAGTGGTATCTGGAAAAGCTGGCCAAAGAGGGCCACATTCCAGAGTTCATCAAGGAGGGTGATGCCGGCGGCAGCGAGGGCCGGGTTCACCAGAGCACGGCCCCGGCTCCAGACAGCGAGGACTCAGAGAAGATCATCAATGTGATCCATCTGGCGTCCTCGGCTCCCGCTTCCTCGTCCCGGGGAAGCTCCCAGAACCGTGCCGGAGCCAGGCGCGCTTCGCACGAGAAAGAAGTGATGAAAGCCGACCTCACCCCGGCATCCAAGAAAGCCCGCCACGACAAACCAGCTATCTCATTCTCAGATCGAGATCTAGAGGGAGTCCAGGTCCCTCACAACGACCCCCTGCTCCTCACCATGAAGCTCAGAGACTTCACCGTAAAGAGGATCCTCGTCGATTCCGGCAGCTCCTCCGAAGTCCTCTACTACGACTGCTTCAAACGGATGAAACTCCCCGAAGCAGACCTCACGGAGGTCCGTGCACCTCTGCTAGGGTTGTCAGCTACACCAGTCTACCCCAAGGGTAGAATCACCTTGGAAACCCAGGTTGGCGGAGCCTCCGTGACAGCCGACTTTCTGGTTGTGGATGCCCCTTCTCCTTACAATGTCATTCTGGGCAGGACGTGGCTTCACAAGCTAGAGGCAGTTCCTTCTTCCTTACACCAAAAACTGAAATTCGTCCATGAGAGCGAGGAAGGCAAGATGGAGGTAGTCATAGTGAAGGGAGACCAGCAGCAGGCCAGGCAGTGCGTGTTGGCCGCAGTTCCAGCAGTAAAGGAGTCAGAGCGCGTTAACCTGGCCGAATTCGAAAAGGGCCTCGATGAGATCGGCAGGGATCCTGAGAAGAAGAGCATCGAGGACCTAGCCGAGGTCAGGCTAGACCCGGCAGACCCAGACCGTTTCTTCCTGATCGGCACCCAGCTATCGGGCGAAGAAAGGGCCGAACTCTCTCGGTTCTTGATGCAGAATGTGGACGTCTTCGCTTGGAACCCAAGTGAGATGCCCGGGGTCGACCCCGCGGTCATGTGCCACAAGCTCAACGTCGACCCCGACCACAAGCCAGTAGTGCAGAGGGCCCGCAGAATCGGGCTGCAGCAGACAGATGCGGTCGTGGAAGAGGTCGACAACCTGCTAAAAGCAGGGGCCATCCGGGAAGTCCAGTACCCGGTATGGCTGGCCAACACGGTGGTCGTCAAGAAGAAAACTGGAAAGTGGAGGGTGTGCGTAGACTTCACCGACCTAAATAGGGCTTGCCCTAAGGACAGTTTCCCCCTCCCGAAGATCGACCAACTGATTGACGCCACCGCTGGCCATGACCGAATGAGCTTCCTCGACGCCTACCGAGGCTATCATCAGATCCCTCTCTATGGGCCCGACGAGGAAAAAACATCATTCATCACCCCCCGCGGCACTTACTGCTACAAAGTAATGCCCTTCGGGCTGAAGAACGCGGGGGCAACCTATCAGCGCCTCGTCACTAAGATGTTCCAGGCCCAGCTCGGCCAAACGGTGGAGGTGTATATCGACGACATGGTCGTCAAATCTGTGCGCTCCAGCAACCACCTAGTAGATCTCGGCCAAGTCTTTGACATCCTCCGCGCTTACAAGCTCAAGCTCAATGCTTCCAAGTGCGCCTTCGGCGTAGCCTCTGGCAAGTTCCTCGGCAGCTTGGTGACGCGGAGGGGGATAGAGGCCAATCCAGAACAGATCACTGCCATCCAGGACATCCAGAGTCCCTCCACCACAAAGGAAGTTCAAAAGCTTACAGGAATGGCCGCCGCACTCAATCGCTTCATCAGCCGCTCTTCAGATAAGTGCAGGCCTTTTTTCCAGCTTCTGAGGAAGAATTTGAAGTTCCAATGGACCCCCGAGTGCGACCAGGCATTGGCCGCACTCAAAATTTATTTGATGTCGCCCCCATTACTCTCCACCCCGACTCGGGGGGAGATTCTGTATTTATACCTAGCGGTCTCAGATCACGCAGTGAGCTCCGTCCTCATCAGGGAGGACGAGGGAGTTCAAAAGCCGATCTATTACACGAGCAAGACCCTGCTCGATGCCGAGACCAGGTACCTTCTGTTGGAGAAGCTTGCGTTGGCTCTTGTCACCGCCTCCCGCAAGCTCTCCCATTATTTCCAATCCCACACTATTGTGGTGATCACGGAGCACCCACTCCGTTCCCTGTTCAAAAAAGCTGACTTTTCAGGGCGCATATCAAAGTGGGCAGTTGAATTGGGGCAGTATGACATACAGTACCGTCCCCGAACTGCAATCAAAGCCCAGATTCTGGCAGACTTCATAGTCGAATTCGCCTGCCCTAACCCGGCTCCGACTCAGCTCGGCGCGGCACTGGGGGGCACAGGGCAAGAGCCAGCAGAAACAGAAGTCCGGCAGTCTCCCACCTCGGCATGGAGGATCTTTGTCGACGGGTCGTCCACCTCCAAGAGAGCTGGCGCCGGCATAGTTCTCCAATCGCCAGAGGGACTGGTCATAGAGCAGGCTTTCACCCTTGACTTCAAAGCGACGAACAATGAGGCGGAGTACGAAGCACTAATTGCAGGGTTGAACAGCGCCCGAATCCTCGGAGCCCAGCACCTGGAAATCTTCAGCGATTCTCAACTGGTAACTAGCCAGCTCGCTGGAGACTACCAGGCCAGGGACGACAGGATGGCGGCCTACTTAGCCCTGGCGAAAAAGCTACTCTCCCAATTCCAGAAAGCCGAGGTCAGGCAAATCTCCCGGGATACCAACACGCACGCAGATGCGCTTGCAAACCTGGCCTCCGCTGTCGAAGCAGGAAAGAAGAGGACCATCGAGGTCGGGTCAGTGTCGAGGTCAAGCCTAGAACTTCAGTCATCTCGGCTTGTCCTCTGTGCTGACCTCGGCCCCAGCTGGATGGATCCGATCGTCGCCTACCTGAAGGATGACCAGCTCCCCGAGGATAAGACAGAAGCCCACAAGATCAGGCTCAAGGCAGCCCGCTTTTGGCTCTCTCCAGAAGGCAAACTCTACAGGAAGTCCTTCACGGGTCCATACCTCCAATGTGTCCACCCGTCCAAGGTGAACGACTTCCTGTACGAGATCCATGAAGGAATCTGCGGCAGCCATATAGGAGGCCGCTCGTTGGCCTACAGGGCAATCAGCCAGGGTTACTGGTGGCCCTACATGCAGAAGGACGCCCAGGTCTACGCCAGAAAATGCGAGAAATGCCAGAAGTTCTCCCACTCCCTCCATCAGCCAGCGCAGGATCTAAGCCCCCTCTCCAGCCCATGGCCCTTCGCTCAATGGGGCCTGGACATTGTGGGGCCCCTTCACCGAGCTCCAGGGAACAAAAGATGGCTGATAGTGGCTACGGACTACTTCACCAAGTGGATAGAGGCTGAACCGTTGTCTTCCATCACGGACAGGGACTCCAGGAACTTCGTCTGGAAAAACATCCTCACGAGGTTCGGCATCCCCCGGACCCTGATTTCAGATAACGGGACTCAGTTCGATTCCAATTCCTTCAGAGATTTCTGCCAAGAGCATGGCATCAGAAACCATTACTCCACCCCGGCATATCCACAGAGTAATGGCCAGGCAGAAATCTCCAACAAAGTGATCCTGGACGGCCTGAAGAAGCGACTGGACAAGGCAAAGGGCAGATGGACAGAAGAGCTTCCGAGCGTGCTGTGGGCCTATCGGACAACTCCAAGGAGGTCCACTTCGGCGACACCATTCTCTCTGGCCTACGGTATGGAAGCAGTCATTCCCCTGGAAATCGGCCTTCCTACCCTGAGGACAGAGCTGGTTGACCAAGGCCGAAATGAGACGAACCTGGCAATGGAGCTGGAGCTAGCGGACGAACGACGAGAAGCTGCAGCCCTGAGACTAACCGACTATCAGCAGCGGTTAGCCAGGGCATACAATCAAAATGTCAAGGAAAGAAGGTTCACCACAGGAGAGCTCGTTTTAAAGAAGACCCTGCCAGCTGACAGAGAACCAAATGAGGGGAAGCTTGCCCCGAACTGGCAAGGCCCGTTCAGAGTAGTTTCACTGGCAGGAAAGTCAGCCTACAAGCTCGAAGACTTGGAAGGCAAGCCATTGCCGAGACCGTGGAATGCATCCCACTTGAAGAAATTCTATTTCTGAAAATGTAATGAACTTCGGAATCAATAAAAAGCAGTTTTTGCCTTGTCGTCAATCTGTCCCTGGTCGACTCCGGCAACACAGGCTCCACGCCTTGGAAACGGCCTCGAGTTCTTACACTCGGCCTTTCCTAAAATCCCGTGTCTAGGACACACAGGCTCCACGCCTTGGAAACGGCCTCGAGTTCTTACACTCGGCCTTTCCTAAAATCCCGTGTCTAGGACACACAGGCTCCACGCCTTGGAAACGGCCTCGAGTTCTTACACTCAGCCTTTCCTAAAATCCCGTGTCTAGGACACACAGGCTCCACGCCTTGGAAACGGCCTCGAGTTCTTACACTCGGCCTTTCCTAAAATCCCGTGTCTAGGACACACAGGCTCCACGCCTTGGAAACGGCCTCGAGTTCTTACACTCAGCCTTTCCTAAAATCCCGTGTCTAGGACACACAGGCTCCACGCCTTGGAAACGGCCTCGAGTTCTTACACTCGGCCTTTCCTAAAATCCCGTGTCTAGGACACACAGGCTCCACGCCTTGGAAACGGCCCCGAGTTCTTACACTCAGCCTTTCCTAAAATCCCGTGTCTAGGACACACAGGCTCCACGCCTTGGAAACAGCCTCGAGTTCTTACACTCGGCCTTTCCTAAAATCCCGTGTCTAGGACACCCAGGCTCCACGCCTTGGAAAAGGCCTGCAGTTCCTACACTCAGCCTTTCCTAAAGTCTGGGTTCATAAACCCCTCAAGGCAGTCCGGCAAAGGACAGTTTTCTGGAGTCCGGGTTCATACACCCGTCAGAAGGCCACTGCCGAACCCGCTCCGCCGAACCGAGGCCAATGGAATGGGTCCATCTCGGCACAATGCATCTCGTCTCGACCAAAGCCAGCCCTTTTGGCCGAAGTCAATGCCAGCACCCAAACACAAATCCAAGCATTTCAGAACAGCGCAAAGAAAGGAGAAAAAAAAGAACTCAAAAGCACAGTACACAGCTTGGGAAATCAGAAAATGCATTTTCATTCATTGCAAACTGCTTCGTTACAAGAAATACATAACAGAAAGCAGAGTACAGAAAGGAGGACCACAGTCCTCTAAAAACAGAAAATGGAGAGAGGCTAGGAGACTCTGATCTTCACTGACTCTTCAGGCGTCACTGACTCTTCAGGCAGAAGGCTCCTGGAGGTTCTGAACGATCCCGAACCTCGCTGGGACCTGCACCACCCTCGGCGGGCAGTGGGAGCGGCAGAGCTTGAAGAAACCTCTCGGACCAGCAGAGCTCCAACCCGCCTGCCGTACGACGGACGCACAGGGTCGTGTTGGGCGAGAATGCGCCACCATCCCCTCGCGGCGCATCCTCACTCTGTCTGGCCAAGGGCCAGTGGCCATGGACCCGCGTTCAGAGAGCGCGCGGCCCACGGGGAATTCCTTCAGAGAGCGCGCAGGCCACGACAGCCTTCCCCCCTCGGGGGCAACCGCCCAACGGCGCAGGGATCTCCCCCGGAACAAGTAATCTCAGGCACCTCTCAGACATGGTTCCTATGTTCCTTCCTTCTCCCATGGCGAGCCTGTTCCCCCTATTTATAGGGTGGAAGAAGGCTCGGACTCCAAAAGGAGTTATGGGGCGAAGTCTCCCACGCGCTGTTGGGAAGGCGCAACTATTGACCAGCGAACCCTATAGTGCCACGTGGAGACATCCGTCAGACTCCCTCGTCTGCCGCGCCATCATGTTCATCGATATTCAAGATCATGGCGCCACGTGGAGACACCCGTCAGACTCCCTCGTCTGCCACGCCATCATGTTCATTGCTATTAAAGATCACCTAAGATACGGAGGATCGGCGCAAATACCAAAAAAGATCACCTAAGAGGGCTGTCTACCAAACTCAAGCAATCGAAGAACTCAAGCTAAAAAAAAAAAAAAAAAAAAAAAAAAAAAAAAAAAAAAGGGGGGGAGAAAACTTTCATTTGTATTGGAAGTTTCACTCATTACATTGTCCAGCAAATACAAATTGGAGGAAATTACAAAGTACAAAGCAAAAATCTCGAAGTCCCGAGGTCATGACCGGTCAGTTGCACGGGCTGCGGCGTCAGAGGCTTCACCAGATGGACGGGCAGAGTTCGGCACCGGAAGCGGGTACGGAGGCGGCTCCCGAAAGGAGCGGTGGCCCTCCGAGATCCCGACCTCCTTCAGGCCGGCAAGCCACCCTTTCGCCCAAGCCTTATCCCTCACCACAAGAACCCTTTCCTTGTAGTGGTTGGTGACCTGCACTTTGGCATCCTCGAATGCAGCGTCGCACTCAGATTCGAGCTTCGCCTCGGCCTCATCCGCCCTCTTGGACTCGGATTCAAGCTTCGCCTCGGCTTCATCCGCCCTCTTGGCCTCGGCTTGAAGCAGGGCTGCGTAATCGTCTCCCATCTTCGAGATGGAGACCTCGAGCTCGGCCACCTTGGTCCGCTCCGCCTCGGCTTCCTCTCTCGCCTGCTCGAGCTTCGCCGCGTATTCCTCTTCTACCTTGGCCAACTTCTGGCTCACAGCATCCAGGGACTCCTGCAGGCCGTTCTTCTCCACGGTCAGCTCGGCAGCGTCCTTGCAATACCTGCAGATCCGTTCAGCAACGGCCATGGACTTCTGTGCCGCCTGTCAAAGAAATAAGGTGTACATGTTAGATCCAAAGAGCATCAGATGCTGAATCGCTGGTTCAACGAAGCGAAATGAAGACTTACCGCGAAGTTGGACTGCAACATCGACAGAATCAGCTTCTGATCGCTGTACGTGTCCAGCCGCTCCATGTCCCGGGGAAGGGCGCAGGCTCGCCCTAAGGCCTCCAGGACCTGGGGATCGATCTTTTGAAGAACGCGATCCTCCATCGTCATCGGCCTTCCCGGCTCAAGCATGAAGCTCGGCTCCCATAACGGTGGCCCCTGGGGCAACGGGGGCAGCTGCCGAGCTAGGGCCCTCATCGGTCCTCGGCATCTTCGACGGCCGCGATCCCTCCTGCTCGACCTCGGCTGGGGGCAAACGTACCCCTGGATCAACAGGGCTAGGGGGCGCGTGAACCTCCGCCACCTCTGCAGGAGAGGCCACCCGAGCCCTCGGAGACGGATGCCTCGGAGAATCCACCGGCTCCTGGGGGGCTCGGACATCCTCCACTCCAAGCGCCAAGGCCTCGAGATCCTCGAAGGACAAGCGCCTGGTGTGCCTCATCTCGGATCTTGGCGAGGGAGATCGGGCAGATTGACTCGATTCCCTTCCTGAGACCTGGGGAAGTCTCGATCCCGCTAAGGAAGCTAGGATTCCAGACGCTGCCCTAACTTCAGACGACGCCCGCGAGGGCTCTGCGACCTCCGAAACAGCCTGCTCCTGACCAACCCCGGATCCAGTGCCTTCACTCTGGATCGGCTCTACGGTACCCCTCAGATACCCGCGGTACTTCGGCTTATACCCTAGCAGCGACCAAGCCGCCCTGCCGTCGTGACCGCTGTACCGCTTCACCAGACGGAGCCAGGCATCGTTCCTCTTCCAGATGTATCTGGCAGCCCGTCTCCTCTCTTTCAAAGCTGCAGCAATCAGAGGCATGAGCACGGCAGAATAAAAGAACTTAAAAGACAAGGAACGAAAGGATGTTTACTTGGGAGGGTGCCGAAGTGGCGGGGGACCTGGTAGCCTCTATCGGTGTCAGACTCCCCAAACTCCCAGTTCCCCGAGACGTACAGCAGATCGTCTCCAGCATACTTGCTCGAATCCTCCAAGTATCGGACGAAGCCGTCCCGGCCTGGCTTAGCCCGGAGATAATGAGAATCTCCGGACCTGCATATGTCGTAGACATCCTCAAGGTCGAAGACGCCGAAGTCGGTGCCCAGGACCTCATTCAGCTTGACCGTGCCCATCACGATCTTGAAGGCATTCGGCAACAGTTGGCAGGGGCAGAGACACCACTGACTCAGGCATCTCCTAAGGAGTGGGTGAAGTGGAAATCGAACCCCACCTTCTATCACAGCCACCAGCGGGAAAGGCATCCAACCTCCCGAAAAGTCACGAGAGTTGTAGCCATGGGCGTCAGCACCCCTGACTAGGACATCAGCAGGGATCCTGAAGGCTGACCTAAAGCCCTCGATCGCTGCCTCGCTCTCTAACCAGTGGCTGTAAATCCCCATTCCTATCCCAATCTAAAAACAGAGAAACCCGCAGAAGAAGCAGAGCAGGAAGAACTTACGGAAGCAGAACGAAGATGTTGGACAGCAAAAAGACTCAACCTCAGCGGCGCGCCACTCCTTAGATGAAGCTCCCTCACAGTAGCCTTCCCTCTTCTGAAGCTCGCCTCCGATTCAGAATCGCAAACGAAGGATAGGGCGGACCCCGACTGCCCTATATATAGCAGAAGCTCCCTTTTTTTTTCAGAAACCCTAAATCAGGCGTGCCAAGGGACGCTCCCTTGGATTTCGCGCGAATCATCTCCAAAATTTAATGCGCCTTCCTGAAGCGGCGCGCAAATCATTTCAAAATTTGATTGCGCCCCTGATGAGACGGCGTGTACGACCTCGAGGAGACAGACAGCCAGCCAGGGGACGACACGTGGAGCCGTCGAACTGTCAATCAGCATTGAATAGGGGACGCCATTTGTCACCTCGAACACCCAAAGCGACAGCGAGTCAGGGCCGAAAGAAGCGCTCCCCCAGATAGACCCGGCTCGTAGCTCCCGACCTCACGGCACTGACGTTCTACGCGAGCTCGGAAGCTAGGGGGCAATTGTGTGGGGAGATTTCCCGAGCTGCAGGATTAAGCTAATCATAGCCATCAGATGGGCTTAAACATCCTCACGAGCCATCCGCGTGCCGTCCACATGGCTCCGATTCCATCCCGGCTACCAGGGCAGAGGCCTTGGCCGACAGCGGATACCTCCAGGCCACAGGCGCCGGACTGAACCGCTTCGGGCGTCTTCTCGGCAAAGATCCCATCTCGGCAAGGCCAGCCCGGATGCCATCTCAGTAAAGAACCCTACCTCGGCTAAAGCTACCTCGGCTGAGGGGGCCAGGACGGTAGCCGAGGCGAGAAAGAACCTTCGTTTGGGCCCCTCATCCTCCACGTCATCAGGCACGTGGAGGGATTGGGTCACGAGCTGGTGGGACAGATATGACATCCAGCCGCCCAATATCTTCACCGGATCGCCACATGGCAGTATCCAGCGGCTGAGGCCACATCAGGGCAAGGCCCGAGGGAAGATCCGCTGGTACTCCTACCGCCAAAGGTGCCCAACACAATCTGGCCCAACAAGACACGCATTTAATGCAGTGTGGGCTGACCCGACTGGCATTAAATGCTGAGTGGGCCGGATTAGACTGCATTTATTACTTTGTGGGCTGATCATGACTTCCCAGTCAGATCATGGGACCCACACCGAAATATCCTCTCAGAGATACTATCCAAACCTCTATAAATAGACCTTCAAACACCATGCAAGGTACGCATAATCCTTTACAGAGAGCCCTTACTCTGTCTTTCTTCTCCCTTTCTTCCATCGTTCCAGTTCATACACTGACTTTGGCATCGGAGAGCCTTGCGCCGCTCAGGCCAGGGTCCTCTGACTGTTTGCTACTCCCTTTCAGGCTATCGGACGGCATCCAGACATTCCAGATACCATCATCTTCCCGGATAAGTCCTGTAAGGCACCCTCTTATTGTGGGTCATAATTTTCTGCACCTACAGGTAGCCATGATCATTAAGATTTCTATATAGAAATTACTTCTTTGTTCAGGTTTTCTCAGGTTCTTTTTATTTGATCCAACTGTGATGGGGTACAAACCATCCATATTTAGATAACAGAGTTATATCATCTACTTGGTATCACCAGATTCATATGCCTTGATAATTGTTAAAATTTGGGGTCATCTCCAATTTATGGTGCTAATAACCATCCAATATTGGTGATTTGTGAAGGGTTTGGACTTGTTGTATGTGGACCACAAAAAAATAAGCAAAAGGATCAGAAGGGATATCTCTAGAGGGATCATTCTGTTCATATGTAGTAGTTCTTTATTTGTTTATATTTTGTGTCTGTTGGCAGAAACTTGTTTACATCCAGAGTTTGAGATATACCTTAACTTGATTTTTAAAATGAAATAGCAACATGAAGATGAGCTTCAACATATTTAAGTACCCTATCTCCAATTGACTTGGTGATCACTGTAAGAAGAGACTTTTCAAACCTTTCATTTGATCTTAGAAAATAAAGGCTAAAGATATGCAGGGCATGTTGGGGGAATCGAATGTCTCTAGCAAGAAAGGCCTAATTTATTTCTTTTTAATAAAGACAAGTTGTATAAATTTTCAAAGATGTACAAAGTACATAAGAATTGAGGTGATCTCACAGTCACTTACACTCTCAACAGTAGACCCAACTCCCAACCAGGGGAGAGCTAACCCACTCAAAAGAAAATAAAACTGCTTACATGCGGGTCAGCAGCAAAACAAAGCAACAACCCATAAATCGGCTGACAACATAATTACGTCAAAAATCTAATTTTCTCCTGCAAAAGTCAGCAAAACTGATAAGTCTTCCTCTTCACGGGAAGCACGCGCCTGAATTTAAAATGGGCACCAAATTTTGTGCATGGCATTCCGTGTGGACTTTTTGAAGGAGATGATGACTCTTAACAAAGATGAGTTCAAAATGATGTCAGTCATCTCGGTCAATGGAGAGGATTGTGAATCATTGGTTTTCATCTAGTAATTTAGTAGCTAAGTCCATTTCAAAATGAAAATGAGATACTACAAAGCTATAATGGTATAAAAGTGGTTTCGAAAAAAAAAGGTTTAATTGAATAGTCCTTTGCATTGAGGTAGGAAATGGATACCTGGAGTTATAGTTGCATATTTGATTGCCACATTATACCTGCAATGAAACCATATTCTCTTGAGCTCCATAGAAAATAGAAAATCTCAAAGATGTCCAGCAGTCAAATAGAACACAAAATTATTGAAACTGTGAGTGAACAACAAATTAAACAACCATATCCCTGTGATTTGTAGAATAATAAATTGAACATCTCTATGTGTAGCTTACTTAAGAGTAGCTTCTACACTTTCAATTGTAACTCTATCATCAGTAGCATCGCGGTGAGGGAGACCAAGGTCAAAGTACTTTATATCCAACTCCACAAAGGGGAAAATAAGCTGAGGCATAGATCAAAGAATTGGACTCAGACAAAAAAAAAAACATAACATCATATTGGCAACTCCTATACTAAGATGATAAAAGAAATTTTTTATAATGCAGTACATAGAAGCTCATATACCTTATCCTTGATTGATTTCCAAAAGACCCTAGTCATTTCATCTCCTGCACCACAAAAGGTTCAGATAGGATAACCAATTAGATGAATCTTGTGGTGCTTCCAACTATCATGTAATTAATAAGTCGTTGCTTACAATTATAAAATTTGGACAATGTTATAGTACTTTTTGAAGCTTTCTGTAGTTACCTAGTCACATGTTTTACTCCTACTATTGACCAATACGGCACTACCAACCATCAAGAAGTTTTATAACATATCTATTACAAAAACTATAATTAGTAGTTTGTTACACTTCAAAATTTTCAAGCAATAGTATCATTTGTTCTCAAGACTCAAGTCCTACTTTCATACTACAACTCACTTCAAGCCATCTTCTCCCCATCAAAGAAAAAAAAAATCAATCCGATTTCTAGCATATAAAATATGTGATTTGGGGGAATCTAGGCTTAGATGTATTGTACACTTTATATAGTACTGAAAGATGGGATTTGGGATCAGATTAGGTACTTGGTCATCATCAAGTTCATATGTATTGCTCTCTCTAGTGAAAACAACATAATTATTGGTTAATGATTGTCGGCTAACCATGAGATTTTCTGGTATGATATAGTTCATGGGGTCTTTCTCTGAATGGTTTCTACAGAATAAATATTAACAGAACTTTAATGAAATGAAAAGAAACCAACATATGACAAATTTCTAATCATAGTTGATCAAATATTGTCATAAAAAATGGTACAACATTCACTCCGTCCAAATCAAAGGTAGGCAGAATATTGCGCTTAGTAGATTTGTGAAGATCATCAAATTAATACAATCATTGATAGGTGAGGCATGCAACTTATAAGTGGAAAAAACTGATTAATTCAGCGGAAAAACTGAGCGAAATAGACAAAGGCTCACACATCATTTTGTATTGCTTAGGTAGCTATTGAGGTTATAATCACAATCATCTTTGTGCAATAGTGTCATGAATGATGGAAGATGAACCACTCTTGAAGCAGTTGAAACTTGAAAGTCCTTTTACTTTAGAAATCACAAACTGAGTTCCTATTAATCTGTAAACAGAAAGCATGGAAAAGAGCAACCAAAAAAAAAACTTACCTGCAAAAAAAAAAAAAAAAACCAGAAGTGGATTTCTCCTTCTGACAAGTAGCAAGAGGCGATGGTCGGTTTGGAAAGGGAGGCAGCACAGCAAATCGGCCAACTCGGCCAATGTCACAGCACCTGCACAGATTCACGCGAATCCGGTCTGGAATCCGACGAACACAGGATCTTGGGGCGGGAGGGCACGATGCAGAGAGAGAGAGAGAGAGAGAGAGAGAGAGAGAGAGAGAGAGAGAGAGAGAGAGAGAGAGAGAGAGAGAGAGAGAGAGAGAGAGAGAGAGAGAGGGAGCGAGCTTGCCCTGCAATCCACGAAATGGGGGGGGGGGGGTGGAGATGGGATTTGAGGAGAAAAGCAAGAGAAAGAAAATGGAAAAAAAATTCTGTGAGGCCTGAAAGAGAGAGGGAGAGGAAGAGGGAGAACCGATGGTGGCTCCGGCGCAGGGAGGGAGGGAGGGAAAGAACCGGTGGCAGCTGTGCAGAGCGAGAGGGAGAGGGAGGGAGGGAGGGAGAGAAATAGAGCGAGAGACGGAGAGGGAGAGGGAGAGGGAGAGGAAAAGGGAGAACCGATGGTGGCTCCGGCGCAGGGAGGGAGGGAGGGAAAGAACCGGTGGCAGCTGTGCAGAGCGAGAGGGAGAGGGAGGGAGGGAGGGAGAGAAATAGAGCGAGAGACGGAGAGGGAGAGGGAGAGGGAGAGGGAGAGGGAGGGAGGGAGAGAACCGGTGGGGGCTCCGGCGCAAGGGATTCACCGGCGGAGGCGTGGCTGGTGCGGTAGGAGGGGAGAGCGCGGGAGCAGGGCGTGGGAGATCGGGAGAGGGAGGGAGGGAGGGAGAGGGAGAGGGAGGGAGAGAGGGCGCAAGAGATCGGGAGAGGGAGGGAGAGATCGGGAGAGGGAGAGGGAGCGTGGGAGCGGAGAGGGAGCGTGGGAGCAGAGCGGGAGCAGGGGAAAAAAACGGAGGGAAGGGAAAAGAGGAAAAATGGGGTTTCTCGGGTGGGTAGTGTGTGAAGGGCTTTAGGCGGTCGCTAATGAGACTATTAGCGACCGCCACAAGCGGCCGCCCGCGTTTTTCTTGCGCCAAAGGACTTATTTCTAGTAGTGTGAAGTATTTAAGACAAGGCTTTGATGATGATGATAATGATGTGAAGCTTCATGATTGATTGAACCTAAAAATATTTTTACATTTGGATCCTTTTTCTAGTCGCCTTTCATTTCCATGTTCCTTTTTTCTTTTTTTTTTTTTTGCTTAAAGATTATTTCCTTCTCGTAAAAAAAAAATGAAACTACTAGCAGATGTGGATGACTAAAGCAACAATTATACTAAGTGGCGGACCCAAGTTGTGACCATATGGGGTGGCCGCCCCAAGTCACATCTTGAAGTCCCAAGAGAATCAGATGGGGCCCTAGGCCCATGCCCCACAAATGTCCAAAAAATTTCCCCACATGTCTTATGTCTAAGACATCGTCTCCTTCTCTCTTTCTTTTTCTTTTTTTTTCCTTGTAATTTGTGTCTATTGAATCTTATATTGATGGAAGAGATTTTGCTTTATAGGTTTTAGGCATAGACTATTTGATTTAAAGGAATTAAAAATTGGATCTAGTGTGAATTGTATTTCTTATTTACGATTTAACTTTGAGTTTATGATTTGCATTGATTGTTGTTGTATCATGCTTGCCTTAATTGTTACATCTATTGGCTAATTTTCATAATTATGCTCTCTAACTTGTATTCTTGCTCTTACGGAAGCGAGTGATATTGTAGGTTTTCTTACCAAGGGTATCATTTTTTCAATTGTCCATTGTCTGCCCCACCTAAATGAAAATCCTGGTTCCGCCACTTATTTTGATAATTAGCAAAGAAGAAAGTACATCTCAGACATTTGAACATATATTATCATTGCAACAAGAACTACAGAGTAAATACTCAAAATCACGAGATTATTTAAATAGGTTCTACTTGTTGTAGGAAATCATATGGCCCGCATGCCATGGGTCCTACGTCAGATCAAGCAGGGTTGATGCCAATAGAGAATACAATCTCACTTAATATAAGACTTGATCTGTTCCCACTAATAAAACTCCCAATAGGATTAGTGAATGAATTTTCTTGGCGAAGAAGTCTCTATTAAGTGTGACTTGTTGGGACTTGTTTATATAAGATAAGGGAGCCATAGGGTTGATATTATTCCATCCTATAGGAGAGACAAGAGGTGAAGAGACCCGAAGAGATTTCAAATCGCCGGAACGCACATAGAACTCGCGTGTCGGAGTCTCCGTATCCGAATCCATCACTTGTACCTTGATCAAATAGTAAAATAAGTTGCAGATGAAAAAAAACACCAGTCCTATCTAATATGATAAAATTAGCACAGCATTGTGTGTGCTAAATCAGGTGAATACAGCGCAGTATGTCTGCAGTATGGTGAGAATGATGACAAAAGTGGCTTCCTTATAATCGAGCATGGACTGATGAAATACTCTTGCTTGAGTTTTACCCGCCATCTGGGCCATATTTTCTGGGCATGTTTGCTAACTTCTGATGGAAAATTCCATCATGTGGGGCTACACATGTAACCATTAAATGTGTTATGATATCTTTGGTTAAGCCTAATTGAAGTGATCTAATTAAGACTTAAAGTTTTAAGGTTTAAGGGTATAATTGTCATGGGATTAATGTGTAGATACCATAATACTAATTCTAATTTGATGAGGGGACAAATTAGAATTAGCAAATCTCATTATTATATATTAGGGTTATGGTCCCCAATTCATATGGTAGGTTCCTATTCTCTCTGACATCCCATCATCAGAAAGAATCAAATTTCTCTGGGTAGCCATATTGGATTGGAAGATCATCAACCTGCGAATAACTTCCACAATGGATCAAGGTATGTTTTCCGCTTTACATCTCTCGATGATTTGACGTGGAGGATCTTGGTTGACAATAAGGTTTTCTAGATTCTTGTTTCCAACAAGTGGTATCAGAGCGATCTCCATGTTAAGCCATTTGGAATCCTGTGTTTTCTTTTAATTAAGATATAAAGGCATCTGTTGGTCTTCTGTTCTTTGAATCAAGTCAATTCGGATTTTATTTAATCTCATGAATGGATCACATCTTTTTTTTTATTGATCGGCGTGATCGGTTGTTTTCCTTTTTCCAATGGATCAAGATTGTCTTGATTCTTTCTTCTCCGTTCCGTGGGCATATGAAAGAAAGACCACAATACCAGAGCAATACTGGTCACAAGAATTCATTGATACCGGTCAAAAGATGAAAAACCACAATACCGGTCAAAAGAATTCATGTTTGGTACAAAATTCATTGATATTAGGTGGGACATCATCAGTAGAGAATTCAGTAATCAAACTACATGTAATGCTTCTTTTTCTCAAAGCATGTACTATTTGACATTGAGAATTCCAAAAGGACTCGTCTGGTATGGTGGACGTGTGGGTGTATAACCACAGTTGGGTAACCTATTACAATTAGGATTCTTAAGCAGCACATCTTTCTAATTACATGCTCAACTAGGCCCCCAATTAATATGGACGACAGATGGCGATTTATACAATTCTTGCATGTCAAACCATTATGGGTTTTATATATTAAAAGTCTTGTGTTTCTCCATCTTGCAAAGTTTTGCTTCATTGGGACATGTGCAAACACTTTGATCAAGGTTGGAAAACGTGTCTCATGGAGGATGGAAACATTATTTCAATGTTTTGTCATCCAAGTTTCAAAGAGAGATCCTATTAAATTCTTTAGGGTGGACCAGAAGGCTCCGGTCTACGTGTATAACAAAACTTAAGGCGTTGGAGGCTCAATCTGTTTCAATATAAATTGGTGGTTCAGGGAATATAATTATAATAATAAAAATAATAAAATATATTTTTTTCGTATGCGGTGACATCTGGAGAGAACTAATTGGTTTTCTACAAAATAAATTCAAATAATTTATGGTATATCTTTTATGGTTAAATAAAATTATCCATCATTCTAAATGGGCTAATTGAAACAAGATGTCACCCAAGTGACCTCTCTTGTGCAGATTGTTCATGAGGAATATTGGATGTTTGTGTGTGTGTAAATTCATGCGGGTCTTAGTCAGCCAAAAGGAAGGTTAATACTTGGCCGGATTGCATACACACCTGTGGTGGTAAACATGTGACAATTATAAGGTTATACATGTGAATAGTGAGTCGATCCAAAGATAGATTTATTATTTGACATAAATTATTATCAATGTTCGATCACTACCACAAGAGTACCATTTACAATTAATGTTACTGTCTAAAGACTTGATATTAATGTTGTGCTAGGTATCTTGAGATGGGACTTACCATTATTTGAATATGTTGATTATCGTATTTGGTTATTAATATGAGCTTGTTTGTCTGTTTATTTTTTGTTCTCTTTGCAGCAAGTGTTTCTATTATATCTGCTAATATCAACTCAATACCTGTGCTTAATGGGACTAATTTTAAGGATTGGAAAGAGAACATAGAAATTGTTCTTGGCTGCATGGATTTAGACCTTGCACTACGGACTGAGCAACCCGCTTCTCTTACGGCTGAAAGTTCTCCTTATGCAAAGAAGAACTTTGAGAAGTGGGATCGCTCAAATCGCATGAGTCTTATGATCATCAAGCGCGGCATTCCGGAGGCTTTTAGGGGTGCGGTATCTGACAAGTTAACCACATCCAAAGAATTCCTAGCCGCAATTGAAAAGCGTTTTGTAAAAAATGATAAGGCAGAATCAAGCACGCTTTTGCAAAGCTTGATTTTTATGAAGTATAATGGCAATGGGAATATACGGGAGTACATTATGGATATGTCTCATCTTGCTTCTAAGCTTAAGGCACTGAAGCTCGAGCTGTCTGACGACTTGCTCATGCATTTGGTATTAATATCACTTCCTGCACAATACAGTCAATTTAAGGTCAGTTATAACTGTCAAAGGGAGAAATGGACTCTTAATGAGCTCATTTCTTATTGTGTGCAAGAGGAAGAGAGATTGAAGCAAGACAGGACAGAAAGTGCTCATTTGGATAAAACTTCTAAGGACAAGGGATAAAAAAGAAAGAATAATGATGCTGCTAAGGTTCCAGCCCAAAAGAAACAACAACAAACAAATGAGGGTCCAGTTCAAAAGAAACCACACAAGCAAATGAGGGTTGTTTCTTTTGCAACAAGCCTGGACATGTGAAGAAGGACTTTACCAAATATCACGCTTGGCGTGCCAAGAAAGGTACATTTCTTACTTTGGTCTGTTCTGAGGTAAATTTAGCTTCAGTACCTAGAAATACGTGGTGGTTAGATTCTGGTGCTACTACTCACATCAGTATTTATATGCAGGGTTGCCTGAGCTGCCGAAAGCCAAGTGATGCTGAAAGACACATCTTTGTGGGCGATGGCAACTCGGTAGAAGTAGAGGCAATAGGGCATTTTAGGTTGTTATTAAAAACTGGTTATTATTTGGATTTAGTAGATACATTTATTGTACCGTCTTTTAGACGGAATTTGATTTCAGTTTCTTTATTGGATAAGTGTGGTTATTATTGTTCATTTGGAAACAATCAATTCAGTTTATCTATAAATTCGAATGTTGTAGGAACTGGTTCTCTATGTGTATATGACAACTTATATTTGCTTGATATAATTGTTTCTTATAATGAATCCTTGCATGTGGAATCACGAGGTACTAAACGCAAATTGAGTAAAGAAAATTCAGCCACATTATGGCACAAACGCTTAGGTCACATCTCTAAGCCTAGAGTTGAGCGACTTGTGTCTGATGGAATTTTAGATTCCCTTGACTTTACAGACTTTGATATTTGTATTGCTTCCATCAAGGGGAAACATACCAAAATGAAGAAATTAGGTGCCAATAGAACTACAAACGTCTTAGAATTGATACACACAGATATCTGTGGCCCATTCGCTACGGCTTCTTAGAATGGCCAACATTATTTTATATCATTCATAGACGATTACTCTCGCTATGGGTACCTATTTCTCATTCATGAGAAACCGCAGTCTTTGGACGTGTTCAAAACATTTAAAGCTGAAGTTTAGAACCAACTTAACAAAATAATAAAGAGTGTCAGGTCTGACCGTGGTGCTGAATACTACGGTAGATATGACGGATCAGGTGAACAACGTCCAGGACCGTTTGCTAAATTCCTAGAGGAATGTGGAATCGTCCCACAGTACACCATGCCAGGGTCACCTAGCATGAATGGTGTTGCTGAAAGGCGAAATTGGACTCTTAAGGATATGGTAAGGAGTATGATTAGTCATTCTTCTTTACCAGAGTCACTCTGGGGAGAAGCAATCAAAACAATAGCTTATATTCTGAATAGAGTGGCAACTAAAGTAACTGCAAAAATACCTTATGAGCTTTGGACATGCCGTAAGCCTAGTCTCAAGCATTTTCACATTTGGGGATGTCCTGCTGAGGCAAGGCCTTACAGGCCACATGAAAAGAAATTGGACTTCAAAACTGTGAGCAACTACTTCATTGGCTACTCTGAGCGATCTAGGGGTTATAAGTTTAATGATCCCACACTCGAGTCAATTTTTGAGACGGGAACTGCAACATTTTTTGAGGATCTTGAGTTTGGGGGGAGAAATAAGGTTAGAGACATTGTCTTTGAGGAAGAATCGGTTTCGATTCCCACTATCGCTATTGACAATATGCCGGTTTCTATGCCTGTCATTGATCAAGAAGCAAATCCAGATCCTCAACTAGACAATGTTGATCAAACCCCTATTCAAGATGCGGTGATCGTTCCTGAGGAACAAACTCAACAACCTCAAGAACCAGTGCCATTAAGGCGATCCACGAGAGAAATGAGAAATACTATTCCGGACGATTTTTTCGTATTTCTCCAAGAACATGAGGAAGAAATTGGAATGGTGGAAAATGATCCAATCAACTTCCATCAGGCCATGCAAGGTTCCAACTCTCAAAAGTGGATTGATGCCATGAATGAGGAGTATAAGTCTATGCAAGACAATAAGGTTTGGGAACTTGTTCCATTACCAGCAGGTGCGAAGCCCATTGGTTGCAAATGGATTTTTAAAACCAAAAGGGATTCGAATGGTAATGTGGAGAGGTATAAGGCTTATCTTGTAGCTAAAGGCTTTACTCAAAAGGAAGGGATTGACTTTAAAGAGACTTTCTCTCCGGTTTCATCGAAAGACTCTTTTAGGACAATCATGGCACTTGTTGCACATTTTGATCTTGAGCTTCATCAAATGGACGTCAAGACAGCTTTTCTCAATGGTGACATTGACGAAATAATTTATATGGAGCAGCAAGAAAACTTTGAATTGGGAGACCCAAAGAATATGGTCTGTAAATTGACAAAGTCCATCTATGGACTCAAGCAAGCTTCTCGTCAGTAGTATCACAAGTTTCATCATGTGATTATCTCGTTTGGTTTTGAGACAAACGCTGTTGATAATTGTGTGTATCACAAATTCAGTGGGAGTAAGCACATATTCTTAGTTTTGTATGTCGATGACATACTGCTTGCCACAAATGATAAAGGCATGTTGCATGAAACCAAGAGATTTCTATCAAAGAATTTTGAGATGAAAGATCTTGGTGACGCCTCTTTTGTATTAGGGATCTTGATATACCGTGATCGTTCTCGGGGTATTCGTGGATTATCACAAAGACGTTATATCGATACAGTACTCAAAAGATTTGGCATGCAGGACTGCAAACCAGGTGACACCCCTGTCGCTAAGGGAGACAAGTTCAGTCTCAATCAGTGCCCTAAAACTAACCTTGAAATTAAGGAAATGCAACAGATTCCCTATGCATCAGCTGTAGGTAGTCTAATGTATGCTCAGGTGTGTACGCGTCCGGATATTGCGTACATTATTGGCATGTTAGGCAGATATTTAAGTAACGTTGGAATGGATCATTGGAAAGCAGCCAAGCGGGTTATGAAATATTTACAGAGAACAAAAGATCACATGCTCACATATAGAAGATCGGATAAGTTGGAGATCATAGGGTATTCTGATTTCGATTTTGCTGGATGCAAAGACAGTATGAAATCCACATCAGGCTACCTCTACCTGTTAGCTGGTGGAGCTATTTCTTGGAGGAGTGCCAAACAGACACTCGTTACTGATTCCACCATGGCAGCAGAGTTTGTAGCATGCTATGAGGCATCCAACCATGGTATATGGCTGCGGAATTTTGTCACTGGGCTGTGAGTTTTAGAGGGTATTGAAAGACCACTCACACTATATTGTGACAATAAGTCAGCAGTGCTATATTCCAACAACAACAGGAGCTCATTTAAGTCAAAACATATTGCCATTAAGTTCCTCGTTGTGAAGGAGAGAATACAGGATGGACAGATATCCATAAAGCACATTGGGACAAACTCCATGATAGCGGATCCGCTTACAAAGGGATTACCACCCAAGGTCTTTCATGAGCACACTGCTCATATGGGTGTTATTTTGTGTGAGGATATCACACTATAGTGGGAGTTTGTATCAGTTTATATTCTATTGCTTTATGTTTAACTTTGGACATATTTATGCATTTGGATATTTTTCTGATCAGAAATAAAGTATTCAGTTCATTTCACTCTGTTACATTGTATTCAATATTGATCTCACTAAGGAATAAAGTAGGACCAGTTGGAAATAGACATGTATAGATCACATTGCATGTATTTTCCATGCTACGCATCCATGATTGATCTATGTCATTTGATTATATTGGTGTACGTGACCATTGATGGGTTTAGTCATGTTCCATATGACAAAAACCGCTTTGATCCTATATCAGCATATTCAATGGTGGAGATTGTTCAGATATACCTTACAATTATGATAGCGAAAATTTTGGAGCTCATACAGTCATACACATTTGTTAAGTTACATATATGGTCCAGTGGGAGATTGTTGGAAAATTCCATCATGTGGGGCCACACATGTAACCATTAATGTGTTATGCTATCTTTGGTTAAGCCAAATTGAAGTGATCTAATTAAGACTTAAAGTTTTAAGGGTTAAGGGTATAATTGTCATGAGATTAATGTGTAGATACCAGAACACTAATTCTAATTTGATGAGGGGACAAATTAGAATTAACAAATCTCATTATTATATATTAGGGTTATGGTCCCCAATTCATATGGCAAGTTCCTATTCTCTCTGACATCCCATCATCAGAAAGAATCAAGTTTCTCTGAGTAGCCATATTGGATTGAAAGATCATCAATCTGCGAATAACTTCCACAATGGATCAATATATGTTTTCCGCTTTACATCTCTTGATGATTTGACATGGAGGATCTTGATCGACAATAAGGTTTTTCTAAATTATTGTTTCCAACAACTTCTTCCAACGATTCTGCTAGCTAACTGCTCCTAAGACCCGATACAAAGATCCCCTTGCATAGATCGTTGAAGAAGTGCCACCTCGTCGTCGCTGCCCAGACAATTTTCTATGATGGCAGATTTTTTTTAATATCTCCACATCCCAATGAAAGGCACTCTGAGCCAGCGCTATACATGAGAATCTATGAGGGGCATTGTCATCATCTGATTCTCATACATTAAAAAAAAGGACAGTTTATTTGCATAAAATACATCAAAAAAATTTCCATTTTTTATACCTTTTGCTAGTCGCCTTTAATCACTTCCATCTTCTCTTTTTTTCTTTTTGTGCTTAAAGATTATTTCCTTCTCAATTCTCATACATAGAAATTGAAACTGCAAGAAGATGTCGATGACAAAAGGAACAATTACACTTGCATTAACATGAAGAGAAGGGAAACTTATTTTGATAATTAGCTAAGAAGAAAAGTACAACTTAGACATATGAACATATATAATATTCATTGCGACAGGAACTACAAAGAAGGTACTAAAAAAACACGAGATTATTTAAATACGTTCTACTTGTACCTTGATCAAATAGTAAAATAAGTTGCAGATGAAGAAAACACCAGTCCTAGCTAATATGAAAAAATTAGCACAGCAGTGTGTGTGGTAATTAAATCAGGGGAATGCAGCTTTGTATGTCTGCACTGAGGTGAGAAAGATGACAAAAGTGGCTGCAATCAAGGAAATAATCGCCCATGGATTGCTGAAATAATCATGGTTGAATTTTGCTCGATATTTGGGCCATGTTTTCCTGGTATGTTTGGTAACTTGTTCAAACGGTTCGGCTAGATAACTGTTCTTAAAGCCCGATACAAAGATCCCCTTGCATAGATCGTTGAAGAGAAGTGCCACCTCCTTGTCGCTGCCCACCCGATTTTCTATGATTTTAGATCGTTTTAATATCTCCACATCTCTCCGGGTGTTCACCAGATAATCCATGAACCTGCAGTAGCTGGTGAAGTGCCTATCCCGGGTAGGGAAGCACTGCTCAAAGGCAATGAAGTTTCGAAAGAGAGATTTGGTGAAATAATGCACTGAAAGGCGCGGCATTTTCATAGTTCCCTGTTCAAATTTAACGTCCAAGAAGCTGTTAGCCTTCACACACTTAAACTTAACTCCGGCCTCGTCGAGCTCCACTGCGGAAGGAATTACCTTCAGTGGTGGTGGTGGTTCTTTTTTAGACTTGAATGAGGATAGAAAGGGAAGGTTTTTCATTTTCTTTTTGACTGCAGGGAGTTTCCGAGTACATTCCATAGATTGGAACCATTTCATTATGACTGCAGGGAGTTTCGCAGCTCGGTCCATAGATTCTCGAAAGGGATGGATTTTCTCTCTGACTGCCGTAAGTTCCGCACTAAATTCCATCGATTCAGGTTTTCCGGGGAGAGACGTTGGTTTGAGGAAGAAGCATACTAAATGCAGAAAATGATGAAAAACACCTGCATTTAGTTCTGGTTCGTTTTTATGTTTGTATCTTTCTTCTTTTATGGCCAAGATTTCTGTAAGATGATTCAAGTCAAATTCTTGCAATTCATATAAGAATCGCATAGCAGAGCGACGGATGAAATCATAGGCCTCCTGCCAAAGAGTATAATTCCCTCGTGGATGATTGAGATCCCAAAGGCGTTGCAAGACGAAGAAAGGGAGCTGATTCTCCAAGAGGAGCATGTCGTGGCCTATTCGAGACAACATCCCATCAATAATTGAACTGGGGTCTTCACCGTAACTGCTAATTCCCACAAGTTGAAATAGAAAATAATTAGTGCTCCTATGCAAAAGGAGCTGAATGATGAACAAACCATCTAGCAACATCATCTCTATGAATTCGTCTCCCTCCTTCATATTGATGTTACCTGAGTAGCAAGCTCGCGTTTGTGGCTCTATTTCCTTCATCGCCTTCAAGTACTTGTCAAAGTCATCACCAGTTCGACCACGACGGAATTCATTTAGATTGCGCCATTTGACCACCTCCATCTGATGTAGGTTTGGAGTTCCTCGATGATATGGGCCGATGGAGACAATCAAAGGGTCGTACGCAACACAGTCGACCCTGCGGATGTCTTGGGGCACTCGGCAAATAGTGAACCGATGAGAGGACCGGCAATTCTTGGACTCGGAGGCAAGTTTCGCTTCCATATTTTTAATCCATAGAACCACATCATCCCCATGCTTCCCAGCCTCATCAGCACTTCTCTCTTCTCCTTTTCTCTGTCCCTCCATCTCGAGGAATAGTAGTATCGAATGCGAGAGAGATAGAGAGAGCTCTGTCAATGTTAATGATCTTGGACTTGGAGAGATCTGAAAGGACTTTAAAGATGGGACTAGGGCAGGGCAAGCAGAGCTATTTTAAATGATCTTGGAATTGGAAAGAGACCAAAGGACACTTGAGATGGGATTAGGCCCATTAGGGCAGGACAAACAAGAACCACTAGTTTTCTACTCGGGGAACCTACTAGTTTTCTACTCGGGGAACCTAGTGTCCTAATCACGCTATCCATAAAGGCACCTTTGTGTACACATTCTTTTTCCGAAAAGGAAAAATTAGCATGTCAGCAAATTATATAGAAATAAAAACTTCAGAAAAGGATCATGTTTGGTGAAAAAAAAAAAATCTTCATTGAATTGGTGTTAATGTTATTTGGTGCGGCTGTGGATTTCTTATAGAAAATCAAAATTTCTTTTGAAATAATTTTTTGAAGAAAAATAACATAATATATTATTTATTCAACATCAAATAATAATTTATTTAAAGAAGTAAAAAATGAAATAGTTGTAAGGTTTTGGGTTGAAATGGACAAGAGTGAGGAAAAGAGGAAAAAGTTTTCCGAGAAAATCCATTTTCCATACCCCCTATAGGAAACCCATTTCCACCATTATTAAGGAAAATGCTGACGAGGCAGGAAAGCATTTCCGCGGAATTGCTCTGCACCAAATGTCGGAAAAATGGGTTTTCCGAGGAAAACCGTCAACTTTTTCACGAAAAAGTGTTACACAAAAATGCCCTAAAAGTGACGTATGGTCGTAGAAAAAAAATCAACTCACTACTTTTTATCAAGACAAAAAAAAAAAGGAACTCACTAAAAAAAAAGGAACTCACTCCTCTTAATTGAAACTATGAGTTGTTCCCGTGGTAAGATTTTGATCATATTAATGATTATTACATTATCAATATTAACAAAGGAGTAACTCCTGTTAAATAGAAACCAGCACAATAACCCGTGCTAAGAGAGGTCATGACCTATATGGCTACGATTCCTGCTCTATTTAACTATTTTTTACATTATTTCGACAAATAGTTACACACATGTATTGTGTGGTGTAGTGGTTGGATTAGTTATTTAAAAAGATAACAAGTCTTATTTTACCATGGCAGTTCAATAAAAAAAAATCAAAATTAGAAGTAATTTTGTCAAGTTTGAATTCAAAACCTCCGACTTTAATATATAATAATAGGATTGTAAACGGGTATCTGATTCTTCGTTTATCTGGAAGTTCCGACCTGTAAAAAAAATTGAGTTTGGAACTTATTTTAGATTTTGATTCATAAACGCACCTTAGTTTGGAACCTAACTTGAGTTCCAATTGATAAACGGGTCATATTCATGGTCCATATAGGTTCCAACCTTTGGATTCGAGACCTAGCTTATAAGTATTTGGTGGTGCAAACTGTAGCTTAAAATCATATCTCTTTTTTTTTTATATTTTTATGTTTAATCCGGGAGGTAGTAGACTTGATCCGCTATTATAAGTTAAATGATATATTTATTTTTAAAAAATAAAAGTAAATTAGAACTGATTTTGAAACTTTTTTTTTTTTGCTTTAAGGTAAGTTTGTATTAAAGAAATAAAAAGGAAAAGGGCTAAAAGCCCCCATTATAGAGAGAAGAAGAAAAGAGCAAAACCAAAGCAGAGAAACAAGGCCAAACGGGCCATTCAGCAAAAAAGTTAGAAACAAAGAATGAGAGACAAACAGAGAAGAAAAGACCAAACAGGGCCTAAAAACAAAAAACAGAAATTGAAGAAAACTAAATGGGACTTAAGAAAACAACCTTAAATGAGCAAGGATAGGATGAACTTGCCTAGGAGAACTCTACAGAGACTTGGAGCCAACCAAACCTTTCATAAGATCCCAGAAGATGGTCTTCACTCTAGGCATAGAGGACTTCCGATTTGAGTGTTTAGACTCATTTCGCAGAAACCAGAGAATAGAGATGGTGTTGAATAGAATGGCTGCTGCAATTTTCCTACCAGGGGCATCTTCATCTTGAGCAAAAGCCTCCCAAATAGTTGAAGGGGAAGGGGAGGAAGAAAGGGAGAGACCCATAAGGCTTTAAAGCCAGGACCACAACTGATGAGCCAAAAGACATTCAAAGAACAGGTGGTAGTCTGATTCTTCTGCACATAAGCAAGAATAGCATCTGGACGCCAAATGAAATCCTCTGAGCTTCACCCAACAGTCTGTAGGAGTTTTCCTATGGAGCAAATGCCAGCTGAAGCAAGCCGCACGAGGACAGACGAAGATGTTCCAGATCAGGGGAGCCCACTTCACTTCAACTGCCGGAGGCCTCAAGAGGTTCCAAGCTGCTTTAAGAGAGAAGTTACCTGAAGAATTACCTAGCCATATATGTAACAGAGTCATGCACCGAACTCACTCCCAGAGAAATCTGATTGACTGAATTGAGGAGGAAAGCTTGGAGGACCTCAGGGAGACCAGTAGGGATGTTCCAGGAATTTTGATTGATGATGTGTGGGGAGATTTCCAGAGCCACAGGATTACGCTAATCACAGCCATCAGATGAGTCTAAGCACTCTCACGTGCCATCCGCATGCCATCCACGTGGCACCAGGCGCACCCCGGCTGCCAGGACAGGAGGTCCGGCCGAAGTCAAGCAGCTCCGGGCCACTAGCGCCGAGCTCGGCCACCTCGTGTGCCCATCTCGGTAGAGAGCTCCACCTCGGCTGAAAGAGCCGGGACGGAAGCCGAAGTAGGAAAGAACCTCCACTTGTGCCCCTCATCCCCCCCACGTCATCAAGCACGTGGAGGAATAGGGGCGCGAGCTAGCGAGACAGATGCGACATCCAGCCGCTCACAATCTTCGCCAGATCACTGACATGGCGGCATCCAGCGGCTGAGGCCACATCAGGGCAGGGCCCGAGGGCGGATCCGATGGTACCCCTACCGCCAAAGGCGTCTAACACGATCTGGCCCAACAAGACGCGCATTAAATGCGACGTGGGCTGATCCGACGCGCATTTAATGCAAAGTGGGCTGGATTGGACCGCATTAATTGCAACGTGGGCTGATCATGACTTCCCAGTCGAATCATGAGACCCATGCCAAGATATCGTCCAAGATATCTTCCAAATCGTCTATAAAAAGGACTGCATTTCACATGCAAGGTACGCACAACCCAACTCAGAGGGCTGTTACTCTGCCTCTCTTCTTCCTCTCCTTCCACTGTTCCAGTTCTTTCACTGACTTTGGCATCGGAGAGCCTTGCGCCGCCCAGGCCAGGGTCCTCTGACCGTGTGTTCTTCTCTTTCAGGCTTTCGGACGGTACCCGGTCATCACCATTGTTGGATAAGTCCTCTAAGGCTCCCCAGTTATTGTGGGTCATTATTTTCTGCACCTACAATTGGCGCCGTCTGTGGGAAAGTAATATCCCAACCTTCCCAAACCTTCCCAACCTTCTCAACCTCAATCTCTCAGAAGCCATGCCTCCGAAAGCAAGGAAAGGCGGAGAATCCTCGAGAGCAGCGCTCGAGCTGCCACCACCGTCGACGGACGTCCCTCCTCAAGGGCGCTCCCGGACGGTGCATGGCACGTCAGCAGGCGAGGGCCGCTTAGGCTCGCAGCTTTTTGTCGAGGTCCCCCTTCAAGAAGGACTCGAGACCTCGATCTCAGCAGAAGAGGTCACGCCACCCCGACGCGATGAGCGTCGGCATGAGCGTCCTCGCAAGGACAAAGCCGTGGCTGTAGAAGAGACGCGCCACGCTCAACCCCCTGCCACTGGAGGGGTTGTCGCAGCCCAAACTGCTCTCCTCCAGAGGCAAGAGCAGCTGATTCGCGAGCTCTAGCAGCAGCTGAGGGCAGCGCAAACCGCCTCCTTGAGGCAGGTCTCTGAGCCTCAAGGGAAGAAGAGGGACGCCCCCAGCAGGGCAGCCCAGCCTCCCCGCGAAGATCTCAGAAACCATCTGGACCATAAGCGGAGCCAGATTCGTGACGAAGGCTCGAGCAACAGCCGGAGTCATCATAGCCGCGATGGCCGAACTCATAGCCATCGTAGCCCGAACCACTCCAAGCGAAAGCCAAGAGCCCATACTCCAGAGAAGGACGACGAGCAGGAGCGGTTCGACAAACGCGTCAGGCTAGCTCTTCAGCACAACTTGGACGTGCGGGACCAGAAGCAGATCTGTGGCCACACTGATCTGGGGGGCTCACCCTTCACAAAAGAGATCGAGCGCACCCCCTTGCCCAAAAAGTTCTCCGTCCCGCGGTTCGTCCCCTATGACGGACTGTCCGACCCATCCGCTCACCTCCGACACTTCTCCCAGAAGATGTCCATCTGGGGGAATGAGGGTCACCTGAACTGCAAAATCTTCTCCTCCAGTTTGGGTGACCTCCCCCTGAAGTGGTTCTGTTCTCTCCCAGAGAAGTCAGTTTCCAGTTGGAAGGAGCTCCAGCTCTCCTTCTTAAAGAAGTTCCAAGCTTACACCGTCGTCCCCAAGAAAGAAGGGGACCTCCTCGCCCTGAGAATGAAACAGGGTGAGACCCTCGCCAAGTTCGCCCAACGATTCTGGGCGGTCTACAGCCAGATCGAGGGCACCAGGGAAGAGATAGCAATCTACGCCTTCCAGCATGCCCTGATCCCCGGTCACGACCTTCGGAAGGACTTGGTCGGGGATCCCCCAGAGTCCATGCCAGCGTTGATGTCCCGGATAAAGCGATTCATCGCCCGGGAGGAAGATGAGATCCGAGCCCGGGAAGAAGACGGGCGTCCGGAGCCCGAGCAGAAGAGCAGCCAGCCTCGGCAGAGAGGCGGGAGGCCCTTCCAGAAGCAGGAGCCCAAGCAGGCCTGGGTCTCCAGTTCGGCGAAGCCTGCGTCGTCAAGGTCTGGGGGCGCCTGGAAGCCCAGACCTCCCTCCAGCGCCAGTCAGAGCGTCAACGTCGTATTCAAGGAGCCGATATACCGCATCCTGGCCAAGATAAAGACCAAGCCGTTCTTCAAGTGGCCTCTGCCCTTGAAGCACGAGCCTACCTCCGGCAGCCGAAGCAAGCTCTACTGCTCCTTCCACAAGGGTAACGGGCACATGACCGAGGACTGCAAGTCTTTGCAGTGGTACCTGGAGAAGCTGGCCGAGGAGGGCCACATTCCAGAGTTCGTCAAGGCAGGAGATGCCGGCGGCAGCGAGGGCCGAGTTCACCAGAGCGCAGCCCAGGATCCAGACAGTGAGGATTCAGAGAAGATCATCAACGTGATCCATCTGGCGTCCTTAGCCCCCGCTCCCTCGTCTCGGGGCAGCTCCCAGGCCCGCGCCAAAGCCAGGCGGGCTTCGCACTGGAAGGAAGTAATGAAAGCCGAGCTCGCTCCGGCATCCAAGAAAGCCCGCCGCGACTGACCCGCCATCTCGTTCTCAGACAGAGACCTAGAGGGAATCCAGCTCCCTCACAACGACCCCCTGCTCCTCACAATGAAGTTGAGAGACTTCACAGTTAAAAGGATTCTCGTCGACTCCGGCAGCTCCTCTGAGGTCCTCTACTACGACTGCTTCAAGAAGATGAACCTATCGGAAGCAGACCTCACGGAGGTCCGTGCACCCCTACTAGGGTTGTCCGCCACGCCAGTCTACCCCAAGGGTAGGATCACCCTGGAAACCCGGGTCGGCGGAGCTTCCGTGTCGGCCGACTTCCTGGTCGTGGACGCCCCTTCTCCCTACAACGTCATTCTGGGCAGAACGTGGCTCCACAAGTTAGAAGCAGTCCCTTCTTCCCTCCACCAGAAGCTGAAGTTCGTCCTTGAGAACAAGGAGGGCAAGTTGGAAGTGGTTACAGTGGAGGGAGATCAGCAGCAAGCCAGGCAGTGCGTGCTGGCCGCAGTCCCAGCAGTGAAGGAGCCAGAGCGCGTCAACCTCGCCGAGTTCGAGAAAGGCCTAGATGAAATCGACCGAGATTCCGAGAAGAAGAGCATCGAGGACCTGGCCAAGGTCAGGCTGAGCCCGGCAGACCCAGACAGGTTCTTCCTGGTTGGCACCCAGCTGCCAGACGAAGAAAGGGCCGAACTCTCACGGTTCCTGATGCAGAACGTCGACGTCATCGCTTGGAGCCCAAGCGAAATGCCTGGGGTCGACCCTGAGGTCATGTGCCACAAGCTGAATGTGGACCCCGACCACAAGCCGGTAGTGCAGAGGGCCCGAAGGACAGGGCTGCAGCAGACAGATGCGGTCGTCGAAGAGGTCGACAACCTGCTAAAGGCAGGAGCGATCCGGGAAGTCCAGTACCCGGTATGGCTGGCCAACACGATAGTGGTCAAGAAGAAAACTGGTAAGTGGAGGGTATGCGTGGACTTCATGGACTTGAACAGGGCCTGCCCTAAAGATAGTTTCCGTCTTCCAAAGATTGACCAACTGATCGACGCCACCGCCGGTCACGACCGAATGAGCTTCCTCGACGCCTACAGAGGCTACCACCAGATCCCGCTCCACGAGCCTGACGAGGAGAAAACGTCATTCTTAACCCCCCGTGGCACTTACTGCTACAAGGTGATGCCCTTTGGGCTAAAGAATGCGGGGGCGACCTATTAGCGCCTCATCACAAAAATGTTCCATGCTCAGCTCGGCCGAACGGTAGAGGTGTACATCGACGACATGGTCGTCAAATCAGTGCACTCCGGCGACCATCTGGCGGATCTCGGCCAAGTCTTCGACATCCTTCGCGCATACAAGCTCAAGCTAAATGCTTCCAAGTGCACCTTCGGCGTAGCCTCTGGCGAGTTCCTCGGCGCTTGGTAACGCGGAGGGGGATAGAGGCTAATCCGGACCAGATTACCGCGATCCAGAGCATTCAGAGCCCCTCTACCACGAATGAAGTTCAGAAGCTCACAGGAATGGCTGCAGCACTCAACCGCTTCATCAGCCGGTCATCAGATAAGTGCAGGCCTTTCTTTCAGCTTCTAAAGAAAAACTTGAAATTCCAGTGGACCCCCGAGTGCGACCAGGCATTGGCCGCGCTCAAAACCTATCTAATGTCACCACCCTTACTCTCCACCCCAACTTCGGGGGAGATTCTTTATTTGTATCTCGCGGTCTCGGATCACGCAGTGAGCTCCGTCCTCATCAGGGAGGACGAGGGAATTCAAAAACTAATTTATTATACGAGACCCTGCTTGATGCCGAGACCAGATACCTTCTATTGGAGAAGCTTGCGCTGGCCCTCGTCAGCGCCTCTCGCAAGCTCTCCCATTATTTCCAATCCCACACCATTGTGGTGATCACGGAGCACCCACTCCGTTCAGTGTTCAAAAAGGCTGACTTTTCAGGGCGAATATCAAAGTGGGCAGTTGAACTGGGGCAGTATTGTTAGGTTTTTGTTTATTGCAATTTGATGGATGCATCATTCATTTTATTCATCATTTGAATTCACACACATGCATTGATTTAGAAAATCTTGAAATCTTGATTTACACATGCATTGTTTTTAAATCTTGTAAATCATATGTTTCATGCATGTTTTGGTTTTAATCTTGGATGCATTCAATTTGAAAAAGAGTTTTATAAATCAAGCAAGCCTATGGTTTTAAAACTTTCTAATCATTTTAGGTTTTTTATATTTCATGTTTTTAAACCTCTTAGAATGATTTAAAATCATGTTTCCATGCTTGATTTAATGGCCCAAAAGAATCCCCTCAAGAACCACTTTAAAGTATGAGAAAAAATGGGAATTCTGGTCCCAGGGTCGACCTGCAGTGTACCAGGTCGACCTGCCCATGGACCAGGTCGACCTGGCACACTGCAGGTCGACCGGGCAGAGGGCCGTTGGCTCTCCAACGGTCATATTTGTGACCGTTTGTATTCGGTCGACCGGGGATGGTATGGGGTCGACCGAAGACACGCTGATACTCACTTTTTGAGTATAAATATGAATTCATTCCCATTGAAAGGTGGTTGATCAAAGTGGAACTCTTAAGCCTTCTTGAGGTGTTTGGAGACAAAGAAAAAGGGATGAACTAAGAGAGACCAAAGGGTCAATAGGAAAGCTAAAGCTTGGAAATTATGAAGTTAAATCTCTAAGTAAGTTTTAGTTTTCTTAATCATATGTTTCATGCTTTACTTAAATTATTGGTAAATGATTTTTAGCATGTTAACTATGATGTATTGAATTCATTGCCTTCATTCTATCTTTGATTTATGTTGTGATGAATTCTTTACTTTGATTCAATCCAAGTTTGTTTTAAAACTTTATTAATCATGCTTTCTCAAAATCTTTGATTTCCTTTTTAGCATGATTCCTTCTCTTGATTGAATCTATCATTGTTGTTTTCAACCACTTTAGAACTTTAGTAAACCTTGCTTTTGAAAACAACATTGTATGTGCATCACATGTTTAGACATAATTAATTTCATACAACTTGTGTCATCTTGATTTTCATAAATCATTTACAAGTTAGTATTTGTGTACATGTGATTTGCATAACACTTCAATCAAATCTTTTTATGAGCATTAAACTTTTGAATTGCTTTAAGCATAAAATAGATTGAGCTTAATTTTAATCTTGATTGAAGTTTTCACACACACACCTCATTAGCATTCATCTTTGTAATTCTTAGTGTGTTTGTGTGAGTTGTTATTCACTTTCATATCCGCCTATCTTAGAGGCAAATTTATTGAGCTAAATTGTAATCTCATAAGAGTGTTTTGTGAAGACACTTTCTTTGAGAGAAATCTTTTATGTATTAAGGTTATTGCTTAGCCTAAGAAAAGCATTGTGTAAAGGTTATTGCTTAGCCTATAAAAGCACATTGTAAGGTTATTGCTTAGCCTAGAAACACATAGTTGTAGAGGTTATTGTTTAGCCTTTTAAAAAGCATAATAGTGGAAATCCGGTGGGGTGTGAGGAACACAAGCCGGTAGTGGATGTAGGCATTGAGGCCGAACCACTATAAATCATTGTGTTATGGTGTGTGCTATGTGGTGATTTTGTTTATTAGCTTCCGCATTTTGTTTGTTAATCATCACAAGTGACTAGTTAATTTAAAGAAATTAAAATTGGTCATAATTAGTCATTAAGTGTAGTTCACCCTATTCACCCCCCTCTAGGGTTAGGATCCCCCGGACTTTCAAGTATGATATACAGTACCGCCCCCGAACTGCGATCAAAGCCCAAATCCTGGCAGACTTCATTGTTGAGTTCGTCTCGCCCAATTCGGCTCCGACCCAGCCCGGAACGGCACTGGGGGGCAAAGGGCACGAACCAGAGCTGACTGAGGTCGAGCAGCCTCCCACCTCGGCATGGAAGATCTTTGTCGACGGGTCATCCACCTCCAAGAGAGCTGGTGCCGGCATAGTCCTCCAGTCGCCAGAGGGACTGGTCATAGAGCAGGCTTTCACCCTCGACTTCAAAGCGACAAACAATGAGGCAGAATATGAAGCGCTGATAGCAGGGTTGAACAGCGCCCAAATCCTCGGAGCCCGACACCTGGTGATCTTCAGCGATTCGCAACTGGTAACGAGCCAGCTCGCCGGAGACTACCAGGCCAGGGACGACAGGATGGCGGCCTACTTAGCCCTTGCGAAAAAACTGCTGTCTCATTTCCAGAAAGCCGAGGTCAGGCAAATATCCCGAGATACCAACACGCACGCAGATGCGCTTGCAAACCTGGCCTCCGCCGTCGAAGCAGGGAAGAAAAGGACCGTCGAGGTCGGGTCAGTATCAAGGTCAAGCTTAGAACTCCATTCATCTCGGCTCGTCCTCTGTGCTGATCTCGGCCCAAGCTGGATGGATCCAATCGTCGCCTACTTGAAGGATGACCGGCTCCCTGAGGACAAGGCCGAAGCTCACCGGATCAGACTCAAGGCAGCTCGATTCTGGCTCTCTCCTGAAGGCAAACTCTACAGGAAATCCTTCACAGGTCCATACCTCCAGTGCGTCCATCCGAGCAAAGTGGACGACTTCCTGTATGAGATCCACGAAGGAATCTGCGGCAGTCACATAGGAGGCCGATCACTGGCTTACAGAGCAATAAGCCAGGGTTACTGGTGGCCCTACATGCAGAAGGACGCGCAGGTGTACGCCAGGAAGTGCGAGAAGTGCCAGAAGTTCTCCCACTCTCTCCACCAGCCAGCACAAGATCTGAGTCCCCTCACTAGCCCATGGCCCTTCGCTCAATGGGGCCTGGACATTGTGGGGCCTCTTCACCGGGCTCCAGGAAACAAGAGATGGCTGATAGTCGCCACAGATTACTTCACAAAGTGGATAGAAGCTGAACCGTTGTCCTCAATCACGGACAGGGACTCCAGGAACTTCGTTTGGAAAAATATCCCAACGAGGTTCGGCATCCCCCGGACTCTGATTTCGGACAACGGGACTCAGTTCGACTCCAAGTCCTTCAGAGACTTCTGCCAAGAGCACGGTATCAGAAACCATTACTCCACTCCGGCATACCCGCAGAGTAATGGCCAGGCAGAAATCTCTAACAAAGTGATCCTGGACGGCCTGAAGAAGCGACTGGACAAGGCAAAGGGAAGATGGACAAAGGAGCTTTCGAACGTGCTATGGGCATACAGAACAACTCCAAGGAGGTCCACCTCGGCAACACCTTTCTCTCTGGCCTACGGGATGGAGGCGGTCATTCCTTTAGAGATCGGCCTTCCCACCCTGAGGACAGAGCTGGTCGACCAAGGCCGAAATGACACGAACCTGGCGATGGAGCTGGAGCTGGCAGACGAGCGACGAGAAGCAGCAGCCTTGCGACTGACCGACTATCAGCAGCGGTTAGCCAGGGCATACAATCAAAATGTCAGAGAAAGAAGATTCTCCACGGGAGAGCTGGTTGAAAGAAGATTCTCCACGGGAGAGCTGGTTCTAAAGAAGACCTTACCAGCTGACAGAGAGCCAAACGAAGGGAAGCTGGCCCCGAACTGGCACGGCCCGTTCAGGGTAGTCTCACTGGCAGGAAAATCAGCCTACAAGCTCGAAGACTTAGAAGGCAAGCCGCTGCCGAGACCGTGGAATGCATCCCACCTAAAGAAATTCTATTTCTAAAGATGTAATGAATCCCGAATCAATGAAAGCAGCTTTTCGCCTTGTCTTCAATCTGTCGTCTTTCACTGACTCCGGCATCTCCAAGGGTTCGTAGCCCTGGAAGGAGGCCTCGAGTTCGAACACTCGGCCGAATTCCTAAACTCAGGGATTTATCCCAATCTCCAAAGGTTCGTAGCCCTGGAAGGAGGCCTCAAGTTCGAACACTCGGCCGAATTCCTAAACTCAGGGATTTATCCCAATCTCCAAGGGTTCGTAGCCCTGGAAGGAGGCCTCGAGTTCGAACACTCGGCCGAATTCCTAAACTCAGGGATAAATCCCAATCTCCAAGGGTTCATAGCCCTGGAAGGAGGCCTCGAGTTCGAACACTCGGCCGAATTCCTAAAGTCAGGGATTTATCCCACTCTCCAAGGGTTCGTAGCCCTGGAAAAGGCCTCGAGTTCGGACACTCGGCCAATTCCTAAACTCTGGGTTTTTACCCCTCTACAAGGGTTAACAGCCCTGGAAAAGGCCTCGAGTTCGGACACTCGGCCAATTCCTAAACTCTGGGTTTGTACCCCTCTACAAGGGTCTACCGCCCTGGAAATGGTCTGGAGTTTGGACACTCGGCCGTTTCCTAAAGTCCGGGTTTATACACCCCCCAAAGACCGTGCCGAACTCATGCTCTCATAGCCGAGGCCAGCGGAATGATGAATCCACCTCGGCGCAAGCAGATCATCTCGGCCAAGGCCAGTCATTTCGGCCAAGGTCAGTATCTCAGAAAAAAAGAGCTGGGCCAGACTCAAACACAGAAAAGCAGCACAAAAACACAAGTGTTCCAGAACAGTACAAGGAAAGTAAAAGAGAACGCAAAAGCACTGTACACAGTTTGAAGGATCACAAAGTTCTTCCTTTTTATTCATTGTAAACTGCTTCATTACAAAGGTTACAAAACAGGAAGCAAAGTACATAAAGGAGGATCGCAGTCCTCTAAAAACAGAAAATAAAGTGAAAAACTGGAAGACTCTGATCTTCACCGACTCTTCAGGCTGCAGACTCGAAGACGCGGGATCATTGACTGGAGGTTCTGAGTGATCTTGAATTTCACCGAGCTCTACAATACACTTTGGCTGGTCAGACCAAAGCGATTGCAGAGCCCCTCCAGTTCAGAGGCCCTGGACCTCGCTAAGCTCTTCAACACCCTCCGGTCAGTAAGACCAACCAAGGTTTGAAGAACCCTAGGTCCAGTGGGGCCTCAATCCCACCTTCCGTCCGGTGGTCGCTCAAGACCGTGTCGGACGAGAATGCGCCACCATCCCCCAGTTGCATTACAGAAGATCTCTCCTGCAACCAAACCAGGGACGGTCGGCCATGAACCCGCGTTCAGAGGGCGCGTGGTCCACGGGGAGTTCCTTCAGAGAGCGCGCAGACCTCGATGGGCTTCCCCCCTTGGAGAAAGCCGTCCACAGGCGCAGGGGCTCCCCCCGGATCGAAGGTTCCAAGACGCCGGCCAGACATGGTCCCTACAGCTACGCGAATTAAGCTATCCTATTTCCGTTTCTTTTCTTCTCCCATGGCGAGCTTGCCATCCCTACTTATAGGAGGAAGAAGGGTTCAGACTCCGAAGGAAGTTATGGGGGTGAGGTCTCCCACGCGTTATTTGGGATGCACGACTGGTGACCAGAGATCCCTAGGGCGCCACGTGGAGACATCCGTCCGTTTCCCTCATCGGCCGTGCCACCATGCTAATGGCCATTTATGGTCTCCAGAATACGGAGAACCGGCACAGACAGTTATGAGGACCGTTTGACTCTCTCTACCTCGAGGGTCACACGTCACAATAAAGGCATTCAATGCCACATCCAGAAATGAAGAAGGAACAAATGCAGAGAAAGTCTTTCATTAATGACAGAATATTACAAGACTGAAAAGCAAAGACACTACATACAAGAGGCCAGAAATAAAAAGGAGCCAGACTATTGTGGTTTCGGCGACTCCACCAGGTCGATCACCGCGTCTGCTTGGCCAGAGGATTCGGCCGGAGCCGTGACCGTGCTCGTAGCGTCGCTGGCAGAAGATGCTCTGACCGATACCTCGCCCGGACCAGGGGCAGAAAAGGCCTCACCCGTCGGCACGGCCGAAGCATCGCTGGCGACCGGGGCATCGCTCGAGACCGGGGCAGCTGGAGCGTCTTCCGAAGCAGGAGCGACTGCAGGAGCTTCAACTGGGGCACTTTCGGCTGCAGGAGCGGAGCTCGGCTCAGGAGCCGGGTCCGAGTACTTCAGCAGGTCCCGGTAGACAGGGTGGTCTTCAGGGACCCCCGCACGTCTCAGTGCGGCCAGACATCCTTCCTCGAACAGGATGGCGGTGATCTCTTCCACCTGCTTCTCGTACAGCTCAATGGCGTGATCCACCCCATCCTGGAAGGCAGACTGGGCCTCGGACAGAAGAGAGGCCTTCTCTTTCTCCAGCTCGGCATTCGCCGTCTTCAATTTCGCTGTTTCGGCTCGTCCAGCAAGCACTTCCCCGCGCAGCCTCGTCCCCTCAGCCGTCGACTCAGCCTTTAATCTGGCCAGCTCCGACTGCAGCTCGGCGGCCTTCTTGTTCCTTGCCCAGACCTCGCCCTTCAGCTGGTTGGCCTTCGCCGTAAGTTCGGCGATACCAGCCAGAGCCGACGCCAGTCGAGCAGCCTCCTCAGCGCTGGTCTTCTTCATCCCCTCCATTCCCATCCGCAGCTCCTCCAGCTCCTTCTTCAGCTTATCCCTCTCGGACTCCAGCTGAGTGATCCTCGTCGCGTTCCTATCGCTCCTCCCCACCACGGTCAGGAGCCTCTGCACATTCTGCAAATGGAAACAGTGGGTCAAACCGGGACAGTCGAGCTGAGTTACTTATAGAATGAAGAATAAGCGTTGCAAACACTTACCAGAAGGTTAGCCTGGATCGCCGAGACCATCAGAGACTCATTGTCGAACCTCTCGTGCGTCTCCATGTCTCGCGGCAGGGCGCAGGCCTTGGCGAGAGCTCCGATCACGTCAGCGTTCCCTATGAGCCGGTCCTCGATGTTCAGAGGCTTACCGGGCTGCGTCTCCATCCTCGGCCTCCATGGCGTTGGGGCACTTCGGGGTCCGGAAGCTGATCCAGACCCTTGCCCCACCGAAATTGTGAGCTCGCGGGTCGCCCAGCCAGTCGGCTTGCTGACCGGCGCACTCTTCTCATTTGGAGCCTTGGCTCCTGGATCCCGCGCAGGGGTCTTACCCTTCGGAGGCTGTTCAGCCCCCGAATCTTTCTCCCCCGCCTTAGACTTCTTCCTAGGCGGGGACCCCTCCCTCGGGCGCTCCGGCGAGCGTCGCCGAACTCCCGCATTCGAAGCAGGAGCAGGAGCAGGAGCAGAAGCAGGAGCGGAAGTGGCGCCAGCACCTCCCGGGCTCGAAGCTGCTCGGGTGCTGGCAGAAGATGGCGTCGCAGAGGAAGAAGACCCCCGCCTGAACTTGGCCGCTATGTCCTTGACGACTGGCTCCCTCGACCTTCCCGCCATATCTTCTTCCTGATCGGAAGAGTAAGCGTCCACTATCTGCCTCAGGTTCGGCGGCTCCGAACTAGAAGTGGACGCCTCAGACCCAGACGCAGCTCGTCTCGCGGCAGGATCGTTCAAGGGGATCCCGGCAGGTACAGCAAGGGAGACGGTTGGACGATCAGGGTGCGCTTCGTCCACCTCGGGTACCTCGGTCCTCTGGTAGTGACCGCGGTATCTCGGCGTGTATCCGAGCAGCTTCCAAGCTGACCTGGTCTCGTGCCCCTTGTACCTCTCAACCTTGTTGATGTCGTCGGCGTTCCTCCTCCAGCCTTCACTCGCAGCTCGGCGTCGTCTCGCACCTGCCTCTGCATAACAAATAATAGAGGAGTCAGCTCGGCATCGTCGAAATCAAGCAAAGAAGATGAACGAAAAGGAGCGATGTTTACTTGGGACTGTCCCGGGGCGGCGCGGGACCGTTAGCCTCCTACTTTCGCCAGCGCCGAACTCCCAGTCCCCCGAAACGCAGAAGAAGGCTTCTTCGGCATTCTTACTTGAATCTTCCAAGGCCAGGACGAAGCCACTTCGCTGCGGCTTCACCCGGAGATAATATTTCCCTTCCCCAGCCTTGCAGATATCGTAGGTGTCCTCGATATCATGGACACCTAGGTCGGTCCCCAAAATCTCATTCAGCTTCGCCGTGCCCATGATGACCTTATAGCCATTGGGCATCAGCTGGCACGGGGTAAGGGACCAAGTACTGAGGCAAGCCCTAAGCAAGGGGTGCAGAGGAAATCTGACCCCGCCTTCGATCACGGAGATCAGAGGGAACGGCATCCAGCCGCAGGACCAGCGCATCGTGGCATAGTCGACGGAGTCCGCCGGCTTGAGTAGGACTCGCTCCGGAATATCGAAAGCGGCCCTGAATCTAGCTATGCCCTCTTCAGTATCTAAATTGAACCTAGGGGTGCCCATGTCTAGAAAAGGGGACAGTAAAAGATAGACCCTAAAGGTTGCGAAACCCTAAGAAAAAGCTACACAGAGGCGCGAAGCAACTTACAGAGACAGAAGGGGCGACTCGAGTACAGATCCAGACACGCCCTATGGTCGTCCTCGCTAGAAGAAATCTCGAGCAGCAGAACAGAAATCACAGATGAAGGCGAAGGCGAAGGCGAAAAGAAATCAGAAACAAGAGGGGAAGGAAACGACCCTCTTTATGGAAAACAAACCCTCGGCGCGCGCTGCTTTCGAAATTCGAAAGGGCGGATTTCGCGATCTGCGCCCATTCCATCAATAAGACAGCGCAATCAATGAAGAAGCGACGCGTGTAGCCGTCGACTCGCTTCCCAGTACAGACAGGACAGAGCATTCATTGCTTCAGGACAGTTGAAGCGACACCAGGCAATGACCGTCGCATCCCCAGACGAGTCTTCTAGCTTTCGACCACTAAAGGCCAGGGTGCTTCAGAGGTCAAAAGCTAGGGGGCAATTGTGTGGGGAGATTTCCAGAGCCACAGGATTACGCTAATCACAGCCATCAGATGAGTCTAAGCACTCTCACGTGCCATCCGCATGCCATCCACGTGGCACCAGGCGCACCCCGGCTGCCAGGACAGGAGGTCCGGCTGAAATCAAGCAGCTCCGGGCCACTAGCGCCGAGCTCGGCCACCTCGTGTGCCCATCTCGGCAGAGAGCTCCACCTCGGCTGAAAGAGCCGGGACGGAAGTCGAAGTAGGAAAGAACCTCCACTTGCGCCCCTCATCCCCTCCCACGTCATCAAGCACGTGGAGGAATAGGGGCGCGAGCTAGCGAGACAGATGCGACATTCAGCCGCTCACAATCTTGGCCAGATCACTGACATGGCGGCATCCAGCGGCTGAGGCCACATCAGGGCAGGGCCCGAGGGCGGATCCGATGGTACCCCTACCACCAAAGGCGTCTAACACGATCTGGCCCAACAAGACGCGCATTAAATGCGACGTGGGCTGATCCGACGCGCATTTAATGCAAAGTGGGCTGGATTGGACCGCATTAATTGCAACGTGGGCTGATCATGACTTCCCAGTCGAATCATGAGACCCATGCCAAGTTATCGTCCAAGATATCTTCCAAATCGTCTATAAAAAGGACTGCATTTCACATGCAAGGTACGCACAACCCAACTCAGAGGGCTGTTACTCTGCCTCTCTTCTTCCTCTCCTTCCACTGTTCCAGTTCCTTCACTGACTTTGGCATCGGAGAGCCTTGCGCCGCCCAGGCCAGGGTCCTCTGACCGTGTGTTCTTCTCTTTCAGGCTTTCGGACGGTACCCGGTTATCACCATTGTTGGATAAGTCCTCTAAGGCTCCCCAGTTATTGTGGGTCATTATTTTCTGCACCTACAGATGATATCAGCAACCAGGTCATATTGAGAGAAGATGAAATTGGGAAATCTAGAAGCAATAGATTCCTTATCTACCCAGTTATCAAACCACAGACCGATAGAAGTCCCAGTCCCCACCACCCACTTAGTGTTACATTGAAGGTAAGAAGACAGGGATCTAATCTTCTTCTAGATGCAAGATCCAGCCTTCGGATTCCATGGATTCCAAATAGAGGAACTTCTGAAATATAGAGAATGAAACCACCTAGCCCAGAGAGATTCAGAGGTTGCAGCAAACTAGCCCAATCTCAACATACAAGCATCATTCAAATCCTTCATCCTACGCAAGCCAACGCCACCTTCTGTTTTGGGGAGACAAACTAAATCCCACCTAACAAAATTGTCCGGGGTAGCTGACCATAAGAAATTCCTTATTAGCCTCTCAATGACTTTGCAGGTTTTAGCAGGGATTGGGATAGCAAGAGAAATGTGGAGGGGAATAGAAGAGAGGACATGCTTTACTAAAATCAACCTCCCTGCAAAAGAAAGGCACCTAGTCTTCCAACCTTCAAGCTTAGATCTGAAATAGTCCAGCATTTTGTCAAAATGGGAATGTCTGGAACTGCCAAAAAATAAACGAACTCCAAGATAGATAGATGGGAGAGAAGCTTGAGGGATATGAAACAAATCAGTGACCATCAAAGCTTTCCTAGCTGAACATTTACCAAGGAACAGACTACTCTTCATAAGATTCAATCTTTGACCAGAAGAGTCCTGATAAAGCTTTAGGAGACGTAAAAGACTAGTAAGACCTCTTTTGTTAGCCTTGAGGAAAAGCAAAATATCGTTTGCATGCAGCAAGTGACGAGGAGTGGAGATGACTGGAGAGACAAGAAATATGATTCCATCTTGTCTAAGATTATCCACCTTGAGACTGAGGACCTCCTCACCTAAAATAAAGAGATGAGGCGATAGAGGATCTCCTTGACGAAGGCCACAGCTAGAGGCAAAGAAACCACAAGGTCTTTTATTGATCAGGACAGAAGCCCAACTAGTACAAACCAGCTCTCGCATCAGGTTGATTCAATCTGAGGAGAAGTGAAAGAATTGGAGAGCCCTGAAAAGAAAATTCCATTGCAACTTATCAAAGGCCTTTGAGATATCCAGCTTCAAACAGACCGAGCCACCACTGATTTTTGAGTTTAGTTTTTGGAGGAGATCATGAGGCAAAGCTACATTATGATGAATGGTTCTGCCAGTGACAAATGCTGACTGATGGCTAGAAATGAGGGAGGGGAGGATCTTGGAGAGCCTAGAAGCTGGAATTTTGGAGATGATTTTATAGGTAAAGTTTAAAAGGCTAATAGGTCTGTAGTCTAAGAAAGAGACTCGAGCCCGCTTTTTGGGAATAAGTGAGAGGAAGTAGGCATTTGTTTCTTTCAACAGCCTTCTAGAAGTGAAGAAGTGAGTGACAGCTGCAATGACTTCTGGGCCTACTATGTACCGGCAATTTGTATAAAAGGCCCCTGAAAAGCCATCAGGACCAGGGGAGCTATTTCTTTTTAGCTGAAAGACTGCTGCTTTAATTTCAGAAGGAGCGGGGATAGCTGTAAGAAGCTTGCTGTGCGCAGCCGTAATAGAGGGCCCCTCCATGACAAAAAGAGTTTCATTAGAAATGGCTGAGGAAGAGAGCATAAGATTGGAGAAGTAGGTTGAAGCTTGCTCTCTAATTTGCTCTTCCTCAACAAAAACCTTTCCTCGTTCAGAGATCTTGTTAATCCTGTTGCAGATACCTCTAGATTTGGCTGAGAGGTGGAAGAATCTGGTGTTCCCGTCACCATCCTGAAGCCATCTAACTTTTGCCCTTTGCTTCCAGTGAACAGCCTCCGCATTTAGCCAGTTATGAAGGATCGATTTAGTTGAGTTCAGCTCCAAGAAAATAGAGTCAGATGGGTTGGAATCAAAATCAGTTTGGAAGTCCATCACCTTCTTCTCCGCTGTAGGAATATTGACTTTCAACTGACCGAAGACAGCTTTATTCCATATATTGAGATTAAACTTGAGGATTTTCAATTTTTGGGCTAAGATAAATTGAGCATTGCCAGTGCATTGAGTCGCCCAACTGTCCTCCACTACTGAAAGGAAGGATGGATGAGTAAGCCACATTTCCACAAACTTAAAAGAGGCATTCTTGAATGAGAATCTCTTCCTATGGGACAAAAGGAGAGGGCTGTGATCTGAAGATATTCTGGGAAGGTGATTCACAATAGGATTCGTAAATTCAGCCATCCAGCTTGCATTGGTGAAGGCTCGATCCAGTCTAGCTGCCACAAGGGCCAGACCTTGCCTATTGTTTGCCCAAGTAAATCTGTTCCCATTAAATCCCAGATCTTTATGGCCGGAAGCCAGGACCATATCATTGAACTCCTTCACTGAGAGAGAGGAGGAAGAGGTGCGGCTGCTGTGCTTCTCATTTGCGAAGAGGATAGCATTGAAGTCCCCAATCACACACCAGGGAAGAACTGTACTAGAAGTGTTGACTGGGTAATCCCAAAGAGATCTCCTAGTCCTATAATTTGTGGATCCATAAACTCCGGTAATGAGACTAAAAGAGGAAGGAGAAGAACCAAAGGTAGTGATGGAGATATGCTGGGGAGAGTGGTCTGGAAGAGAGAAAGTAAATTAGTAGAAGGTTTTCCAAAACACCAAAGACTACTGTTAGTGTTCGAAAAAAAGGAGGTAAAACCAAAAGACTGTAAGCCAATTGTATTGGATGAATCAAAATTAGCCTTAGGCTCAGAAAGAAAGAGAAGATCCGGAGAATGAATAGAAATTAAATGATGCAACATAGTTTTAGTAAGGGTATTGCAGATACCTCTACAATTCCAGGATAAGATCTTGATCATTAAACAATGGGGTGGGGGGAAGGCCCTTTGGAGCTCCTAATTTTGGGACCATAAGAGGATGATCCATTTTTCTTAGAAGAGAGCAAACCAAAGAAGGAAAGAAGAAAGAGGTAAGTGTTACTAATTAGTAACCTTACCAAAAGAAAGAAATTCGAAAGATTCTTTCCCAAAAGAAAGATATATTGAGGGATTCTCTCCAAAAAAGAAATCAATGAGAGATTTTCTCCCAAGAAATGATACCACCATATGAGATCTAAGCCATTTCAAAAAGCTTAAAGTCCCATGGGTTAGCCCATATAAGCCAAGTTTGACCACCTAGGCACAAAAAAAAGAAAAAAAAATTTGGACTTTTAGTCAAAGAGAAATCCCTCTTACTTTTAGTCAAATGTAAAAATATTTTTAGGTTCAATCAATCACAAAGCTTCACATAATCATCATCATTAAAGCATTGTCTTAAGTACTTCACCATAATACAGATAGAGACATTTCTCAAAAACTAATGGCTGAGATGTCTTATTTGTAAAAAGGATGCTTCTTGTAATTTCTTTTTCCTGCAGCCCCTTTTGGGGAATTTTCCCTTACCATATATGTATAAGTACATTCTTTCAAGGGTTTTGCACTCACGATGAGTGGAGGAACCCTGTGTTTATCTCTTCCATCCATCTTCACCTTGTGAGATATGTGATTTCTATCAGAGCTTTTCTTTCCTACTTCCCATGGCTAGTGTCAGAAGTAAGTCGGCTAAATGAAATGAAATCAATTTCTTTGTAAATTCTGGAACCACAAGAACGTCATTCAATTTAATTGTACCACTGGCACAAACCCTCCTGGTTAGTCTCTTTCAAATTAAATAAAAGTTAAAAATCAATAAATTAATTTAACACACAAATTAAGTAGTAATTAATAAGAAAATATATGGATTAAGTGATAGATGCGGCCCGCATGCCATGGGTCCCACGTCAGATCAAGTATGGCAGATGCCAAAAGAGAACACAATCCCATTTAATATAAGAACTCGATCTGTCTCCACAAATAAGACTTCCAATACAATTACTGAAGTGAATGTAGATCTTTTGGGGAGGAAGTATCTAATAAGTGTGAATCCTTTAGACTTATTTATATAAGAGCAATGCTCCCCTAAGCTCGAGGTTAGGGAGAAAATTTCGTAAACTCGTGCTTGTGGGGCCCACCTTTAGTCCATCCAAATGGACCAAATACATGACCCCCTTAAATTGTACATGTCCACCAACTTTCGGTAAGATCCGAGTTGACTGGATCGTTGTATTGACTATTGATGAGTCAGGCCCGAATGACCCAACCCATGAGGATGAAGCTCAGGTCCAAGCCCACGAAGAGACCAAGTCAAGGCAGCCACGTTGCTTTGGAAGCAATCCCGCTCCTACCAGGTCCTGCGGAGAAATATCGCACCTGCCTCGTCCAGCGCGATGGCAGTTCCACACCTGCCTCCTCCAGCGCGAGGGTAGTTCGAGGGCTCTAAGGACGAACGTTGCTGAAGAATCGTCCCCATCTGTTAGGGGAGGACTATAAATCAAGGAGTCCCACCAGCACTTGCATGGAGGATGGATCTCTCTCTATTCACTTCGACGCTTGTATTCCTCTAGTTTGTAATAATCATTGAGGAAGTAAAACACCACAGGCAATCTCTGCCTTTATGAAGTGGACGTAGGTCATCTTGACCGAACCACTATAAATCTCTCATCTCTCTTCATTTACTGCATTTATTACTTGACCGATGGTGTCCGAAACCCTATTTTGGCATCATCACTATATATCAATCCGAATGGATTGTTTACCATTAAACTCTTGGACCTATATGGAGATGATAGAAATTACGGTTGTTACTGATTTTTGCCAGGGAGAAAGTTCCTAAGGGAGTCCTTGAAATCTCCCAACCCCCATCCCCATGTTGGTCCCCAAGTGGACTCCACCACATACTTGAACTTATTTTATTTTAAATTTAAGCTTAGAGGAGGCTTGCTCTTTATATAATATAGAATAGCCATGATTGGATCATAATAAATCTGGATTTTCGTTTTGAAGATTTGGGTCTTATTTGTCTGCCAACTCTCTCTGCATTTCAGGCGGGTGGAAGAAGTCTTCTTCTTTTAGCTTTGACATGCAGACAGAGAGAGTAGGAAACCATCACTTTCTATTTATTTACTTCTAAAAGAGCGTACAAAAGCATAGCTTTGTATTCATTTCCTTTTTAAAGAAAGTAGAAACCCATAGCTTTCTATTTATTTCTCTTGATTGTACGAGGAGTACAAGAGGAGGTAAAAAGGTAACTCTCTTCCCTCTCTTCTCCTTTGATTGGCACAAAGTAAAAGAAAGGGAAAGAGGGGACTACCTCGGCAATCGTGCCCAGTGAAAACAGAAATCTCCAGTGCAGTGCAGATTGGGTCAGGCGGACCCACCCTGACCTAGAGGTAACCCAGATCTGGTACAAGGTGAGGCAACAGGCGCTGACGTAGGCGTCCGTGCAGTGACGACGTCGGTGATGACACATAGACGGTACGGCCAACATCGGTAGAGTGATTTTCAACCGTCAAACTTTTAGACGCAATATCTCAATGATCCCGAGTGCTTACGGATCTTTTGCGAGCATATCTACACAAGTAACAGTAAATGGAAGACAATCCAATAGTTCAGACAAAGGGTGATATTTGCCTTTAACACTATGTTTGGGATTGAGAAGGGGGAGGGAGGAAAAATTTGAGGGAAAAAAAAAAATGAAGGAGAGAGAAAATTAATTTTACATCATCTTTTTTGGATAGTAAAAAAGTAGGGAAAAAAATTTTGAATAGTAAAAAATAGTAGAAAGATTTACGTTTAAAAAAGGGCAATTTAATAGTCATTTCTGCAAAAATCTCCTCTTTGCTTCTCATTTCTTGGGAAAAATTTTTTAGTGGGCCCCACACAAATTTTCCCCCCATATTCCCCTCCCCCACTTTCCCTCCCCCCTTCCCAAACACCCTCCATTAACACATTCCTTCCATTTCCCCCCCCTTTTTTTTTTTCCTTCCCCTCATTTTCCCCCCTTCCCAAACATAGTGTAACGGTCAATGCTTTCTATTTGAGTATCCTTTTCATTAAGGGTAATAATCTTGTCTTTCAAATTTGCGCGGCATGATCTTGTGAAGGCTGGTACTTTTAACAGTAAGAATTTAGCTGTGTGGATGCGTCGGAAGGACATTTTGACGGACTGATGTATGTGATTGAATTCGATCAGATCCTTAAACCCGCTGATGATAGCCTTGAGGAAGACCATGAGTTATATAAACAATGAGTATTTGATAACAAATCAGCAGGATAACTATGGACCAAATTCATATCGAGTGATTTGGTGAAACAGTTTGAGCACTTCACCAGGGCGATGGACAAATGTGATGAGACTTCCAAATCTCATCTGATGGAGGCATTTAGTACATATGTTAACTATAATGCCGGAGGGGGGCTCATCTAAGGGATCATATTGATAAGATGGCGGTCAGATCTAGTAATCTCACAGACTTGGGAAACGAGATGGACGGGGGTTTTCGTATTCTGTACTTGTTCATGAGTCTCTCCCACTTTCATGTGAGAATGTATCTCAAACCCTTAGCCTCCAAAAGAGTGTAAATGACAGGCTGCCTGTGGCATAACACCTACAAATTCTATTATAATTGCTAAAACTAAGAACAATAACGGTTTATTAACCGTCAATGTGACAAATGAAAAAGAAATTCTGATTCGTGGAGCTTCCAAATTGCCAGAATGCATATAGATTTCCGGCTGCGTGTCAAAAATAAACTCATTTTGTGCAACTACTTGTGTATAACTTCATATTATAATATAATTAAATGAAGATAAGTCAATATATAGTGCTTCAACAATATTTGAGTCAATATCTGTAACTAGAAATGAAGGCCTGTGCCAAGTTCGGGCAAAAAAAATATAAAATAAAAAAATTCAAAATCTACATGTTTCATTACAATATTAATGGAAAGAAATTAAATATAAAATAAAAAAAATATAGTATTAATCTAAAAATATATATATAGTATCTAACATTAAAAAAACCCTATACTTGAGAACTTGTTTAAATAGTAAGTACTGCTGTAAAATTATATAAGCTACAATTATATTTAAATTAATTTTAAGGTAGAGAAAGTCGAAAAAAGAATGCATTAAGTTAAAATAGTATTCATCTCATCTCTTAATAAGCTACTAAAGTATAAAATCAAAAAATCAATTTTTAAAAATTATTATATTCTTTAAAATTTTATAAATTCTGATTTGTGTTGTTATTATTAAAAATGATTACTCTATTTAAATTTAAAATGAATAAAATAATTTAAATTGAAGAAATATGAATCCCGGTAATGTCATATTTAAATGTAGGAAATTGAGAAAAAACATAATGTTACGTGAATCCTGGAAAAGCCGGTATCTTTAAATTTTCTTATTTTTAAATTATATATATATCAAACTTATTCACAAGGAAAAAATATAGATAACTTACATAAGCTACAAAGTAAAACTGAATTTTAAATGAGAGAGTTTTTAATGGCGTCCGACTTTGATATATCTAGACCTCACGTATACCTTCCACTTGATGGTGCCTTGGTTTTTAATCATTTCTAAAATTATGTATATCAAGATTTTTTGAAAAAGAACAAGAACATATATAGCTAACTTTCATAAACTACAAATAAAAAATATATTTAAAATTAAAGAAATCAAAATTATTAAAATAAAATGGAATGAATAATAGATTTTTGAATTTTAAAATTATCTTGAAAATCCATTAAAATGACTAAACTAAGATTATATAACCTATATCCAATTTTTAAAATAGGTCACATAAATTTGGCTTGCTAACTCAACCTACTTTAATTTTAGGGAATCTCTAATATATTTATTTAAATTAGATCTTATCGTAGGTTGTTTAAAATTCAAATAATGACCCAAATTAAGAAAACGCTTTTTTGTATAAATTTTTTAGATTGGTCCAAGCCTTCCAAGGATGTATAATGACAAATGAAGTAAATATTGAAGAGTGCTCTACAAAAGAAAATTTTTAAGAAAGAACTTTAAAAAAAAAATAAAAATGTGAGCACATTTAATGGTGTCCACCTTTGATGAATCCAAACCTCACATATACCTACCACTCGATGAATTGGTACTCATACAAGGTTGATGCTTAAGGATCCGATATAAACCATTAAATTGGAAAAGTTAAAGAAATGACTTCTCTCAAAGTTGAAACTTTAAGGCCCATAAATGAAGGGCTACTATGGTTTGATTAACCATTTAGCATGAGATTCTAGACCATGATCACGAGATGCGTATTGGCTTGAATTGCCATCTCTCTGTTTTTTTTTTTCATTTTTGAAATTGAATAGCCATCACTTGAAGTTCGGATCCTCTGAGGCTTTAACCTCAGATAAAGTTTTATCTTCTTTAATTTGCTAATGATTGATGGATTAATGTCAAGAGTTGATGTCCCTGCATCTTCTATATGACCTCTTTTTTGTGATTCTTCCGGATATCAATCATAGAGACACCATCATTGATAAAACTTATGTCATAGCAAAACAGGCCCGCTCTATGCTCGGGCCCAAAAAAAAATTATTTAATTTGGGGCACCTTTAGAGGTACTAATTAATGAGAAGGAAAAAAAATCTAAAAAAAAAAACACCATCATTGATAAAATATAAAAAATACCATTATTGATTTTAGATATTAAAATTTAAAATATTTTAAAATATTTTAAAATATCTTAAAATTTGGGTTTCTTTTCGATGTGAGATAAGATGAGGTTTAAGTGAGGGTTTTAAAAAAAGATCCTTGTTAGAGAGATTTTACGAAAAGATATTAACACGACCATTGAAAATCCCTGAAATCCCTCTATGAACTCAAAATCGGTTAAGATTATTGATTTGATATTCTAGCAAGATGTGCCTGTGCAAAATATATATATTAATCAAAATTTTAATATGAAAGAAATGAATAAATTTTAAATTAACTATAAAATAAGAAGTTATAACTTATGTCTTAAAGTTAAATCACAATTCAAAAGTACATATTAACATATCAACCATGTAATCAAAACATCATAAATAATAAAAGAAAATTGGGTAAATTAGCGAGAAGTCCCTCGTATTGGTCTTGTAAAGCCTCCAGTCCAACAACTTTTCCTCTAGGGCCTATCGTCCAAACAGCTATACATAGTTTGGCGATAGGTCCCTACATACGCCACATCATATATTTTTATGACTGATTTGCCCTTTTAACTGTTTAGGCATAAAAATTTGAATTTCAAAATTTCAAATCTTCCATTCTCCCTCACTTTAAGGTGGGCCATGATTGTTGATCAGAGAAGATCACTGATCTCTGTTTTGAAATTGTGGGTATAGAACCCAGAGGGATTTCAGACTCTTTGCCGAGGAAGTCTATAGAAACAGAGAACCCGGGTCTGGATTCGCCCAGTGCTGCATGCCCTCGCTGTTATGCCGGAATCGAGGAAGACGAGAAAGATGTATCGTTTCTCTGTTGAGAAATCAGAGAGAAAGGTTGAAGAACCTGTCCACAGTGCCGGAACGTGCGCCATCACCGGACTTGAGGAAGGAGAAAGCCAGAAGCAAATCTTTCTTAACGTTGCATCCAAGCTCTGTTACAGGAACTTAAAACGAAGGAGATCTGAGTTTCTCGCCGCACTTGGTCTCCGCGCCTGGTCCTCTGTTTGGTGTAGGTCGGATCTTGCATAGTCTCGGTTTCCAGAGCGTAATTGATATGCGGAATCCAGGGCACTGCTTGTGTTTCATTAAAGAAGTCAGAATTAAATTAGAAAAAGGAAGGCTGTTGCATGTTATAGAGAAAAACCATCAAGTTTTTCGTTTTGGCTTCTGTTAGTACAAAGGAAAGGCAAATTATTTTGTCCTTTAGTGCCAGAAATTTGAAAAGTTTATTCTTCCAGAAATTTGAAAAGTTATTCTAGTTGTAAATCGGATTTGCCATTTGTTTGCTCATGGGTTCTTGGTTGATCGGAAATTCATCGCCGTAGCCATTGCTACTTCGCCATCATCGCCGCGTGTCGCCAAACTCAGAAAGCAGCAGAGCTGCTGTTATTCGGTTCTGTTATAGAACACACTTGAAGAAGAGAACCCATTTTTGGGTTAGTTTCAGTTAAATTTATCTGAGTTTTATCAAATTTATCTGACTTTTTTTTTCAAATTTATCTGAGTTTCTTTGAAAATTATCTGAGTTTTTTTTTTTTTTTAAATTTATCCGAGTTTTTGATAAATCTATCTGAGTTTTCATCAAATTTATTAGATTTTTTTTTGAAAATCTATTTGAGTTTTTGGCTAATTTATTTGAGTTTTTGATAAATTTAACTAAGTTTATGGAGGATTTATTTGTCGTTTTGACAAATCTATCTTAGTTATTGGCATATTTATTTGAGATTTTAGCAAATTTATCTGTGTTTTTGGTAAATTTATCTTTATCTAAGTTTTTGAAAATCTTATTTGAGTTTTTGGCAAATTTATCTTTATCTGAGTATATGAAAAATTTATCTGAGTTTCTAACAAATTTATCTTCATTTTAAAATTTTTAATTAAGTGTTTGAACAAATCCTTCTGAGTGGTTTGGCAAATTTCTTTGCGTTTTATGAAATCTATTTGTGTTTTTTAATTTTATTTGTGTATTTTTGAAATTTATTTGCATCATTTTAAATTTATTTGAATTTAACTGAGTTTCTGGCAAATTTATCTGTGTTTATGGCAAATTTATCTTTATTCGAGTTTTTGAAAAATCTAAATGAGTTTTTGGCAAATTTATCTTTATCTGAGTTTCTAAAAAATTTATCTGAGTTTTTAACAAATTTATCTCCATTTTGAAATTTTTAATTGAGTGTTTGAACAAATCTTTCTGAGTTGTTTGGCAAATTTCTTTGTGTTTTATGAAATCTATTTGTGTTTTTTAATTTTTTTTGTGTATTTTGAAATTTATTTGTGTCTTTTAAAATTTATTTACATTTTTTGCAATTTCTTTTAAATTGTTTGAAATTTATTTTCATCTTTTTAAATTTATTTGCATTCTTTTGAGATTTATTTGTGTTTTTTAAAATTTAGTTGCGTTATTTTGAAATTTATTTGCTTCTTTTGAATTTTATTTGTGTTTTTTTTAATTTATTTCAAAATCTCATTAATGAGATTTTCATTAATCGTGGCCAATTAAATAGTAGCTGGCCATTATTAATCGCATATCCCACTAATCATGGGATATGATTTATCTTTTAATAGATTAGATCTTTTAAACAAAGGGCAACTTGGATATTTTAGATCTTCAAATTTGGAAAAAGGATCTGCCACATTATGAAAAGAGACTGTGGATCTAAGGCCATAAAATTAAATGTTCAGGGGCCTGTCGCCAAATGCCCCAAAAAAATTCTAATCGCCTATGAAAGTATAATTAGAAGAAAATAAAAGAGAAAACTACCTGAAAAATCTCCATAGTGAGCTATGAGTAACGAGAGGACCCGGCAGGAGTTTGGAGACGTCAGGGGTCCTTTTTTGTCGATTAGCGATGTTGTCGATATCGACAATATAGTTGTTGATATCGACCAATATGCGTAAATAATTTATACATACAGACCTTTTTCATCGACTGCAACTCGTGCTCAAGGAATGATCTCTCGATCCATTTCAGGAAGGAAGGAAAGATTTAAAAATGGAAAGTCCTGGTTTCTCCCCTGCAATGGCCGTTCGAGTACTACTCCTTTCCCGCCATCGAATCAGAACACTAACCCATCATCTCCTTCACCACCTAAACCCTCACATCTCTCGAATCTCTCAAAACCCCATATCTACTTCTCTTCCTGGAATTACGCTTTCTCCACAACTTAATCTCTCTTCAACCATTGCCTCAGAACCCCCCAATCCAATAGCTGAGGACGTGAACGAAATCTGCAGAGTCCTGAGCGATTTTCGCAGCCCCCACCACGACATCGAATCCGCCCTCCAACCCTTCTCCTCCAAGATCTCCACCAACTCCATCGAGCAAGTCCTCAAACGCTGCCGAAATCTCGCAGTCTCGAGCCACCGATTCTTCCTCTGGGCCTGTCACGTCCCCCGAACCCGATTAAAGAAATAACCGGATCCGGAGAGTGAATTTTAGGACTAATTAAAAATTTTGTCCTTTGGGCCCACGGATCGTAGTCCGCGGTGATGATTTAATATTTCAAACCTCATATGGTACAATAAATGTAGAGTCCAAACAACTCTAGGCATATGGAATCTCAAGCAATGAATATGAATCTCATTAAATTAAAGTTGCATGAAAGGGTAAACAGGAACTAAGAATTAAGTTATTTATTACATTGGCCATCCCAAGATACAAGGCCAATAAAATACGGAAGTCAATAATAAAAGAAAGGTTCAACGAGAGAAACAAATGAATAAAAGCATAATCTAAATGAATCCCCATGTATCTCTCTCATGCCTGGAAGTGATGACACTACTCTATGTCTTCGGCACGCCACTCTCGTTCCTCCTCAGCTGGTTGGAGATCCTCTGGGATATCCTCACCTGCCTGCTCCTCGTAGTAGTATTCACCTGATAAGGAACAAAGTCAACAACATGTTGAGCAATAGATATACAAAGCATAATAAACACGACATGCATCAAGTGTGGAATAACGACAAGTATAAGATCATATGAAAACAAGAATGCAAGACTAGGCATAAAGCGAGATTAATCAACGACAGGAACAATAAAAGGAATCCTAACAATCATCTAGCAATAACCACTATCCATACAAATGCAAAACAAGAACAAGCAAGAGGGAGACTCCGAGGATGTCCAAAGCCACCTCCCGGGGTACCAGTAACAATCCCCTTGGACTACTGATACCGTAGTCCGGCTCAAGTGGGATCGTAGCTCCCTGTCCTGAGAATAGCAGCACGGTCTTAGCCCGCTCCCAGCTATTCAACGCCATGGATGCCGTCCTACGCCGACTGCCCACCCCGACAACCGAGTAACCGGTTCGTCATTAAACCCCAAACTGCAGATGGCTATGATATGCAAATAATAACAGAGTGGTTCTGACACAAGGACAGACAAGACAAGCAAGTCTGGCTAGTTCCAAGTACAAGACCAGGTCATAGGGATTATCTTATTCAAGATATCACAAGACAAGCAACACGAGATAATCCCTTTCATCACTAGCCAGTCATGTTCATCAAAACAAGACACAGGTTCCTATGGTACACTCTAAGTCAAGTCCAAACCCTATATTCTATAAGAATTTATGTTTCATAATTGATTACGTATTTTATGTTAAGAGAGTGTACAAGGAGAATGGTAACAATGGATACAAGTCAAAGTCAAGGAGGAATTACAATCCAAATCCTAAGTAAGTGGTGTCATCCTTGTATTCCCCGTATTCTAACAGAGTACATGTGGAAATTGGATCAATGATGCTTTTAGAAAAATTCCTTGGTGTACAATCATGTTGATCATCATTAATTTCAACTCCATGTGCATTCGGTTACACTTGATCGGACCCAAGTGTAGGGTGCGATTGTAGTAATAAAACTGGTGAGACCAGGTCGATCCACATGGAGCTTTTAAAAATAAGGCTTTCCAACTTTTTCACCTGCCCAAAATAAAATCTAATTTTAGCCTAAATTTGAGAAAAATACATTCATCATTCCTACTTCAACTTAAAATTAAATACATTTAAAAAAAAAATATTCCTAAATCTAAAATGAATCACAAGTTGCTACAAAAGAATACACAAATTAGAACATCAAATTAGAAACAAGCCAAAAATAAAACTTACCAAAAATAATACTAAGAAGCAAAATTAGAAACAAAATAAACCTAAGTTAGAAACCAAATTAATCAAAACATGCTCAACAAAGATTGGTAACAAATCAAATCAATCAAGAAAAAAAAACAATCTACTTTCAAAAATTAGCATGAAAACATTACTAAATTAGTTTTCTAAATTAGAAACTAGGTTGGGCAATTAGGGTTAGTATATTTCCTTAGTTAGTGAACTGAATTAATCAACCTCCTAAAGTTAAAGACTTTCCAAATAAATAAAGATTTTGAAATCATAACAACTTTAGAATGCGTTAAGTCAATCATACCTTACATTAGAATTTCCAAATATTAAGAAGCTTCCTAAGTTAAAATGTTCAATTAAAAAAAATCAGAAAGATCTTTTATTTCTGGAAATTATCTAAATAATAAAAAAACACAAAATTAGAAACTAATCCTAAAGTTAGAAAGTTAGTAATGCAATGTATGCCATGAGATGTTAGAAAATTCTAAGGCTAGAAAACTAGTATGCAGGGCTGTTTTATGCATGATTTTTTTCTAATCTAATTCAATCTAAAACTGAGTTTAATGGCTGGATTTTGAACTACAATGATGCATGAATCAAATAAAAAAAAACGGAAGTGAAAAACGATTTAAAACGAATGAGATATGAGTGCATGAACATGAACTAAAAAAAAAAATCTGTGCAGGAATTCTGCACACAGGTGGGTCCGACCAGCCATGTTTGAGCTAATGGTTCACCAACTTTTCAAATTTATTTTTGCATGAAATTCTGGTGTTTGAAAGTACACTGATCAAACTTTAAGTTCCCCAAGTTTCATCAAAAAGTAATGTGTTTTGCTCAGGTTTTTAATTGCAAACTTTTTCACACAAAATCTGTCCTGAAATTCCTGCAACAATGTGTTGAATTGTGCACTTTATGTTGGGATCCGAATTTCCAAAAAATATTTGGCCGAAATTATTGACTCAAATCTCTGGTTTTTCTTGCTTATTCAATTTAAAACTCTAATTCCAGCAACTTAAATATATCTAAACTCCACCAATATGAAAATGCATGCAATGCTTACTAGTTTCAACCATAAACTATGCATAAAAAAAAAAATTCAAATAAACTTATAAGAAGCATAAGAAGAAAAGAAAGCAAAAAGTACTTGAATTTAAATGTGTAGTGCAAAAAAAATAAATGTGTGGTTTACATAAAATTAAATGTGTGGAATTAACAATAAATTAAATGTGTGGGAATTGCAAAAAAAAAAAAATAAATGTGTGGATTTTGAAATAAATGTAAATGTGTGATAAGTGTGCTCTTTTTTTTTATTCCCAAATCGAGTTCATAATTACTTATTCCATGCCCTTAGGATCTTGGGTTGTCAATCTAAGAACAACAACAAAGGAACCACAATTCAAGCATTAATCACATAAGAAAATTAAAAAAAAATCACACTTTTACTAATATGCAATATTTTTACATAAAAGATGGAGAATTAAAATTTCAAAAATAATTACATACTAGGATGAAAGGAACCTCTCTAGTTGAAGCATCAAGTTGGGACAAGCCTTCTTGAAAAAAGATGGGCTATGGTAGAGAAAGGAGATGGGTAGAATGGTGGAGGAAGTAAACTAGTGAGGGGGCTTTTTCCTTCATGAAAGGAGTGGACGTCCAAGGGCCTCTTTAAATAGGGTATGGGCTGCCCTATTCTTTCTCCCTAGTCCATTCTTTGTTGTAAGAATCTTCTTTACTTAGTAAGTCTTCTCCTTTCTTTTCTCCATTCTATCTTCATGCAAATGTCATATTTCCTTCTTTAGCAAATCTTCCTTAGACTTGACATTTATGAGAGATACATGAGGTGGCAAGCTCTAAGTTGGAATCAAGAGAAAATTGAATGCCCAATATGTGTAGATTCTTTCCACTTTTATCTCTTTGGAAATCTTCTTTCTTGATTTGGCCCTTCATGGATTTTCTTTGATTATCTTGAATTATCTTCAAAATTAACTTGGGATTTTGTGCTAAGAAAGTGGACCCCCCACTTGGACGCCCCACATGTGTGACCTACACATGAGCATGTGTGGGACCCTTTTTTTTCTCATTTCCTGCAAGCCAAAAAAATAGAAAAATAAATTTCACGTGAAAAGATAAATTTACTGTTAATTCACAATTGCATGACTGCGGGCCCATCTCTCATGAAATGATGAATGAATACACTTGATGATTAATTAATTTCATAAGAAAAACACGTTTGAAAAAAAATCTTTACAAAAATAAAATTAAAAATGGCAGGTTTCATGATTTGATGCAAAAATGATGGTTTTTGAGCAAATTATGCATGAATGTACTACAATGGATAAAAAATGCATAAAATCATGATATGACACAAAATGAGGCTCTCTTGGCTTGATAAGTCCTTAAACTTACCAAAAATAACCATGAAAATGTGTATTTTTAAGGACTTATCACACCCCCAACCAACGTTTTGCTAGTCTCTAGCAAAAGATGTGAATAAAATGAGGAATCCACAATGATGTAATCTATCCTAAAACTAATGAAATGCAATGAAAATTGAAATGAATGCAACGCCACTTTCGCTGGCACTCTCGACTGCATTTAGCGTATGCAGTAAGCCCTTAAACCCCTAGGTTCCCCCTAGTGGACGAGTTGTGCCTCGTGAGGGTTTGCAGTGAATTTACCCACAAAATTCTATTTTTTTTCTTTTTTTTTAATATCAATAAAGAATCCTAGTAGAAACCTAACGAAAACAAAGGAACTTTTTCAAAAGAAGATTTACAAACACCGGATATTCTCGATTCTCAAAATTTCCAAAGCAAAGGCAAATTTGAAGCTTGGTTCACAAATCCCATCTTTTAGTCCGAAATTCTCGAATTCATGCTAAATTGATCGTGCACGGTGAAATAGTGCGTATACGTAAAAACAAATAAGCTTCAAATGATCCGCCAAGATTCCCGTAAAAACAATTTTCAATCCAAAATTCTGGGCCACCTAACCTTAGCAAAGAAAAATAATATTCCTTTCAAGGAGACCATGACGGCTTTCGCATTACTGTTTTTTTTTACACACACATGTGTCTGTGCAATGCCTAGGTCGCTTAAGCTTTCTAATTAACCCATGTAACGAGCTTTAGGCCAATGACTCCCAAAACAAATGTCTTTAGGGCACTAGGTATGTAAATACCCCTACGGGCTTACTGGCTCGGGTTAAAAGGGCTCTAAACCCAACACTACACCATTTCAGGACATACGTAACGGTTTAAAACCGTTACTAAAAAAATTTGTAACGGTTTTTCTGGGTCACAGTTTGGGCGTTTCTAATCTGTTATAAACATTCCTAACGGTTATAAACCGTTACAAACACATTAATTGTAACGCTTTATTTCCGTTACTGAAATTAGTTCCTAACGGTTTTAATACTCATTTGTGTTAATAATTTTAAATAAAAAAGTAACAGTTTCGCAAGTTTTGTAACGGTATTTTACACTTAAATATTTGTAACGGTTTTGTAAACTTTGTAACGGTTTTTCGTGCCAAATTTGTGTTACTGATTCATAACATTCCTAACGTTTGTGAAATCTTTTGTAACGTTTTTTAAATGTTGCTATTCGCACAAATTAGTAACGGTTTATAACCGTTACAAAACTGTTTCATATGTAAAAAAAAATTATCCAAAACCACCCCTGAATACCGAACCTGCTGCATATATAAAAATGCCCTTTTACACGGTTCAAACATTAACAAGGAATCTCACACTTGCATCCAATCAAATAATTTAAAAGCCTATAATTAAAAAAAAAAAATGACCCCACCAATTGAAAATGAACATGAAAACGAAATAAATGAAAATGAAAACGAATATAAAAACATGTAGAAGAAAACAATGTACCTGGTACAAGACCACCACCAAGCACCTTGACAACCTCTATACCAAAGAGTCCAAACCTAAGTGCCAAATACAACAATTATCAGCATTATAAACTAAAAATTCAGATACTTAAAAAGAAGACAAACACTCATTTTCCAAAAATATTCACAAAGTGAGAGAGAGTAATGAATCCAAAAGAACTACTCAAAGCCTTTCGTACAAAAAGCCTCTCAAATTGTTAAGACATTTGCAGGCAGATTACCCAACAAAAACAATATAATGACACCATGGGACAAATCAAATGGAGTCTCAATCTCCATTCCAAGAGTCTCTATATTCTTAATATACCAAGTGTGTAAAAATTTCTAATATAAAAGATTTCTCGAAATTTCGGCATAGTCTCCCCTGTACGTGTGACATTTAATTTTTTTTTACAACCTGTTAAGTACCTGTACATGATAAAAAAACACTTCATATAAACAACCCAATGCCCCAACACACTACAAAGTCATTCACCACTACGTCACCAGTCATACACCATTCAACCTTCTCTGCTTTTAAATCATCTCCCTACCATGTTGATGTTCTGCTTTTAAATCATCTCCCTACCATGTTGATGTGTATACTATTCTGTGTATACTCTTATCAGCCCATTTGCAAGTGATTCCATTTTTCTTTGTTTTTATTAGTTCAAGATATATCCAAACACACCTGAAATGCCTAACATGTTTGATGTGTTGGCATATATGTGTTATGTTGGCATACATGTTTCAAGATACATCCAAATAACCAAGACATCCTTTTGGACTAAACACGTGATGCAAGATTCCACCAAGGCCATTTAGTCAAATTCCTAATTTAAAGCTCATGTCATTCTCATCCAATAAAACATCGAGTTCAATGAAACTGGGAAAAAAACTCAAAAAGGAAATCCAAATAAATTTATAATAACTTTGGTGAAGAAAACAATACCATTTCGGCCATAAACATTACATTCTCTACAACCTGTGGATACAAATAAGGAGAAACACAACATGAGTAATGACTTTAGCTTAAATGAAGACTCAACAATATTAGGAACCCCCTTAAAAGTAACTGTGTCACACAATGCAAAACAAGTTTCGGCTAGCCTCCTTTCCAAAGTCTCTCCATGCAATTAATTTAGTTGTTTAGTAGTATAAAACAAGATTAATGATCAGTTGTTGAAGCAAAACCAGGCACTTTGAAAAGATACAGCATCAAAAACACTTTCCAATCCTACTCGCTTTAGAATTCATGGCTCATATCAAGTAGCATAAGAATATTCAGCCACTGCAAGTTGGAAAATTGCAATGCCGCACTCCACGGTTGTCAGTCTCGCATACAAATCAGAAAAGAAACTGTGCAAATAATAGCCAAGTCCATATCTCTACTTCTGATTCTATATTTTAGTAGCATTTGTACAATTTATATAGATCATAGCTCTATTAATATTTACATTTTTTTTATTAGAACAACTATAATTTTCATTGTATACTAACTCTTTAAGATCTATTCATATACATTTATGGGGGTGTTGGTATAGTTTTTTAGTATCTGTTAATAACATCAACATCCATGCTGCCTAAAAGTAACACTTGTAAGTTGTAATGACATTTCTAAACAAGTCTAACTTTGGTCATCACCACAAAAGGACCATAAACAAAAGAACTGAATAAAATCTAAAAACAGTCTGCTCAATCTCATCATACTCTTTTGACTATAAACACACCAAGAAGAATAATCAAGAAAGCAAATTGACATTAGAACCAACAAAATATCTCAACCCACAACTCAATTGAAGTTTCTAAATAAAGCACTAAAAAATCATTAAAAACATACACAACACAGATGCAATTAGTAGGAAGCAAATCAAACAGAAAGAAAAGATGACACAGATCTATTTAGTCTGTTGAACAATCATTTTGCATCATACATGTACCTTGTACCAAATCTTACTAATCCCCAATAATAAGATACACATAGTGATATCTAACCAAGAAGACCCAGGGACATACCTACAAGGTTTTCATCAATAGAATAAAAGAAAAAGGCAGCAAATATATCTAATCAAGCAACATTATACTAGGACATTAAGAAGAAACCATACTCACAGGGTTTCCATTGGCATATACTTTCTGACCAACAAGTAAATCTGCAGAGATACCAACAGGTATGGCTCTTAGTTTCTCTTCAGGCACATACACGCAACACAGCCACATCCTTATCTTGGTCAAATCCAACAACTCTCGCATATGTTGATTGATCAGAAAGAGTGACCCTGTACAACACCAAGCACCATTTTCAACCCAAACAGATCATGCATTTATACTAATATTAGTGCATAAACACCTTCATGATTCATATTTATGTTTTCACTTCAAACACCAAGTTCACTGAGTACTTAGACAAGATAAAATGGGACAAAGAAAGCCAACGGATCTATGTAGTGCAGTTAGAGATTTCGACTGAACAAGTGAACAAAAATCATAAATTCAAATCACAACTCTAAATCTATAAAAGTAGCAACAAAATGTAATAAATTCAAATAGTTCACTTAGCGGTCGCTATTCTCGCCTAGCCTAGACCATGTGATTTGATCTAGTAAGCATTGGATTGTAGGAGTCAAAGCGGAATTGTAAGATTTACTAGTATGAAAGTGTGGAAATCTTTATATAAATGCAAGTAATTTTTCATGTGTTCTGATACTAATCATGAGATTGGCATCCCAAATCCTAGGATTTTAACAACTAGAATCTTGCTTCCTTGAACCAATGTTTTAGGGACCTAAAGTATAAAGTAAGAAGCATGTGGGACTGGAACTTGATCATTGGAGACATATGGGACTATAGCGGGACTCATAAAGGGAACATTAAGCTTGTGTTCTATATGAAGTAAGGCAAACCCAGGCCTAGATTCATATTATCACTTTCTGAGAGATTCAGTGTGTACATCATCTTTTGAGTCACTTTATGGCCAAACCAGTTACTTGGAAAACCAAGTTCTCGACCATTATGAGAAAATGAAGATGCTTAAGCACACAAAATGCATCACTATCCTTTGAAAATAGTAACCATACTAGAAAACCCAAAATGGCATGTGGCAAAACAATTAATGATCACCTAAAGTTAGTGACATATAGTTGCATCAGTAATGTATTAATTTTCAATATAAATGCCACCAACTTTGACTATATAAAGGATCTTTCTAGAAAACAAAGAAAATTGTGTTTGGTTGGTTCTTTCCAATTTGGATGCTAACTCAATGAATTTGCTCCACAAACAAGGCTTAGCCCAAGGGCCCATCTCAGGATTATCTTTTTATTTCCCTGCTCTTTTCTCCTTCTCTGCTTCTCTCTTTCTCTTCTTCAATGTAGTTAACATCCAGCAGTGTACATTACAGATTCAATATGAGCAAAGGCCATCATCGTAATAATTCATATATATCCCAGCACTATATGTATATGTACTATGATACTAATTACTATCCTGGAAAAGTGGCATACCATTAAATAACATATAGTGCAGATGACATGCTTCTATGGAACATAAATCTTAATATTATGTTGCGGCATAAATAAAAAATGAGCTTAGTAATAGGCTTTAGCTCCATTCCTATTGATGTTCTACATAAACTATTTTTCGCAAGGTACTCCGAAAGAAAGAAGACAGACCAAAAAAGAATTGGTTCATCACCAGTTTGTCCATTTATGGTAACACACTAACACTCCATCCTAGAGTGAATTTTACACAAAATATGCCTTGCATAATTGATGTGTCTAAATTTCCTAATACATATGTGATACATCATTGAATGCTTTGAAACTTTTACTTCACTGTTGTATGAAAGGAGTTGTGACATTCCCTAAATAGATGATATACTATTGACTGCAACCTTTTTTTAGCTTACTATGAAAGTTTGCCTCTTGATAACCCATCAAATGGTATCTCCTATAAGAACAAAAGTCCAACAATCTGGGTGGGGACTTGGAATTTCAGTTCATTGAACCTTTCATTCCTTCTTAACACTTTCTTCTAGTATCCTACTTTAGAAACAACAATCTAGTGCTCATAAATAAAATTACTCGTGAATCTACAGTATTCTAACATAAAGACAACAAATGGAATAGTAAAATGCATTTATGCACGCAAGTTTGCTATATACCAATCATCATAGCATATTGCAATTGTCACATAATTCTACCATCAGCCAGTAAATAACAATGCTAAAGTATCATTAGGTACTGAGACTCAAAATAGCAAGTACCTCTGTGCATCTAAAGATGTTGACACAGCAGCTTCAATGACAGAACTTGCCTCTTGAACACCATTGATGTCTGGAACAGCTAAACCATGTAGAAATGGTGACAGAAGTGGATCAGGCATAGAATCAGCTGTATTTCTCCTTCTATTTGTAGATGCAACTCCATCTCCAACAAAAGAGCCCGCTTTTCGCAGTCCTTTGCCCAGCATTGCTGAACGATTTGTCCATTGACCCGGTCTTTGAGATTTCCTCCCCTGTAAAGTTCGCAATGCACAAAGAGTTAAATATAGAAACTCAGTTAAAAATTCCACACACACAACAACAACAACAACAACAATAATAATAAACTCACTCTTACCTTGAGCATATGAGCATGCTGTACTATAAAATGCCCAATCATGTCCCTTCCTAAATTCTCTGCACAAACAGGAAATACCTGCAAATAATAATTCAAAAGCAATGAATTCAACAGTGACGCTAGGATCTCTAATCTTAAGTCCATGTTTGATGGATGGAAGTACATCTACAATGAGTTTCATGGGAAACCAAGTTCAAATTTGGACAGTATGAGTGCAATCTATATTGGGATCCTGGGGAAGTGTTTGCTGGTGTTTGGGGTGGTGTAGGGGGTGGAGGGAAGGGATGACGCTCGGCGGAGCTTATCAGTAAGTTGCACATCTAGGAAAAAAAATGAATTAATGGGGTTTGGGAGGAATGTGGTCGCAGACAAAGTTTGTAAAGTAAACTTAAGGATAGGGAAAATGTCCCCCACAAAAACTTCAGATCTTTTTGCCACTTTTTAAGGAGCAAGAGACTATACTTTTCATCATTCTTCTCCAGTTAGGAGAATTTCCTCTTTACATTAGTGACTACAACTTGAACATAGAAGTTTAACAATCTTTTCCTGTTAAGGATCCTAGAGGAATTCATTTAATCTGATCAAATAGTCTAGCCTCGAATGACTCATCACTTTCCTGTTCCTTCAGTTTTTATGTTAATATATGTAACGTAGTGGAATCTCAAGACAAGTATTGAAAGCATGTCATTCAGATTTCTAATTTTTAACACTGTTATCTATAAGAAGCTTTAACAGAACCAGGATTACTGCATACATAGAACTGAAGGGAAACATGAACTCTATTTCTCTTTTCCCATTGGTAGTCTTTCAGTCATGGTGATTAGGTAGAGTTTTCCATTATATGGTTTTGAGAACTTATTTTGTTTTCAACTCATTACATTGGTCCACATCTCAAGAATGTAGAATTCAATGTATAGCAGCGGATAGAAGGTTTGGACTTGTCTGTCATCTAGACATGTTTCAACAGGCTCAAACTAATATACTACAAATGCATAACCTGTTTCAAAATTTTAGAATCTCCTAGTTTGGAATTTGTGAAGTACCAAATTAAGTCTGTTTGAGCTTTTGCTCAGGTTTGTTATAAGGAGTATCATAGTAGTAGTAAAGATGATTGCCAATTAGCATAATCATTTTTTTCCTGTATTTTTCAATGTCAATGTCAATGTATTTGCTACTAAAAGCCAATCATCTGATAGAAAAGAACCATAAGCAAAGAAGTACTTCCAACCACAAATGATTAATCTACATCGATGCATTTTTTGGCACATATATAGCATATCTAACTTAAAATGATCAAGAATGTTGAAGTATAGCTTGGATGACACAATTGACAACTAATCAAATACAAATGAATAAGACTAGTGGTCAGATTAAAAAAAAATAAAAAAACTAAGTACAAGGAAACAAAAAACAAAAACAAAAACAAAATAAAAAAACTAGTTACCTGCTTATATTTCTTGTACATTCGCTTGGTTACTATATTCTTGGATTCATTAAAAAATGTGGGAACTTCTATTCTTTTAAATCATCTCCTCCCTGCCACAGCCCCTGCACGCTACCAAATTGAAAAATCACCCCAATATATAACACTCCAATACAGAACCTGATATACATCATACCTTTCATCCGAGTCAAAAGTTGGTTTTGACTCCGCAATTTGTTATCTATTTTTTTCTTATTCTAGGGGATCAAATACAAATAAGAAAAAAGAAAGGAAACATATAGGCACATATAAAGCTGTAATGAGGAAAACAATTAGTGTAAATGAGGAAAACAATTAGGAGAACATCCAAAACATGTACATTTTCAGGTGTCACAATTCCACACAGATCTTTCCCTATTTGACCTAGATGGAAAAGAAGTAATGAGGAAAACAATTATTGTAAATGACCCATTGAGATATGGTGGAATTACAATATATCAGATGGACTAGAGTAGGTAGAAACCACACAGAGAACATTATTCAATATCTTGAACTTTAGATGGAAAAGACAAAAGTAGATATTACAAAGAAGATTGGAAATATTAAAGGAATTATAAATTTGCATGATATAAAAGAGTGATACATAATCTCAAAAGAGGAAAAAGAAGTAAATGGGGAATGCACAGTAAGCATCAGAATACAGTTTTTTATGCATAACGTGACACTTACTCCTTGACTTTATGCATAACGTGACACTTACTCTAGTAAGCATCAGAATACAGTTTTTTATGCATAACGTGACACTAACTCCTTGACTTTATGCATAACGTGACACTTACTCTAGTCTTTCGCTCTATCCCTCTTGCAAACAAATAGCCCCAAAGGAAAAAAGGAATTAGATGTTCCAACAAAACTTGGAAAAAAAGGGGGACATGGGTTTACTTTATATTTTTCCATTTGGTCAGGCCCACCCGATTATCACCTGTTTTATCATCCTTCCTCAGCTAACTCCATTTGGCCAATCAATACCCACTGACCATTCAGATCAATACTCATTCAGATCAAACTTTGCCACATGTCTTTTACCGGTTAACAATTAAACAAACAAAGCCTACCATAAATAAACAAAGATTGCCTCACTTCTTAAATAATTGTGATTGTCCAACACCCAATATTAGACATGATGATACAGAGTACAGGGAAAAATCTCTTAATTAATTTATTCACTTTTTTCAATACTATTTCTTTGGTTCTGATGGACATGGCCTATATCCTATTTACTGATCAAGTTTTACAAATGAAGGAATGAAAGAGGTGGGCTTTCTTTGGTTCTCAAATCTCAATGTGTTGGTTTTTTCAAGATCCTCTTATCTAACACGTACCTCATTTTATGCCCAATATCAGGCTTGTATGTCCAAGTTGCATAGACTATGACTGTAAAAAAGCCCACCTCTTTGCCCCATTCTATCTTGGCCTCATAGCCACATCTGATCACATGGATGGCTTCTTTCAGCAACATTGTTGTATTTGTTGACTGTTCTATCCTGTTCCATGAAGGTGGGTGCAATAAAGACTAGAGAATGAACAAATCGTTTCTCCAAGCTTTTCTGTTACATTAGCAGCAACCTTCGTCTTCATAACCTAGACACAAAAGAAATGAAGTTAGCTTTATTTATGTCTTCTCTCTCTCACACACACAACCCAATGGGTGGAGAAGAGTGACATCTCAGTATGTTTTTAGCTTTGTACCAAATGATGAGAACCATTCCAACTTCCAACAATGGATGTCCATTCAACATCAAATAATAATAGTCCCAAGAGGCAATGGGAGGTTGATACAAGGATAGCAACAAAAGTAGAAAACAAGCCAACCATAATAAAATAGGAAATTGTGTAGCTACAGAAGACCATCACATGATCATAACTAAAATTTCAGTAGGATAAACAGATAAAGTTTTTCTAAAACTTAAAGGAGCATCAATAAGCAACATGAAAAAACATAAAGAAGATGCCAACATCACCAGGCTGACACGTCCAAAGATTCTTAATCTATCTGAAATATCTGAAGCAGCAATGTGCGCTTAAGAAAATAGGTTTTCTTTTTCCATTTTGCATAACCTTGTGGTTGAACATAGGGGCATTTTAATAATTTAATACAGTATAACTATCAGAATCACCTTGAACTTCATAGCAGATTCCACACCTTTTTCCGGATAAAAATAAGAGTGAGCACCGTCCAACTGTGTTGCGACCCTTGTCACAGATTCTAGTGAGAATCTTCTTCCTTTTGCTTCATCTTCCTTTCATTAGTTACAAAGTTCTTGTAGATGGAACTTGTAGCAAAGTTTTGGGTTAGATTCAGCTGGAGTTTGTCTAGTTGCTGACTTGCTGCTCTAAAATTCAGACATGCAAGTGTTAGTGGTTTCTCTGAATTCCTATCTATGTTAATGATACTAGCAGCAACTCTTGGACACCAGCAACAAGACTGCAGTGATGTTGGTTGTGTGACAAACTTAATAAATCTGGATTTAAAAAAAAAACTAGAAAACACTCTAAATAAAAAAGAATTGGATGGAAATAATTGGTGGAATATAGATTTCTCTTTTAGAAGTCCCGGATGACTATCAAAGTGAAAGTGCTAAAGCTTACAAAATATTTGCAAGCCTGTTTCGTACTAATCCCCATCACTGTCCTTCCATGAATCCACCTATAAGATGAAAGATCAAATTAATTGATTAAATTTTGAATTGTTGTTCTAAATTCATCATAGAATCACAACTACTAGAATGTTATATGATTTCAGAGAACCCATAGAGAATCAAATTTTACCATAAAGGAAGACATACTAGCCAAACCTACCAATTGGTGAGAAACGTAAGTATCAAAGAAGAACAACATTTAACATATATGAGACAGTGCATATGGCCTAGGAAATCAACAATCCACTAATATGAAGATCCATAATAAGGAGGATCAAACAGGACCCACACGTAAAATGGGTCAGGCCTAAGCATATATACAGGACCCACACATAAACTGGGTTATGCACTGATGCACACTACATCCAGATTTAGACTTAGAATATATTGGATTGGATATGTACCCACTATACCCTACATTAATTCATGTTCCCCACCTGGCCTCATACTCAAATCTTATCTCATGATCTTAATATTAGCTTGATCTTATAAAAGAAATACATAATCATGTTTTACTATTGATTGATATACACATGTACATTACTTCAACCTGCGACGGGTACTATCAACTAAAAAAATTGTGAGAAAGTCACAATGATAATGGAATAAGATAATAATAAATAATCTCCTAAAAATGATGTTGCAACAATAATGTCATAACTCCTTCCTTATTCAAATCACCTCATGGGCAATTAATTACCTTTACATTTCTAAACCAAGAATTTCCCATGAATTGTGCCATGAAATTGGGAAACATTGACCCTACTAAAGTCGTATCTGTGGTCCATTATTTTCGATAATCATATTAGCTTTTGAAATCTTAAACTTCCGAGAAATAATTCAGGTGAGGAACACAAGGGTCTACCCCAAAACATTGAGATTTACAAGTCCTGAAATTGTGGGTTATGATTCAATTTCAATGATAGAGTACGTATCTAATCAGCTGGACCCAAGAAAAAAATCCACCAAGACCAGCTTATAAGCAGTCAAGCTTATAATTCTTTCTTCCAAAAAAATCTTTCTTTGATTAAAAAAAAAAACTTTGATTGGGAAGAAGAACACAGTAATGAAACGTATCAAGATCCACCAACTAATGAATTCAGAGGAAGAAAAACATGAAAATCAAAGGCCGTTCAAACAAAACAATCAGAAAGAAGCACTTACCATCTTCACCGCGACAATCTTCTAATTGAAAACAGGGGAAAAAGAGAAAGAGGGAATTGGAGCTAACTGAGAAAGGAGGAGCTTAAAATACAAAAACAAGCATGAGAAACCCTAGAAATTAGAGAGTTTGAATGAGAAAAGATGAGACCTTTGAGCTTCAAAAGGCTGCCGTTACTGGATTCCATGAGTGATGAGACCTTTGAGCTTCAAACGGCTTCGAAATGCTTCAAATCATCCATTAAAACTCAGATATCAGTAAACTAATTCAAACTAAACAACAATCTCAACAACAAAGTGAGATCAAGAAGGAGAATCAAACCAGAATTCTTGATCAGTCGATTGATGTTTGGATGCGTCGATCGAAGAACCACAAATCCCCAAAAATGAAAGAAGGGCCTAGAGAGAGATCGAAAAAAACCGATTGGATCTCTTCAATGGCGACTTCAAAGAGAACAAGACTCCATGACCGATTCGCTTGGAGAGAGAGGGGGGAGAGAACGAGAGAGAGCATCAGCGCGATGGACGAGGGTGGCTGCCTCTGAGATGGGTCTGCGCAGGGGGATGCGAGATGGAGAGAGAGAGGGCCAAGAGCGAGAGGGAGAGGAGGAGATGTTGCTGCGCTTGGTTTTGGTGTGAGAGAGAGGGAGATGTTAAAAGGGCTTTAGCAGGGAGCGGGAGCAGGGCGGCAACAGGGAAAAAAAGGGGAGAAGGAAAAAGTGGGTTTCGGGCGCATTTTTGCTCCCGCCGAAAGTATTTTTTAGCAGTGTATTAACGCTTACTTACCGTAACAAATTAATTAGTAAATCGAGTAAAATTAATGTAACACTTTAAAATCAATATTAACGCCCATAAAACGTTAGGAAACTAGTTACATTTAAAAACCGTTACTTATCAAAAACCTTGAGCGTTACTAGTATCCTATTTTGGTGTAGTGCTAGTCACACAACTTTTTATTCTTTTCAAGACTAAACACTTTTTTTTTTTTACTGTCCCCAACAATAGGCAGCCCTTTTCATGTGCCCGAATTAATTCACTAGCTCTGTGGCCAACAAAACCAGATGAACCAGGAAACTGTGAAATTAAGGGTCAGTTGTCCATCATATTTTCAATCCAATCGTCAAAGAAAAACGGAAATCATGGCTTGGCATTCAAAAACTTTGAAAACATATACAGACTGTGTGAAAGTGAGGGATCAGAATTCAGCACTTTTCCAAAAATCCTTTCCATAAATAAAATAGTAAACCATTGATCTCTTTTGTTTTGCCCAAAGCACTAAAAATTCCAAAGTCCAAGGTATCTTTGTTTCATAAAATTTCTCTCGAAACTTTCCCTTTTATTTTATTTCAAAACCTTAAAAATAAAAAAGCATTATTTTTTTTTCATTTTTTTTCTTTTCCTTTGTAGAATCAACCAAAAAGAATGTAAAACTTTTGTCTAAAGATGAACAAGTGTGCTTGTTCCCATCCCCCAACCTAGCATGAACATCGTCCTCGATGTGTGAATGAATGAGAAGCATTGAGGTATATGAGACATGAGGAGTATAAAGTAAGAGATGGTCAAGTGTAGAAAGCACCTGGGATGTGTTTGCGATGCTCCCTGTCCAAGGTTAGACAATATAACAAAAGAACAAAAGAAAACTTAAACTACTAAGTATACAAATTGTACACAGTAATGGGCCACTGTCAGATCCAGGGCTAGCTAATCCTGGTAGGCAGGATCAACAAGAGGAATTTCTTCCTCATCAGCTGGTGCAATTTCCAAGAATGGCTTTAATCTTTGGCCATTGACTTTGAACGTCTGGCCATCCTTAGGGTCATAAATCTCAACAGCACCGTACGGAAACACTTCTTTTACAATGAATGGTCCAGTCCAACGAGAGGTAAGTTTGCCAGGAAATAATTGAAGCCTAGAATTATAAAGGAGGACCTTCTGCTCAAGGTGAAAGGATTTTCGCAGAATGTTTTTATCAAGAAAGATCTTGGTCCTCTCTTTATAAATTCTTGAGTTTGCATAGGCTTCCCTGCGCAAGTCATCCAATTCATTTAATTGCAGTTTCCTCTTGTTCCCAGCTTTATCCATATCAAAGTTAAACTGCTTAATGGCCCAGTAAGCTTTGTGTTCCAGTTCCACCGGGAGGTGGCATGCTTTCCCATAGATGAGCCGGTAGGAAGACATTCCGATTGGAGTCTTAAAAGCAGTCCGGTAAGCCCATAAAGTATCATTCAATCTCATTGACCAATCTTTCCTATTAGGGCTTACTGTAGTCTCCAATATTCTTTTAATTTCTCGATTCGACACTTCCACTTGCCCACTCGTCTGTGGGTGATAAGGGGTAGACACTTTATGGGCGATCCCATATTGTTTCATCAGGGCTTCAAATGCCCGATTGCAAAAGTGCAAACCCCCATCACTAATGATGGCTCGTGGAGTACCAAAACGAGAAAATATATTTTCTTTCAGAAATTTCTGGACTATTTTAGAATCATTCTCCCGGCAGGGAATAGCCTCTATCCACTTGACACATAATCCACAGCCACTAAGATATAGATATAACCAAAACTCGAAGGAAATGGACCCATAAAATCTATGCCCCATACATCAAAAAGCTCAACTACCAGAATGGGATTTAGTGGCATCATGTTTCTTTTGGAAATTTTGCCTAACTTCTGGCAGCGATCACATGCTTTGCAAAAATTGTAAACATCCTTATACAATGTGGGCCAATAGAAACCACTTTGAAGAATCTTATGAATTGTCTTTTTACTTGAAAAGTGGCCCCCACATGCCTGTGTATGAGAAAAGGAGATGACACTGTGTATCTCATTATCCGGCACGCATCTCCTAATTATTTGGTCTGGGCAGTATTTAAACAGATATGGATCATCCCAGAAAAAATATCGAACCTGAGAAAAAAAAGAATTCCTATCTTGCTTGGTCCAATGGTCAGGAGTGTTGCCCGTAGCAGGATAGTTTGCAATATCAGCGTACCAAGGGGATTGATGTACCGCAAAAAGATGTTCATCCGGGAAACTGTCCCGGATCGGTGTCGGTTCAATGGTGTCGGAAAGAACCAGCCTAGATAGATGATCAGCCACGACATTCTCTACTCCCTTCTTATCCTTAATTTCTAAGTTAAATTCTTGGAGTAGGAGGATCCATCTAATGAGTCTGGGCTTAGCATCCTTCTTTGAGAGAAGGTACTTTAGCGCAGAGTGATCAGTGAAGACAATAATCTTGGATCCAATCAAGTAGGACCGAAACTTGTCAAGTGCAAAGACCACTGCCAGCAATCCTTTCTCAGTGGTTGAATAGTTGATCTGTGCACTATTCAAGCTCCTACTTGCATAAGAAATTACGAAAGGTTTCTTATCCTTACGTTGCCCCAAGACAGCCCCAACCGCATAATCGCTGGCATCACACATAATCTCAAAGGGCAAAGTCCAATCTGGAGGCTGCATAATCGGTGCGGACGTCAACATGCTTTTCAATTTATCAAATGCTTCTTTGCATGCCTCAGTCCAGTTAAATTCCACCTCTTTGGAAAGCAGGTTACAGAGAGGTCTGGATATGGAACTGAAGTCTTTGATAAACCTCCTGTAAAAGCCTGCATGCCCTAAAAAGGATCTGATATCTCGTACGGTTTTGGGCGTGGGCAAATGTCACGCCCCGAGCCCGAGATTTCACACATCCCGAGGCGCGACACACGCCCGCGTGGAAATTCGAGTCAAACTCATTGACTCTAGGTCCCCACGTACGGAATTTACCCACAGGATATCACGTGTGAGGTTTATATTTCTCAACATGCCTGTATAATTTGTCAAATAGATATCCAATTAAAACAACATAATCATCAAGATATAGAGCATAAGGGTCCATGAGCATAGATTTAAAAGTTCAAGTTTAAGAGATAGAAGAGAAGAAGTAAGTTAGTTAAGTTTACAATCCAAAAGACTAACAAGTTTATAAACTACTACAAAATATGTGGCAATCCTAGCCACGGTCAGTGGGTCATTTAACGTCTAATCTCCACGTACGGATGTCTAGAAAACATCATCGGGAGTCCACTCTGCTACGTTGTGCGGAGGTTCCTCTTCCTCAAGGATCTCCGGGGTAATGGCGTCGACATATTCACCTGTAACGCCAAGTGTAGCACCATTAGACTAAGCTAAGCAAGGCAAACATATACAGTCCATATAACATGTATCAAATGAATAGTCAGACAGGTATAAATCATAAGAGATGAAGGAATAATCACTAGGCATATCAGTGCATGAATTTAGCATGAGACATACGAGTCATTGATAACAGGTAAACATATTAACAATCTAGTTGGCACAACCACATAAGCTATGTTCTCTCAAGTTAATCATATAACATGAAATAAAATGAGAGCAGAATATCAGGACAGGACAGGGCGGTGCTACTAGGAGACAGAGGTACCCAGAATTCTCCATCGTAGACCTAGGGTGCCGGTAAACCCTCAGAATATATTCCCATCTGCAGAGGGCCAGAAGTTTACTAAACCCACACTTAGCCGGGTCCGACTTAGATAGGGTCGTAGCTAAGTGGTGCCGACTCATAGAGTACAATATACATACAACAGGGCAGGTGCAGGACAGTATAATCAGATACAGGACATATAAATAACAAATCGGGACTTACTGAAATATGCTGAACAAATACAGAAATAGATATAACACAGCAGATGTGTAACAGAAAATACATAACTAAACAGAAGTATGATCAAGTCATACTAGAATACTGGAAACGAAATGCAATGCATGTACATACAGATCATATACGGAGTCAAGATGTAATTCAAGCCAAGCCTACGGTCTTGGGAACACATGTGGTCTTCACCGTCCAACTCAGGGTAGTATTAAGAGTTCGACATTATCGGGCTACGAGGACCCCCTTGGTATTACATAATTTGGATGTCGAATCCCTTAATAGAACACATTTGGCACGGTTACAATCCGAAGAACACAATGCCCCTTTTGTGGGTACGGGTGCTCAATCCATATCCACAATTAAACAAACCCAATGGTCATGATAAAAGTCCAGGGTGCACATCCTACAAGTCCATCTATCAGGCCAATCAACTAGATCAAGCTACGGTTCAACGTCCGGCTCATGGAGACGTCCATTTGTCACAATTATATAGAATCCAACATATAATCTTTTCCAAGGCTCAAATCAAATAAAATCACTTTTTGTTGGGTTCTACACATCATGAGCTTTCCAACGGTATGTAGATCTCCAAAAACGGACTTACGGTTGAAAAGTTATGGTCATTGGAAAATCTGCATACTGCAAGTATCAGGTTCGCTTGAGCGACTAGATGTTCGCTCGAGCGGACCCGAGACAGAGAGCTGTTCGCTCGAGCGGACCAAAGTTCGCTCGAGCGAACTCTCCCAGAGAGCTCTTCGCTCGAGCGTGCACTCACGCTCGCTCGAGCGAACTGTCAAATCCTGGGTTCCGAAAATCTGAACTTCTTGATTTCTCTCAAGCTATTCAAGGCATTCATTCCAGGTTTTACACACTACACAAGGGTGTCCTTGAGCTTCCAAAATGCTCATAAAAACCATCAATAAACCATATTACATTAACAAGAAGAAATCATTCACAAAATCCATTTTTTGAGCAAGAAATGGGTATCTAAGCAAGATTGATCACATTCAAGAGACAAACAAGGAATCATGCATACAAATGTATAAGTTTAACTTGCCTTGGTGCTTTGAAAGCTAGCTCTCACACTCCAAATCCCTTCTAATCAAGAATCCCCAAAATGCAAGCTCAAATGCCCTAAAATGGTGAAAAACGAAATGGAAGAAATGAATGAGGAAGAAGATGATGCATGCACGAATTTAGGACATTCTTACACTAATATGAAGCAAGAGAAAGGAAATGGAAGATGAAACTTACCAAGAGTAAGAAAATGTAGAGATGGTTGAGGTTCTTGAGCTTAGAAAATGTAGCCCTTAGCAAATGAGATGGAGAAGATGAAGTGGTGGCTGGCTTCTTCACATGCAAGGAGTCTTGGTTGATTGCTTGAGATGAGGAAGGAAGAAATGAAGAAGAAGAGTAGAGAGGGTTCAGCTGGAGATGAAGAAAGAAGGAAGAAGAAAGGAGTATTAGCTGAAATGGGTTTTAACCCAATTTTTATCCTGCACTTGCATGCAAGTCCACAAAAAGGACTGGAATTTCAAGAAAGGGCTTGGACTGATTAAGTGGGCTGGAAATGGGCCTAAATGGATCCGAATTTGATGGGTCAAGGCATGAAAGTTGAGGCCCATGGAATGCTCTATGCAATGCATTAAAACCCAAAAATTTCTAAATACACACAAGAGCCCAAAATACTCCAAAAGTCATAATCTACCTAGTAAGTGGTCAAACCCCACTAATTCTACCTAATCAAGTCCAATCAAGATCAAAACATCCATTAAGCAATTAACCTAAATTAATTAACTCTAAAACGAGATTAAGGCGGGTTGGGGTGTTACAGCAAATCGACGATCAAATCTATTTTGGACTTGTCGACTTCCAATCCTCTTTCCGACACAATGTGACTAAGGACAATTCCCTAGCGAACCATGAAATGAAACTTTTTCCAATTTAGCACAAGGTTCTTTTCTTCGCATCTAGTGAGGACATTTTCTAGGTTGCTCAAACAGTCCTCAAATGAATCACCAAACACAGAGAAATCGTCCATGAAGACCTCCAAAATTCGCTCCACCATATCGCTGAAAATACTCAGCATACATCTTTGAAATGTTGCAGGAGCATTACATAACCCAAAAGGCATTCGCCGGTAGGCGAAAGTACCGAAAGGACATGTAAATGTGGTTTTCTCATGGTCTTCCGGGGCGATTTCAATCTGGTTATACCTGGAATATCCATCTAGAAAACAATAATAATGGTGGCCAGCTACCCTTTCCAAAATCTGATCCATGAAGGGTAGAGGGAAGTGATCCTTACGTATGACTGCATTTAATTTTCTGTAGTCTATGCAAACCCTCCACCCTGTGGGTACTCGGGTGGGGACAAGTTCATCTTGAGCGTTCTTGACTACAGTAACGCCGGCTTTTTTCGGGACGACCTGGGTAGGGCTAACCCATTGACTATCTGAGATTGGATAGATGATACCCACGTCCAGGAGTTTAAGCACCTCAGCCCGTACTATTTCTTGCATGGTAGGATTGAGCCGGCGTTGCATCTGTCTACATGGTTTAGCATCTTCTTCAAGGTAAAGGGTCAATTCCCTTAATATCTGCCACATTCCAGGCAATTGCACTTCTATGCTGTTTGAGTATTTTCAACAGTTGGACCTCTTGGTCCTCTGTAAGAAGTGAAGAAATAACCACAGGATATGTTTTTTCATCCCCAAGGTAAGCATATCGCAGGTTCGATGGGAGGGGCTTCAACTCAGGCTTGGGCGGATTCCCTTGAGATGGAAGAGTTGGCATACCAGATGGTACAAGCTCCTCAAAATGGGGTTTCCATACTGCATGGGCATCCTCAACAGTGTCATCTTGAAAGTCCTCAAGATAGCCCATGTCCTCTCCAGTCAAAAGTAGCGCAACATGGGAGTTAATGCACTCCTCAAGATCATCCACAACCATTGTATCAATAAAATCTACATCATAGTAGTCAGTTTCGCAATCCCTCGGTTGTTTGCACATTTGAAAGATATCAAGGTCCAAGGTCATGTTCCCGAATGACAATTTGAGCCTTCCACTCCGGCAATTGATTAGTGCGTTAGAAGTGGCCACTAATGGTCTTCCCAGAATTACTGAAATTTCACCACTTTCATTCCGTACTGGCTCAGTATCCAGCACGTAAAAATCCACTGGGAAGTAAAAGTGCTCAATCTGTACCAAAATATCTTCTATTACCCCTCTCGGTTTCTTAACAGATCGATCGGCGAGTTGAAGAGTAGTTCTGGTTGGTTTTAACTCGCCAAGCCCCAGTTGCTCATAAACTGAGTAAGGTAATAGATTTACACTTGCTCCAAGGTCTAGCAAAGCTTGACCTATCCGGTGGTTTCCAATAACACATGAGATGGTGGGGCATCCCGGATCTTTGTATTTGTGAGGAGTGGTCTGAGTCAGGTATGCACTTACATGCTCAGTGAGAAATGCTTTCTTTGGAACATGAACCCTACGCTTAGCAGTGCAAATATCTTTCAAGAATTTAGCGTAGGTGGGGACCTGTTTAATGGCATCCAGCAGAGGAATATTGATCCTGACTTCTTTTAAAACATCCAAAATCTCTTGGTTTGGGATCTTTTGTCTGGGATGGGTTAACCTTAGAGGGAAAGGGGCAACGGGTTTGATAGTCATGGGGTCAGGACCTTTTTCAATATCAACAACAGTCTTTGCATTAGTGCTATCCTTTTCTTTTTCAATTTTCTCATTCGAATCCGAGGAGACATGTTGTTTATGTTTTTTCGGAATATCTTGAAGTTATTTTGCCACTTCGTAAAGTGACTGCCTGAACATGATCCTGATAATTAGGGTTAGTTACGTCGGACACTTCAAACTGGCCTTTAGGGTTTGGCAAGGGTTGGGCTGGAAAGGTTCCTTTCCCCTGACCTTGAAGGCTACGTTTGATTTGCTCGACAGATGTTTCTAACCTTTGAATAGCCTGTTGATTGTTCTGAATAGCCTGCTGGTTATTCTGAATAATCTGTTGATTATTATGCAAGCTCTGCATAAACTGCTGCTGAGATTGTATCAGTGTATTGAGTGATTCCTCCAATGACCTATTCTGGGCCTGTGGTGCATAAGATGTATTATGCTGTGGATTCACATATGCACCAGAATTTGATGGTCTTTGGGGATTATACTCAGGAGTAGCATTTGGTCCGTTCCTCCAGTTAAAATTTGGGTGGTTCCGCCACGAAGGATTGTACGTGTTCCCCATGGTATTTGTATCGAACGACTTTTGAAAAGTATTCAAAGCGTTAGCCTGTTCCTGAATTGCTTCTTGTAAGGCAGGTCCAGTTGGACAATCTACCGACATATGATTTTTGGAAGCACAAATACCACAAACCATGACTGCATCCTTGTTCTTTCCAAGTTTCAAGGTTTCGACTTCTCTCGTGAGTGCTGTAAGTTTGGCTTGAATGTCTATCTGATTATTCACATGTTATAGACCTCCACTCTTAGACTGATTCAATCCCCTGGAATGATCTACCCCCTCAGAGGAAGCCCATTTTTGTGCATTTTCTGCCATTAATTCCAAAAATGCCCATGCTTCATCTGGTGTTTTTTGGTCGAATTGACCATTGCACATCATCTCAATGAATTGACGTGTCTCAAGAGTGAGGTTTTCAATGAAGATCTCAATGAGACGGTGTGTTTCATACCCATGATGTGGACATGCAAGGATCAACTCGTTGAACCGTTCCCAACACTTAAAGTAGGGCTCTTTCTGATTTTGCCTGACCATTATGATTTCCCTCTTTAATGTGTTGGTTTTGTGCTGTGGGAAGAACTTTTTCAGGAATTCGGTGACACAGACATTCCAGGTATTAATTGAATTAGGCCTAAGTGTGTGGAGCCAAGCCTTAGCCTTTTCCTTTAAAGAAAAAGGAAATAATTTGAGTTTAAGCACATCTGGCACCACGTTTTGTAGTTGAAGCGTAGCACATACTTCATCGAATTCCCTCAAATGTAAGTATACACTTTCAGATTCTAGCCCGTGAAACTTGGGTAGAAGTTGGATCATACCAGGCTTGATTTCATATTGACCCGCAATGGCGGGTAACACAATGCATGATGGTGTGGTGTGTCGTGCTGGATTCAAAAGATCACATAATTTCCTTGGTGGCTGGTTCACCTCCACCTCGTTGCGGTCCCCATTTGGATTTGTGGCAGGCCCACCATTGTTGGGGTTGCTACCGGACCCACTCGACATGTTAGACAACCTTGATGGACTAAGAGATTGAGGAGAGTCGTAGATTCTTATAAGTTCTTTGATTGGGGACTCTCTTCTTTGTAACCGATGCGCTGAGTCTCTTTGCCAACTAGACTTCTTGCTCATGCACAAATGGTGTGAGCAAGTTGGAGAGGGCTAGTACTTTCTTTTTGGGTTTTTTTTTTTTGAAAAATAAATGAGAAAAACCTAGCCTACACAAGAAACAATTGAGTTAATATCCTCTGGTTGAAAAGTTTCCCTAGGTTCACCAATCTAGCCCTATGAAACCAACCCGGCCAGTTCAGCCCCTAGGTAAGGGTAGGATCACGAATGGACCCGTTTGAAGGACCCTTGCCTAGAACAGTTTAACTGTCTCCACACTCTGAACAAGGCTTTGCTTCGGCACCGAGATGATCAAGGACAACGATTAGGTCACTTTCAGTTTACTTTCTTCCAAAAGGACTTAAAACAAGTTGGAAAATAAAGTAACTTTGCCAATTCTTAGAAAGTTTTTAAAAATTCAATGATGTGTATTTTCTAATTAGCAATCCATGCACTTTCCTAATCCAATTTAGGGCGGTTTAACATTCCATGCATGCACCTCCTATATCTAGAAAGATGCCAAAAATAGCACACCCATAAAGCAATGTAAATAAGGAAAGTTAGAAGAGTTACCTTATATGGCGCTCCCCGGCAACAGCACCAAAAACTTGATCGGACCCAAGTGTAGGGTGCGATTGTAGTAATAAAACTGGTGAGACCAGGTCGATCCACAAGGAGCTTTTAAAAATAAGGCTTTCCAACTTTTTTACCTGCCCTAAATAAAATCTAATTTTAGCCTAAATTTGAGAAAAATACATTCATCATTCCTACCTCAAATTAAAATTAAATACATTTCAAAAAAAAAAAATTCCTAAATCTAAAATGAATCACAAGTTGCTACAAAAGAATACACAAATTTGAACATCAAATTAGAAACAAGCCAAAAATAAAACTTACCAAAAATAATACTAAGAAGCAAAATTAGAAACAAAATAAACCTAAGTTAGAAACCAAATTAATCAAAACATGCTCAACAAAGATTGGTAACAAATCAAATCAATCAAGAAAAAAAAAAAACAATCTACTTTCAAAAATTAGCATGAAAACATTACTAAATTAGTTTTCTAAATTAGAAACTACGTTGGGCAATTAGGGTTAGTATATTTCCTAAGTTAGTGAACTGGATTAATCAACCCCCTAAAGTTAAAGACTTTCCAAATAAATAAAGATTTTCAAATCATAACAATTTTAGAAAGCATTAAGTCAATCATACCTTACATTAGAATCTCCAAATATTAAGAAGCTTCCTAAGTTAAAATGTTCAATTAAAAAAATCAGAAAGATCTTTTATTTCTGGAAATTTTCTAAATAATAATAAAAAAAAAATAGAAACTAATCCTAAAGTTAGAAAGTTAGTAATGCAATGTATGCCATGAGATGTTAGAAAATTCTAAGGCTAGAAAACTAGTATGCAGGGCTGTTTTTATGCATGATTTTTTTCTAATCTAATGCAACCTAAAACTGAGTTTAATGGCTGGATTTTGAACTACAATGATGCATGAATCAAATAAAAAAAAATGGAAGTGGAAAACGATTTAAAACGAATGAGATATGAGTGCATGAACATGAACTAAAAAAAAAATCTGTGCAGGAATTCAGCACACAGGTGGGTCCGACCAGCCATGTTTGAGCTAATGGTTCACCAACTTTTCAAATTTATTTTTGCATGAAATTCTGGGGTTTGAAAGTACACTGATCAAACTTTAATTTTCCCAAGTTTCATCGAAAAATAATGTGTTTTGCTCAGGTTTTTAATTTCAAACTTTTTCACACAAAATCTGTCCTGAAATTCCTGCAACAATGTATTGAATTGTGCACTTTATGTTGGGATCCGAATTTCCAAAAAATATTTGGCCGAAATTATTGACTCAAATCTCTGGTTTTTCTTGCTTATTCAATTTAAAACTCTAATTCCGGCAACTTAAATATATCTAAACTCCACCAATATGAAAATGCATGCAATGCTTACTAGTTCCAACCATAAACTATGCATAAAAAAAAATTCACATAAACTTATAAGAAGCATAAGAAGAAAAGAAAGCAAAAAGTACTTGAATTTAAATGTGTAGTGCAAAAAAAATAAATGTGTGGATTGCATAAAATTAAATGTGTGGAATTAACAATAAATTAAATGTGTGGGATTGCAAAAAAAAATAAATGTGTGGATTTTGCAATAAATGTAAATGTGTGATAAGTGTGCTCTTTTTTTTATTCCCAAATCGAGTTCATAATTACTTATTCCATGCCCTTAGGATCTTGGGTTGTCAATCTTTCCAAAGTGTTCTTGATGATCAATTAATTTCATGAGAAAAACACATTTGAAAAAAAATCTTTCCAAAAATAAAATTAAAAATGGCAGGTTTCATGATTTGATGCAAAAATGATGGTTTTTGAGCAAATTATGCATGAATGTACTACAATGGATAAAAAATGCATAAAATCATGATATGACACAAAATGAGGCTCTCTTGGCTTGATAAATCCTTAAACTTACCAAAAATAACCATGAAAATGTGTATTTTTAAGGACTTATCAACACCACGTGTAATACACGAATACCTAGACAACCCATCGAATTCACACCAAGCCATGTGATTCGATTTCAATCCCATTTATGGTCATGTAATAGTAGATTAGGGGTTTCCATCATCTAAGTCCCAATCCTAGGTTTCAATCTTAGCCCGAAACAACAAGGTAAAATGGCTAATCTCGGCTGACCCTCATGATGGTATCAGTTGACCGACGTGATGGTCTCGTTTGACCGACACGAATCGATGGCTAACCGATGGAACAGAAACCAATTTCTGCTCGCTGGTTTTGGAACCGACACGAGCCTCGACTAACCGAATAAGTTCGGCTAACCGACGTTCGAACCGAGAGCTGACCGACTGTACAAAATCAGTGTAAAACATGCTCTCGGGTTTTCTGACCGAGATGGTGTTCGGCTGACCGACACTGGACCGACGAGTGAACCGACAGTACGGAACTCGTACAGATTCAGGCAATTTCTGAACTCTTTCTTCCCCATTTCATTTTTTCTCCATTCCCAAACCTTTCCAAGGCTATAACCTGTATAAAATAGAGCCTCCTGCTCTCCCCATCATCCATTCCATTCCATTACATCCATTCCACTGAGAAATTCTACACAACCTATTATCATCAATTTATCCATTTTCCAATAATCTAACCTAACATATATTTTTTCCAAAAATCAAAATGAACATGCTTGGAATTAAGGGAAATCTACAAGATACTTAGCCAATCAAATAAAAACAAACATACATGCTTATAAATGAAATGCATATCTACTAGCCTCAAAGTCAGAAGATGAAATAATGGGGTGAAATCTGAGGAGAAATCTTTCCACCACAAGATCCACAATCTAACCCGATAAATCGAAATCTAGGAAACCAAGAAGAAGATAGGAAGGAAAAGAATTAAGATCAGATCTAAATCTAACCAAAGAGAATACGAATGAAATTATGAAAGTAAGAGAATGCTTACCAATTTGATACCGGAAGCAAGAGGAGATCAAAAGGAAGAAATCTAGCGGATCGGATCTTCGAACGGAATCTTCTAGGCTAGAGTTCCGGCTTGAGAAAAGAAGAAGAAGAAGATGGGCTGCTGGGTTACTTTCATTGCAGAGAAAGAAATTGGAATTAGGGCAAAACCCTGATTAAGAAGACGATAGGAAGAAAAAGACTGAATCGCCCTTTAGGTGGGTCCGGTGAAAGAATGGACCACTTGAAAGGTTTCTGGTCGTCGAATCGTGACGAGTCAAGAGACAAAAATCATCAGGACAATGAGACCTTTCTAACAAACCCAAAAATCACGGCGTTTGGAATATTTTAGAAAAACACTCAATTTTCCCTAAATTGCAAACTACCCCCCTGCTATGATCAAACGAACTCGGAATCGAACGAAACTTCGGGGACACTAATCTAATGCTAAAAGAAACTCGCTCATGCTTTAAACCCACTTAAATATCTAAAATACAATTAAATAAAATAATAACAAATTAAATGGGTCAACGGGTCGGGTTTTGGGCCCAACTGACCTAGTAAGGTCACAGACCTTACAGGGCCGTTAAAGTTTTCTTCCATAGCAGAGAGAGCTACCACATCCTTGTGGATGTTTTGGACAGTTGCAGAGAATCCCCTTTGATTTGGGACTTTCTCTCGGAGATGAGAGATGGTGGTGTCGAGATTAGGCCGGACATTTTCTGGGTCATGTTCAGATCTTACCGCCGTGCAAAGTTGCCGATGGATGCCGTTAGGGATTTTTTGAAGATGGGTGAATTCGGCCTCCAAGCTCGCGTCGACGATCTCGATCATTTGCTTTCGGTTCTATGTCGAAATGGTCTTGTTGGGCAGGCGGAGGACTTCTTTAAGGATGTGAAGTCGGAGTTCGAGACAGGGGCGAAGAGTTACAACATTTTGATGAGGGGATGGGGCGATCGTGGAAATGGGGAGGACGCCTTGAGGGTGTTCGACAAAATGCTTGAGAGAGGTTGCGCTATAGATGTGGTTGATTATAACACTCTGCTGGCGTCTTTGTGTCGTAGGGGATTAAAGGCTATTGAATGAAGAATGTTGAGAGCCTATTGAAATTCTTGATTCTGCTGGAGTTGTTTAGAAAATTAGGCTTTTTTTTTAGATGTTTCCATCAGAAGTCTTTAGGGAAATGATGGTTGTTTTCCCAGTTTATGTTATGTGTAGATTAAATCACTAGAAATTAAATGTAAGTTTGATTTTTTGGCTGTATGGATCGTGATTTTTTTTGTGATCCCTCTTGAGTAGAGTGAGATTTGTAAACTACATGTCTAGGATATTTTTTGTATTCTCTTCTGAAACTATGCCAATTTCTGGATTCTTTGGAGTTGATGAAATATGTCTTGTAGTTAAAGAGAGGAGAAGAAAAAGAAGGGGGTGGGGGGCTTTTTGCTATATTGGGGGTGGATTGATAAAGTAGTTGTTTATTATGAATTGCATGAAGCTATTTGATGTTGTTGTTGTCATTTTCACAGCCTTCGGAATTCGCAAGAACAGATAAAAGTTGTCGATAGCGACAACATTAAGTTGTCGATATCGACTAGTTTCGTCAGTGGGATGAATTAAAAGTTGTAAGTAGGTAGCTGCTGGAACAGATAAAAGTTTTCGATAGCGACAACATGAAGTTGTCGATATCGGCTAGTTTCGTCAGTGGGATGAATTAAAAGTTGTAAGTAGGCAGCTGCTGTAACAGATAAAAGTTGTCGATATCGACAATATCAAGAATAAAAAAAAAAGAATACGACATTAACGTTGAATCTTCAGGTTTACCTAAGGACCATCCAACCTTGCCTCCTCTCACTCCCCTTGGATCTGCAGGTCCCTGGCCCTCATCCCCTCCCTCCCCCACCACCTATAGGCCGGGGCCCTCTTCCTCTTCTCCTCCTACAACTTTGGCTCCGTCTCCCCTCCCCTCTTCTGCCTCCTCTTCCTCCCTCCCTCCATGGCGATCCTCCCTCCTCTTCCGACGAAGACGACCCCATGATCGCCGCCCTCCATTTCTTCATATCATCCCTCTCCCTGCCTCCCCTAGCCACATCCACCACTCTAGAGCAGTACCGGCAACAAACAAAGAAAATCCCACTTTTTATTTGAGTTCTGCAAATCAATAACAACCTGTATAGAGTGGTCGACATCGACAATGTCGTAAATGACAAAAAAAAAAGACTAAAACACACCCAAAGGATCCCTCCCGTCTCCAAACTCCTAGTGGGTTGTCATCCTACCAATGACATACAAAGGGGACTTTTTCGGTAGTTTTTCCAAAATAAAAAAGAAGCACCAAATATGCAGTCCTATTAAAACCGAGAAAAAAAAGTAAATTTAGAATATAAAAAAAATCATATATAAATAAAGACTTTTGCCCAAATAATTCTAGCATCTCACTTACTATATGAAATTCTTTTCTTTTTTCTGATAATGAGGGTTATCCCAAGGTATATAATCCGATAGTACTATTCTCGTTGGGTGTACACACGAAGTATAGACACATGTGCATCAAGTAAGTCTAGAGTGAGACACGACTCGATGATCAAACCCATGTCTAATGTTAGTCACCCAACTCGACTATTCAATGCAGATGAAAAAGAGAGGTCGAAAACAAATACCTTGGAAATGGGATCAAGAAAAAGAAACCTGGGAGATGTGGAGCCTTCCTTGAGCAGCATTGTATTGATGTTTGTATGGGTTTCCAGCTCCACAATATTCATTATATCCTCACAATGAACCATGTCCGCCCCATCATGGTGTGCTAGCAACACTTACGAGTACAACTAGAGGTGTACAAAATTAACCGCTACCCGACCCGACTCGACCCGTGAGTCAATGGGTGGGTCACTCCACCCAGAATTTTTGTGCACGACCCGACCCGTGACCGTTGGTATGGGTAACGGGTCTCACGGGTCGGGTTACCGGGTGACCCGTGAACCTTTTTTTTTTCTCATGTAGAAGACCAAGGATAAAAATCCAAGAGGGATGCCCACTTGTCAGGATGTTGTTTTAATTTCTCTTAGATGTAGTTCACCGACTAATTTCTAAATATCTGAGTTATTATATTAGTCTCATGTCTATGAACTCAAGGCCAATGTATACTATAATATATTTAGTGCAAGGAACATTTATTTTATTCCTATCAACAGATTAAGGTGATCTCACATGGAAAACACCGTACATTTTGAAGCCTTATTATATCTATTTGACATAAGTTTGTTTAGATTTGTTGAATCTTGAATATCTTGTTGATTGTATTTAATCATTTAATTGGTGACCACTGAATTAATGGTCAAAATGAGAGTGATTAGTAGTTGAAATTGGACGTGGGTTTCGGGTCAAACCGCAACTACTTTTTTTTTTGTACACCTCTACCCATGGTACAAAAGAAGGCCAGCAAACAATCGCAACCACTTTTTACTTTTATATCTAATCACTTTTAGTTCTCTACCAATTATCTGAAATTTGTTTTCATAAATAATTTGGTCTTCTACATGAAAAAAAAAAAAAAAAACAACCAGAACCTAACCCGTCTGACCCGGGACGCAAACGGGTTGGGTTCGGGTGGGTTTTCACCCACAAAATACTGGTCGGGTCGGGTCGGGTTTGACCCGAAACCAGCGGGTTTCGACCCGTGAACACCCCTAAGTATAGCAGCCATGGCTTTTCAAGCTAGTTCGTCAATACATGGTAGAGTACCCCACATGAAAAGGGCTTAGAGAGGGGAATCCGGATCAGGCATAGTGAGTATTGTTTCATTATATATATTAAAGCAAAGGGAGAGGTGGGCTGTGAGGAGTGCCACCTCATCCCTAAAAAATCTCTCCTTTCAGAAAAATATGTACAAAAAACCCATATTATTTTAAGGTGCCACCTCACTTTGGGCTACTCTTTCTCTCCTAAAACCTCTCTCATAATAGATTTTTATGAACCTTTGAATTTGAGTCTTATTTCTTGCCATTATCCAAATTATAAGCAAATCTTCACAGTCGGTTTGTTTTCTTTTTCTTAGATCTTCAATCATCAATGGGTCCCATGTTAAATATGTTTTGTGGGCCCTACCGATGAATGAAATCCAAATCAATTATTGGGCCCCGCACATTTAACTTATTTCTACAGTGGGACCCACTCATGGATTAATATAGCTCCTTTACTCTCCTTTCAGTTTTTTTTCCCCAAATGGATGGTTTCAGTAGTGGGCACCAGTTCGTATTAAATATATTTCAAGATTGGACTCTAGTTTAAATTTAAACCTACCCTGTGATTAGATAAATAAGGAAAAATAGAAGCCTGAAGTAGATGAGAGTAGGAAGAGATGGAGAAGGAGATTGTTTTGGGCTTGAGATAAGGAGGAGATTTGAGTGAGAGGATAGAGATGGAAACATGCAATAGAGGTTTTAGGGGGAGATTAATATGATTTTTTAGATAAATACCTCTCATTGTCATTAGTATTTTAGCATTTTTGGACACAATCAACATTGAAATCGAAATTAGAGTTCCAATTTCGCAATTGAAATCTCAATTGAGATCCGATGTCTTGATCAATTTTGAAACCGGACTCCAATTTCAAAATCAAATCATATACCTATAATATAGAATAATGGTCATTGATATTAGTAAAAATTGATGGAACCCTATGAAAAACAAATAAACTTGTATGAGGATGGGAGAAAATAAAAAAGAAGAGACCAACCGTTAAAAAAAACTTACAAATTCATTATGCCGATTTTGTGTAACAATGGAGAAAGATATGTTCACCAATACCAATGAAAGAAATATCAGAAAAAAGAGAGAGAGATGAAGTGAGATGTAGATGAAGAAAGCTAGTGGAGCAAATTATTATAAGGATATGGCGTTAGTTTATATAGCTACAAAGGTCAAGGCAATAAAAGAGTAGGGATCTGATATAAGTTGTACATGCGATAAATAAATTCTTGTTGTGGGGATTTTAATTAAATGACATTAAGTTACGAAAATTGTATTAAGTGTGACGGTATGGAGAAAAATGCATGTTAATAAATATTTCATTATTAGCAGGGCCAACTTACATTATAATGCCAATTTAAAATAAAGTAATTAGCCGGGGGGTAAAATTCTATTGTGTGGAGTCAAAATCAATTAGATATATATAAATAAATTATAAATTAATAACACACACATCGTGTTGTGCACTTATTTGAAAGTTTATGGAAAATATGTAAATTCATTTCCATAGTTCTTACTAACCAAGTTGGGCACTGGGATTATAAAAATACCTGTGTAAATAAATGACCACTTTTAACATGCACTGAGGGTTACAAGAATGCATTGAAATTATAAAAATCTAATGGCCATCCCAAAACAAATGTACCAAAAGAGAACTATCGATATGGAAGGAGATTACCCTACAATTTGAACTGGCACTCAGAATCCTGGCTACTGCATCATCCCCCTAATCCTCTCTACCACAATAAGAGAAAATTCTTTTAAATACTGAAAATCGAACCATTTCATACAATAGATTAGAGAATTTATGTTTATAATAAAAATGCATCATGAATCGCGTGAAAACAGTAGAAAATTACAAGATGACAACGAAATTATAAAAAAATTGTAACCCATCTTAAATCAAATATATGAAAAGAGAACTTCAATAGAGAAGGGACTCGCAAAATGGAAATCAATGGAAATGCATGCATGTGATGGTGGTGGTATCTCCATGCATCCAAACCAAAGCATTGCAATATATATAGGGCAGCAGCTAACAAACATGCATCTTTATAGCAATTTAAAAAGAAAATAATGGTGGTGCAGGTGGACTCACAGTGATCATGGTTACAGTGGTAGCAATTTATAATGGTAGTGGTGGACTCATGTGCCATTCCTACAAATTGAATTGAATATCCATGTGAGAGAGAGTATATGTACATAAATGGACACTAAATAAAATTATATGGATGTGATTCATGTGAATAGATGATTAAAGGGGTAATTGACATTAAACACTTTACGAAATGTGATATTAAGTCTCTCAACCAATATTACTTCTGAGGTGGCACAAGGAGAATCCAAAATTTGATCTTTTTTCCCAACTAACATCTAGCTCTAGGAACAAATGCCTCTTACGCCAGTGGTAAGAGTTGTGAGTTTCTTACCTGCTTGTCCTGGGCAGGCTCCTTCCCTCACTTGAGGGCCGTGCTACCTCACCCCAGGTCTTCTTCCCTCACTAGAGGGCTTGGGTCCCAACCCCTAACCTGGGTGCCAAAAAACACCTAGCTTTACGATATTATAATATATGGAAAATCACATGGAAAACAAAAAATACAAGAAGATTTATTACTTTACTATTTTTTTTTTTTACATTATAGTTCATGTGTAAGTATAATATCCTTTTTCTCCGTTGAATAAATACTGATATTGATTGTTTTAAGAATTATTTTAATGATGTTTTTTGGGTTTTTTTAACAATAGTATCTTAAGAAAAAAAAATTAATATTACAACTACATTGTCATCTTTAATTTGTAATGTTTATAAATATATTAATCTAGCTTTGGGCCTGAGCTTAATGTGGGCCTTTTGCTTATAATATCTTCGCATCATCAGATTAGAATGAGACATGCCACAAAACTCTCTTAATATTGTATATACTACTTCATCATGATTTGAAAAAAAAAGGTCTTACAATTGAAGCGCCCAAGAAAATTATTAATGTAATACTAATACATGGTGGTCCTCCCCCAGACCCTGCAGTGGCGGAAGCCTCATGCACAGGGGGTAATACACAGTGGTGATTCATGGGCTGGGTTGAGCAATTTCTAGGCACAGCCCAATTTCTTAAATGGGCCCAAACCTGACACTGGCCTGACTCGGGCCATAAGTTGGCCTGAGCCCAACCCGCCTGAAAAGATTAGGCCCGAGCCCGGGTGGATAATGTCCTTTTCTTTTTTAAAAGAAAATGATACTTTTAATTGCATGAAGTTGTAGCTTAGTTGCTTGGGTCTTGCGTGAGCGTATGAACGCGCATGTGTTTGAGTCCCTATTATATTCTTGCAAAATAATCAGTTTTGCTTTAAATTGTGTCTATCAATCAGGTCGGGTTGGGCTCCTATCACTGAATCCAAGCTCAATCTGTATATTAAATGGGCCTTAGATTTTAGATCCAAGCCTTTCTTGTGTACCAAAACCTAAGACTCAAATACCCTAGGCATGTGTGCGTGTGTTGTGGGATTGTTCGTGCGCCCGGGGGATTAGTATTGTCTGGTTATATACCACCGGGATACCCTCATTAGCACAAAAGAAAAAAAAAAGAAAAAAAGGAAAAAGGATTTTCATATGCTTAAGGAAGAGGACAAAGTGCTGAAATAACATTTTGGTTTGGATCATAAGTTGGAGGTCCATAAGTGTATATAAAAGAAAGTAGGATTAGGCTTTTTATTTATTTTTTTCACATATATGCACTCTTATCCCTCCATGATTTAGCACACATCTAGTTTTATGCTCATCAAGCTTTACTCATAGTTGAATTGAATCTAAAAAAACTCTACAATTAAAAGATTATTAAAACTTTAAGATTATTAAATCACACTACAACAAAAAACATATTTGGTGACATGAAAAAATGTCACCGAAGGCCCAATTTTTGTCACCTATTATCATTGGTGACATGGGATGGGGGTGTCATTGTATCCATGACACTAAAAGTCAATGGTGACAAAAAATGTGCACTTGTCACGGAATGATGTCAACAGTGACAAAAATATGGTGTCATTGAAAACAGATTTTCCATGACATAGTAGGGTGTCACTAAAAGCAATGTGACAACAGTACGGGTGTCATAGAAAATAGATCTTTCGTGACAAGAATTGTCACTAAAATATTTATCGTGACAACTAAATGCGTGTCACCAATAATATAACCAGGTTGACACACAATGGTGACATACTCTTTTTGTCACAAAAAAACACAATCAAAATATTTGTGCCACCCAAATTATCATTTCGCACCTCCTTACAAAGTTTCAAATATTTGTATCTAGATACACCCATTAGCAAAACTTAATTATACCACAAAAGACGCAAAATATCATTCAAATCAAATATCCAACAAGTCAACATTCTAATATCCAAGTTCACAACCCTTCAAAATATTCATCCTTCAACAATAAACACTTCAAAGTTAATACTTTTAGCATAACTACAAAACATCCATACACGGAGTGTCGTGTCAAAATAATTATAAAAATAATTCAAAACAAGTGTTCCAGTTAACTACAAAAAGTCTTCAACTCCATCTTGGTCATCTTGGTTAACTGTCAAAAAGTAACTCCATCTCGATAGTTACCTACCTGTATAAAATTGTAACAAAAAAAAATGTAATTATTTAACATGTTATGAAGCACACAACTCAAAATAAATGTATGAGAAAATAAAATGATACTATTCAACAAGTAACTCTATCTCAATAGTTTTAGAAGGTTTTGTGCAACAAGTAATTTCAAGAAGGAAACAATTCAAAAAGCACCAAGATTTTTGTCCAAAAAATTTTCAAAATCCATCATAGCTTAGACCCTAAGCAAGAAACTTCCTAAAACCCAATTCCTTGCAAACAAAGCCAAACTACAACTAATAAATAGGAGCACCTATGCATGGGACGTCCCATGCTCCCTCCCATTTTGGATGTCCACACTAAGAGTGCCATGATATCTAAAATGATGCGCATTGGAAAACTGTTAGACTCGGCATTAGACTCATACCTGCTGGATCAACGAGGAGAGAAAACTGTTACTTCACATGAATCTGATTTCACATTCGATCCTGATGGAGGACCTACACAGTCTAAATGGGGAGAAAAATCACAACTAAGAGAAAGACACAAGGGTGTTTCAATCAATCTTAAACACCAGGCAGTACAAACAAGGGTTCTTTTAAAAATAAAACAGTTCTATCTTTTAAAAAGAAAAGAGTTCTAAGGCATATATAAATAGTTCAAAACTTCAAATCCCACTACCCATCCAAGCAGTGGCTCACTGCCTACTATTATAAAATATAAGCAAAAGAGAAATGTAAGGTAAAAAGGCATGATAGATTCTATATAGGAGATAGGCAAATACAGGATGGTAAAAAAATGAAAATGAGATACTACAAAGCTATAATGGTATAAAAGTGGTTTTGAAAAAAAAAGGTTTAATTGAATAGTCCTTTGCATTGAGGTAAGAAATGGATACCTGGAGTTATAGTTGCACATTTGATTGCCACAGTATTCCTGCAATGAAACCATATTCACTTGAGCTCCATAGAAAATAGAAAATCTCAAAGATGTCCAGCAGTCAAATAGAACACATGATGAGATATATATAGACCTGAAACAGGTTTTATGGGTTTTCCGTTTTGTCTCTCCCTTCATTGATTAGTGACTTTCCATCCATAAACCCATCACCACCAAGAAAGAACTAGAACCCTTTTCAAATTCAGCTAATGGGGTCATTAATTGCCCATTTTAGTCACTTCACTTCACCATATGCAGACACAGAAGAGATTCCTACATACCCATTTGTTATTGAGGATTTTAGACCCAAATAGATGAGAGAACAGAGATTCTAAAACAGCATATTTTAGTTTGTTTTTGGTTATTCATGGCATACTGTTGTACCATCACAACATGTTGCTTTGGAATTGGAATATGTAGCATAACACCCACAGCCCACAACAATGATAGAAGAAGCCATGTTGTTCTTTATGTAAAGGGATCATATTTTACAACTTAAGTGCTAGCTTACTGGAAAAAAAAAAAAAGGAATTGGAATACTACATTTGTTACATGGGTCAAATCCCACCCAATTGAGAGCATCAGAGGACTGCAAAATACAGTGTGAATTAATTCAGAAATAAATGTTACATTTAAGTAAACTACGCAGGCAAACCACAACACATTGAGAAAACTTAGTTCTTATAGAGATCAAGTGGATGATTGCTTGCAATGAACACTATCAATGTCCACCCCAGCCTTGACAAAATCTGGCACTCGCTACTCAGGTTCCACAATCATTGTCACAGCTCATAGAAATCACAGCCAAGGTACGTCCATGAAAACAGCCACAACATGAGACAATGATAGCCTGCTTAAAACTAACTCCAATCAGAACATACCTTATCTAAATAACATGTCATTGCCACAGGTGTCCTCTCAGTTTCTCATACCAAGTTTATATAAACAAAAGGAAAGAAAATATTAAACCCAAAACAAAAGTGATCATATATTTTCTATATTAGATGTTGAGCAATGATACATTTTCTTGAATTCTTTAGCCAAAAAGTATATAAATATTCTTCGATTCTTAGATACTATGAAAAATAAACTAACATAGTGCAAGATGATGGCCATTGAAATTTCCAGTATCTCCAGTAATAATGTGTCAGAAGAGGTTGTACCTGTACAGACCAAAACTCAATGAAGTGAGTTGATGCAAATCAGTTTCAGTTTCACACATAACTACTCCATTATGTCCATTCCAGTCAGTTCAACTCATCTTCCATCAGTTTCAGACAGTTTCCAATCATTACTGAACATTATCACTAGAACATAATACAACTGGCTTTGATCTGAGTCTTTACAACTTGTTTTCAGACAGAACAAAATCATACTCCTATCAAGGTTGTGCTCCTTTGGTTGTGGCATTGTGGAATTTTGAAGGAACCCAAGAGGGTACGGAAAAATGAAATGGAAAATATGACTATGAGTGAAAATGGTAACACAATTCCAATACGTATTGTGGTAGCTACAAGTTTCAAGAAAAGGCATAAAGTTTCGTAACAGCATGATATAAATTAAGGTGTTAAAACTCATTTAAGCCAGCCACTGGATCAGGTTAAGATGGTGACTAGTTTCTTTGTCTAGGGTATTAGGACTTGTCATGGGTTTAGAAAGACTTATTGTAATAGGTGTCTTAGAAGTAATAAGGACATGCCAGCTAGTGTCAAATGGAGCCTAAAAAATCAACAGTATTAAAAGCATTCTGAAATTTGGCCGAGTACTTGCAACTACCTGATCTAGCGCTGTACCAGAACCAACTTGGATTTGGGCCTTTAATGCTGTGTTTTGAATTGATTTCTCTAGTTATATAAACAAAATTATATTCTTTTTCTTACACTTCAAAGCTATATAAGATTTTATGAATTTTCAAAGGCTTAACAAGATTTAGCGTGCATTAATAAATTTCCTGATTCGCAAAATTTCAACGTCTTAACTTTCGAAATATTTTTGCCATACTGTTTTTCTCTCTTTCAGCTTTGTGCATCTAAGCATAATGGTTTTAAGCTGGTTAATGCATATCCAGTAGAAATGAGAACATCATTTTCCATAAATATAAATAAACTAACTAATTCTTACTTCATGAAAAAGCTTGTACCTATAACATTCCATCGGTAGTGATATTACAACAAACAAATTAAAGAATAGTTCACAAGGCTGTAATTATGATCCCCCCAAGACTACAGCTACAATGAAAATCATAAGCAATAGTTGAAATTGGAAAAAAAAAAAAAGATGGCGGGGAAATTGAGAGGACAAGAAATTATTACCATGTGTTCATTGAGCTTAATAGTGTTAACTAGTAAAAAGTAATTCATGTATCATGTGATCAGAGAATCAAGACCTTGGATACATGAACCCTGTTGAGTCTGTTCCATCTAAGAACTCCTTCAACATCTTTGGATGGTACTCGAGGATTTCTCGATAGACATCTTTTCCCAACACAAAGACATAAGAGACTTGTGACGAAACCCAAGAACTCCAGCAACTTTCTTTTAATCCTAAACATACCACCACCATATGATTAAGAAGAGAAATTAGGGGAAACCAGATTCACTTTCAAATGAAACATGGAAAATCAAAATCCCAGGTATGGAAACTTAAAGAACTCTTAGAGAAGAGGACCTTTGCACAAGTTCATCAAAACACGCAAAACAAGTGCAGAAGTACCAACAGATAAAAGACTACAAACATAGCCTGAATCAGATAAAATCAGATAAATCAGATTATATTCATCATTATATTACAAGAAGAAGAAGACCAGCTTAATTAGTGCTCACCGCTGGCATGTACTCAAATTGTGTAGCATCAGATAGCCTATGGAAACCAATAATCTGACGAGCATTTTGTAATGTTTGTTGCAGTGTCAATGGCTGAAACACATTAATGGTAAGGATTCCAGAATCCATGAATCTCAAAGCCCAATGTGAGAAACACTTACATACAAAACGTTTATCCATGACTTTTTTCACAACCATCACTGAAAGAGATTAAAATATTTTGAGCACATAAAAGAAAAATACCATAGATTTGAATAAAATATAATGAAAGCAAAATAAACTTTCAATCATGTCATCCCCGTTTTTATTCTCAAAACATTGATCATTTATTGAGCAAGGCCTATGTGAGCATGTGTCAATACATTCTATTTGCATTAAAGGTGATCAAGAGTTGCAATTCATCAAATAGAAAACTTGACAGAGCTAGTGATGGCGTCGCACACTATGACATAATCACACCTGGGCCACATTTACATTAATTATGAAGCGATGAGATCCAATGCTCAACTTAACAAGTGGACTTCGCAGTTCAGATTTAAAGGTGATATCTGAAAATATTACATCATTCTTCCTCTTTAATTAATATATCCTCATATTAAGCATAATGGGAAAAAAAAAAAGAAGCGAAGCACTAAAAAATGGAAAGCTTTTTATTTAAGATGGTAGCAGTAGAAAGTCCCGACATTACATGATAATCCTAAAGAGACCAGATGCCATCAACTTTAAAATACCCAACTGATGAATGCCATTCTCACTGCTTCCCTTCCTTCTTCTTTTTGTCTTTCTCCTGCTCATCTTCAATAACCAGACATGAAACAAAAAGGGAAAAAAATGGAAAGATAATGCAATGCCTTCCTTGCTTACCTAGTGGAGCCTTTGCCACTGTTACCGGAACAGGTGAAATGGGTTGCATTTTACTTAATCTTACTATTTTTTTCAATCAAACATAGTTTATGTGGCATATTATTGAAACAAAATACTAATAGTTGAAATTTCCATAGAGATTGTTTCATTCATGCAGATGGCCCCCAGAACTACTTGGACTTCTGGCACCTTTTCATTCATCAGTCTTAAACACCCAAAACTAATTCCGCCAGTGATTACAGACCTGTATTATTCCTAGACATGGATCTTCTGGTAATTGAACAGATAATTTTTTTTTTCAAAAAACAGAGAAATGCATAACAATTACAACCATCTACAGCAAAAATAACTGAAAATATTGAAACTCTGTTCCACAAAAACCAAAGCAAAAATAAGATAATAAAAAAATCCAACTCGCAGAAAAACCCCACCCCTTCACATGATGTTAAAAAATGAGAAGAAAAAACCACCATGTTTTCTACCTACCTGAAAATGTAGAAATGTCCTAAAACAACACAACCACCTCTGCAAAAACTTAAAAGGAAGAGAGAGAATATTGCAAACAGGCTCTTCCAGTTCCTACCCAGAAGCAAGATCTAAGAGGACAAGTTATCAAAAAAAAGAAAAAAAAAAGAAAAAGAAACAACCATCTCAACCTGCAGAGCTAAGATCCTGCTGTTGTTTCTCGATAGGATTTGCAGTCCTATTATGAGAGGAAACAACACTAGGAGGCAACATGGCCGCCGATGAACAGAAATGCGAAACTCTATTAAGAGTTAAATGGGTTAACATAATAAGGGAGAGTTGAGGCTGTTGGAAGACCCAATCGATTGGGTCGTTAGGACAACCCTCTTTCTCATCGGGATTGTGTCAGTCACAAGAAAAAAAAACTACAAGTAAAGAATCATACAACACAATCCATCAACTCCATCGATTGCAGAAATCTCATTATTCATAAAAACAAGAGTAAAACCCAACTTCGATTTCCATACCTCGAGCTATTCCTCGTTGGATTCTCAGAACTACACAGAACCAAATCGACGTCTCCAAGCTATATCATGTTACAGAAATCAAGATCCAATCCAATCGGGAGATAAAAGAGATAAAGATAAATAAAAAACAAAGCAAACTGAAATACCTCCCCCTTTTTCGATTCTCTGTTACATAGATAGAGCAGAAGAGGGCAAATGCGTCTGAAGAGGGCAACCAGAAAAGGAGTCGACCTTGTGCTGCGTCTGGAGAAGACGACCGGAAAAGGGGTCAAACTCGTGTTGGTTTTGGAGAAGACGACCGGAAAATGGGGCACCAGTTTTCTTCAGTGGGATGGGTCTGCGCTTGATAACAGAGACGGGTTTTTTGAGATCAACGGAGATGGAGATGATGGGAGCCTGGGAGGGATCAGCGTGCGTTGATGGAGAGGGTGAGGTTTGCGTGAGTGGTGATGGAGTTAGGGAGGTGCTGGGAGGAGGGGAGGAGGGTGAACTGAAGAGAGACCGAGAGAGAGACGAGTGTGAGGAGTGTTTTGCTTAGGATTGGAAAGTGGGGAAAATGAAAAGTGAAACCGGGAGAGGGAGAGGGCAGAGCGCGGGAGCAGGAAAAAAAAGTGGGGAAGGGAAAAGAATAAAATTATTAAAATTAATGTAACACTTTATAACAAATGTTAACGTCCATAAAACGTTAGGAAACTAGTTACACTTAAAAATCGTTACTTATCAAAAACCTTGAGCGTTACTAATATTCTATTTTGGTGTAGTGTGAGCAATATGCATATTGATTGATGATACCTTGAACGTGTCCTCATTCTAAGAACCTGGTTTATATTGCAAGGATCTGTAGCCCCCATCACTGAAAGCCCATGTTCTAGCCACATTCATTCCACAGCTTGAAGCTTCCTGGAAGATAGAGGTCACCTTCTCCCTCTCAGAAGGGTCAACTGCCTTCAACATCAACCAACAAGCATTGAAACCATTCAAGTAGAAAGTCCTCCCGTCCTTGACAAATTGGGTGCCACTGGTTCTTTCAAAACCTCCCTGTGCTGCAGATTGGAATCCACCTTGGTGTTGGAACACCAGGACAACGAAGAGAAGTAGAATGAAAAAGGTATTGAATCCCTTCGTGTTTGGATCCAAAACCCAGCACCCAGATTAAGGAAGAAGATCAGGAGAAATCTGATATTTTATTTTGGCAATGTGGTTTACCAAAAAACCTTGAAGAAGTGTATTAGTTGGGAGGTTGGTTGAGGGATTTGGTTATCTTTGATTATAACAAAAGTGAAAATTCCAATTCCAAGAGTACACCACTTTAGTTCTGTGGGCGGGTGAGAGAGAGGGATTTATGATTTATCAAAAGGATGGACTTAATAAAGAAATGCTTGTGAGTAAAGAAATGCCTTTGTTTTGAATGAGAAGGGCCCTCCCTCTTGTGGAGTTTTTTTAGAGAGAGCAATGCCTGCAAAAAGAGAGTGGGTTTCCTCCTCATCTGTTGTTCATAGATGTGAGCTTGAAATCCAAAGGAAATGATGAAGAGATTGTCAGAAGACCCCAAAAATAATATGATGTGAGGTGGAGATCTAGACAGTAAACTTCCCAGGATTTAATTCTCCATGGCAGTACACAGGCAATTATTGCTAATCTAAGGGAAGATTATTTTTTTGACTCCTAAATTTTTGACTTTAAACCTTCAGTTTCAGCACGTTTCATAGGAAAGATCATATAACTAACATGAATGTGATAAAAAAAGAAAATCCAAATCTTCGTAAGTTACCAAGAGCTCACAACCATCTCTTGGGTTTGAATATTACCAAGTAATAGTTAATAGAATCAACCAACAAGAACCAGACCCAACCAACACAAATTAACAAAGCAAAATTTCAATTCAAACTACACACAGCGATATCGAGACCTTCTTTGTCAGAGCAGATTCCAACCAAAGAAGGAGAAAAGAGATCAGGCAATTAGATCTTGTTCCAAAGCATAGGAAACCCTAAACCAACCAGGAAAGATAAGGAAAAGAGAGAGAGAGATAAGCAATTGTGAACTCTTCATCGATACTCAAATTATCAAACACAAGTCAAACCATTTCGCTGGACAACAAATCAAAATTAAATTCAGTAGACATCTAGCAATCCAATTAACAAAGCAAAATCAAATTTAATAAACAAATCAAATTAAAGTAGACATCTAGCAAATCCAATTAACAATCTAATCAGACAGATGCAGAGAATGGCGCACAATCTAATCAGACACATGTAGAGAATGGCCTACCTCAAGTTGTGCAATGATGATATCTCCCTGTGATCCAATACCCTACTAGCTCATCGTTCTCCAATGGAATTGGAAAAATCCATTTTTCATGCCTGTAGGGACGGTGGAAAAGAGAGATGGGGGAGGTGGCCAGGCAGAGTGTGGACGGTGGAAAAGTGAAAAACCCATTTTTTCTGGCTCTCTCTTCCCTTCCAAATCCAAACCCATCATCATCCAAGAGCACCCTTCCTCCTCGTCTATCGTGGTCCAGCTCCAGGCCATACCCTCTTTTCAGAGATTCCAGCCCTTCCCATCGCATCTGCCCCGAGGGTGAAGGCCCTCTGCGAAAGCATCTCCAGGTCTCCGCCGTCAAGTTCTTCCGCTGGGCATGCCTCTCCTCCAACCCCAGCCCCTTCGCCAGATCTCCGCCAGACCTTTGACGTCATGGACCGCTATGGCATCCCCCAGGTTTTGAATGGGAACTGGGTAGGAAAAAAACTTATAGGGCACGTTTGTGTATCCTAGCCGAGAGAGATGGAGATAGAAGAAGAACCCCTTTTTTTCGCCAGAGCTTGTAACCCATCCGTTTCGATGAATAGTGTGAGGAAGAGGCGTGGAAGAGAGCCTATATACTTGGCGCAAGTTTTCCGAGGAAAGAGACTTTCCATACCCCATGGGAAGTCCATTTCCCACACTGGGGGAAATGGGTTACACAAACATGCCAGAGATAGGGAATAGGATAAAATAGCTTGGAGAGGGAAAAGGGAACTGTGGAGGCGGAAGAGGAAAAAATTAGATCATTCGGTGACAAAATTTTTTGTCACTGAATCTATTAAATCTTTCGGTGACAAATTTTTTTGTCACCGAATCTCCTCTTTATTTGGCACCTTGGCTAAAGCTTTTCAGTGACAAACAAAATTTTTTTTGTCACCTTTGTGTGCATTCCGTGTCAATATTGATTTTTTATCACCAAAGGGTGTCACCAATAGTGTTTTTTGTTGTAGTGCATGTTGCACTTGATCAAAGAGAGAATGATGAACTTAGGATATTTTGGTACATCAAGATACCAGTTTCATTACTATCTAGCAACATCTGATGAAGATCCTGACATTTTAAGTGTTATAAAATTATGCTACTACAATAGATCTAAACATAATCAGTCATGTGGAACATCCAAACTCCTTCAGAAAATTTGAGCGTTATCTGGGAGAAGTATGTATAAAATTGTAATATTCAAAAATAGCATTACTCATTTTACTATTTTTGGCCCAATGTTGTTAATTTTATAAACCTTTTCTATTCTTATTATTTGGACAAAAAGGTTGTTGGTAGGAGAGACTTTAAACCTTCGAGGAAAATATGTCGTAAATGTGGAGCAATACGGTGGGACTAGGGGGGAGTAAAGGAAGTGTCAATGATCCAAGCTAGGTACAAATTTAAGAAGGCAATGTTTTTTTTTTCGAGTGATAAAGTAAAAACTTGCGGTTAAGTAACTTAAATCCAAGGCAGGGATACAGATTTTACACATAAAAAGTGAAGTATTGGATACGTATGATACGAAATGATATGTTGCCCATTTTAAACTATCCATGAATCATAGAAGTAGGCAAAATGTCTGCAAGCTTGATTCCCTTTTCTCAAACTTTTTCTGCCATCTTCTCTTAGAAGAGTCTAGCTTGGGTTTCTTCGTTGCCGCTCAGAGCTATATTTCTCTCTGAAAATTTGGTGTCTTCTATGCTTGACCTATTTTTAGCAAGAGCTATCTCAATTCTGGTGAGCTCGCGCTAGCTGGGATCTATTTCTGATCGCACTCGGCTCACATAAATTTCATATTTGGTAATTATCTTATCGGCAGTAGCGATCTGACGTCGACATTCTTATATCTCCCTTCGTTGTTCATAAACAAGTTTCGAAGCTGCTTGTACAATGTTTGAAGTTGCTTTTTCTGATCGAAGTTGAGACCATTCAAATCACAATGGTGATGGTTCCAAGTATGGTAGCCGGCCTTTGCCGATGCAGCATATAAAGGGAAGAATAACCAACGGGCTACTCTCCAAGATAAAGGCTTAGAGATAGGGGATTCATAAGGGTCGAGATTATTTTGGTCTCACACCACAAACACACAACTGAGAAAAACTCAAGGAGAGCTTTTTTTATTAATCATTGAACTCATTGGTAAGGAAGGCTTTCAATTCTTTATACAGACTCATAACCTAATTTATTCTTGGAAGCAATTCTTGTTAAAATAAACTCTAAAAAAAAAAAGAGAAAACTTTCTAATTACTCTCGTGATTTTTCTAAAATTCAGCTAGTATTAGAAAATAGGAAAGACTTGGATGACAATTTGATGGAAGGATCTGAAAATCTTCTTTAATAGGGCTTTAGTGGGCTTGGGCCTAGTCGCTGCCCGATCATAGATCTGGCCTGCATCAATTTCTAAGAAAATTCTATGTTCTTGTGCAATGAGGGAGTCCTTGATAGACATGAAATTCCGTTCTGATCTACTGACTAATCCATTGTTACGTTGTTTGGTGCAATGAAACAGATTTTCTTTATGAAAATGGAAATGCAAAGCACAAAATCCACTAAATGCACAAGTCAGTCTGGAATTTTGGAGATGAGAGGAAGGAGAGTAGAAAAGTCATAATAACTGAGACATGTCTGAGTAGTCGCTTTAATTTGGTGATAGCAATTCAACTCATTCAACTCGGTGGTTTATTGAGTTGAGTCAACTCACCTCACCTTGGGAAAGTCAAAATTTAGTTTTAAAACTATGGATTAGATATTTGAAGAAGTCTAGTCTTTCACCCAGGTCCCATTTGTTTTCATGATGAAAGTAAATTCCCAGAAGTTTTAAATAATTACCCAACGAACAACCCATCAAATTAAATCTTGAGTCAAGACTGCATTTACATCTCCACCTTATATACTTCACCCCTCAATCTTGAGTGACCATTTTACCTTGCAAATAATGGCCCTGAATTAATTGCATGGCTAGGATTTTTTTCATTCATTCTAGCGACTTGCATGGCCGTCATTAACTGACCAGTGATCAGGTTTTTATTTTATTTTATTTTTGTTAAAAGGATTAGTGATCATTTTGAAGAACAGAACGGTCCATCATTCTAACACTAAACACTAATCATTCATCAGATCAACAGCCATGATCAACAAACAAAGCTGTCACTTGCTCTGTTGCTCACATATCCCTGTATCATCAAGTCACAAGACTTCCTCTTCCTAAATTGAATAAAGAAAAAACCAATGTCTCATTTTGTCGTCTCATATAATTGTTTAGATTAGTAGTATCTTTCTCCCTTTGTTCCGTTTTTATGTTCTTGTCTGTAATGTGTTCTTTCCAATGAATGATTCATTGGATCAAGCACATTTCACCTAATCAACTGCCCACCAGCTGAGTCATTTCATATGACTGATTGTCTCTGTGAAAAAGTCCACCTACTTCCGTGCAAATGCACTGCCAATGGCAGATGACCTTTGACCATTTATTTGGTAGATGAAAGACTAGTCTTCTCTCATTCATGAAACATGTTTGTTACTTTCAGAAGGAACTTTGATCCTCACCAACGAACGTCAACAAACAATTTGATTTCATTCATTTTCTTGGGTCCTCTTCATGAGAAGCGAAAGGGAGGAGCTTTTCATATTTTATGTTGAAAGTAGGAAAATGATTCTCTCCCAAAAACACTTCTCAGGAAATTTATTTCTTTTGGATGACCATCTTTTTTCTCTAATAAAATCGATTTTTTTTATCATTAATAGTGAGTTTTGACAAATTAATAGTAATTTCTTCATCTAAAATATTTTCAAAATACTACGTGGCTTTCTCTTTTAAATCCAAACAGAGCACATGGGGCTCTCCCTCTTGCACTTTTTTCTGCACGTCTCCACCCATTGGAGGATTCCACACTCATCACTTTCTCCTCGTAAATTGGGCTAAAGAGCGCTTCATACTACTAAATCATGACATTTTAGATTTAATTGAAGTGAAGCCAAGGGCCACTTTGGCATCATCCCGAATGCATTTTAGAATGAATAATGAAAAACTTGTTTGACAACCATTTTGAAAGAGAGAAAGAAATTTAATAGATGTACAGAAAAGGAAAGAAGCTTGCTGGCACTGAAGCTTCCTTCTCTCCCCACCAATGTTGCTATTCATGAAATCATCACATGAATATCGTCACCAATCCATAACAATGATTACTACCTTTAAAAAAAAAGGCTCCACTCCGCTAGAAATGGAATCTTGCGACTGTAACGCCCCAAAATCCGGGCGCCTCGAATCTCGGGGCGCTACGAGAAAGTACCCAAGAGATGCGGGAAATCCAAAATATAATCAAGTATGAATCTCATATGAGCAGGTAAATGGACAAGTCCTAAAATTTTATTTCACTTGCAGGGATTATAAGGTACGTTCCGTAATTAAATTAACTATTCAATCCTAGGCCAACACAGACAGCTACAAGAAACAGGAAAGAATAGAGATCTATATGATAGACGCCTTACGATGTACCAACTGCATCATTCTCTGAACCCTACGGCAACAGATCAGCCGCCAAGCAAATCACCAATCAAGAAAGTGGAAGAGAAGATACCTGAAAACACCAATGATTGGGTCAGGCTCGAAGAGCTAGGCAAATAGGCATGTTTAGATGGCAATACATAATATCATTAGATAGGGAAGAATACCATACTTGATCCCAGCTGTACATGCATGATTAGTATCTCGATAATAATACAGAATATCAGAGTGCAACAGAAAACAGTATAGAGTGTAGTGCATGAACGATAATCGAGATATCATATAACAGATGTTTGATACAATAAAACAAGTAGATAAGAGAAGCCATCATCATCAAGACATCAAATAAACCATACAAGCACATCAGAGTCTCCGTTAGCAAAAATAACCAGAAGAAGTAACCCTACCATATCCGTAACCATCGCATTCGGATCCAACCGTATCAACGGCGGCAGTTAGAGATAATAAATAATGACATCCATAATATATAATATTCATACATCCAATATACATACATAGAAGCACACAAAGGTGCATCCATAGTTGAAGTACAAAGGACGTGGGGGGTGAGGGTCGGGTTTTCAGAGCCAGCCCATCGTCATCGTCCCAACAACTGTCGATGGACACCTACCATGGGGGTCATAGCCACCCACCGTTGCCATCACATCGAATAGGAGCGTACAAGAATCCATCAATGTCCATTGCCACAGCCAAGTCACAGCTATTGGTCTTATGTGCTATCTCAACCAATAATATCCATAGCCACGGCCAAGTCCCAGTCATTGGACTTACGTGCTAGATCAATATCACCGTCCATCCCGGTCTGAGCGCCGGTGGTCTCAATAACCCATCCACACCTGGTACCTACTGTGTCAATCACATCACAATATCAATGTCCATGCCGGCATCATAACCCTCGGCAGACCAATCATACAACCACAAATCTACATATCACTAGGTGAGGGTACTCCGAACTAGATAGCCTTATTATCCTTAATATGAGATGATAATAGTCAAGGGTACGAGGCACGGAGTTCGGGTATAGCTAATCCATCCTTGTGGTTCCCAACAATTAATAATGCATGCCCTTGTAAACTCTGCTTCTCTATATGCTTAATTAGTATTATCTTAATATATAGTTCGTCTATCAGTATCTACTGTTAAGTTTCCAATATTACTGGTCAGGACTTCAAGTGCTATGTCCTGACATCTTATCCAATATGGACCGTGATCATGGATCAGAGTTTAAGTGCAATGCCCTGATTTATAGTACCTTTCAAGACTTCATCCAAGGTTCGGATCTACCAGCCAGCCTTAGTGTCCGTTTCATCAACATAGGTACCACATATCACAAATCCATCAATGACCGCTGCCCCTCTATTCAGGTCCAGGGCCCCACTTTACCTAAGACAGTGATCACGGAGTCCCAGATGCTTATTAAGTATCCTTGGTCCTTGTCACATCCCGGACCCAAGAATTCCCTGACTAGGGTGGTTCTTGAGGTGTGACATGCGTACTCCCATGAACTCGCACCTGTTCCGGACCAGATCCGAATTCACGAAGGAGAAAATTCCACTTTTCATGCTGTGAGGATTACTCACTGACACCTGTCAAGAACATTTATTTGCGGAAACATGTATATCATCAATAACAAAGCCATGAGCAGTCCATTATCCAATCCATTATATTACAATTTATCAATAACAAAGCTATTAATTTAAATCTCTTAAATGCATATTTAAACTAAGTGCAAGATTAACTATCTAGTTTTTAGTCATAATTACCACACTTGTATGTACTCTGGCGGTAAAAGCTAACCATTAACCTTACCAATCAACTCTCTAATCTGAAGGCTATTAGCTATCATGTTCGGTGATCTGGATCCCTGTGACACCAAGTGTAGCACCATGAATACGACGATTCAACAATATATGAGCAGTTAAGATTCAACACATATTATTCAAATTTCGAATTTAAAGACGAATAGATTAAAGAGACCAAATAAATGTCAACTAGGCACATTGTGCATTATGAATAATTCATGCTTTATCGAATCAATAATCAAATAATCACTTTCTAGTTGGCTACTACATTTGCTCATCCTCTCTGATAGAGAGCGAATCTAGTTGGGATGTCACCAGCGTCCCGGCCAAAGGCTGACTGGCTACCCGGTTCTGGAGTTCCGGTACTCCAGATGACATACTGCAGTAGTCTCGAATAACTGAACCAAGTTGTAACCCCGTCGGGTATCACAAGGTCGAAGCTAAGTAGTGCCGAACCATTCGAATCGAATAATAATTAGACTGGAGTAAGACTTTTCTAATTGAATCATTTATAATCAAATCCATTTATTTCGAATCATATGCTTAACCCGTTCTAATATTGATGAGTGTTAAATATTGCATATTTTACCCCTCATTAGTCCGGATTTTATCAGCATCTCATATGCATATCATTTGCTTTACACAGAGATTTTATCATTCTATCACATTAAACGGATTATCGGATTATCATGCATAAATCTGATTATTTATAGCGCATTTTTATGTAATTTCTCTTGTGTAGGTGGACCCCGCGACTACCCCAACCTTCCGGCTAGTGTCCCAAGGCATCAAGAAGTGTTAAAGAATTCCAAAATAAGATGAGAAGAAGTCATTTTCCAACACAAAGGAGTGGTTGGTGTATTGGTTGGAGCTTGAGTTGCTATGAAATAGGTTATGGGTTCAAATCCCAACAATTACATATTTTTTTTACATAGAAGATATTTCGTCCAACTCTAACCTCTCCACCAATCAAAGCTTGCCATGGCACAAATCTATGTGAAAGGATATGAGCCAATCAAAAGCTTCCAAAATGAAGAACCACAAAAAGCAAAAAGCACATATGCTTTTGGAAGGAAAGTTTGTTGCAACCAATCAAATTGAAGCAATCCATGTGAAAGCAAAAGAGCCAATCAATTGTGAATGAAAATGAGCCAATCAAATGTCTTCAATGTTTCTATAAATTGGAATGTTTTTGTAGAGAAAGAAGATCTTTTGGCAAGTTAGTCTTTTAGAAATTTCATTTTACCTTCTCTATACTTTTAGATTGTAATTAGGAGCTTCTTTGTAACTAATCTAGAGAGAGTGTGTAACCGAAGTTCATTAATGAAGATTTGGAACTCTTTCTTGATGTTTAGTGGCTAAAGCTCTTGGATTAGGCTCTCCTTTTGAAGTTAAGTAATGTGATTAGTTCAATTACATGCATGTTTTAGTTTAAATTTCCTACTTGTGCCTTGATTGATTAGTAGATTTTAGATCTAGTTGTGCTAATCTCTCTCATTTCTCATGCTCTATCTCTACACTTGATGCTCGGATAATCTCAATTGATGCTTTGTAGTTTGATTAAGTTCTCTCACATAGCATGCTCTAGAGCCCTTATCTTTGATCTTTTGTAGCTTGATTTTGATGATTTATTGTTAGGGTAGCTAGAAGATGATCTATGATCTTAACCTTTGATTTTCTTTTACTTTAATCTTCATTGCTATATCATCCAATCCAATTAGGCAAGAGATTGCTAATTGGATTGTAGATTTGGAAATTGAATTAGAACATGCATTGTTTGAATTAATTACATACTTAGTGGATTTTGGATTGCCTAGTCTATTATTTTTATTGTTGTTAATTTAAATCTTTATTTGATTTGTTAGTTTCATTTCTAGATTTTTAGATCTACACTTTACACCACTTGTTTTAAAATCATACACATTTCACACCACATCTTCACCTTAAGTCTTCCATTTCCACCACTATTCATCCATTAGTTTAGTGTAGTTTGTTAGATTAGATTAGACCTTGTTAATTTCATATTTTAGATTGTTAATTAATAGTTTACATTGCATAGTTTAATAGTTTTAATTGTTTACTTCAATTTTCTATATTAGCTATATCTTAGTTCAATTCTCTTTTAATTGGATTCATTGCTTGTTCTATCCTCTCTTCGTGTGATCGATAATCCGGACTCTTTAGTCCTTTACTACTTGACGACACCGTAGTCTTGCGGTTAATAGTTGCACATATAAGTGTCGATCAAGTTATTAGCGCCGTTGCCGGGGAGAGGCATTGGAAAACTTTGAATTCTATAGAGTTGAACTCATTTTTAGCTTAGTGTACTTTTTATCTTTCCTTTATTTTCCTTGCGGATTCTACACATTATTTGTGTTTGTTTTGTAGAGAATTTCTCACTTGGAGCAAAGGAAAGTGGAAAAGTGCATTGGAGAACTTGAAGATTTTACTTGCTTTCCTAATTTAAGATTAGTTTAGACATTTTTTTTTCTTTCTTAGTTGGTTGTATTAGGTATTTATCATCAAAGTTGTAATAATTTTGGTTGTGGGTCGGCCCGTGACCCATTTACTTTACTTTACGCACTTTACTTACATTAAGTAGTTAGTTGTTTAGTAGAATTGCAATAAATTGCTTGTAGGGAAGGAGGACGGTTGGACTATACCGTCGCGGCCCCTCACATTCGTACACGGAAATTGGTGTCTGTGGTGTGAGTCGACGACAACTAATTCGTCCCTCGAAATAAATCGGGAGGTTTGCATTTTTTAACCCCTGCGAATCCCTTGCAAGCGGGTTTTCTTTGTTGGTTGTTCCTTGCTTTGTAGTGTAATTGTTTTAAATACACTTGTAATTTGGTGCACTACTAGTAAAGGGCAAATTACCCCAACAAGATAAGGATTCGGATTTCATCACCGTTTCCTTGCCCTTAGGATTTTATCTTAATTCTCACTTAGTTTAGAACCAATAAACCATAATAAAATTGAGTAGAAATGTGACCTTAGGTTACGAGCTCAATAGGGAAGACCACCGCGGTTGTGCCAATTGTGTGCCTTGGCAGATTTTCTGGTGCCTAAGCAAACCTTGTCCCTTGGCTACCATCTTGCCAAATAGGGAGACAACTTTGTTGTTCGAGGAGTTGGTTTTTAAGAGGAGCCTTCGCCTAGCGCGTCGAGATTCCACCATCTACCTGGGGGTTAACTGGCCAGAATTTCCGTTTCATAGGTCCAGGTTGGAGGCCAGAGTGTCCTCTTCACAGTTAGGAGCTGTCTAGAATTCTTTTAGGTAACCTTAGTTTAGATTAGCTTTTCATTTAGTTTTCAAAATTTTTGTTATGTTGCATTCATTTCATTGAGCAGACCATTGCATTACTAGGTTAGTCGCAGTTGTATGCGAGTGTGGATACGTGATCAATGCCGATTAGTGAGGATTGATTACCTTAGCATTTTGCATGTAGATAAGTTGTTTTTCTTTCCATTGATACCAAAAACCCTAAAATTTTTTGAAAAATTCCAAAATCACTAAAAATATGAAAAATTTTCAAAAATTGTCCATAGATTTTGCTTGAAGAGTTGACATATGTACAAGTCCTAGAAATTTTTTACACATTTGGCCACATGAATGTAGTCCAAGAGAAGAGCAAATCACTTCTGAGAGATCCGAAAGAATCATTAGTGGAGACTAAAACCCATTGAGCGATTGAGCCTATTTATATCGGTTTGGGTAAGGACTCTTCTGCGCTATTCCTGAGTAGAATGAAGAGCTACTCCTAGAGCTTCTTAGTCCAGCACTTTCGATCTCATAAGTGCAATTCCTTGTTCTAATCATAGAGGTGACATCAAAATGCGAATAAACCTTAACTTGTAGCTTATGTTGCATTTTTCCAAACTTAGGGGAAGATGATAGGCATTCTAAAAACCAATGGCCAAATTTTGAACTCACCTATTACATTTTATACCCTTAGTAGCCCTCTTGAGCCTATTTTATAAGAAACCTTCCTTCATTGTCCCAAGCCTCATCACCCTCATATATATATAGCCTTTTTGACCTATTGTGTTTTAGAATGGTAAGGTATATGAAGAAAGGAAGGATTTGAACATTAGTGATGAAGACTTCACATGGGCTACCAAAATATAGATGTTCTACAAATGGATGACAAAGGAATAAAGGAATTTGAAAGTTGAAAAAAAAAAAAAAAAAAACAAGAAGAAATGAGACCAAAGGAAAACAAAAGAAAAAAAAAAGATATGGGAAACCAAAGAAAAGCAAGCATCAAGTTACGCGGGTCACTACTTGACGAGTGAGTATTCCCGCCTGTCATGCGGGTGACCCGGGTTCGATCCCCGGCAACGGCGCCAAGAACTTGATCGACACTTATATGTGCAACTTTTAACCGCAAGACTACGGTGTCGTCAAGTAGTAAAGGACTAAAGAGTCCGGATTATCGATCCCACGAAGAGAGGATGGAACAAGCAATGAATCCAATTAAAGGAGAATTGAACTAAGATATAGCTAATATAGAAAATTGAAGTAAACAATTAAAACTATTAAACTATGCAATGTAAACTATTAATTAACAATCTAAAATATGAAATTAACAAGGTCTAATCTAATCTAACAAACTACACTAAACTAATGGATGAATAGTGGTGGAAATGGAAGACTTAAGGTGAAGATGTGGTGTGAAATGTGTATGATTTTAAAACAAGTGGTGTAAAGTGTAGATCTAAAAATCTAGAAATGAAACTAACAAATCAAATAAAGATTTAAATTAACAACAATAAAAATAATAGACTAGGCAATCCAAAATCCACTAAGTATGTAATTAATTCAAACAATGCATGTTCTAATTCAATTTCCAAATCTACAATCCAATTAGCAATCTCTTGCCTAATTGGATTGGATGATATAGCAATGAAGATTAAAGTAAAAGAAAATCAAAGGTTAAGATCATAGATCATCTTCTAGCTACCCTAACAATAAATCATCAAAATCAAGCTACAAAAGATCAAAGATAAGGGCTCTAGAGCATGCTATGTGAGAGAACTTAATCAAACTACAAAGCATCAATTGAGATTATCCGAGCATCAAGTGTAGAGATAGAGCATGAGAAATGAGAGAGATTAGCACAACTAGATCTAAAATCTACTAATCAATCAAGGCACAAGTAGGAAATTTAAACTAAAACATGCATGTAATTGAACTAATCACATTACTTAGCTTCAAAAGGAGAGCCTAATCCAAGAGCTTTAGCCACTAAACATCAAGAAAGAGTTCCAAATCTTCGTTAATGAACTTCAATTACACACTCTCTCTCTAGATTAGTTACAAAGAAGCTCCTAATTACAATCTAAAAGTATAGAGAAGGTAAAATGAAATTTCTAAAAGACTAACTTGCCAAAAGATCTTCTTTCTCTACAAAAACATTCCAATTTATAGAAACATTGAAGACATTTGATTGGCTCATTTTCATTCACAAGGATTGCTTCCATTTGATTGGTTGCAACTTGAAAGCTTTTGATTGGCTCTTTTGCTTTCACATGGATTGCTTCAATTTGATTGGTTGCAACAAACTTTCCTTCCAAAAGCATATGTGCTTTTTGCTTTTTGTGGTCCTTCATTTTGGAAGCTTTTGATTGGCTCATATCCTTTCACATAGATTTGTGCCATGGCAAGCTTTGATTGGTGGAGAGGTTAGAGTTGGACGAAATATCTTCTATGTAAAAAAAATATGTAATTGTTGGGATTTGAACCCATAACCTATTTCATAGCAACTCAAGCTCCAACCAATACACCAACCACTCCTTTGTGTTGGAAAATGACTTCTTCTCATCTTATTTTGGAATTCTTCAACACTTCTTGATGCCTTGGGACACTAGCCGGAAGGTTGGGGTAGTCGCGGGGTCCACCTACACAAGAGAAATTACATAAAAATGCGCTATAAATAATCAGATTTATGCATGATAATCCGATAATCCGTTTAATGTGATAGAATGATAAAATCTCTGTGTAAAGCAAATGATATGCATATGAGATTCTGATAAAATCCAGACTAATGAGGGGTAAAATATGCAATATTTAACACTCATCAAATATCACATCAATATTGTACGATAACATTTGTAAGGCAATTGTAGTACAATTTGTGAAAAATACGAATAATGCATATAACAAGTAACTGAATATTTGAGAGCAATAAATAAATCAATCTCAATATGCAAATGCAAATAGATTAATAGAATCAAGGATATTTACTAGCCAAATCTAATCTAATTACCCGTCGTCTCTAACCATCCATTTCGATGTAGTTTTAGGTAATTTGATGCACGTGCTACATTTTATTGGTGTCACTTTGTGTGTGTGCGTGATGCACCGAAATTCCTAAACCAACACCCATGGTAAAGTGCTAGACAAACGGATAGGCACATGAGATAACCTCAGCCCAAGATTTCTCATGTGTTACAATTTCCCTTGGACAATGATAATCGGTAATGGGTACCATTCTATGGACCTACAAGGTCAAACATTTACAACCTAAAAACCTTATTGATTGGTTTAGTGTTTACGTCACAATCATCCTCAGGGATTGATTATGAAGAGTTTAGGCCTTCTAAAGTGGGATTAGCTCCCTTAATGGCCAATGGTTCCAACCTAAGAGTCCAACTAGATTTAAAGTCCCTTTTTCTAAAAGATATAGGGACCGATTCAATTGTCAAAATATTTACTTTCTCTCCCAATCTCTGATCATTATGTGGTGTATTCCATTGGATTCCACACTTTGAGAGCTTTCCAACGGTATGTGGAACTCCAAAATCCGACATACGGGTAAAAAGTTATGGCCATTCCAAAGTTGGCACTGTTGGCGAGCGGGCCCAATCCGGCTGGCCCAATTCTGGGCAGAATTTTCAGCACAGAAATTGTAAAAAATCTTTTTTACATTGTTTATCAACACCCCTCATCTATCCAACTTCTACAATATTCCTAAGAACATGAAATGACTAATTTGAGCCACCATTTGCTCATATGGTCCATTTCTTTTCCACCCATCCAATTCATTCTTTACTAATCCATTCAAAAGAACCCACTTAACATTATCAAGCTAATTTAAAGGAACAAGGCTGAAATTAACATTCCATAGAATAAATAACATAACTCAATCAATGAATCAAGTAACATGCATAAATCCAATTTGCTCATACTTGCCTTATTTGGTGCTTTTCATTCTAATCTTTTCATTTGGCTCAAATCAAGTAAAATCCCCAAATGCTAACTCAATCACAATTTCCTACAATGATAAAATGCAATAAATGGAGATAAATCATTATGCATGCAATTTAAATGAACTCAAACAGTCCATCTTAAGCTTAGGGAATCATATAAGAGGAGAGCACTTACCAATAGAGAAGATGGTGATGAGAGAAAGCTAGTGGAAGGTGTTGTTGAAGATGGTAAACTTGAGATTCCTCACATGCATTCTCTACTAGTAACAGAAAGTAGAGATTGGGAGGAAGAGGTGAAGATAGAGAGGGAAGCAAGAACTCCCAGCAACATGCAAAAGAGGTTGGCTAAGCTTGGCTTAGGAAATGGATCCTTGCAAGAGAAGAAGGAGAAGATGAAGTGGGCTGAATCTCCTACATGTTGTCTTTCCTCTTGAGGCTCATATCAATGAATTTGGAGGAAGAAGAAGAAGAAGAAAGAAGGAGATGAAGGAGACAGAGTAGTTCTCTCATTTGAATGAAATGAAGAGAGAAATGAGGGTGTGGTACGGTGGTGAGTGGTTTAAATGGGAATTCTTGGCTTCATTGCATGCAAACCCAATTTCTTTCCTAAAATTTGGGACAAGGGCCTTTTGATGGAAATGGGCTTGAGTATGGGTCAAGTGGGCTCAAAAGATCTAGGTCCAAGCATGAAGATGACTCATGATGAAATGCTCTATGCAAATGCACATGAAAACCTATAAGAATTTATATACACAAGCATTATCCAAAACTATTCAAAAGGTCATAATTCTATTTAACTTGGTCAAAACCCTCACTAATCTACCTAATCCATCATAAAATCAATCAAAATAAGTATTAGGTACCTAATCAAGATTAATTAGGCACTTAACCCACCAAGGTGGGGTCGGGGTCTTATAGTCCTCCTGTAGGTATTTAGCATCATAAGACATCTATAACCCTTGAATCAGGTTACCTTTTACAACCCAAGACCCTATTTAGATGGCTACATGGGTCAAGGTTAAGCCCAGCCCTTGACTAATGGAAGGTCAACGGGGCCCACACATGATTAGATCATGAAAGGAAACTCAATTCGGAAAATCACTGTTTATAGTGTACCGGGTCGACATCATGGGTCCACGGGTCGACCTAGTACTCTGTGGAAAGGAACAGATAACTAGGAAGCAGAAATCATAGTTTGCAGTGTCCCCGGTCGACCTGGAGGGTCCCCCAGTAGACCGAGTACACTGCGAACATTATAACAAACATCTGGCAGGTGAGGGATTTCTCAGTGTGTTCGGTCGACCGAGCCTGTCAGTTGGTCTGTGAGGCCCCACCCTTGGTGGGCCCTCAGTTTGAATTTGAATATTATATAATAACCTAAGTATTTTTAATTATACTAATTATGGGGCTTAGTGAGGGTAGTTATGTATTTTCCTAGGTATAGTCTAGCTGTGTAATTAGTAGAGTCAATAGGGTGTCTTTTGTTATTTTTAGAGTTAGTCAGTTTGTTAGAGGCCCTAGCTAGAAATTAGTATTTACTATAGGGGGTTTGGACCAAAGAATCTTCTAGAAGCCCACCTAAAGACTTAAGTACTCTCTACCCTAACCCTAATCCTATTCTAACCCTAAGGGTATTTTTGTCCCTAGCCCAAAAACCCCAACCTATTTAAACTAAACCCTCCCTACCCAAGCAACTACTGTTCATCTCCTCTCTCTCAATTCCCATCTCTTTTCTCTCTTTTTCTTCCCCACTTCTCTCCAATGAGCCCTCATCTTCCCTCCAATTCCTATCTCTCTCTCTCCCTCTCTCTCTCTCTCTCCCTCTCTCCCCATAATTTCCAATAGAAGGCCGACCCCGAGACCGATCTGGAACAGAGGAGACCTACTGCCGAAACCCCTTGGTTCTCTATTGTTTTCTCTCTTTTCCTTCTACCTATAATCGATCAGGCAAGTGCCCTATGCTGATAGTCTAGATTGCATGTGTTCCTCTTTGATTTGCAATTACAATTCCAACTGCAGTATATATATGTTGTTTAGATCGATCTTTGAGCTTGTCTGATTGGTTTTCTTTGGCCATTGATGGATGGGGTTACCTCATTTGGATGATCAATGGCTGGTTGATGATGGATGGATGATATGGGAATGTTTGTTCTTCGATTATGCTCCTGTGATGATCTAAGGAGGAACCCAGGAGAATTGGGTCACGGAAATAGGTTTCCGGAGATGGGATTGTGAAAACCCATCTTGCTGTGTCGAGATCGGGACCGAGGTGGGACCACCTTTGGTAGATCAGGACCCTACATCTATTTGAGGGGCCCTGGGCGACCATGGGGACGGGACCTGATCTGGATTTTGATCAGAGGTGGGCCACCATCCCTGTGCATAATGAAGAGAAGTTGTGTTCTGTCGCGGAACTGAGTTCTGTAACAGAACGCAACTGATGGGGGAGCATGGACAGAGCTCAGCGATGGCCGAGCTCAGCACTGGCAGAGCCCAGCGATTGCCGAGCTCAGCATTGGCGGAGCTCAGCGGTTGCCGAGCTCAGTCCTAGCCGAACTCAGCAATGGCTGGATTCAACGCTAGCCGAACTCAGTGTTCTGCCGAGCACAATGCTCAGGTTGAGATCCGCGTTTTAGCCGAGCTCAGTGTCTAGGCCGAGCTCATCATCTAGGTCGGGTTCAGTGTTATGGCGGAGCTCAGTGTTCTAACTAGCTCAGTGCCAGACCAGGATCCGTGCCAGACCGGGCTCTGTGCTTAGCCGAGCTCAGCGCTTAACCGAGCTAAGAGCTTGACCGACCTCAATGCCTGGCCGAGCTTAATACTTTTCCGAACTCAGCTGGGTGACCGAACTGAGCTAGGCACTTTGCCGAGCTGAGCTGGTGACCGAGCTGAGTGTTCAATTGAGCTCTAGTGCTTAGCCGAACCCCGAGATGGATTCTGAAAAGGCCGAATTCCAACACGGGAGACTAGAACCTGGGACATTCCCTCCAGTCAGAATTCTAATCGTGTGCGGCCAACTACCCAGGCTAGGAGTTAGCCGAACTCACAGGAAGTTCTGGACAACAGGCTTGCCTGCAGGGTGTTTACTCCTCTAATCCCAGTGTGCCGAGCTGACCGCCCAGGCCAGGAGGTCGGCTGAGCACACTGCGTACAGTGACACTTCCCAGATTCTAATTTCTATTGTTGCAATCATATGTAGGACCCATTGACCATCCAAATAGACTTCCATCACTGTGCCAACCACGAGTCAATGGTGTGGCTCAACCTTGACTCGTGGGGTCTACTAATTAAAGTTCAGGTTATGTAATCTAAGATGATTCGAGCTTTATACGTTACCAATCATGCACATAACTTCTGAGCACCAAACACAATAATCCTTAGCATCTATGGTTTCACTTGAAGATCAAATTACTTGAGATAGACCTGAACTAGAAAGTGGACTAATTACTTAGGTTGGACTGTTGATATCTCCCATTTGATCCTTGTACTTGGAGATTCATCTCCCTCATATTATTATTGTCACTCTATTGTCCTTATTATTGCTTATACCTATTAATTAAATGGAAAACGGAGGACCCGAACCTAGGACTACTTAGAGGTGACCCGGTAATATGATTGGGTGAACATTGACCCGTGTCTGTGACTAGGCGGGCCCTTTTTTTGGCTTAAGTTTGGATGTGAATTACCCTAGACTGGAGAGGTTAGATTGTATGGGCTTGTGACCCATTATGGATGTAAATGGATCATATGTTATTGAACTTGGACTTGTATCTCGTATGGACTGTTATAGAGCAGGCCATGTATTTGGTGGGCCTTGGTATGGATCCATTGAATGGACTTGAAACTGAATTATGATCCATGGATACTTGGACCTCTTAAGGACTTTGTTAGGACCTTGTTTACGCAAGGCAAAGCCTAGACAGACACAGACCCTTATTGTTTCTTGAGTCGGCATAGACATTCACTCAGTTGATCTAAGCTCAGCCAGTTGGACTGATCATCACTGGTAGGAGCTATTGAGAGTGTTGTATGGCTATCATGATGAGCATTGTTGGAGACGGACGGTGCGATACCGAGTCCGGTTTCAGTGTGTGTTGATGGATGATGTTATTTGCGGGGCTAGATAATCCCCAGCACTGCGAGATTTTCCCCGCCGCGACTGTGTTCAATATGGGAGGGCCGTGGCATAATATCCCGCGGTATCCAGCTTGTGTGAGTGTGCCATTTTGTGTAGGTTTATTATATTATATTTATCTTGATTCTATTTGTTCATCTTGTTCAACTGCATAGGATCTGTACCATTGTTATTCTCTTAACTTTATTACTGTCTCTACTCATTCGATGCATACATTTTATATTATAAGCATACTGTGACTTGTCAGATCTTTAGATCTGATCCACTCTTGGTGCTTAGGTGTTGACTCCGAGTTCGAGGGCGATGTGTACGCACTCGTTGAGGTGCCCATAGTAGGTGACTATGGATGGGGACCGGCCGACCAAGAGGTCGAGCCGGAGGGTGGAGAGCCGGCACCGGTTGTAGGGGTTTGAGTGGTTATTTGTTTGGGTTTTTTAGAGACATTTGTTGTAAGTTGGGTAATGTTCCAAATATATAATTAAAACTTTGGTTTTTGTCACTTCACATTTGAGGCTGGACTTCAGCCCATTCACATTTGACATATATATGATGATACCTTACGCTTCCGCTATCTCTGTATTGCTTCCGCTTATTTTACAAAAGTTTTAAATTGGACCTCACTGCGGACCTACGATCTTGGAAGTTCTCGGATTTTCCGAGAAGTAGCGAGCCAACATCGGTACTTTGACGATTTTCTCGGTATCCGAAATTGGGGCGTTACATGGTCGACCGGGTACACTGGGTCAGGTACCCTTTGGGTGATTTCAGCTCCCAGCTGAGCGTCAATCCACTGTGCACTCAGTCGACCTCTTGGGTGACCAGGTCGACTGGGTACACATGAAATCCATATTTTTAAGATTCTGCCATCTTCCATTTTTCATCAAAACCCCATCAAATGGATCCCAGATCTTCACTAATCACTTCCATACATCAAATGCACCTCCCACATCATGCTCTCATCACCAATGGGCTATTGATCTTCCAAATGGGGAATTCTCATCCATCAATGGCCAAATACATATAAAAAGAGCTTAGACTAACAATTCTACACATCATATCATCCAATCAACCATCCAAATACAAAATTCATGCCAAACATCCTTAAAAGACTGTAATTACTAATCTAAGCATGTTAATCAATTTAATTAAAGAATCAAAGCATGTCTACTTGCCTAATTAGGAAGGAAACTCCTCAAATAGCTTGGGCTCCGCTCCAATAGCTCTAAGATCACTCCCACAGCTGAATCCACAATCTCTACACCCATACCCAAAGAGAGATATGCATAAGGAAGGGAAATCTAAGAGAAATGACTATTTTACAAGGAAATTGAAAAGGGTGAAGGAGATTACCTAGCTTGGAGAGGGGAGAGATCTAGGAGAGAGATCTAGGAGAGAATTGTAGTGAAATGAGAGGAAAAGAGTGTAGGAAATGTTTGAGATGGTTGTAGTAGGTTTCTTTTATAGGAATTGGTGGGATGGAGAATGTCCAAGGTGCCCTCTCTTGCTATTGTAAGTTTAGGATAAGGATGAGGGTATTTAGGGAAGGTTAAAATAGAATGACCAAAGGGTCCTTGGTGGCTAATAGAAATAAAGGATAAGGACTAGGGTAAAATAAGTATTCTCATATAATGACTAAAATATCATCAAATGAGTGGTTGTAAATAAAGGATCCTAAGGGCAATAAAGGTAGGCTAATTATTATGACAATAGTGCCAATGTTTACTTGGTAGATAATAAATGAGGTCAATGTCATTTAAGGTATTGAAATTTCCAAAAAGAGGAAAAAGGTGGGGTTGGAAAGACTAGAGTGCCCTCATATAATTAATGGGTTAATGGGTTAGGCCATGGGTAATTGGTTCATTCTAAGGTAAAATGCACAACTTTTTAAGGGAAACCCATCTATAATTAGGATTACAACTAAGGCCTCTGTTTGGCTAATTAAATCTAGGGGACCACTATTAATCTCACAAGGGTCCTAACCTTATAAACTAGGCTAAAATAATATAAATTATTAACTACTCATGCTAACCACCTATTAAATAGGATAACATGGTTGACTTGGTCAAATTGGATCCCACTAAGTATCTCTAGGGACGGATCCTCCCAGCGACTGCTGACAATTCCCACTTTTAGCATTAATAAGTACGGCCTTCGCTATAAATGGGTTTGGCCTCATTATTGAGGAATGTAGAGCTTTGGCTCATTCTTTAGGAGAAGTGCAATTCTCTATGCGAACACTGCTGCCCACAATGTTGCTAGGGTGGGAGGTTCGTTGTCAGGTCCTGGAGTGTGGAGTCATGTTCTGTGAGGCCCCACCCCTGGTGGGCCCTCAATTTGAATTTGAATACTATATAATAGCCTAAGTATTTTTAATTATACTAATTATAGGGTTTAGATAAGGGTAGTTATGTATTTTCCTAAGTTTAGTCTAGTTGTGTAATTAGTAAAGTCAATAGGGTGTCTTTTGTTAATTTTAGAGTTAGTTAGTTTGTTAGAGGCCCTAACTAGAAATTTGTATTTACTATAGGGGGTTTGCACCAAAGAATCTTCTAAAAGCCCACCTAAAGACTTAAGTACCATTTACCCTAACCCTAATCATATTCTAATCCCAAGGGCATTTTTGTCCCTAGCCCAAAAACCTCAACCTATTTAAGCTAAACCCTCCCTGCCCAAGCAACTACTGTTCATCTCCTCTCTCTCAATGCCCATCTCTTTTCTCTCTTCTTCCTCCCCCACTTCTCTTCAACGAACCATCGTCTTCCCTCCAATTCCTCTCTCTCTCTCTCCCCAGAATCTCCAATAGAAGGCCGACCCCGAGACCGATCTGCAAAAGAGGAGACCTACTGCCGAAACCCCTTGGTTCTCTGTTGTTTTCTGTCTTTTCCTTCTACCTCCAATCGATCAGGCAAGTGCCCTATGCTGATAGTCTAGATTGCATGTTTTCCTTCTTTGATTTACAATTACAATTCCAACTATAGTATATATATGTTTAGATCGATCTTTGAGCTTGTCTGATTGGTTTTCTTTGGCCATTGATGGATGGGGTTACCTCATTTGGATGATCAATGGCCGGTTGATGATGGCTGGATGATATGGGAATGTTTGTTCTTCGATTATACTTCTGTGATGATCTAAGGAGGAACCCAGTAGGATTGGGTCACGGTAATAGGTTTCCGGAGATGGAATTGTGAAAACCCATCTTGCTGTGTCGAGATCGGGACTGAGGTGGGACCACATTGGTAAATCAGGACCCTACATCTGTTTGAGGGGCCCTGGGCGACCCTGGGGACAGGACCTGATCTGGATTTTGATCAGAGGTGGACCGTCATCCCTGTGCATAATGAAGAGAAGTTGTGTTATGTCGCAGAACTGAGTTCTGTAACAGAACATAACTGATGGAGGAGCATGGACAGAGCTCAGTGATGGCCGAACTCAGCAATGATCGAGTCCAGCGATGGCCGAGCTCAGCACTGGCAGAGCCCAGCGATTGCCGAGCTCAGCATTGGCGGAGCTCAGCGGTTGCCGAGCTTAGTACTGGCCGAACTCAGCGATGGCTGGATTCAACGCTAGCCGAACTCAGTGTTCTACCGAGTATAATGCTTAGGTTGAGATCCGCATTTAGCCGAGCTCAGCATCTAGGCCGAGCTCATCATCTAGGCCGAGTTCAGTGTTATGGCCGAGCTTAGTGTTCTACTTAGCTCAGTGCCAGACCGGGCTCTGTGCTTAGCCGAGCTCAGCGCTTAACCGAGCTAAGAGCTTGACCGACCTCAATGCCTGGCCGAGCTCAATGTCACGCTCCGAGCCCGAGATTATACACATCCCGAGGCGCGACACACGCCCGCGTGGAAATTCGAGTCAAACTCATTGACTCTAGGTCCCCACGTACGGAATTTACCCACAGGATATCACGTGTGAGGTTTATATTTCTCAATGTGCCTGTATAAATCTGTCAAATAGATATCCAATTAACACAACACAATCATCAAGATATAGAGCATAAGGGTCCATGAGCATAGATTAGATTTCAAGTTCAAGTTCAAGAGATAAAGAGACAAGAAGTAAGTTAGTTAAGTTAAATCCCAAAGGCTAAACAAGTTTATAAGTTAATACAAAATATGTGGCGATCCTAGCCACGGTCAGTGGGTCATTTAACGTCCATTCCTCATCGTACGGATGTCTAAAAGACATCATCAGGAGTCCACTCTGCTACGTTATGTGGAGGTTCCTCTTCCTCAAGGATCTCCGGGGCAGTGGCGTCGATGTATTCACCTGTAACGCCAAGTGTAGCACCATTAGACTAAGCTAAGCAAGACAAACATATACAGTCCATATAACATGTATCAAATGAATAGTCAGACAGGTATAAATCATAAGAGATCAAGGAATAATCACTAGGCATATCAGTGCATAAATTAGCATGAGACATACGAGTCATAGATAACAGATAAACATACTAACAGTACTAATTGACACATCCACATAAGCTATGTTCTCTCAAGTTAATCATATAACATGAAAATAAAATGAGAGCAGAATATCAGGACAGAACAGGGCGGTGCTACTAGGAGACAGAGGTACCCAGAATTCTCCATCGTAGACCTAGGGTGCCGGTAAAGCCTCAGAATATATTCCCATCTGCAGAGGGCCAGAAGTTTACTAAACCCACACTTAGCCGGGTCCGACTTAGATAGGGTCGAAGCTATGTGGTGCCGACTCAACAGAGCAGGTGCAGAACAGTGTTAATCAGATACAGGACATATACAGGACAAGACATATAAATAACAAAGAATCAGAACTCACTGAGATGTACTGACAAGGCCATAATTAAAGGTAATATAACAGATGTGTAACAGAAAATACATAACCAAACAGAAGCATGATCAAGTCATACTAGAATACTGAAAACAGAATGCAATGCATGTACATAAATATCATATTTAGAATCAAGACAGAACTCAAGCCAAGCCTACGGTCTTGGGAACACATGTGGTCTTCACCGTCCAACTCGGGTAGTATTAAGAGTTCGACATTATCGGGCTATGGGGAACCCTTGGCGTTACATAATTTGGATGTCGAATCCCTTAATAGGACACATTTGGTTCGGTTACAGTCCGAAGAACACAAGGCCCCTTTCATGGGTACGGTTGCTCAATCCATATCCACAATTAAACAAACCCAATGGTCATGATAAAAGTTCAGGGTGCACATCCTACAGGTCCATCTATCAGGCCAATCAACTAGAGCAAGCTACGGTCCAATGTTCGGCTCATGGAAACGTCCATTTGTCATAATTATGTAAAATTCAACATATAATCTTTTCCAACGGTATGTAGATCTCCAAAAACGGACTTACGGTTGAAAAGTTACGGTCATTGAAAAATCTGCATACTGCAGGTATCAGGTTCGCTTGAGCATTCAGATGTTCGCTCGAGCGGACCCCAGACAGAGAGCTGTTCGCTCGACCGAACCAAGAGTTCGCTCGAGCGAACTCTCCCAGAGAGCCCTTCGCTCGAGCGTTCACTCACGCTCGCTCGAGCGAACTGTCAAATCCTGGGTCCGAAAATCTGAAACTTCTTGATTTCTCTCAGGCCATTCAAGGCATTCCATCAGGTTTTAAAACACTACCAATAGGTATCTTTGAGCTTCCAAAATGCTCATCAAAACCATCAATAAACCCATATACATTAACAAAAGAAATCACCCACAAAAATCAATTTTTGAGCAAGAGATGGGTATCTAAGCAAGATTGCATATTTTCATGAATCAAACAAGAAATCATGCATACAAATGTATAAGTTTAACTTGCCTTGGTGCTTAGAAGCTACATCTCAAATCCCCAAAAATGAAAGCTCAAATGCCCTAAAAATGGTGAAAAACGAAATGGAAGAAAATGAATGAGGAAGGAGATGATGTATGCACGAATTTAGGACATTCTTACACTAATATGAAGCAAGAGAAAGGAAATGGAAGATCAGACTTACCAATGGAGGAAATGAAACACTTTTAGAGAGAATGGAAGCTTGGAGAAGATGAATAGGAAGATGAAGATGTCTCCACCAAGACTCACATGCAATAGTTAGCCCAAGAGGATGTTAGAGATGGAAGGCTGGGAGGAGATGAGGTAGTAAAGAGATTGAGAAGAGAGGGCTCAGCTGGAGATGAAGAAAGAAGAAAGAAGAAAGGAGTAGCTGAAATGGGATTTATCCCAACTTATCCCAGCACTTGCATGCAAGTCCACAAAAAGGACTGAAATTTCAAATAAGGGTCTGGGTTAAATGAATGGGCTGGGAATGGGCCTAAATGAATCCGAATTCGATGGGCCAAGGCATGAAAGTTGAGGCCCATGAAATGCTCTATGCAATGGATTAAAAACCCAAAATTTCTAAGTACACACAAAACCCAAAACACTCTAAAAGTCATAATCTACCTACTACATGGTCAAACCCCACTAATTCTACCTAATCAAGTCCAATCACACTCAAAATATCCATTAAGCAATTAATCTAAATTAATTAACTCTAAAATGAGATTGAGGCGGGTCGGGGTGTTACATCCTCCCCTCCTTAGGACATTTGGTCCTCCAAATGTAAATCGTACATCGGTCAAGAGATGAGGATACTTCCTCATTACTTGCTCCACTAACTCCCACGTAGCTTCTTCCGGACCATGGTGCTCCCACAAGATCTTCACCCAACGAATCGTCCGGGTACGCAACACTGTCTCCTTGACATCGATCACTTGCAAAGGCTTCTCATCGTAGGTTGCGTCTGCTCGAATCTCCAAAGGCTCATACTCAATGACGTGAGACACGTCCGGAACATACTTCCTCAACATAGCCACGTGGAAAACATCATGCATTGCTGCAAGGTTAGGAGGTAATATCAATCTGTAGGCCAAGTCTCCAACTCTGTTGCGAATCTCGAATGGTCCAATGTACCTCGGTGACAACTTGCCTTTCTGCCCAAACCGAATGGTGTGGCTCAACCTTGACTCGTGGGGTCCACTAATTAAGGTTCACGTTATGTAGTCTAAGATGATTCGAGCTTTATACGTTACTAGTGATGCACATAACTTCTGAGCACCAAACACAGTATTCCTAAGCATCTGTGGTTTCACTTAAAGATCAGATTACCTGAGATAGACCTGAATCTAAAGTGGATCATTTACTTAGGTTGGACTGTTGATATCTCCCATTGATTCTTGTACTTGGAGAATCATCTCCCTCATATTATTACTGTCACTCTATTTTCCTTATTATTGCTTATACCTGTTAAATTAAATGGAAAATGGAGGACCCGAACCTAGGACTACTTAGAGGTGACCCGGTAATATGATTGGGTGAACATTGACCCGTGTCTGTGGCTAGGCGGGCCCTTTTATGGCCTAAGTTTGGATGTGAATTACCCTAGACTGGAGAGGTTAGATTGTATGGGCTTGTGACCCATTATGGATGTAAATGGATCATATGTTATTGAACTTGGACTTGTATCTCGTATGGACTGTTATAGACCAGGCCATATATTTGGTGGGCTTTGGTATGGATCCATTGACTGGACTTGGACCTGAATTATGATCCATGGATACTTGGACCTCTTAGGGACTTTGTTAGGACCTTGTTCACGCAAGACAAAGCCTAGACATACACAGACCCTTATTGTTTTCTGAGTCGGTATAGACATTCACTCAGTTGATCTAAGTTCAGCCAGTTGGACTGATCATTGATGGACCGCGCTCCCGGCGCCTGGTCCTAACGAGGTCGGCGAACGTGGGAGTCCGTTGGGTCCGATCCTTTCGTAACCGGGGGGCAATGAGCGTGCATCAACATTTCTTTGTGTGGGTGTGCCAGATTTTCTATTTTACTTGGAATTGCAAGTGGTGATCCGGAGATCAACCTTCGCAAGTAAAAAGGAAATCAACTTCTTTCAACTTTTCCATTGCACATATATTTAAGAAAAGAGACATTTTCTTGATTTGCCGTGAAAGGCGATTTTTTTGGCATTTATAGCCGATTTTGGCGTTTATAGCCGATTTTTGGCGTTTATAGCCGATTTTGGCGTTTGTAGCCGTTTTACAATTCTTATCAATAATGAAAGACAGGAGTTGTGATTTTTGTCTCTTTTGAAAAAAATACAAACTACAATGAAAAGCAAGAAAAGGAGGATCTAACTTTTCAGGAGATTGTGGGGGACCCGTTCAGATTGACGGTCGCAAGCCATATGTGGACTTCGCCGTCATCCATGCAGATGAGAACAGAGGATGCTATTGATTCGCTTGGCTTGGCTATAACCTCAGGTTTTTAGAGGACAAAGACCAAAAGGAGGTCTTATGTCTAATAAAAAGCCGAGTAGACGGGCTGAAAAGCCATGTCTGAGCCATTGGAGGCAGAAGGAGAAGACAAGGACCTTGGGGGGGGTACCCCCAAGGGACTTTTGTCACCTTGTAGCGGTGGTCGGTGTAGAACTTCCGCAGAGTTTTCTCTCTTTGATGCCTTTTTTCTGTCTGAGTTTCCAGATTTTCTACAGTCTGTTTTCTGTGTGTTTTCTGTTGTGTCTTTCCCGTTTTTTTTTCTTCTTGGAGAGCTCTCCTATTTATAGGCTTTTAGGTAGCCATTTAGGAGGGTTTATGAGCCTTAATTGTCATAAAGCTACATAAAGGGAGGAGTTACAAGATTGAATTCTTTATTTTGTAACTCCTTTTACTTGGCTTCTGATTGGCCGGAGGAGATTGATGGCATTTAATCGCCTTTAATCGCCATGATGGGAGGAGTTTCATGGGTTAAATGCCATGAATCTCTTGACTTGTAACTCCCGGATGCTTGCTTCTGATTGGGCCGTCCAAAGAAATGGATTATTGACTGTAATAAAGCTAGTCAATTAATCGCATTAAGTGGTCGCCGAACAGTTGAAGAGTCGCGGGCCGTGCCGTGTCTTTTGGGATTCTTGCGATGATCATCGATGGATCTTCATGTAGATCGACATCGGATGACCATGTGACTTCAAGTGGTTGTTGCCAACAGCGGGTCGGTGCCATTTGTCCTGTCGATTTCTCGATCGGTCGGGTAGAAAGCATACATTTTTTGGTTGACCGGGTGGCGATCAATATTGTTTTCGATACTTTTGATGATTGACCTGTGTTTTTGACGGATGTCAGAGGATTTGTTGTCTCAAAAGTATGAATTTTGGAAAATACCAGAGTCCGGACGCTTCGAATCGCGAAAAAAACGGCGAAAACCGGGGTTTCCGGGGCCTTCCCGGCTATCCCGGGCCCCAGGGTCGCAGGGGTCTGCGACCCTGGGGGGTTTTCCCCCCTTTTGTCCCGTTTTGTGTGCATTTTTTCTGTTTTTCGATTCTTTTTTCTTCTGTATTTTTCCTTGACATTTTTGACCCTTGACATTTTTGACCATTTATTGGCCTGATTTCCCTGTAGGAAACCTGATGAGAACCTTGCATTTTATTTTGCAAAGTTTCCAATTTCCTGAGAAAGCAGAAGACTTTGTCGCGCAGAGCTGCCGATTTTCCGTCAGAAGCTGAAATTGTGAAAAACGATGTCGGAATGACCTAAAATTTGGAGTGAAGCCTGCTGAGCAATAAATAAGACCAACCATAGGCTTTTGTTTGAGTTTTGAAGCCGTTTAGGGTCCTATCACCAGTAGACTCGCTTTTATCGCGATGAAGATGTCGCGGCTTGATGTGCGGTCAACCGATGTCCGATTGACTTGAAATTTGACAGGGAACCTATTGGAGTCATTTTAAGATGATCCATAGGCTCTGTCTTGGAAACCATGGTCCCGGGGAGCTTCGTCGCCGAGAGGCCTGATTTGGCTTCCGAGCGTCAAACTATGGTCAAATGTTGTCGAAATGACCTGAAATTTGACGTGTAGCCCTTTGCAAGCATTTTGAAGCCGTCCATGTGCTCTATCTGATGAGTGATGGCCTCGGTGGTTCTCGCCGCCGAGAAGCTTGATTTAGCTGTTCGAGGGTTGATGTAGGGTCAAACATTGTCGGTTTGACTTGGAACTTGACGTGGAGCCTTTTGGATGTATTTTGAGACCATCCATCAGCTCTGATCGAAGATTTGGTGTCTCTGATGCTTTCGCCGCCGGGATCTCCTTTTCAGCTGCCAGAGAAGCGAAGTTAGGCTAAATAATTTTGAAATGGCCCGAAACTTCTTGTGTACTCCTCTTTTGGCTGTCTTGAAGGATCTTGCAGTTTTTGTTTGGTTCTGACAAGATTTGATTTTTTGGAAGAAGCATTGCCTATTTATGGCAGGTTGCGACTTCATGTAGCTCTTTGGATCTTGAAGAGGCAAAGTGACATTTTTGGTGTCAACAATCATCACTGGTAGGAGCTATTGAGAGTGTTGTATGGCTATCATGATGAGCATTATTGGAGACGGACGGTGTGATACCGGGTCCGGTCTCAGTGTGTGTTGATTGATGATGTTATTTGCGGGGCTAGATAATCCCCAACACTGTGAGATTTTTTCCGCCGCGACTGTGTTCAATATGGGAGGGTCGCGGCATAATATCCCGCGGTATGCAGCTTGTGTGAGTGTGCCATTTTGTGTATGTTTATTATATTATGTTTATCTTGATTCTATTTGTTTATCTTGCTTAACTGCCTAGGATCTGTACCATTGTTATTCTCTTAACTTTATTGCTGTCTCTACTCATTTGATGCATACATTCTATATTATAAGCATACCGTGACTTGCCAGATCTTTAGATCTGATCCACTCTTGGTGCTTAGGTGTTGACCCCGAGTTCGAAGGCGATGCGCACGCACTCGTTGAGGTGCCCATAGTAGGTGACTATGGATGGGGACCGGCCGACCAAGAGGTTGAGCCGGAGGGTGGAGAGCCGGCACCGGTTGCAGGGGTTTGAGTGACTATTTTGTTTGGATTTTTGAGAGACATTTATTGTGAGTTGGGTAATGTTACAAATATGTAATTAAAACTTTGGTTTTTATCACTTTTCACTTTAGACTGGACTTCAGCCCATTTACATTTGATATATATATGATAATACCTTATGCTTCCGCTATCTCTGTATTGCTTCCGCTTATTTTACAAAAATTTTTAAATTGGACCTCACTGCGGACCTATGATCTTGGAAGTTCTCGGATTTCCCGGGAAGTAGCGCGCCAATTTCGGTACTTTGACGATTTTCACGGTATTCGAAATTGGGGCGTTACATGTTCCACCTCCTTGGTTGATTAATGCTTTGTATGTTGACATTTCAGTTTAATGCAATTCCTTATTTCTTAAAAAAAAAAAAAAGTACAGTGCACGCTTAGTGGGTTTTTAGTAGGATTTGGGCCCTAATGCTTTTGGTCCCAACCCCCACTCCCGAAAATAAAAAAAACTATTTGTGTTTTAAAAAAAAATCCAAGATCTTATAAAAAGCCAAAGACACCGAAAACCTTTAAAAAAGATGCTTACCAATCTACAGTCTAAAAGCATTAGAAGTCCCTACATTTTAGACAACAAGGAAGAGAAAACAATGATTGTGACAAAAAAAAAAAAAGGGGCAAAGGAAAAAACGGAAGGAAGAGAAAACAAATCCTTATTGGCAATGATCAATGGTGCTCCCTCCTAAAGATAGCATGGTAAATCGATGAAGGAGAGCCAAAAACAAAACAATGGGTGATGCTTCTTTGATTTGAAACTTCTCTTTCAAATACCAAACAGGGCCCTGAGGACCGTCTGTGGCAAGCAATTTTCTTCTTGCCCAAAGAACTCAACCAGCTCCTACCCCTTGCAAACTTGAAGGTTGACCCTATGCCCCATTTGCTCCTGTAAACTTATGAAATAAAAATGAAGTCCTTTTTTGGATTGAAGTTTTGTAGCATTAATTGAATTAACCTTAGACCCAACAGAAGCCACCATCTCTACCACTCAGTTTAGATTGCTTTTTAACTGAGTGGGGTGGTCCCATATGGATCTTTCTATTTTCCTATCCCATCCCCAGGAGGGCCCTACAGAAATTTCTCATGAAAAATCCTCATAAATGTTCTCATCCGAATAAATCCCAATAAATAATATGTACAACTATTGAATCCAACTTCAGGTCATTCTCATATCTTTTGAGTTTTGACACTAGGCCTTCTTTTAAAAAAGACTAAAATACATTTAATATGTCACAATTAGATCCATTGCTTCGGTTTAATTAATTAAAATATTGGGGCTGGGTGCCACGTACATATGGAGGCCGTGACCCTAAAAATAGGTCGCTAGCTGCTAAGCCCATTTGTTATGGGCCTTAACTCAAAAATGTGTTTGGATGATGGGCCCAGCTAGGATTTGATAATTAGCCAAAATAATAGGCATGTTTTCCACTTATTAAAAAGTTTTGAACTTTCATATTCCATCTCAAATTTTGTTCTTTTCGTATTGATGTAAGTTTATTGTTGCAAGTATGAAACCTCTTTTAAGGACATATATATTTTTCATTATATATATATACACACACTCCTTTTGGTCCCAATTCGGGCACTAGTTGAAAAGCATAAGGGAGTAAGTTCCATAGCTGGTCGACCAATTTAAGACCTTATAAACTTTGTAGGGGTGTTCATGGTGCGGGCTAAGTCATATCTTAATCTGGTCCGACTTTACAATCAATGGTCCATGCCTAGTCCAAGCTTGATACGTGCTATAAAAGTTAGGCATGAGCCTGTCAATTTAATCAATCGGGCTGGCCCGAACCGGGCTTTTTTTTTTTAAAACAATTTTGTGAGCATTTGTGCAATTATTTCCACTAGTTAAATTAAATTACATGCATTCCCAACATGGGCCAGGGCTGAGGCAGACTTTGAGCTTTCTATGACTTAATCCAAGATCAGCTTAATCATTAAATTGGCCCTAATCACATAACCAAGCCCAATTCAAAGTGGGCTGGGCTTAGGGCTAGCTTGACCCATGATCACCCGTAGGTTTTCCACTTCAATGGGAAATCCTTAACTTTCACTCTAGGGTTGTAAACAAGATGGTTCTAGGTTGGAACCATATTGGATTTGGACCTGGACCTGTTTCTAAATAACGATTTCGGTTATAGGTCTAATTCTGATTCGAAACTTGTTTTGTTAGTTCTAGATCCGGTTCTGATAGGAAAATTAGTATCCGATTCCTCTTAGATGACCGAAATCAAGTTTTAAAATTAATTTTAATTTATTTTTATTTTTAAAATAAATATTTCATTCAAATTATAATAGTGGATCAAGTCTACTACCTCTAGGATTAAATATAAAAATGTCATAAAAAAGTAGATTTTAAGCTACAACATGCAACACGAAATACTCATATGCTAGGTCCTGAATCCACACGTTGGAACTTATATGGACCCAAATTAAGATCCGTTTATTAATTGAAACTTAAGTTGGGTTCTAAACCGAGGCGCGATTATGAATCAAAATCTAAAATTAATTAGTTCGAAACTCGATTTTTTTGTAAGTTATAACTTTTAAATATTTCGTTTGCAGCCCTATTTCACTCTCAGAGGAATTGTTCCTATGTTAAGATTAATAATGTAATTATCATTAATATGATCAAAATCTTACCATGAGAGCAACTCATAGTGGATTAAAATTTGAGAATGTATAATAAAACAGGAGTGAGTTCCTTTTTCATTTGTCTTAAAAAAAAAAAAAGAGTAGTGAGTTGATTTTTGTCCTCCGAGGCTCCGACCGTACGTCACTATAATCTTGGGGAGACCGCAAAGGACAATTGAGATGGGGCAGGGCAAGCTGGGAATAATGTTCTACCATATAAGCATTCGCCACGTGGACCGCAAAAAGGCGGAGATGGGGAGGAAGTTGCTTTTTCAAGTACGACTCAGCCTTTTTTAAATATACTTAGTTTCACTGTCAAGTATACCCCCAATTGATTATTACTATTTTATTATTTTATTTTATGACAAGATAGGTATTATGAGACTTAATATAAAGAGAGGGGCTTATTGGCAATTTTCCACAAAGAGGAAAAAGTTCACTGTCATCATCTTCCCTGTGATGGGTTTCACGTCCAGAATTTTTGAACCAATTGGATAATGGGCCAAACAGGGCCCACTCCATGTGGTTCCAGTACTACAATGGTCGCTCAGAGCCCCACTTTCTGATTGCTGGTCCAGAGCCGAATCCATGGGTCTAACTTGGGAGGTGCGCATTGAACTTTCATGCGCACATCTTTTTGGGACCCATCTAATGGCCTACATGGGGATGAGGTCAGGGGGATTGAAAGATTATGTTGGAGCCCTCATATGTACAAAATAAATTAGTTACGACTTATGCTCGATCATTCTAACCCTTTTATCCATGGCTCATAAAATTTCATCTTAAAAAGTGGGTGCACAACTAATTCGACAGTCCAACCCATTGGAATGGGTGCGAACCCAAGGGACGAGTAGCTATCGGAGCGTGTGTTCCAGCCGGATGGGCTTTGGCCAGCGATCCGAAAGTGGGGCCTTGGGCGACTATTGGAGTACTAGACCCACATAGAGTGGGCCCTGTTTGGCCCACTATCCAATTGGTTCAAAAATTGTTGGCGTGAAATCCTTCCCTGGGAAGATGATGACAGGAACTGTTCCCTCTCTGGTGGAATTGCCAATAAATCCCCTCTCTTTATATTAAATTCAATAATATCCATCTTGACATAAAATAAAATAATAATAATCAATTAAGGTAAAGGGTATACTTGGAAGTATATTAAAACAAAGGGCGGAGACGTACTTTAAAAAGCAACTTCCACACCTCGACCTTTTTGCAGTCCACGTGGCGAATGCTTATTGGGTGGAACAGTGTTCCCCAGTTTGGTAGAAACCGCCAACAGGGGATCCGGACTCTTGCTTGCCCTGCCCTTATCGCATCTCAACTGTCCTTCGCTGTCTCTGCAAGATTACTTAACAGAGCTAGCTCTCTATCTCTCTCTCATTTGATACTACTATTCCTTGAGATGGCGGATGAAATAAAAGAAGAGACAAGTGCTGATGAGGCAGGGAAGCATGGGAACGATGTGGTTGTAGATGTAGATGATGATCCATGGGTTAAACAAATGGAAGAGAAACTTGCCTCCAAGTCCGAACAATGCCCGCCCTCTCATCCATTCACTATTTGCAAAGTGCCTCGAGAGATCCGCGGGGTAGACAGTGCTGCGCACGACCCATTGGTTGTCTCCATCGGGCCATATCATCGAGGAAACCAAAGACTACTCGACATGGAGCAGGTCAAATGGCGCAATCTAAATGCATTCCGTTGTCGAGCCGGTAAAGACTTTAACGAGTACTTGAAGGCGATGAAAGAAATAGAGCAACAAGCGCGAAATTGCTACTCAGGCAACATCGATATGGACGCAGACGAATTCATAGAGATGATGTTGTTAGATGGTTTGTTCATCATTGAGCTCTTCTCGACGGGGGATGATTTTTTTGGGTCTCGACACCAACGTTTTAATATCGTTGAACTTGAACCCATTTATACCATTTGTGGGATGTTGTGTCGAGTTGGCCGCGACATGCTTCTTTTGGAGAATCAGCTCCCTTTCTTCGTCTTGGAACGCCTTTGGAGCCTCAGTACTGATCAACGGAGTAGGATTGAACTTTGGGAGAACGCCTGTACTTTCATCGTTAAATATACTCTGCGATTTGAGCATGAATGGGACGGCCATAATCTTCTTCCAGTAAATGAAGACGGTGTTCATCATTTGCTGCATTTAGTATACTTGCTCCTCAAACCAACTTCTCTCACCAGGACCAAAAAATCTAAACCTATGGTATTGGAACCTACTATTGGGAGCAGTTCTGAATCTATGGAACCTACTGCGAAACCCCCTGCATTCATAACGAAAATAAATACCCTTTCCTTTCAACCTCCCAAACGTCGTGACTGCTTCCGATCTCCATCAGGCCAAGAATCTCAATCTATGGAATGTACTGCGAAACTCCATGCAGTCATAAAGAAAATGAAAACCCTTTCGTTTCTACGTCCCAGATGTCACTCGTCCCAAGAATCTGTTTATGAATGTAATGCGGAACTCCCTGCATCTCCAGTCATAAAGAAAATTCTTCCCTTTCTCTCCCCATCCATGTCTAAAGACGAACAACCACCACCACTGACGGTGATTCCTTCCGCAGTGGAGCTCTACGAGGCCGGAGTTGTGTTCAAGTGTGTGAAGGCTAAAAGCTTCTTGGACGTTAAGTTTGAACAGGGAACGATGAAAATGCCGCGGCTTTCGGTGCAGGATTCCACCAATCCTCTCCTTCGAAACTTCATTGCCTATGAGCAGTGCTTCCATGACCAAGGTAATCACATCACCAGCTACTGCAGCTTCATGGATTATCTGGTGAACACGCCGAGAGATGTGGAGATATTAAAAAGATCTGCCATCATAGAAAATCGGGTGGGCAGCGACAAGGAGGTGGCAAATCTCTTCAACGATCTAGGCAAGGAGACCTTTATATCGGATCTTGAGAAGAGTTATCTTGGCAAATCGTTTAAAGATGTTAAGAAACATACGCAGAAAACATGGCCCAAATGGCGGGCAAGACTCAAGCGTGATTATTTCAGCAATCCATGGGCGATTATTTCCTTGATTGCAGCCACTTTTGTCATCTTTCTCACCTCAGTGCAGACATACAAAGCTGCATTCCCCTGATTTAATTACCACACACACTGCTGTGCTAATTTTATCATATTAGTTGGGACTGGTGTTTTCTTCATCTGCAACTTATTTTACTATTTAATCAAGGTACAATTAGTACAACCTATTTAAATAATCTCGTGTTTTTGAGTACCTTGTATGTAGTTCTTGCTGGAATGATTTTATATGTTCATATGTCTAAGTTGTACTTTCTTCTTTGCAAATTATCAAAATAAGTTTTCCTTCTCTTCATGTTAATTTAAGTGTAATTGTTGCTTTAGTTATCCACATCTGCTAGTAGGTTCAATTTCTATGTGCGAGAAGGAAATAATCTCTAAGCAAAAAAAAAAAGGGGAAGATGGAAATGAACGGCGACTAGCAAAAGGATCCAAATGTAAAAATATTTTTAGGTTCAATCAATCACGAAGCTTCACATAATTATCATCGTCAAAGCCTTGTCTTAAGTACTTCACCATAATACAGATAGAGACATTTCTCAAAAACTAATGGCTGAGATGTCTTATTTGTTAAAAGGATGCTTCTTGTAATTTCTTTTTCCTGCAGCCCCTTTTGGGCAATTTTCCCTTACCATATATAAGTAGTTCATTCTTTCAAGGGTTTTGCACTCACTATGAGTGGAACCCAGTGTTTATCTCTTCCATCCATCTTCACCTTGTGAGATATGTGATTTCTATCAGAGCTTTTCTTTCCTACTTCCAATGGCTAGTGTCTGTTGGCTCTCCCATCCTTAATTACCAAGCAAGAATTTAACAATGCAACCCATGTCAGAAGCAAGTCGGCTAAATGAAATCAAATTCTTTGTAAATTGTGGAACCACAAGAACATCATTCAATTTAATTGTACCACTAGCGCAAACCCTCGTGGTTAGTCTCTTGCAAATTAAATAAAAATTAAAATCAATAAATTAATTAACAAACAAATTAAGCAGTAATCAATAAGAAAATATATGGATTAAGTGACAGATGTGGCCCTCATGCTACGAGTCTCACGTTAAATCAAGTATGGCAGATATACAAAGATAATACAATCCCCACTTAGTAATATCAAAAGACTTGTTTATATAATCTAAAGGAGCCATGGTTGGATCTGAGCAGATCTGGGTTTAGGTTTTGAAGGCCTGGGTCTTATTTGTCTGTTCTTTGGAACTCAGGCGGGAGGAAGAAGTCTCCTTCCTTTTGCTTTGACAAGTAGCCAAAGGCATTCGTTGATTCGTTTCTAAAGAGAGTAAAAAACCATCACTTTCTATTTATTATTCCCTATTTATTAAAGAGACTAGAAAACCATTGGTTTCTATTTATTTCTCTTTATTGTAGGAAACCTGGACTTGAAGAACCAGGGGTGTGTGTGTTGAACCAAGGTGCTGTCATCACTCAATAATGAGGAGTTAACATAAATATCTATATTAAATTTTGCATATCAAATACTTTAGAAATCACAGTAAATGTATGGCAATTGAATTTGAAAAGTAATATATATATATACACACACATACATAAAAGTATTTAAATGACCAGCTCTATTTGGCACATTTGATTGGATTTTTTTATTGCATTTACTGGTTTTTAGAAAATTAGATATGTAGCAAAATGACAGATCTATCATTTTTATAATAATAATAAAAGTATTTTTAGAGTCTATAAAATTTCTGGAGAATAGGAGATTTTAAAAATTTTGGAAATCAGAAGTAATTGGATTCACTAAGTACTAACATCTGATATGGGGAATAAGCTGTTAATTGAATTTAATTAAATACTAGCTAGTACATGCGCAACTTGTAATCGCAACGTGCGCACACTATTTCAAGACTTCTTCTCAGTCTTTTCATATATTTGAAGCTTTTTTTATTTTTATTTTTTGTAATTATCCCACATATGTATTTAAAATAGTGAAAATATTGAAGTTAGAAGTAGTTTTCTACGCGACTTTCGGGGGAATTAATGGTGGGGCCCACCTAGCAACCAATCCAAACTGCTCCTTGACCTTTTGAAGGTCATTGATCTCGAAGTTTGGCACCCATCTTAATTACTAGAATGTTGGATGGAGGGTTGAGTTTTTTTTTTTTTATTTTTTTTAATATGAAATCGTTAAATTTGTGGGTCATGGATGAAAAGGTTGGAGGCATAGGATTGGAGTCAAACTTGATATTTGGAGTGGTCCCATATGGATCTTTCTATTCCCGTCTCATCCCTAAGCGGGCCGTACATAAATTTCTCACGGAAAGTTCTCATCCGAATAAATTCCAATAAATAATATGTACAGTTAGATAAGGCCCATACTCTCATCTGTTGAATCCAACTTCAGGTCACTCTGATATCTTTTGACACTAAAATACATTTATTATACGTCACAATTAGACCACTCTAAGAGCCATTGGGGCTGGGTGCCACACATTGGTAGGCTGTGACACTAAAAATAGGCCGCTGCTAAGCCCATTTGTTATGGGCCTTAACTAAAAAATGTGTTAGCTAGATCATTGGGTGATGGGCCCCACTTGGATTTGATAATTAGCCAAAATAATAGGCGCGCATGTTTTCCACTTATTAAAAAGGTTTTGAGCTTTCATCCATCACAATTTTTGTTCTTTTCGTAATGACATAGGTTTATTATTGCTGTTGGAAATAGGGTGGGCCTCTAGGATAGGTTTCAAAAATCTTTGACCCACTTGATGCAGGGATCAACTATCCAGAAGGCTATAAAATCCAATCTAAGATCCATGTCCTCAATCTCAGCCATCATGATCAGTAAAACAATCTATCTAGAAGATAGAAATAGCAACTAATAAGCATTCATAATAATCTACAACATGCAAGGAAGTAGATTATACATTTGGAGCTCGGTTGTGCTCCAATGGAGAAGTTGCGTCTTTCTTTGATGGTGAAACGCTTTCACTAATCAAATAGGGATCTTCAAGACCTCTTGATCTTTCACGCTATGACCCTTATCAGATTCTCATTTTTCTCAAGAAGATGGTGGGATCTCCAAGAGAAAATTACTAGGAACTCAAAGGAGGAACTAGAAGAGAACTAGAAGAGGGAGAGGAGAAAGAGCTCATGCAACACTTGCACTAAAGAGGGCTGGGCGTGAATCCCTAGGTATGGAGCATGCATGGACGTCCAGCCATCCTCTCCTCTATTTATAGCTTTTGCAAGCCCCACTTACTAATTTCCATTAGAAGTCTTACTTCCAAATAATTAGTAACTATCTCTTCTTAATTAAAATAGAAGTCTTACTTCCATTAATTAATTAGTAACTTACCATATCATAATTAGAAGTCTCACTTCAAATATGATTAGTAACTTTTTAATTCCTTTCTAATTAAAATAGAAGTCTCACTTCTACTAAAATTAGTAAGTCTACTATTACCACTATTAGAAGTCTCACTTCAAATAGAAATAGTAACTTTTCTTTTAGAGTTCAACTAGAATTAGATACTTTCTAATAATTGGGCTAGCGTGGGGACCACTAGGGATTCCTTAGAAAGTTGGCTCCAACTGGGGCACACGACCCCACATTTCATGTGTAATCCGGGTCCACATTTAATTGCAAATAACTCCACTGTATAAATGCAATTGAAATCCAGTCTTAGGAATATTACATAGAAGACCCTAAACTTCCACATTACCACAAGTAAGCCCCTCTATCAATATCCATGGATCAATTGGACCTGTCTTCCAAAAATAGATCCATATCTTATTATCCTTGAGCCCCAATTAATTATAATGATCATAGGTACCTTTCCAATTAACTTAATCGGAATGGGTACGCACTTACCAATGATAAATCCATTAATTGGCACAAGGGGGTATTAGAGATAGATTCCATCTTGACCATTGAATGTTCCCACAGCTCTACTACCACGTACCCAAATCACCTAGGTGTTGACCTACAGTTGGCCTCACTCATTGGCGACTCAAAGCAAATGAATAGATAGAAACTTGAGTTCATTAATGTCTCAGGATTGAGAGCCTATTGCTAGGGAATTATGAGAGCAGACCTTAAAATAAAGGCAGTGTTTATAAGGGTGTTTCTCATGGTCCTTCAATACATCCAATGTACCAGCACTATGATCCAGAATCTTCCATTCTGATGATCGAGACAAATCACACTATCTCATAGTGATCAAAGTGCTGCAACCTTGTCAGTATGAGATGTCCAGTCTCATCACTGGTTGTGAAGATATTAAGTATAAGATTTGTCACACATGTCTCCCGTATGTGGATCTCATCCATACACATGTGTTACATCTAATATACTTGTGGACTCCGGTTCATCTAATGAACCATCATTTCATTCGTATTGGTTATGTGCAAGTATATAATAAATCATCATTCATCTCATGAAAGGAAAACATGAATACACTGATAAATAAAGAAATTAATCAATTTATTATATCATTTACTGGATTGAGTCCATAAAACTAACAGTTGCAAGCATGAAACCTCTATTAAAGACATCTTCTTCAATTTATATACACACAAACACCCCATTTGGTCTCAATTTGGGCACTAGTTGAAGAGCATAAAAATGTCAAGAAGAATAAGAAGATAATGATAGATATTAATAACTAAAAGCACGAAAAGCTTAAATTTTTAGTGAACGTCATAACAATATATATCCAACACTTTTTATGCCTTGATTAAGATTGTAATAATCAATAATATGATCAAAATCTTACCACAGGAACAATTCGCAGTGGATTAAAATTTGAGAGTGTATAATTTAATACAGGAGTGAGTTCCTATTTTTTTATTATATTTTTCTTGGTAAAATATAGTGAGTTGATTTTTATCTGGACTACGACCGTATGGTGATTAAGACAGTATACTTTCTCGGAGTAGAAAACTAGTGGTCCTTGCTTGCCCTGCCCAGCTGCCCTTATCCCTTCTCAAGTGTCCTATACTACCTCTCCAATTCCAAGATCATTTAATAGAGCTCTGCTTGCCCTGCGCTCACCTTATTCCATCTTTAAAGTCCTTTCAGAACTCCGTGCAGTACAAAAGAAAATACTTCCCTTTCTACCTCCCAGATGTCAGAACTCCCTGCAGTAGAAAAGAACATACTTCCTTTTCTACCTCCCAGATGTCGCTGGTTTCCATTACATCGGCATGCCAAAAATCTGAATCTATGGAATGTATTGCGAAACTGAAACTCCCTTCAGTCATGAAGAAAATGAAAATCCATGGCCTTCCCTTTCTATACTCCTCTTCCCAGTCTAAAAATGAACAACCACGGTAAGATTTGGTTTTGAATAAACCAAGGACCTGAGCTCAGCTCGGCTTGTCGATGGCGAGGTTGACCTTCCTACGTTTTCGTATCAAATATCTTCCCCGAATCACAGAAAATCACCGTGAAGACTCGATCGGGTTATCCGACCGAGGATCCTCTGATGGTTAAGTTAGCTTCTGGACTGTGTTTTAGTTTCAATTCGAGTCGTTGTTTGAAAAATTACATACCTCTCCTTTTGTTCTTTGTTCTTTATATGTTTTTCGTTTCCCTGGATTCTCTCCCACCACCTGCGCACGTTCTCTTCCTTTCCCCCATAATCTGGTAACTGCCAGATTATGGATCATGGGGCGCCTTGAATCCGGGAATTACTTCCTAAGTAACTACACGCCGGTGGTTATTGACTCTTTACTCTACATGACCGTTTGCGCTGGATTAGTGGGTCAGGTTGGGTTGACCCTGACCCAAGCTTGACCCACGCACTAATTTAAATCCCCCCCCCCCACAATTGCCCCCCAAGCCAGCCTTTCCCTGTCCATTCTTCGAGGGAATAGGAGGGGCTTGAGATATTTTTCGGACACGCGTCCTTTTTGGGATGGCTTGCCTGTCGATAGCTGTCATGCGTCAATTTATAAACCACCCTCCTCTTTCTTCGGCTTCTATCTTCCTCTTTTATTTCAAATCTTCATCTCTGGGCTCTGCCTCTCCTCTCTCTTCTTCCTTCAATCTGCGGTAAGTGTCATCTTCATTCGCTTTCCTCTTCTTTAATGGGAAACCTTAAAGATTTGCTCCTTACTCCGGAGGGGACTTTCGATTTCAGGGATAAATATAACATCCCCTCAGATGTTCAGTTTCGTGCCCCGCGACCCGATGAGTCCCTCGAGACAGGGTCCAGAGATGGGATGCCCTTTCTAGCCATCGCCATTGTAGAATGAAATGAGAAGAGATAATATATGCAAGATGGGCCCACGTGGCATATTAAAAGCGATGGGCAGCCATGATTGTCCTGCCCACGTGATTGATGGGACTATGCAAGAGTGGGCCCACGTGGTGCACATATTAAAAATGACGGACAGCCATGATTGCCCTGCCCACGTGGAATGGCAAACTCGATTCTCCGATTACACGTAATAAATGATGCTGACAGACTGTGGTGCCGATAGTAAAATCTGGGGTACCAAAATAAGCGCCCTTTATGAAATGGGCAGCAGGTCAGGCATGTCTTTTTCAATAATACCCTTCCCACTCTATATTTCTCAGCTCATGATTCAATTCTTCAATTTTGTTCTTTGACAAGGCTAGAAAGACGATAAATTGATGATTTTATTTTTGTTCTTAGTTTTGTATGTTGTTGCCTGTGTTCGTTCTTTATGCATCTCTTAGGTCTTGTTTGCTTTTTGTAATTGAATACATATGATTATTAGTGGTGAAAAAAAGAATATTCAAAGGTAAATATCCATAAATGACCATCAAATAATTTTTTTTTAAATGTAAATTGAATCAAGGGAAAATAAGAAATGAATACCCTGCCACCACCCAAGTTATTCAAGACCTAAGAAAGTTAAGGTCCCATCATCTACATCTCCATCTCGATCTCTTATACTTCATCCCTCACCTCTTTAATGAGCACACTTCACCTTGAAATCCAATGTATTCAATTTTTTTTAATGTATTTTATTCAAACAAACAGTCTCTTCTCACAGATGTTGAACAGATTCTCATGTATAGCGCTGGCTGGAGTTGCAACAGAGTACCTTTCATTTGGATGTGCTGAAGGTGGCCTTGCCGATATCAACCAGGTTTCCTTTGAACTTCGGCTATTTCCAACCCTTTGAAGTAATTGATCATGTTGACTGTTATATTCTTGACTGTGGAACAGTTGGATGGATTGCTGAAAAGCCTGGGATTCACACAAAAGAAGGCAGATTCTCAGGTGAGATGGGCTGTCCTAAATACCATCTTTATTCTACGTCGTCATGAAGGTGCTAGATTAAAGCTTGCAGAGGCCATGACTTTAGGGCCTGTTTGGATAAATGAGGAGTGGAATAAAATGAAGTGAATTTCAAATGTGGAGTGGAGTGGAGTGAAGAGAAGTAGGTTGAAGTTGAAGTAAAGTACTCCACTTCACTCCATTTGGATGCTTAATTTGAAGTTAAGGTTTGAAGTAGAATCCACTTTTACTCAAGGAAATGGAAGTATTTAGAGTTGAAGTGAAATGGAGTACATGAGGTTCACAACATTACTTCATCTATCGGGCTAGACTCATCCAAACGTGTTAAAGTTGAAATTTTAGACTGTTAGGGCCCATTTAACTTCACTTTATTCTATTTTTTGCCTATCCAAACAGGCCCTTAGGGAAGTCTGGGGTTTTCTGCCTTTACACAATAGAGGAAGCTATAAATGTAGAAGATATTTAACCTGGTTGAGAACTTTTGTTTTGGATGATGTATTTCAAATGCTGAGTGAACCCATTATCCAACTCATGTAGAGCTAGAGGAAGACAAGTCACCCAAAAACGAATCTTTTACCACCACAGAGTAACAAATTGATACTAAACCCCTGATTGTAAGAGGACTTGAGATGGTTTGGAAGCTGAAGTGACAAATTAATTGGACTGCTGGTGTCACAGCTAGCTCGTGATATTTTTTTGTGGTGCCACTGTTAGATTGTTCACTAATAAGACATTATTCGCTAATAAGCCGCTATTTGGTCGTGGGTCCATAATCAAATTATTGACTTGAAAAAAATTTATCTAATGACCGTGATATAAATTCATAGTTGGATTTCCTTTTTATGAACTCTTTTTTTAAAGAATTAGCGAGAACAAAAAAATGAGATCGTTTTTCATTGTTTTGCTACGTTGGGCTACTGGTCTAGTGATACCATGGACTTGAAGAAAAGGGGGGTGCCTTTGGAAATGATTTCGATACATTTGGGCGGGCTTTCACTACAGTGGGGGCTTTGGAAATGATTTTGTTACATTTGGGCGGGCTTTCACTGCAGCGGGCCCTCCACACACACGTGTTTGGGTGACCTTCTCAGCAATCAGCATGAGCTGAGGAGAGGCCCTCTCTATATGAGAAAGGCTCGATCCCCTATGCTGCAGTTTAGGGGAGCATAAGCTAGCTGAAGCATGTGAGAACCATGTGGGGCACATGGGAAAAAAAATATATATATATATATATAGCATAAGCTGAAGCATGTGAGAATCACGTGTGGTCCATGGGGAGAAGAAATTTCAGGGCCTGCTTTTTTTTTTCCCTCATTTTCCCCTTTCTAAATTTTCTGGATCTGGACATGCACCAAGAGAGTGAAAGGCCTTTTCCATCTTAAAAAAAGTTTATCTTGATGTCCTCTATGATCTAAATGCGGATTAATTCAGTCATACTAAGTCACAAGCAAACAGAATCATCACAGGTCAACAGTTTCGGTGGATTCCCCATCACCATACTGTTATTACCTTGTCTTCATATGCCCATGCCCATGTGATCTTGTCTACCACCAAAGGATAAATTTATAGAAAATTTTCTGTACGTTAATCTACAGTTCTTGATTTCTTGTTATTAAAGTTTGTCATTTTATCCAGACGTTCTTTGTATAGTTCGTACTGCTGCGCAGGTTAGAGGACGTATTTTTAAGACCCATTTATCAATAAAAACTTAAGTTGGATTCTAAATCGAGACGGATTTATGAATGAAAATGTAAATTAAGTTCCAAACTTGAGTTTTTGTAGGTCGGAATTTTTGAAAAAATGAAGAATCGGATACCCATTTGCAATTACCCTATTCCTCCGTATCAAGAGTTGTTCCTATGTTAAGATTAATAATTTAATAATAAATAATATGAACAAAATCTTACTACGGGAACAACTCATTGTGGATTAAAATTTGCGAATGTATACTAGAACAGTAGTGAGTTCTTTTTTATCATCTTTTTGCTTGGTAAAAAGTAGTGAGTCCACTTTTATGGATAGCGTGATTAAGACAGTATACTTTCCCGGAGTAAAAACTAGCGGTGCTCGCTCGCCCTGCCCTAATCCCATCTCAAGTGTCCTTTGCTGTCTCTCCAAGATGATCATTTAACAGAGCTCTGTTTTCCCATTGATCCTTAAAGTCCTATCCGATCTCTCCAAGATCAGTAAGAGAGCTCTCTCTCTCTCTCTATCATTCATTTGATACTATTCCTTGAGATGGAGGAAGAGATAAAAGGAGACGAGAGAAATGCTGATGAGGCGGGGAAGCATGGGAATGATCATGTGGTAGTAGACGTGGATGATATATGGGTTAAATCCATGAAAGCGAAACTTGTCTCCAAACATTGCCCGCCCTCTCATCCGTTCACTATTTGCCGAGTACCCAGAGACATCCGCAGGGTCGACAATGACGCTTACGACCCTTTGATGGTCTCCATCGGCCCATATCATCGAGGAAACCCAAGCCTACATTACATGGAGGAGGTCAAATTGCGCAATCTAAAGAAATTCCATGATCAAGCCGGCAACGACTTTAACAAGTACTTGAAGGCGATGAAGGAAATAGAGCCACAAACGCGAGCTTGCTACTCAGGTAACATCAATATTGTAGGTGCAGAAATAATGACCCACAATAACTGGGGAGCCTTAGAGGACTTATCCAATGATGATGATGACTGGGTGCCGTCCGAAAGCCTGAAAGGGAAGAACACACGGTCAGAGGACCCTGGCCTGAGCGGCGCAAGGCTCTCCGATGCCAAAGTCAGTGAAGGAACTGGAACAATGGAAGAAGAGGAAGAAGAGAGGCAGAGTAACAGCTCTATGAGTTGTATTGTGCGTACCTTGCTTGTGAAATGCAATCCTTTTATAGACGATTTGGAAGATATCTTGGACGATATCTTGGCATGGGTCTCATGATTCGACTGGGAAGTCATGATCAGCCCACGTTGCAATTAATGCGGTCCAATCCAGCCCACTCCGCATTAAATGCGCGTCGGATCAGCCCACGTCGCATTTAATGCGCGTCTTGTTGGGCCAGATCGTGTTGGACGCCTTTGGCGGTAGGGGATCATCGGATCTGCCCTCGGGCCTTGCCCTGATGTGGCCTCAGCCGCTGGATGCCGCCCTGTCAGGATCTGGCGAAGATTGTGAGCGGCTGGATGTCGCGTCTGCCCCTCTAGCTCGTGCCCCTATCCCTCCACGTGCCTGGTGACGTGGGGGATGAGGGGCGTGAGTGGAGACTCTTTCTGGCTTCGGCTTCCATCCCGGCTTCTTCAGCCGAGATAGAGCTCCCTGCCGACATGGCACCCGGGGGTGGACCAGTTCGGCGCTAGTGGCCCGGAGCTGCCTGACTTCGGCCGGACCCTCTGTCCTGGTAGCCGGGGTGAGCTTGGTGCCACGTGGATGGCACGCGGATGGCACGTGAGAGTGCTTAGCCTCATCTGATGGCTGTGATTAGCGTAAGCCTGTGGTTCTGGAAATCTCCCCACACAAATATGAAGGAGGGAGACGAATTCATAGAGATGATGTTGCTAGATGGTTTGTTCATCATTCAGCTCCTCTTGAATAGGGCTAATTCTTTTCTATTTCAACTCCTGCAAATTCATTGTAACGATGAAGACCCCATTTATACTATTCGTGGGATGTTGTGTCGAGTTGGGCACGACATGCTCCTTTTGGAGAATCAGCTCCCTTTCTTCGTCTTGGAACGCCTTTGGGACCTCACTGGTCGGAGGAGGTTTGCTCTTTGGAAGAGGGCCTTAATTTTCATCCAACGCTTTGCCATGCGATTTGATCATGAATGGGACTTTAATCTTCTTACGAACATCTTTGCCCAAAAAGAGAAAAAAAAAACAGCACTAAATAGTGTACATTGTTTTCACCATTTGCTGCATTTTGTATACTTGTTCCTCAAACCAACTTCTCTCAAAAGAGAATCTGAATCTACGGCCAAACTCCCTGCAGTCAAAAAGAAATTCCTTCCCTTTTTACCATCCAGATGTCACTGGTTCCTGTGTGGGGAGATTTCCAGAACCATAGGATTACGCTAATCACAGCCATCAGATGAGGCTAAGCACTCTCACGTGCCATCCGCGTGCCATCCACGTGGCGCCAAGCTCACCCCGGCTACCAGGACAGAGGGTCCGGCCGAAGTCAGGCAGTTCCGGGCCACTAGCGCCGAACTGGTCCACCCCCGGGTGCCATCTCGGCAGGGAGCTCCACCTCGGCTGAAGAAGCCGGGATGGAAGCCGAAGCCAGAAAGAGTCTCCACTCACGCCCCTCATCCCCCACGTCACCAGGCACGTGGAGGGATAGGGGCACGAGCTAGTGGGACAGACGCGACATCCAGCCGCTCACAATCTTCGCCAGATCCTGACAGGGCGGCATCCAGCGGCTGAGGCCACATCAGGGCAAGGCCCAAGGACAGATCCGATGATGCTCCTACCGCCAAGAACACCCAACACGATCTGGTCCAACAAGACGCGCATTTAATGCATTGTGGGCTGATCCGACTGACATTAAATGCAGGGTGGGCTGGATTGGACCGCATTCATTACTTTGCGGGCTTATCATGACCCCCAGTCAAATCACGCGACACACACCAAGGTGTCCTCCAAAAATACCAGCCAAGCTTCTATAAATATAATCCCATACCACATGCAAGGGACGCACAACACAACTCATAGAGCAGTTACTCTGCCTCTCTTCTTCCTCTCCTTCCATTGTTCCAGTTCCTTCACTGACTTTGGCATCGGAGAGCCTTGCGCCGCCCAGGCCAGGGTCCTCTGGCCGTGTGTTCTTCCCTTTCAGGCTTTCGGACGGTACCCCAGTCATCACCATCTCTGGATAAGTCCTTTAAGGCTCCCCAGTTATTGTGGGTCATTATTTTCTGCACCTACAATTGGCGCCGTCTGTGGGAAAGGAATATCCCAACCTTCCCAACCTTCTTAACCTCAATCTCTCAGAAGCCATGCCTCCGAAAGCTAGGAAGGGCGTAGAGTCCTCAAGAGCAGCGCTCGAGCTGCCACCACCGTCAACGGACGTCCCTCCTCAAGGGCGCTCCCGCACGGTGCATGGCACGTCTGCAGGCGAGGGCCGCTTAGGCTCTCAGCTCTTTGTCGAGTTCCCACTCCAAGAGGGACTCGAGGCCTCGATCTCAGCAGAAGAAGTCATGCCACCCAGACGCGATGAGCGTCGACATGAGCGTCCTCGGAAGGACAAAGCCGTGGCCGTAGGAGAGACGCGCCACGTTCAAACCCCTGCCACTGGAGGGGTTCTCGAAGCCCAAAATGCTCTCCCAGCAGCAGCTGAGGGCAGCGCAAACTGCCTCCTTGAGGCAGGTCTCCGAGCCTCAAGGGAAAAAGAGGGACGCCCCCAGCAGGGCAGCCCAGCCTCCCCGCAAGGATCCCAGAAACCATCTGGACCATAAACGGAGCCAGATTCGTGACGAAGGCTCGAGCAACAGTCGGAGTCATCATAGCCGCGATGGCCGAACTCATAGCCGTCGTAGCCCGAGCCACCCCAAGCGAAAGCCCAGAGCTCAGACCCCGGAGAAGGACGATGAGCAGGAGCGATTTGACAAACGCGTCAGATTGGCTCTCCAGCACAACCTGGACGTGCGGGACCAGAAGCGGATCTGTGGCCACACTGATCTGGGGGGCTCACCCTTCACAAAAGAGATCGAGCGCACCCCCTTACCCAGAAAGTTCTCCGTCCCGCGGTTCGTCCCCTAGGACGGACTGTCCGACCCATCCGCTCACCTCCGACACTTCTCCCAGAAGATGTCCATCTGGGGGAATGAGGGTCACCTGAACTGCAAAATCTTTTCCTCCAGTTTGGGTGACCTCCCCTTGAAGTGGTTTTGTTCTCTCCCAGAGAAGTCCATTTCGAGTTGGAAGGAGCTCCAGCTCTCCTTCCTGAAGAAGTTCCAAGCCTACAGCGTCATCCCCAAGAAGGAAGGGGACCTCCTCGCCCTGAGAATGAAGCAGGGAGAGACCCTCGCCAAGTTCGCCCAGCGATTCTGGGCGGTCTACAGCCAGATTGAGGGCACCAGGGAAGAGATAGCAATCTACGCCTTCCAGCATGCCCTGATCCCCGGCCACGACTTACGGAAGGACTTGGCCGGGAACCCCCCAGAGTCCATGCCAGAATTGATGTCTCGGGTGAAGCGCTTTATCGCCCAGGAGGAAGACGAGATCAGAGCCCGGGATCAAGACGGGCATTTGGAGCCCGAGCAGAAGAGCAACCAGTCTCGGCAGAGAGGCGGGGAGCCCTTCCAGAAGCAGGAGCCCAAGCAGCCTTGGGTCGCCAGTTCGGCGGTGCCCACACCACCAAGGTCTGGGGGCACCAGCAGGCCAAGGCCTCACGCCAGCGCCTATCAAGGCATCAACGTCGTCTTCAGAGAGCCGATACACCAGATCCTGGACAAAATAAAGGGTAAGCCGTTCTTCGAATGGCCTCAGCCCTTGAGAAATGAGCCCACTAACGGCGGTCGAAGCAAGCTCTATTGTTCCAACCACCAAGGTAAAGGACACAAGACCGAGGAGTGCAACTCTCTGAAGTGGTACCTGGAGAGACTCGCCGGCGAAGGCCACCTCCCAGAGTTCGTCAAGACAGAAGATGCCGGCGGCAGCGGGGGCCGAGTTCACCAGAGCGCGGCCCGGGGCCCAGACAGCGAGGATTCCGAAAAGATCATTAACGTGATCCACCTGGCGTCCTCGGTTCCCTCTCCCTCGTCTCGCGGAAGCTCGCATCGCACGGGAAGAAGGTGACGGACGTCGAGCTCGGGCTGGCATCCAAAAAAGCTCGCCGCGGCCGAACTGCGATCAAAGCCCAGATTCTGGCGAATTTCAACATCGTCTCGCCCAACTCGGCCTCGACCCCGCCTGGTACGACGCTGGCGGGCGCAGGGCGCGAGCTGTAAGTAACTGGGATTGAACAGCCTCCCACCTCGGCAACACCTCTCCGGCCTGCGGGATGAAAGCAATCGTTCCTTTAGAGATCGGCCTTCTCGCCCTGAGCACAGAGCTGATCGACCAAGGCCGAAATAAGAAAAACCCGGCAATGGAGCTGGAGCTGCCGGACAAGCGCCAAGGAGCAATAGCCCTGCGTCTGACCGACTGACGGCAGCGGTTAGCCAGAACGTACTATCAAATGTCAAGGAGATGAGGTTCTCCCTGGGAGAGCCGGTTCTCAAGAGTACTTTGCCAACTCACAGAGCCGAAGGAAAGCCTGCCCCGAACTGGCATGGCCCGTTTAGGGTGGTCTCACAGGCAACGAAATCAGCCTACAAGCTCGAAGACAGAGGGCAAACCACTGCCGAGATCGTGGAATGCGCCCCGCCTGAAGAAATTCTATTTCTAAAAAGATGTAGCAAGTCCCAATCAATGAAAGTGCCTTTTGCCCTGTCATCGAATCTGTGTCATCTCTCCTTACATGACTTCGACAGCTCCGGGTCCACCGCCCTGGAAAAGGCCTCGAGTCCAAACTCGGTCGTTTCCTAAAGCTCCGGGTCCACCGCCCTGGAAAAGGCCTCGAGTCCAAACTCGGTCGTTTCCTAAAGCTCCGGGTCCACTGCCCTGGAAAAGGCCTCGAGTCCAAACTCGGTCGTTTCCTAAAGCTCCGGGTCCACCGCCCTGGAAAAGGCCTCGAGTCCAAACTCGGTCGTTTCCTAAAGCTCCGGGTCCAGCGCCCTGGAAAAGGCCTCGAGTCCAAACTCGGTCGTTTCCTAAAGCTCCGGGTCCACCGCCCTGGAAAAGGCCTCGAGTCCAAACTCGGTCGTTTCCTAAAGCTCCGGGTCCACCGCCCTGGAAAAGGCCTCGAGTCCAAACTCGGTCGTTTCCTAAAGCTCCGGGTCCACCGCCCTGGAAAAGGCCTCGAGTCCAAACTCGGTCGTTTCCTAAAGCTCCGGGTCCACCGCCCTGGAAAAGGCCTCGAGTCCACACTCGGTCGTTTCCTAAAGCTCCGGGTCCTGGACCCTGGAAAAGGCTCCGAGCTCCGACGCTCAGTCGCTTCCTAAATTCTTGGTTCGTACGCCCCTAAAGATCGCACGGCCGAGATCTCCGAGACTCTGGGTTCGAACACCCTCGAGGTCACGCCAAGCTCAGAAAGCCGAGATCACGCCGTAACTCACTTCGGCTCAATCTCCCCATTTCGGCCAAGGTCAGTTTTCGAAAGAAGAACAGTGCAAGCATGGAAATATAAAAATGCAAGTGTACACGGATTGAGCAAACACAAAACTCGTCCTTATTCATTGTAATTGCTTCATTACATGGATTACAAACATGAAACAAAATACACAGAAGAAAGGCTCGTGGCCCTCTGAAGACCCAAAAGAAAGCAGGCTTTGAGACTACTCTTCGCCGACACCGCCCGCCGACCGGAAACCTCCGGCGGAAAGGCTTGTTGCATCCTGCCCCGAGGTCTTGATATCCCACAAGAAGGAGGGTCTGCGGCATGATTCAGAACCGCCCTTTGGGACGAAGCGGGACCCCCAGGCGCCCGGTGCCGAGAGCTCTGCAACACGCTTTGGCTGGTCAGACCAAAGTTTGCAAACAAGAGCCCCATCCTAGGGCGTTTCTAGTCCTACCCGCCGCCCAGATTCTTGCGGAGTGACGACAAGGCCGCCGAGCGCAGGGGGCGCCACCAACCCACAGCTGCAAAGATTCCCATGCAACCGCACCAGGGAAGGCTGGCCGTAGACCCGTGTTCAGAGAGCGCGTAGCCTACGAGGACCATCTTCAGAGAGCGCGCAGACTACGACAGGCCTTCCCCCCCGGAGGAAGCCGTCACCTGGCACAGGAGTTCCATCTGGATCAAAAGCCCATAAAGATCTATTAAACATGGCTGCCAGGTTGTTTGAATATCCTGGTTCTCTCGTCCCTCCCATGGCAAGCCTACTACTCCTATTTATAGGAAGAACGGGAGGCCCGATCTTCAAGGGTCATTATGAGGTGAGGTCTCCCACGTCTTGCGTGGCGTGCTAGACTTCCCCCATACTGACCAGCGGCTCCGATGATACCACGTGGAGCCATCCCCTCGTTCCCCTCAATGGTCACATCACCATGCTTACTGTTGTTCAAGATCGCCCCAGATACGGAGTATCGTCGCAAACCCCTAAGAAGATAGCTCGGCACTCAATTCTAACGTCCCATCGCGGAAAGCACCATACCGAACTCAAGCACAGAAGTACAGAGAGACAAAAGTAGAAGGACGAGTGGTCAAAGGAGCCTTCAATTGCATTAAAATCCTTGTCATTACATCATGCAGCAAATACAATTGAAGGAAATTACAAAAAGCACGAAGCAGAGAAGCAAGTGTCCCGAGGTCATACCCGGCCGGACCCACAGGCTGCAGCGTCAGAAACTTCTGGAGCAGAAGCCGGCGTCGGGAGTGGGTACGGGGGAGGCTCCCGGAAGGAAGGGTGGTCCTCAGAAGCCCCGGCCTCCTTCAGGCCGGCACGCCATCCTTTCACCCAGGCCTTGTCCCTCACGACGAGGACCCTTTCCTTGTAATGGGCGGTAACCTGCGCTCTGGCGTCCTCGAAAGCAGCATCGCACTCCGACTCGAGTTTCGCCTCGGCTTCATCCGCCCTCTTGGATTCGGCCTGAAGCAGGGCCGCATAGTCATCTCCCATCTTCGATATGGAAACCTCGAGCTCGGCCACTCTGGCTCTCTCCGCCTCGGCTTCTCCCCTCGCCTGCTCAAACTTCGCCGCGTATTCTCCCTCCACCCTGGCTAATTTCTGGGTGACGACGTCCAGAGACTCTTGCAAGCCGTTCTTCTCCACGGTTAGCTCGGCAGCGTCCATACTGTATCTGCAGATCCTGTCAGCTACAGCCATAGTCTTCTGTGCCGCCTGTGAAAGAAATGGGGTATACGCGTTAGCTCCGGAGGTCAGAGGTGTCAGACCGCCGGATTGGCGAAAAAAAAATGCAGAAAAGACTTTACCGAGAAGTTAGACTGCAGCATTGACAGAATCAGCTTCTGGTCGCTGTACTTGTCCAGCTGCTCCATGTCCCGAGGTAGGGCGCAGGCTCGCCCCAGGGCCTCGAGGACCTGTGGATCAATCCTGTGAAGAACGCGATCCTCCATCGTCATCGGCCTCCCCGGCCCAAGCATAAAGCTCGGCTCCCATAACGGCGGCCCCTGAGGCAGCGAGGCAGCGACCGAGCTGGGACCTGCATCAGTCCTCGGCATCTTCAGCGGCCGAGCCCCCTCCTGCTCAACTTCGGCCGGAGGCGAACGTACCTCTAGACCAATGGGGCTAGGAGGTGCGGGAACCTCCGCAGCAACCGCGGGGGAATTCATTCGAGCACTCGGAGCAGGCTCAGGGGAATTCAGATTCACAGACCCATGGGGGGCTCGGGCATCCTCCACTCCGAGCGCCAAGGCCTCGAGGTCTTCGAAAGACAAGCGCCTGGTGTGCCTCATCTCGAGACTTGGCGAAGGAGATCGGGCAGCCCGACTCGACTCCCTTCCCGGGACCTGGAGAGGTCTCGATCCCGACGTGGAAGCAAGAACGCCAGATGTGGCCCTAACGTCAGACGACGCCCGCGAAGGCTCCTCTACAGCCTCCGGACTGGCCTGTTCCTGCCCGCCTTCGGGACCTGCACCTTCGCCCTGGATCGGCTCTACGGTGGCCCGTAGATACCCACGGTATCTCTGCTGATACCCTAGCAGCGACCAAGCCGCCCTGCCGTCATGGCCACTGTACCGCTTTACTAGGCGGAGCCAGGCCTCGTTCCTCTTCCAGATGTAGCGGGCGGCCCGTTTTCTCTCCTTCAAAGCTGTAACGAACAGAAGCGTTAGCGCGGCGGAGCAAAAAGAAACTATGAAAGACAGAGAGAAGGTATTTACTTGGAATGGTCCCGAAGTGGCGAGGGACTTGGTAGCCTTTATCGGTGTCGGCCACCCCGAACTCCTAGTTTCCCGAGACATACAAGAGGTCGTCTCCGGCATACTTGCTTGAATCCTCCAAGTATCGGACCAAGCCGTCCCGGCCTGGCTTTGCCCGGAGATAATAAGCATCTCCGGACTTGCATATATCATATACGTCGTCAATATCGAAGACGCCGAGGTTAATGCCCAAAACCTCATTTAACCTGGCCGTGCCCATCACAATCTTGAAGGCATTGGGTAGCAGCTGGCAGGGGCAGAGGCGCCATTGACTGAGACATCTCCTGAGAAGGGGGTGAAGGGGAAAACGGACCCCACCTTCTATCACGGCCACTAGAGGAAACGGCATCCAACCCCCCGAGAAGTCGCGAAGGTTGATGCCGTTAGGATCCTCACCCCTAACTTGGACGTCAGCAGGGACCTTGAAGGCCGACCTGAAGCCCTCGATCGCAGCCTCGCCCTCTAACCAGTGGCTATAAATTCCCATTTCTACCCCAATCCAAAGACAGAGAAACCCACAAGAGAAGAGGCAGGGCAGAAGGAACTTACGGGAGCAAGATGATGACAATGAGCGGCAAAGAGACACGGCCCCAGCAGCGTACCACTTCTCAGACGAGGTTCCCTAGCAGCAACTTATTCTCCTTTGATTCAGAATGGCGACAGAGAAGAAGACGAGCCTCGATTGCCCTATATATATCACCAAAAGCCCCCCCCCCTTTTCAGGGGACCTAGTTGGGCGCACCAAAGGAGCATCTCCTAGAGCTCCGCGCGAATCATTTCAAACATTGATTGCATCCCTGACAGAACGGCGCGCACGATCTCGAGAAGACAGACGACTAACCAGAGGACGACACGCAGAGCCGTCAACCTGTCTCCAGCATTGAATAAGGGACGCCAATTATTGCCTCGATTATCCAAAGCGACCGCGAATCAGGGTCGAGAGGGACTCCCTCCACCGTGTAAAGCACCGTCACATAGCTCCCGACCTCACGGCACTGACGATCTCCGCAAGGTCAGAAGCTAGGGGGCAATTGTGTGGGGAGATTTCTAGAACCATAGGATTACGCTAATCACAGCCATCAGATGAGGCTAAGCACTCTCACGTGCCATCCGCGTGCCACCCACGTGGCACCAAGCTCACCCCGGCTACCAGGACAGAGGGTCCGGCCGAAGTCAGGCAGTTCCGGGCCACTAGCGCCGAACTGGTCCACCCCCGGGTGCCATCTCGGCAGGGAGCTCCATCTCGGCTGAAGAAGCCGGGATGGAAGCCGAAGCCAGAAAGAGTCTCCACTCACGCCCCTCATCCCCCACGTCACCAGGCACGTGGAGGGATAGGGGCACGAGCTAGAGGGACAGACGCGACATCCAGCCGCTCACAATCTTCGCCAGATCCTGACAGGGCGGCATCCAGCGGCTGAGGCCACATCAGGGCAAGGCCCGAGGACAGATCCGATGATGCTCCTACCGCCAAGAACACCCAACACGATCTGGTCCAACAAGACGCGCATTTAATGCATTGTGGGCTGATCCGACTGACATTAAATGCAGGGTGGGCTGGATTGGACCGCATTCATTACTTTGCGGGCTTATCATGACCCCCAGTCAAATCACGGGACACACACCAAGGTGTCCTCCAAAAATACCAGCCAAGCTTCTATAAATATAATCCCATACTACATGCAAGGGACGCACAACACAACTCATAGAGCAGTTACTCTGCCTCTCTTCTTCCTCTCCTTCCATTGTTCCAGTTCCTTCACTGACTTTGGCATCGGAGAGCCTTGCGCCGCCCAGGCCAGGGTCCTCTGACCGTGTGTTCTTCCCTTTCAGGCTTTCGGACGGTACCCAGTCATCACCATCTCTGGATAAGTTCTCTAAGGCTCCCCAGTTATTGTGGGTCATTATTTTCTGCACCTACAGTTCCCATCTCCAGCAGGCCAAGAATCCGAATCACCATCGGGCCAAGAATCTGAATTTGTGGAACGTAATTCGAAACTCTCTGCAGTCGAAAAGAAAATCCTTCCCTTTCTACCTTCCAGATGTCACTGGTTCCCATCTCCATCAGGCCAAAAATCTGAACCTATGGAATGTACTCGGAAACTCCTTCCAGTCATAAAGAAAGTGAAAATCCACGGCCTTTCCTTTCTATCCTCCTCATGCAAGTCTAGAAACGAACCACTACCACCACTGAAGGTAATTCCTTGTGCAGCGGAGCTCCACGAGGCCGGAGTTGAGTTTCAGTGTGTCAAGGCTAAAAGCTTCTTGGACGTTACATTTGAACAAGGAGCGATGAAAATGCCTCGCCTTTCAGTGCAGGATTCCACCAAATCTCTCTTTCGAAACTTTATTGCCTTTGAGCAGTGCTTCCCTAGCCGGGGTAGTCACTTCACCAGCTACTGCAACTTCATGGATTATCTGGTGAACACGCCGAGAGATGTGGAGATATTAAAAAGATCTGCCATCATAGAAAATTGTCTGGGCAGCGACGAGGATGTGGCAAGTCTCTTCAACGATCTATGCAAGGGGATCTTTGTATCGGGTCTTAGGAGCAGTTATCTAGCAGAATCGTTTGAAGAAATTAGCAAACATACCCAGAAAATATGGCCCAGATGGCGGGTAAAACTCAAACAAGAGTATTTCGGCAGTCCATGGTCGATTATCTCCTTCCTTGCTGCCACTTTTGTCATCATTCTCACCATAGTGCAGACATACTGCGCTGTATTCACCTGATTTAGCACACACAATGCTGTATTAATTTTATCATATTAGCTAGGAAGGGTGTTTTCTTCATCTGTAACTTATTTTACTATTTGATCAAGGTACAAGTAGAACCTATTTAAATAATCTCGTGATTTTTAGTACCTTCTCTGTAGTTCTTGTTGCAATGATTACATATGTTCATATGTCTAAGTTGTACTTTCTTCTTTGGTAATTATCAAAAATAAGTTTTCCTTCTCTTCATGTTCACGCAAGTATAATCCGTGGCGGAATCAATCAGGATTTTCTTTTAGGTGGGGCAGACAATGGTCAATTGAAAAAATGATACCCTTGGCAAGAAAACCTACAATATATATCACCTGCTGCCATAAGAGCAAGAATACAAGATGGAGAGCATAATTGTGAGAATTATCCTATAGATGTAACAATTAAGGCAAACATGATACAACAACAATCAAAGAAAATCATAAACCCAAAGTTAAATGATCAATAAGAAATACAATTCACACTAGATCCAATTTTTAATTTCTTTAAATCAAATAGTCTATGCCTAAAACCTATAAATCAAAATCTCTTCCATCAATATAAGATTCAATAGATACAAATTACAAGGACAAAAAAAAAAACAGAGAGAGAGAGAGAAGGAGACGAAGTCTCAGACCTAAGACATGTGGGGTAACTTTTCGAACATATGTGGGGCATGGGCCTAAGGCCCCATCTGATTCTCTTGGGACTTCAAGATGAGACCTGGGCGGCCGCCCCATATGGTTACAACTTGGGTCCGCCCCTGAATAGAATTGTTGCTTTAGTCATTGACATCTGCTAGTAGTTTCAATTTCTTTGTACGAGAAGGAAATAATCTTTAAGAAAGGAAGGTGGAAATGAAAGGCGACTAGCAAAAGGATCCAAATGTAAAAATATTTTTAGGTTTAATCAATCATGAAGCTTCACATCATTATCATCAACATGATCATCAAAGCCTTGTCTTAAATACTTTACCATAATAAAGATCAAGACATTTCTCAAAAACTAATGGCTAAGATTTCTTATTTGTAGAAAGGATGCTCCTTGTAATTTCCTGCAGCCCCTTTTGGGCAATTTTCCCTAACCATATATAAGTTCATTCTTCTATGTGATTTCTCATGGTATCAGAGCTTTTCTTTCCTACTTCCCATGGCTATTGTTTGTTTGGACTCGCTCATCCTTAATTACCAAGCAAGAATTTAACAATGCAACACATGTAAGAAGTAAGTTGGCTAAATGATATGAAATCAAATTCTTTGTAAATTGTGGAACCACAAGAACGTCATTCAATTTAAATATTGTACCACTAGCACAAACCCTCGTGGTTAGTCTCTTTCAAATTAAATAAAAGTTAAAATAAATTAATTAATTTAACACACAAATTAAGTAGTAATCAATAAAAAAATATATGGATTAAGTGACAGATGTAGCCCGCATGTCACGGGTCCCACGTCAGATCAAGTATGTCAGATGCCAGAAGAGAATACAATCTCATTTAATGTAAGAACTCGATCTGTCTCCACAAATAAGACTTCAGTGAAGTAAATGTGGATCTTTTGGGAAAGAAGTTTGTAGTAAGTGTGAATCTTTAAAATTTATTAAATTTATATAATATAAAGTAGCCATGATTGGATCATAATAAATCTGAATTTTCGTTTTGAAGATCTGGGTCTTATTTGTCTGCTCTCTCTCTGCAACTCAGACGGGAGGAAAAGTCTCCTTCTTTTTGCTTTAACATGCAGGCAAAGACAGTAGAAAACCATCACTTTCTATTTATTTCCATTTTAAAGAGAGGAGAAAACCATAGGTTTCTATTTATTTCTCTTTACTGGACGAGGAGGACAAGAGGAGGTAAAAAGGTAACTCTCTTTCCTCTTTTCTTCTTTGATGTTGAGGAGGGAGGCACAAAGTAAAGGAAAGAGAAAGAAGGGACAACCTCGGTGACCGTGCCCAGTGAAAACGAGATATCTCCCAGTGCATTGCAGATTGGGTCAGGCGGACCCACCCAAACCTAGAGGCAACCTTGGTATGGTCCAAGGTGATGCAACAGGCGGTGAGGTAGGCGTCCGTGTAGTGACGACGTCGGTGATGACACAGAGATTGTACGACCAAACGGTAGAGTGATTTTCAACTTCAGAAAGTCTATACAGCCCGAATTTTGATCCCGAACTAGAGCCCGATCCCATATGGATGCTGAGCTGGACTCTAGCTGGGATCTCCTTCAAAAGCCCGCCCCTCCGAAAATTTGAAAGCCCGCTAGCTTTTTGAGAAAGTGAAGAAGAAAAAAAAGAGCAAAACGACCTTGCCTTCTTCTGCTGTGTAGATTTTTTATTGTCAAAAACCCATACGACGTTCCCAGAAGTCTCTTCTCTCAGCCCCACCCTCCTGCCCGAGAGAGAAAGCTCGATCCCTCTCTTGCGATCGTCCGTGCGGAAAGCACGCCCAAATCGACGATCAGTCTCCTGCGATTGTCTATCCGGAAATCACCACTGCGCGTGCCAGGTGAGGACTCCTTCCCTCTCCTGTTATCTCCCTCTCTCCTCCCCAACCACTTTCTCTCCCTCTCTACTCCCCGACCTCTCTGTTTTTTTTTTTTATTATTATTAAAGAGCAACAATCTGCTGCACCTTGATAACCACAAAGTGCAGTGTACACGTCGACTGTGGATTCCACTTTTGACGAATCCTAATGCGATGAATTCCTCTCGTAGTGGATCGGACATGCCCAAATATCAACATTATCCGTTCATTGAAAAAGTGCAGACGACAATGATGAGATGAACAAATTAATCACTTCATCTACATTGATTCAATCCAACTTAAATACTCTATTTTGGAGATGGAGGTTTACCAAGCTATTTTGGATGTTGTGACTGACAGGTGACCGAAAAGCTGACCAAATTACAATTTTATTGGATTCTTTTTTAAGAACCGTGTGGAACTATATTGAAGAAGAGACCTCATCATCATGACTTTGTTAAGGTCTTTTAGACTTGTCAATGTACGTAAGGACCCGGAATGTCTCCAATTCTCATGGAGTACCAAGTACGTAACAAATTCGACATACGAGACCCTATTCACACTGATTCAACTCTTGGACCTTCAACACTTGGCCCGGAGAATGTTAAAATCCATTTATACTTGATTTTACCGAATTTCACTTGTACATTTCAAGTTTCATGTCTTGTGACTAGTCATGCCCCGTATATATTTTTTTTTTTTTTTAGTATTTTGTTATCTTGTTCATGCTCGACCTGATATTATAAGTCTTGTGCCTATGAGCATCTTGTCCCGATATACATGTACTTGTTTTGTTTTCTTGCACATGACCTATGAGTCGGTACCACTAAGCTTGGATGTAGTTGGTCGGTTTGATCCACCGGCTTGGAGATTTCCCTCTTGTCATGCCAGCTGCAGCCTTGATCCTGTCCTGTCTTGCTACCCAGTTCGCTACCGTGGTCTTGTATAGTTATATGTATTTATATATGATCGTTGAATCTCCTCACTTCGTGTGACTGAGATCAACCCCCTGATAGCTCTCTTCACTATAATGAGAGAGGCTTTAGCTTCGAGTGGTTGCCATCTTGCTAGTTCCTATTTCTTGGTACCTTTACATGTTTTATATTGCTCGTGTCTTTTCTAATAAATGATGCATTTACTTTTATGAAATTCATTATTTAAACAGGTTTTAATACTTTCCAAGGTACCATTGTTTTCATTATATTATTGTCATATCTTTTCACCCATCTGTCAGACCGTCGTGTCTGATCCATTACTTTGGTACTCAGGTCCAGATCCAATTGCCTTTGAGGAGGAGCTTGAGGAGGCGGTTGGTGAACCGCAGTGCATGATCGAGTGGCAAGCTGATGATGTCATGTAGACATCCGTTCAGGCTTAGAGATACGACACCTTTTGGGGTTTTTATTTAACATCTTTTGGGGAGTTATTCTTTTGGTTGTACTGGCCTTTGTTGGCCATTATTTTTGGGGCAATTTAACTAGCTGATCTTTTGTATAAATATTAACATTATGCTTTTGGGAAATGCTATCACGATCATTGCTCATTCTGATATTAGGTTGTCTATAATTATGAAATCAGTCTTGTTTATGGAATGATATGAATATAATTTGCTACACGTTTCCGCAATTCCGAATATGTACTTGATAGTATGTGAGATGACCGGTATGGAAATCCTCACTGCGGAATCCTGTGGGAAATGATTACGTACGGATGAAATGTTTTCTTAATTCCGTGTACGGATTAGCCAACCAAAGAGATGCACGTGGCGTGGCATCAATAGTCGCACGTGATGATCCCGGATTAGGCTCATAATCCGGTCCGGGGTCACGACATATAACCTATATCCAATTTTTAAAATAGGTCACATAAATTCAGTTTGCTGACTCAACCTACTTTTAGTGACTCTCTTATATATTTATTTAACTTAAATCTAATTGTAAGTTGTTTAAAATTCAAATAATGACCAAAAGAAAATATGTTTTGGTATAAGTTTTTTAGATTGGTCCAAGCCTTTCAAGGATGTATAATGACAAATGAATTAAATATTGAAGAGAGTGCTCTACAAAAGAAATTTTTCAAGAAAGAACTTTAAAAAAAGAAAAAAAATGAGAGCACATTTAATGGTGTCCACCTTTAATGAATCCAAACCTCACATATACCCGACCACTTGATGAATTGGTACTCATACGAAGTTGATGCTTGTGGATCCGATATAAACCATTAAATTGGAAAAGTTACAGAAATGACTTCTATCAAAGTTAGAAACTTGAAGGCCCATAAATGAAGGGCTACTATGGTTTGATTAGAACCATTTTGCATGAGATTCTAGGCCATGATCACGAGAAACGTATTGGCTTGAATAGCCATCTTTTTTTTTTTTTAAAATTAAATAGCCATCACTTGAAATCCGGATCCTCTGAGGCTTTAACCTAAGATAAAGTTTTACCTTCTTTGCTAATACAGATTGATGGATTAAAGTCAAGAGTTGATGTCCCTGCATCTTCTATATATATGACCTGTTCTCGATGATTCTTCCGGGTATCAATCATAGAAACATAGTCATTGATTTAGTAAAAATTGATGGAACCCTATCAGAAACAAATAAACTTGTATGAGGATGGGAGAAAATAAAAGAAGAGACCAACCGTTAAATAAAATCTTATAAATTCATTATGCCGATTTTGTGTAACAATGGAGAAAGATTAATTTCTGCACTAATGAAAGAAAAATTAGAAAAAAGATAGAGCTGAAGAGAGATATAGATAGATAAAGAAAGCTAGTGGAGCAAATTATTTTAAAAATATGGCGTTGGTTTATATGGCTATAAGGGTCAAGGCAATAAAAGAGTAAGGATCCCTTATAAGGACATGCGATAAATAAATTCTTGTGGTGGGGATTCTAATTAAAGGGTGTTAAGTTACGAAAATTGTATTAAGTGTGATGGGATGAAGAAAAATGTATGTTAATAATTATTTCATGATTAGCCGGACCGGCGTACATTATATTGCCAATAAATAGAGTAATTAGCAGGGGGTCAAAATCTATTATGTGGAGTCAAAATCAATTAGAGATTGATTTCATTTAAAATCAGTCTTATATATATAAATTATAAATTAATAACACACACATAGTACTACGCATTTCTTATTTGGAAGTTTATGCAAAATATGTAAATTCATTTCCATATTTCTTACCAAACAAGTTGGGCACTGAGATTATAAAAATACCTGTGTAAATAATTGATCACTTTTAACATGCACTGAGGGTTACAAGAATGCATTGAAATTATAAAAAACCTGATGGCCATCCCAAAGCAAATGTACCAAAAGAGAACTATCGATATGGAAGGAGATTACCCTACAATTTGAACTGGCACTCAGAATCCTGCTGCATCATCCCCCTAATCGTCTCTACCACAATAAGAAAAAATTCTTTTAAATACTGAAAATTGAACCATTTCATACAATAGATTAGAGAATTTATGTTTATAATAAAAATGCATCATGAATCGCGTGAAAACAGTAGAAAATTACAAGATGACAACGAAATTATAAAAAAATTGTAACCCATCTTAAATCAAATATATGAAAAGAGAACTTCAATACAGAAGGGACTCTCAAAATGGAAATCAATGGAAATGCATGTGATAGTGGTGCAATCTCCATGCATCCAAACCAAATTAAAGCATTGCAATATAGGGCAGCAGCTAACAAACATGCATCTTTATAGCAATTTAAAAAGAAAATAATGGTGGTGGTGGACTCACTGTGATCATGGTTATGGTGGTAGCAATTTATAATAGTGGTGGTGGACGCATGTGCCATTCCTACAAATTGAATATCCATGAGAGAGAGAGAGAGAGAGAGAGAGAGAGAGAGAGTATGTGTACATAAACGGACACTAAATAAAATTATATGGATGTGAATAGATTAAAGGGGCAAATGAGATTAAACACTTTACTAAATGTGATATTAAGTCTCTTAACCAATATTTTAATTTGAAGTAATAAGCTGAGGTGCTACAAGGAGAATCCAAAATTTGATCTTTTTTCCCAACTAAAATATAGCTTTACGAAGAATTGCCTCTTACGTTAGTGGTAAGAGTTGTGAGTTCTTACCTGCCTGTCCTGGGCTCAAACCTGGGGAGGTACCTTCCCTCACCCGAGGTCGTCTTCCCTCACCAGAGGGCTTGGGTCCCAGCCCCCTAACCTGGGTACCAAAAAAAAAACACCTAGCTTTACGATATAAGAATATATGAAAAATCACATGGAAAATAAAAAAATACAAGAAATTTTATAATTTTACTTTTTTATATATTATAGTTCATATGTAAGTTTAATATCCTTTTTCTCCATTGAATAAATTCTGATATTGATTGTTTTAAGAATTACTTTAATGATATATTTTGGTTTTTTTTAACAATATATAATATCTTAAGAAAAAAAGATTAATATTACAACTACATTGTCATCTTTAATTTGTAATGTTTATAAATATATTAATTTAGCTTTGGGCCTGAGCTTAATGTGGGCCTTTTGCTTATAATATCTTCGCATCGATCATCAGATTAGAATGAGACATGCCACAAAACTCTCTTAATATTGTGTATACTACTTCATCATCATTTGATAAAAAAAAAAAAAAGGTCTTACAATTGAAGCACCTAAGAAAATTATTAATGTAATACTAATACATGGTGGCTCGCCCCCAGACCCTGCAGTGACGGAAGCCTCATGCACAGGGGGTAATACACAGTGGTGTTCATGGGCTGGGTTGAGCAATTTCTAGGCACAGCCCAATTTCTTAAAATGGGCCCAAACCTGACACTAGCCTGACTTGGGCCATAAGTTGGCTTGAGCCCAACCCACCTGAAAAGATTAGGCCCGAGCCCGGGTGGATAATGACTTTTTCTTTTTTTAAAAGAAAATGATACTCTTAATTGCATGAAGTTGTAGTTTAGTTGGTTGGGTCATGCGTGAGTGTGTGAACGTGCTTGTGTTTGAGTCCCTATTCTTGCAAAATAATCAGTTTTGCTTTAAATTGTGTCTATCATTCAGGTCGGGTTGGGCTTGGGCTTCTATCACTGAATCCAAACTCAATCTGTATTCTGTATATTAAACGGGCCTTAGATTAAAGATCCAAGCCTTTCTTGTGTGTCAGGCTCGAATACCCTAGGCATGTGTACTGTGTTACAGGGTTGTTCGTGCGCCCGGGGGATTAGTCTTGTCTACTTAAATACCACCAGGATACCCTCATTAGCACACAAGAAAAAAAAAAAAAGGAAAATGTTTTTCATAAAGAGGACAAACTGCTGAAAAAACATTTTGGTTTGGATCATAAGTTGGAGGCCCATAAGAGTATATAAAAGAAAGTAGGATTAGGCTATTTATTTATTTTTTTCAGATATATGCACTCTTATCCCTCCATGATTTGGCACACGCCCAGTTTATACTTATCAAGCTTTACTCACAGTTGAATTGAATCTTAAAAAATCTATAATTAAAAGATCATTAAATTTTAAAATTATTAAATCATGTTGCAGTTCATCAAAGAGAGAATGATGAACTTAAGATATTTTGGTACATCAAGATACCACTTTCATTACTATGTAGCTACATCTGATGAAGATCCCGACGTTTAAGTGTTATAAAATCATGCTACTACAATAGATCTAAACATAATCAGTCAGGCGGAACATCCAAACTCTTTCAATAAAACATGAGCGTTTACCTGGGAGATGTATGTATAAGATTGTAATATTCAAAAATAGCGTTACTCATTTTACTATTTTTGGCCCAATTTTGTTATTTTATAAACCTTTTCTATTCTTATTATTTAGAAAAAAAGATTGCTGGTAGGAGAGACTTTAAACCTTCCAGGAAAATATGTCGTAAATGTGGAGCAATATGGTGGGACTAAGAGGGAAGTAAAGGAAGTGTAAATGATCCAAGGTACAAATTTAAGAAGGCAATGTTTGTTTTTCGAGTGCTAAAGTAAAAACTTGTGGTTAAGTAATTTAAATCCACATCAAGGACACGGATTTGTACATAAAACGTGACGTATCAGATACGATATGACACGATACGTTGCCCATTTTAAAGTATCCACGAATTATAAAAGTAGGCAAAAGGTTTAGTTCTTCAACCAGGCCTTGATGTGGTCTGCAAGCTTGATTCCCTTTTCTCGAACTTTTTCTGCCATCCTCTCTTAGAAGAGTCTAGCTTGGGTTTCTTCATTGCTGCTCAGAACTAGATTTTTCTTTGAACATTTGGTGTCTTCTATGCCCGTCCCATTTATAGCAAGAGATATCTCAATTCTGGTGAGCTCGCGCTGGCTGGTATGTATTTTTTATCGCGCTCGACTCACATAAGTTTCATATTTGACAATGATCTTATTGGTAGTAGCGATCCGACGTTGACATTCTTATATCTCCCTTCGTTATTCATAAACAAGTTTCGAAGCTGCATGTACAACTTTTGAAGTTGCTTCATGACGTATACTTGGTCAGGCATGAGCCAGCCCTTTGACAACCCTACTTCTGATTGAGGTTGAGACCTAATCGTCAAATCACAATGGTGATTGTTCCAACCAAGTATGGTAGGCCTTTGCCGATGCAGCACAGAAATTTAAGAATAACCCACGGGCTACTCTCCAAGATAAAGGCTTGGAGATAGGAGATTCATAAGGATCAGAATTGTCTTGGTCTCACACCACAGACACACAACTGAGAAAAACTTAAGGAGAATTTTTTTTATTAATCATTGAACTCATCACTACGGACGGATCACAATTCTTTATACAGACTCATACCCTAATTTATTCTTGGAAGCAATTCTAGTTAAAATAAACTCTAAATAAAAAAAGATAAAACTTTCTAATTACTCTCGCGATTTTTTCTTAAAATTCAGCTCGTATTACAAAATAGGAAAGACATGGATGACAATTTGGCGGAAGGATCTGAAAATCTTCTTTAATTGGGCTTTAGTGGGCTTAGGCCTAGTCGCTCGCCGATCATGGATTTGACTTGCATCAATTTCTAAGAAATACCTACGTTCTTGTGCAACTAGGGAGTCCTTGATAGACATGGAATTCCGTTCTGATCTATTGACTAATCCATTGTTACGTTGTTTGGTGTACATTTTTTTTTTATGAAAAAGGAAATGCAAAGCACAAAATCCACTAAATGCACAAATAAGTCTGGAATTTTGGAGATGAGAGGAAGGAGACTAGAAAAGTCATTATAACTGAGACATGTCTGAGTAGTCGCTTTAATTTGGTGATAGCAATTCAACTCCTTCAACTCGGTGGTTTATTGAGTCAACTCACCTCACCTTGGGAAAGTCAAAATTTAGTTTTAAAACTATGGATTAGATATTTCAAGTAGTCTAGTCTTTCACCGAGGTCCCATTTGTTTGCATGATGAAAGTAAATTCCTAAAAAATTTTAAATAATCACCCAACAACCAACCCATCAAATCAAATCTTGAATCAATATCTCCACCTTATATACTTCACCCCTCAATTTTGAGTGCCCATTTTACCTTGCAAAATATCGGCCTGAATAAATTGCATGGCTAGGATGTTATTCATTCATTCTAGCCGCTGTATGGCTGTCGATAAGTGAATAGTGATCTTTTTTTTTTTTTGGTAAAAGGATTAGTGATCGTTTTGAAGAACAGAACGGTCAATCATTCTAATACTAAACATCATTCATCGGATCAACAGCCATGATCAACAAACAAAGCTGTCACTTGCACTGTTGCTCACATATCCCTGTGTCATCAAGTCACAAGACTTCCTCTTCCTAAATTGAATAAAGCAAAAAACAATGTCTCCTTGTTTTATTAGTTTGAAGCATTTTGTCGGCCCATTTAATTGTTTAGATTAGTAGTATCTTTCTCCCTTTGTTCCGTTTTTATTTTCTATTGTTGAGTCCCTTTTCTTGTCTGCGATGTGTTCTTTCCAATGACTGATTCATTGGATCAAGCACCTTTCACCTAATCAACTGCCCACCAGCTGAGTCATTTCATATGACTGATTGTCTCTGTGAAAAAGTCCACCTACTTGCGTGCAAATGCACTGCCAATGGCAGATGACCTTTGACCATTTATTTGGTAGATGAAAGACTAGTCTTCTCTCATTCAAGAAACATGTTTGTTACTTTGAGAAGGAACTTTGATCCTCACCAACGAACGTCAACAAACAATTTGATTTCATTCATTTTCTTGGGTCCTCTTCATGAGAAGGGAAAGGGAGGAGAAAAGGAGCATCTTTTCTCCTCTTTCATATTTTATGGTGAAAGTAGGAGAATGATTCTCTCCCAAAAACACTTCTCAGAAAATATATTTCTTTTAAATGAACAACTTTTTTCTCTAATAGAATTGATTTTTTTATTATCATTAATAGTGACTTTTGACAAATTAATAGTAAATTCTTCATATAAAATATATTCAAAATGATTTTCTACTATATGGCTTTCTCTTTTTAAATCCAAACAGAGCACATGGGGTTCTCCCTCTGCACTTTTTTCTGCATATCTCCACCCATCGGAGGATTCCACACTCATCATTTTCTCCTGCTAAATCATGACATTTTAGATTTAATTAAAGTGAAGCTAAGGGCCTCTTTGGCATCATCCCAAGTATGTTTGTTTCTGAGAATAAATGATGAAAAATTTGTTCGGATACATAAATCTATCGTCACTTGCAGTTACTGACCTAAAATAAATAAATAACAAAAAAGGCTCCACTCCACTAGAAATGGAATCTTGCGACTGCTGACAATGCCCACTTTTAGCATTAATAAGTATGGCGCACGCTTAGTGGGTTTTAAGTAGGATTTGGGCCCTAATGCTTTTGGTCCCAACCCCAACTCCTGAAAATAAAAATACTATTTGTGTTTTAAAAAAACCCAAGATCTTATAAAAAGCCAAAAACACCGAAAACCTTTAAAAAAGATGCTTACCAATCTACAGTCTAAAAGCATTAGAGGTCACTACATTTTAGTCAACAAGGAAGAGAAAACAATGATTTTGAAAAAAAAAAAAGGGGTGGGGGGGGGGGGGGGGGGGGGGGGGGGCATTAATCCTTATTGGCAATGATCAATGGTGCTCCCTCGCAAAGATAGGATGGTAAATCGATGATGGAGAGCCAAAATCAAAACAATGGGTGATGCTTCTCTGATTTGAAACTTCCCTTTCAAATACCAAACGGGGCCCAGAGGACTGTTTGTAGCAAGCAATTTCTTCCTGCCAAAAGGACTCAATCAGCTCCTAGCCCTTGCAAACTTGAAGGTTGACCCTATGCCTCGTTTTTGCTCTTGCAAACTAGTGAAATAAAAATGAAGTCCTTTTTTGGATTGAAGTTTTGTAGCATTTATTGAATTAATTCTTACACCCAACAGAAGCCACCATCTTTACCACTCAGTTAAGATTGTTTTTTACAATACGCAGCCAACTTCAATGCTCATGGCATACTTTCTGAGCACTTTTATCGTTCTTTGGTATTGTGCTGGGCCAGACACAAGACGGGCAGTGAACATATACACCAATGACTACCGCATAGACTCATAAATTACCATTAAAAAATAATAATGATAATAACAATATAATGCATTCCTGAAATGCATTGACAATTCCTAGAATACATTAGCCACATGAGAGACCAAGTAGCAGGTGTGCCGCTCTCCTTGGAAGTAAACAAGGATCAAGAACCATAAGGCAGCAGATAAACTACCTCAATAGGAGTACCAGATTACCAGCTACAACACCCTTTTCTACATAATGATGACAATATTTGTGTAGAAAGCAAAATTCCAACCCAAGAAGAGCTGGGACAGCATCTCCCAGTCGCCCAAATACAAACAACATGACCTGCGTTTTCCTCTTCCTCGGCACCAATTTTTGACCATGCTATGTAGGATTTCCAAATTCCCTTAAGCGAGGAAAAGTAGGCCAAAATCCGGCTTTCCTTCCTCGATCTGTCGCTGCCACAAACGCTAACGAGGAAGGCGCCAGACCCTCCATTTCCGTGGCTAAAGGCGCCACACAAACACCTCCTAAGGGTAACGCTCCCACGCCTTCTCAAAGATTTGGTAGAATACAGGTTCAAGCATTATAGTTAAGGTGGTTCTCCTAGGAGACCAAAGTGCTCAGTCACCCTTTGAAAAAAAGTCAATATGTACATCATCAAGAGAAAAGAAGACGACAAATCGACCCATAAGGTGTCTTGGAGAATGAGAACATTAGAGCTAATGTTTCAGATTCATGGCTTGTAATAGTTTGCTTTGAAATAAAATTTATCCACCCACCATAGGCATTCATGCGAAGAATGAAAGCATTGGAACTCCTGACTAATCAGCTTTATCATTATCATCATTAAAGTCTTATCCCATCTAATCAGTGGGGAAGTGTGTGTGTTGTGGCCTATAGAGGCTCCATTGAGCACCTAAAAGTTACATAGGCTTTTGGGTTGTATTCATTGGGTTTTAGTCTCTTCTCTAGGTTTGCAAAAAAAGTCTTATCCCATCTAATCGGGTTTTCAGTCTTTTCTGTTCAACCACATTTGCAGCCTGATTAATGGTTTGAAATTCATAAAGTATGATTGTCCTGGTTAAAAAAAAAATGCTTTTGATGTCTAAATGGTTCATGACTTCATGATTTTTGCTCTCCCATATTGGTCAATCAAGTAGGTTATTAACTTACCTTAAGACATTGTGATTACATTGCAACTATCACGAGTGAGATGCAAGGCTGCTAACGCTAGAGGTTGCATGAAAACAGTTTACACCAGAGTCCAAACAATTCAAGTAAAACAAAGAATGTATATTGGGACTCCTATCTCCTCAGAAAATAACTTGGTTCAGAATGCGAATATAACTAGATCAAGCATACTGCAGAAGCCAATGCAGGCTGAAAGCCAAATATTATCATGGGTGTAATGATTCTGTAAGAAGGCTGGAAGAAAATCAATGCCTAGTGGTTGTGGAAAGGACTTTTGTTTTTGAATGATAAGGAGGGTTGCACCTAATAAAAACATTTTAGAATGAGGATTCCTGGTCTAATAGGTTGAAAGCCAAATATTTCCAATGAATATTTTAATATGGAATACTTATATATTACATGTAGATTTGAGATACAGTCAGGTGTTTCTTGAAAACCTCAGATTTTATGGTACAACCGAAAGCCCCAGTAGATTCCATTGTTCGAAAAAATTCTGCTTCATTGGTTGAACCATGCTGACTTTTTAGTTCCCTTTTCCTCAAATTCCTTCTACACTAATGGCTCTCAAAGTTTCACTGTATTAAAGTTCTACAAAAGCATCAGTCTACCCTAACACATTTATTTGTTCATAACTGCAATTTCCATTCATCACTGATTAAGAAAAAGAAATCGAAAAGAGCAGCGAATTGATCCCACACCTGAAAGACCAACAAATGAACCCATGAAAAATTGAGAGCACACACCACATTTTCTAGGAAATCAAGTAACACTCACTATAAAAGCATCAAACATACACAAAAATTTCCATCCATTCCATGGAAGAGTAATAAGTAATACATCCAAAGATTCAGCCCCAGATGGGCAAATTTCAATGTACACTTTGGTACTGAGGAGGAACTATAAAAAGCTGTCTCTCTCAATCCAACCAAGCAATGCCGGGCGATTTCAAAACAACTAAAACTACAATATATATACATACATTTAGTAGATAACAAAATAAAAAAGGAGAAGGTAGGAAAAAAAAAAAAAAACATACCCCAGATGTAGGGAATTCAAGCCTGTTGATTCTCATTGCATAAAGGAACAACAGCAGTAGGATGATATGCATACAAAGGGCATATACCTTTCATGCTCTTGGGATTCAATGGCGCCCCATGGGAGATCAAATGAAGCACCACCTGGGTGTGCCCTGCCTCAATTGCGCAATGAAGGGGTGTGTACCCGGCGTCGTCGACCAAATCGACCTGCGCCCCATGGCTGAGCAAGAGCTTGACACACTCAATCCTCCCCTTGAAGGCGGCCCTGTGGAGCGCAGTCCACCCATTCTGATCCCTGCCATTCACCTTCGCGCCTTGTGCAAGGCAAGTCTTGATGCCATGGACATCATCCAAGCCTGCCGCCCGGTGCAGAGCATCGCCGAGGCGGAGGGCATCGAGCAGATGGAAGTGCCCGCCGTCAATAGCGAGCGAAAACGGAGTCTGGCCATTCTTTGTCAATGCATACTTTGTATATGGAGCACAATTTAGCAAGAATTCCAATGCTTCCAATCGGCCATCCGCGGCGGCGCAGTGCAGCGGCGTCCACCCGTCGGAATCGGTGCGACCCGGGTCGGCGCCGCCAGACAAGCAGAATTGAATCACACCCACGTGCCCTCGAGCGGCCGCGGCATGAATCGGAGTCCGATCACGCGAATCCCCTTGATTCAAGCAATCCCGGCCATAGGATTCCGATATCGCAGAGATCAGATCGACCCGGTTCGCCTCCGCCGCTTCATGCAAGAACCGATCGACGGCAGGATCGAATTCCGACCCGGAATCCACCAACACCCTTATCACCTCCGGGTTGCCGGACGCGACGGCAAGGGCGAGCGGCGACGCCCCATTGGATTCTCTGGCGTTGACGTCGCCTCCGGCGGAGATGAGGGCGGATACAAACTGGGGTTTCCCGGCGCGGGCGGCGGAGCGGAGGAGAGCGGAGATCTGGGGCGGCGAGCAGGCGGCGGCAGCGCGTTCGAGGAGGAAGGATGATTCAAGGGTGGCGGCGGAGAGCAGCGATTCGACGACTTGGGGTCCGACGAGGAAGATGGGGAGGACGGCGTCCTTGAAGATGTGGCGTCCGGGGGTGGCGAAGAGGCGGCGGAGGACGTCGGAGTCGGCTTTTCCGGTGGGAAGCATGGAGGAGAGGAGGGTGAGGGATGCGGCGGAGGAAGGAGGAGAAGGGTGTTCGGAGAGGAGGAGGGAGAAGGAGAGGGAGGAGAGAGGAGGGATGATGGTGAGGGTATTAGAGGGCTTGAAGGAGAAAATGGACGGTGGAGATGTGTTAATGGAGATGGCAACAGACATGGTGTGCATGAGATTGGTGATTCTGAAGGTCTGGGAGGAGCAGCGTTGGTGGGGCTTGAAGGGGATTGTCAGCTCTTTCTGATCGACGGTCACAAGCCTGTCCATGATTGTTACAGATCCAACGGTCCAGGTGCAGAGATGATAGGGTTCTCAAAATCTCCAACTCAATGAAATGAAATCATAGGAAAAGGAGGAAGAGGAAGAGGAAGAGGAAGAAGAGAACAAAGAACAGGGAGGGTTTTTATGAGAAGTTTCTGTGGGAGTGAGATTGACAAAGTTAAAGGAGAAAATGGTGTACTAATATGTACTGTATATGTGGGGTTGAAGAGGACTGAGTCCTCTTATAGGTGTGTCCAAGCAGACCTCATGTGAACTTTCGGCTAGGTCAAATGATCCAGCCATAACCATTCAATTCCATGAGATGGGGTGTTTTAAATTTTAATAGATTGTCCATGTGAACTTTCACCCTGATCCTATGTTTTAGGGTCAGGCCAGGGCAGGACCCAGAGCTTAGAAAGAAACAATTAATTTTTGTAGTTGAAACTGTCCAAAATTTAGAAAATGAAAAATATTGAAGTGTACACCTATCAACTAAAACAGATAATGAGACGTTCAAGAAATGCAAATAGATTAATATATATAATTTAAAAATAGCCCTATTTGCACATTTAAGTATTCAAAAGAGAATTAAAAATAGCCCTTTTTGTGACCATAGTTGATTAAATGTTATGTTTATTGGCACTGTAGATGTTAGATATTTAGAAAATAAAAATAATGGAAATTATATGATAGGTTGTTTCTTATTATTTTTACTTTGGGTTTTTACCACTATTAACGTATATCATCAGTGTCTACTCTTAACTCCGTGTTTTTTTTTTTTTTAATGGCATTTGGCTGCAAAAGTATTGTAGGATATATATATTTTTTCTATACCACCATGGACTTTCAATCTGAAGTTCATCATCCTCTTTTGTTTATATGGGGATTGCCGGATTGACAATGCAATGTAGATGGCAGCATATTAGAGTTAAAAAAATCTTTAAAAAAATTAATTTTTAGGCCGGTGGAATGAAAAAATGTTTTTAATAAAGTAAAACATTAAATAAATCAAACTAATTCCTTTAAACTTGACTAAAACCATGATATATATATATATAACCTCTAATACATACAGATTCCAACCATAACCAATACATTCTTTGTAATTATTTTAATCCAAAATATAAAATCTATTAATACTAATTTCACAACCTTGATATCATACTTTTTCTTTATATAAATCTTAATGTATATTCAAATATAGAGAAAAGATAGAGAAAATGAAGATGGAAAAACAAACTACAGTTCAATTTTATATTGGAACCACTTTTCTCTAATTATTTCTTCTATTTCATTTCAACACACTTAAAAAGGTCCTAACGTAATAAAAAAAACTAGCCCAATAACCCACACTTAGCACGATATATCCCTGCAAAATAAATTATCACATATTAAAAAAAATTACCGCTTTCCATAGGACAAGTTGGATAAAATCGAAATTGGAGAAAAAAGGGTATAGTGACATAAGAACTATTGAAACATGAGTTATTTGACGGAAAATTGAATGGATAGTTGCATGAGTAGTTACATAACCGTCAGTCAAAATTATAATCGATGGTCAAAATTGAAGTCAAAACCTCCTACCTTAATATATTATAATTAGACTCCACTCAAAATATAGCCTTGTAACTATAGTTGCTTGCAAGGGTAAAATATTAACCTCAACTACTAATAACATTAGATAGTATATGTTATAGTTTCATAGGGAATAAGATGGAAGCAAGAAGTAGCTAGAAATAAGTTTTGAAGCACTGATTTTGTTTATTAATTTTCTTGAAACGATAAAAGATATTATCTTTATCAAGTGGAAAGAGAAGATTTAAAAGAAGAATACAGTTATATAATCCCCGTTTAAAATCTAAAGAAACTGTTCCTTTATATATATATATATATATTTATATGGGCCGAGCCAGGGCCAGGCTTGGCTCTCAAAATTGCGGGCCTTTTAAAATCCGATCATATCCTACTTTTGGACTTTAGGACAAAAATAAAAGTCATCATATTAGGCGCTTTTGCAGGCTTTTGAAACCTCCATCGATTTCTTACATGTGTGGCAGGAAGACTTGCTAGGTCCCCTCATCTCATTTCATGAGTTGTGGTGGCAGAAGAAGGAAAAGAAGACGAAGAAGAAGGTTGTATCATATGTTTCTTCGGTCGTGAGTCGTGACTTTGACAATGGAAAGTAAAAAATGGTGGGTGTGAACAATGCGTACTGGAATTGAACGGGTTAAGAGGAATAGTCGTCTTACATGTGAACACCGTGGACGTGGAGATCATGTTGACTTTTATGGCATAGTAGGTGGACCAGAGATGATGGTGGTTTGATCATAAGGTAACATGACTCAGAGGATACCTGGTTTGGATTCTATCTCACTCCGAGGAAAGAGTTGAACTCCATTGTGTGCCCATCTATTAAAATTTCAGAGTGCTCAAAAGAAATGATAGAAAGAATAGAAAAAAAAAAAAAAAATGCCCAACCACTGACTGAATAGCTTGGTAGAGGCATTTCAATTCCGAGGGACTGATAGTGGGTCAAACCCCGGTACCTTAGGTTAGACCCACGTAACCGTACCATTCGTCCAATGTAGCAAAAAATAATAGCCTTTAGGGCCGTTTGATAATTTTTTATTTTTTAAATAAAGGGTCACATTAAAAGTACATATTTTTAAAATTCCCTCTCATTTAAAAAAAATATAAAAAAATAACTTTCTTTCTTCACTAAATGACAAAAAATTCCACTTTTTATACAAAAAGTTTAAAAAAATTCTCTATTAATTCACTAAAGACAAAATACCATCATAACCCTATTGATTTGATGCTTTATATCACTTGAACTTTAATAGTTAATTGCCAAACTGGCCGAAATAGCAAAGGGCCGAGTAAGGGTCGGGTCATAAAAATTCCATATCCGCCTCACATATAATCCATCCTAGACCCTCCCCGCTCATTGATGGGTCTCAAGTCATTAATTTTAAACCCGCCCCACAACCTTCCATTGAACTCCATACTTGTCCTGACTTGCCCAATATGTGACGAGTTGGGTCGAGGTGTTTGGTGGTATATTAGCATAAAATGCCATATTAAAAAAATAAAATTAAATACTAATTATATAAATACTCAAAATTTCTAAAAAATAATAGTATGCCTCCTAAAAATTTGTGAAAAATTAAAATATTATCCGTCATTGTGTATCAACTCAATTGTCAAAAAACTTTCGCTTATCAACTACAGATTTTTTTCAATTCAATTTAAATTCTAATCCTATCAACCATAGAGAATGTTTAATTTAACTCAAGTCCACATACAAGTTAAAAAAACACCTTAAGACAATACATTATGAGTCCTGCTATTGGCACACATGATTCTTCTTTTCACCCACACACATTTTTGAAAAAAAAAAAAGAAAAACCTTTGAAATTACCTTGGTGCCCACCCTCTTCCTTTCTCTCTCCCCACCTCCCCCTTTCACCTCCGGCGGCTCTGGCCAGGATCGGCGCCGGCCGACTCCCCTTCCCTCCCTTCCTCCCTCTCCCTCCCCCACTGTTCTCTCTTTCCTCCTCCCTTTCTCTCCCCCCTCCTTAATTCCCCTTCACTTGCGCTCCGCTTGGACCGGCGAGTGCCGGCGGATCCTCTCTCCCACTCTCTCCCTCCCCCATTGTTCTCTCCCCCTTCTCCCGATCTCTCCCTCCCCATCTCTCTCCCTTCTCCCCGTCTCTCCTTCTCCCTTCCTTTCCCCTGCCGGCGCCGGATCTGGACGGTGGTGGTGATGGGGTACCCAGGCACGCAGAAGCACGTGTACGCGGAGAGGGGGGAGAGGAGAGGGTCCGCCGGCGCTCGCCGGTCCAGGCGGAGCTGCAGGTGAAGGGCAAGGTGGGGGGAGAGAAAGGGAGGAGGAAAGAGAGAAAACAGTGGGGGAGGGGGAGGGAGAGAGAAAACAGTGGGGAGGGAGGAGAGGGAGGAGAGGGAGGGAGGAAGGGAGAGAGAAGGGGAGGAAGGGAGCGATTGGCCGGTCGGCGCCAATCCTGGCTGGAGCTGGAGGTGAAAGGGGGAGGTGGGGAGAGAGGATGGAAGAGGGAAAGGTAATTTCACAGGTTTCTTTTTTTTTTTTAAATGTGTAGGTGAAAAGAAAAAAGTTGTGTGCCAATAGCAGGACTCTACATTATTCATAAAATCTCAATCTACCCAATATTTACTAATGGGCAATGAGCTATGAAATTAATAGGAATAATAACCAATCGTGCCAATGAGATAAAAATCGAACCCGCCCTATACCCAAGATGGGTTTTATCAAACCTACCCCTAATTGGAGTGGGTCGGGTCTGGTTCCCTTTTAAACCCAATCCATTGTCACTCCTAGATAGCTTAGAGCCATGCACCTCCTCTCCACATGAATGGATCTCTAGTTGTAATGCTAATGCATTGATAGTTAAGGGACTTGGATAGTGTGGGTGTGTGGCTCCGTGAGTTTTTAACTGAAGAGAAAAATTAGTAAACTATAGGATTATTTGAAGGGTATTTTAAAAATAAGGACTCCCTAATATAATTAAAGTCATTGGAAAACATTTGGCTAATGGTCAAAAGTGGTATTTATAAACATTCGAAAAAAATTCAAGGGTTTATTTACTAATATAGATATTGATAAAAATAGGCAAAAAGGTGGAATATATGCCAAAAAGCCAATTTCTCATTAAAAATAGCACGTACTGCAATGTTATATCGTCTTATTATAACTTTCTTATCCTTTTTATTGAATAATAAATTATTACTATAATCCAATAGTTTTCTGTATTATGATTAAAGAAAATATTTTTTACTTAAAACTTTATTTGTATATTTTAAATTAAAAGACTATATAAAATGGAAGTGCCTGTCAAGATATTGAGTTTAATTCTCTTTTATTTTATTTGACCTATGCCATTCTTATTTTTCTTCTTGTGAAATTAAATTTTACCATTTATCCTTTTTTTCAAAATGTTGTTTTCTAAATGAGCCCTTAAATTTATATTGAGTTTTCTCCATTTTTTTTTCTCTATGCCCAAATAATCCTCAAATTATTAAACTTATATATATATATATGGGATCTTCCTCTCTGCAAAAAATCAGCCTCAATTGTGATTCTTATCATCTCCATATGGCCTAAAAAATTTAGTCAATAATCCATTCAGATCGATACACAGTCGATCCAACGGTCAAGTAAATTCGGATCTAACCGAAAGTTGGTGGACATGTGCAATTTTGAGGGATTATGTGTTTGGTCCATTTAGATGGTCCAAAGGTTAGCCCCATAAGCATGAGCTTACGAGATTCTATTCTAAGCTTGAGCTTAGGAGAGCCTTGCTCATATATATATATATATATATATGGCCAAGGCTCCCCTAAGCTCGAGCTTAGGGAGAAAATCTCATAATCTCGTGCTTGTGGGGCCCACCTTTGGTCCATCCAAATGGACCAAACTCATGACCCCCTTAAATTGCACATGTCCACCAACTTTTGGTAAGATCCGAATTTACTGGACCGTTGGATTGACTATATATCAATCCAAATGGATTGTTGACCATTAAACTCTTGGGCCCATATAGAGATGATAGAAATTACAGTTGGAGCTGACTTTTTGCAGGGAGGAAGATCCTAAGGAGTCCTTGAAATCCCCCCACCCCCATCCCCATGTGGTTCTCTAAGTGGGCCCCACCACATACTTGAGCTTACCTTATCCTAAGCTTGAGCTTAGGGGAGCCTTCCTATATATATATATATATATATATCCATATAATATGGTAGCTCAGGTTTTGAATCCTGGGACATTTTAGACCCTTGGATCTATGTATATAAATCCAAGGGATATTTTGGACCCTTGGATTTAAGAAGGGAGCCTTCCTCTATATATATATATATATATATCCATATAATATGGTAGCTCAGGTTTTGAATCCTGGGAGATTTTAGACCCTTGGATCTATGTATATAAATCCAAGGGATATTTTGGACCCTTGGATTTAAGAGGGGAATGCAAAAGGGGGCAGCAAGATAGAGTTATTTACCGGTATTGCCATCCATTTTTCATTTAAAAGAAAATTGGCTAAAAGTTGGAGAAATTTACAAGTTTATGCCATTCTCATCAAAAGCAAAAAGGGTCAGCAAGTTTGAGTTATTTGCAGGTATTGCCATCCCTTCTTCATTTAAAAAAAAAAAAGTACTACTTCATTGATGATGAGATGGGACCAAGATAAGAAGATGAGATGAGCAAATTGGGCGAAATATTATATGAATGAATGGATTATATCATTTGGCAATCAATTGGATTTTTTTTGGTGGAATCCATTTTATGATTGGACTTGCTTTCGAGACGCATGGAACCTAGGTTCGGTCGGTCTGAGGCATATTCAGGTCCGGTAGTGGGTCGTGCCTTCAGGCACGGAAAATTTCTAGTATATATATATATATATATAGCTTTATTCTAGTGAGAACAGTTCTCACATAGTCACCGTGAGAACTTTTTATGGGACGCATTTATGGGTCCCATTTAGGGATGGGACCAGAGTGGATGGAAAGATCTATGTGAGATCACCCCAAGTATTAAGTTTGACCCTAATCTCATGCCTCGAACCCCTTCATCCATTGCCCGTGAGTTTAATGGCTTCATATTAAGTAAAAATTTAATCATCCATCCAACGGCCCAATCCATTTGGATGGGTGTCAAACCTCAGGATTAGTAACTATCAAGGGAGGTCACTGTTTATGCACGGTTTGGATTGGTTTCTAAGTGGGCCCCACCAATAGTTCTCATGGAAGCATGGTGAGAACTAGTTCTCACTTGAATATTTCTCATATATATATATATATAGACATTTGTTTCTTGGTACGAAAACTTCATTCATAAGTAGAAAAACAGCAACAACAAAACAATCGGGTACTAGGTTGTAGCTAGGTAAGCAACTCCAAACCCAATCCTAAATACAACCGTCCCAGTAAATACTTGTGCCAATCTTAAAACAGGACTTGGCCAAAACATGAGCAACCTCATTAAATGATCTAGGCACAACCAAATACTCAACAGAGGGAAAATAACTACATCAACGATAAATGTCCAAAATAATAGAATTGATGGTCCAGATTGTTAAATGTATATTGATAATACAAAATCAAAGTAATCGCAATCGTCTAATATTTAGTCCAACGGGGGTGTGGGTTGCGGTGCAATTGGGGAGCCCCATAAATTGTGTAAAATCCCCAAAGTTTCTGAAATTTTTTTGAGTTTTTTTACATGGTCCCCCCAAACAAATCTTTTTTACAAAGTGGCCTCCACAATGCATATGTCCCGATCACCAATTACAATTGATGCATAGGAAAATTAGAGCAGTCCTGCGGACTACAAAGCTGCTTCTCTAGTGAGATTAGCTGCTGCCACCAATTTTCTTTCTTCTTGTTTCAACTTGCAACATGGGGTCCTTCATGTCTTTATTTAAGAATTTGGGAGATAGGGTCCTTTCTTTATTAGTTTTCTTGTAAGCATGACAAACTAACGTTAAGACTCCTTAATTAATTTATTTTTTCTTTCGTTGTCATAGCCAATTGCACTAGTTCACCCACTCCACAGGGAAGAAAGAGGCCCTCATTTTGACTAAAAGAATCTAATTTTCCTCTTCAAAGGGGTTGGACTGACATTTCCAGCTAGTATGGACAACAAGGGTGACCAACATATAGTGATAATATTTTTATTTTTATTTTCTTCCCAAGAGTGGTTCTTAGTGGAGTGCCGAATATGCTTTAGGTTCAAAGAGAGCACACAACTTGTGATTATCTATTTAAAACATGTTTTGAACTGCACTCCCAACTTCAGCATTGAAGGACTTTGATGTTCACAACAAACCGTACGCAGTCAAGTGATCACGTTTGGGCTTGTTTGGACAAGCAACATAAAGTCTTAGTTTTGATTTATTTTGATGTGGGCATAATGTTATGCATCCAAATAAGAGAATTTTATGTTTAAAGGGAAGCATGTGCCATAGTTGGATCACCATCATCATTGAAGTCTTGTTCTAACTATGTAGGAGTCAACTATATAAATTTGTTTTTCCATTCTAGTTTATCCTAAGCCGAACATTTGAATAGATTGAGCTTGTTTAGATTGATCATTTACTACTTTGCCCAATAATAAAGTGGGTCGTACCTATGCTAATCAAGTGTCTCTCTAAAGACCCAACCTGAAAACTCAGAGCAGTCCAACATATCTGACGCAAATGGATCTATTATTAAAAGGTCTGGATCCCACCCTAACTCTGGCAATGGACTTGATCCTCCCACAATGACTTTACCAGACACAATTCAGACTGGCCTATATATATTAACCCTACACAACATTAGTTGGTGCAGGTGTTCCGGGTATGGACCAATCCGAACGTGGCTCAAGTTCTACATGGGCCAACATTAACCCTAATTGAGCTGACCCAAACTCCATGAGGGCCATACTTGACCCAAATTTTCCCGACTTGACCTATGTTACACTCTTGGTTAGTACTACAAGTTTTTAGAATATTGCAATGGACTTATATATACAGCCCACATTCAAATGGTTCGTTTTTTTTTTCTTTTTTTTTCTTTTTTTTTCTTTTAACTCCTTTTCAGGCCCTGACCTAAAGCTGCAAAATGCCCAACCCAAATTTCGGTTTTGGTCTGGTTGTGCCAAAGAGGCTTCTCAATGTAATAGAATGGTTGAACCACAGTTCTACAATATGTTGGGACTTGGTGAATCTCCAACGAATCGCTTGGTAGAAAAACTGAGGTCACAGTGTGAAACTTGGTCCTCAATGAGTTTCAACCAACCTCGAGTTAACTCAGTCAAGACATAGTAGACTCGGCTAAAATTCAGCAAAGACTACCAATTCACAGCCAAAACTTGTTCCAATAATTCAAGAATAGACTATTTTTGTTATTAATGTATATTATAGTGAGTTTTGACTACTTGACTTGGTTGAGACTTAGCCGAGTATCTGAATCGAAACAGCATGGTAGCTTTAGCTTCTGAGGGAAGCCATGTTTTCTGAGTTAAAAACTATGCCAAATACCTCACTATTCAATGTTGATAAATGTATGCAACATCAAGGTCTTCAAATTAAATGTTCATCAATTTATGTATATACAATAAGTAAGGAATTAACTTTACATCACTTTCAAGTTCAGTTTTTAATGAGGCAATGAGTCAATGCTGATAATTCAATTACAAGAAGGTATTGTTGCTGATTTGTCTCTTATACCATCGCATCTTTCTATTGAAAAGAAGAACCAAAGAAATTGCATATACAATATTCATTCAACGACAACTTAGACAACATCAAAAGGAGAAGAAAGACGACGCAAACATCATTAGAAAAGAACATTAAAAGAGAGCAAAGCATGCCAAAGCAGTTTCAAGTAGAATGGTCTATTTTGATGTCGAGCCACATTACAAGGATTTTCGAGGTTTTTGACTTTTCTACCAAACTTTTTGATCCTGCTTCTGGTTCTAAAGCGATGTAAGTCATGTTTGTAGCATGCTTTGGCACTAGACTAATATTCTTAAAGATAATTTTAGTCAGTTTTCAAGAAAATGTTTGGTAATTTTATTTATCCTATCAATGTGGTATATCCCTTTTTTCTATAGTTGCCGACAATAGCAAAATCAGAAAATTTTCCTTGGGAGGCTACTAAGTGAATTTATTGTTTAGAGGCATGGTGTGAAAGGAGCATAAAGTTCCTAAAATATTTAGGGCCCGTTTGCTTTATGTAACCGAATACCTAGGATTGTTTTTCTGTAAGTAGTTAAAAATGAAGAACCGTAGGTGAATATCCAAAAGTGATCATTAATAATTTATCCTTTAATGGAAATTGAATCAAGAGAAGATGAGATAAAAAATCCAGCCATCATCCTAGTAATTCAATACCTAGGAAAGTTAAGGTCATACCTACATCCACACCTTATGTCCTTCAACCATCACCTTTTTAATAATCCTTCAATGAGATTCATTTCAACGCGAATTCTTATGTATTTTATGCAACCAAATAGGTCCTCAAGTGTTTTCAAAAAATTGCTGATGTCCCCAGTTGCATGTAGAATAGAATTCCTCCAATGCTTATCTACGATTGATGGGATAAACCTAAGATGATAATGAAATGAATGTCTTTTTTTTTTTAAAGGAAATGGATGTCAATTTTATTTTGATATAGCTATTATATATCCAGGGTTCTCTCTGCCTTTCTTATTGAGATAGATCCAACTGTGATAATCAAGCGTATGCAAGGTGGGTCAGACGAGATTATGATTGTATTCAAGCACATGAAATTTGGGCTCTACTGTATATGCTAATTTCTCCTTTTAAGTGGTTATGTATTAAAATATAATACGCCATAGTCTATCTCTAGGGAGGCAATTCTTGACCACCTAGCAACCTGACCCAAGCCCGATTTGGTAATTTGGGCTTAACATTTTTAATATGTTGGGTTTGACACATACATGCTAATCAACCCACCAACCCGATGTAGAGATCAACCCAACCTGAGCACAACCTGAATGAACCAACTGCCACCTCTTGTCTCAATAAATTAATTATTATACCATAAACACTTTTATATCTGATAACAAGCCATCCTAAAAGCCCTAATTTCTTTCAAAATGAGAAGTGTGCTTAAAGTGGGCCTGAGAGAGACAAGGGAGATGATGAAGGGACACCCACATATGACAAAGAAAGAACCAAATGGATTCCAACTAAAAATGTGATTTGTTAAACTGTCAGCTTCATATTGGGTTCTAAACCAATTAAGATATGGGGATATGAAACTGATAACTAAACTACAAGGAATCTTGCCGTAGATACAATGGGCTTCAATACAACATGCTTTGTATGAGCAAGAAAATCAGATGCCTAATAATGTATTACTGTAAAAGGGCAGCCTAACCTAAATAATCTAGGACTTCATTTTTCATGACAAAGTCATCAAGGATTGAAATCAAGAAAGTCCATCTTAATTATTCCTGGCCCCAAGTTAGGACATTTTGCTAATGAAGTGGGCCTCAAGGGCACGAAGATAGGATGGTGACAACGAAATAATCAACGGTCAACAATTGATGATTTCAACTTTTTGATACGATTGATGAGATGCCTTGATCGTTAGGCCATTGAAACTCATGGTGGGACATGCTGCTTAGGATTGTTAAGGGACTAGGCCTGAGTTGCTTCAGGGCCAAACTCTGATCTGTTTAAAAATTGACCCAAGCCCGGCCCATTGACAGTCCCATTTCTACAAGGAGAACGTGCCTATTGTGTATAGGAGTGCTACTTAGGTCAGGCCCAATGGAAACCCAACTAATCAAAATAAGCTCGATCGGGCGGACCATTGTTAATTAGATTTGTGTCTTGATTTAGAAACCCGATTTGAAACCAGTTGTGAATGTCGGGTTAGGGGTGAGTTAAAGCTGAGTGATGTTTTTTGAAGTATAATATAGATTATGGGTGCAACTTGGACAAGTGAGATGAAGTTAGGTTCCTGTTGGCCTTTTTAAGAATTCATAATAGGTTCTAGTTTTCCTTGTTTATAGCATAAAACACTTCTAACTGGTTCATTTTTAGTTTTGGCATCCCACTTATGATTCATTGGTAGGCATCTCCCTTCACGCAGAAAAAGCTAGGAATTAGTAATCTCCGGCCAGCCCTGTTGGTTAGCGACTTTTGAAGTGTTTGTGAGATTGTAGATGAACATTTATCCGAGCAAAAACCTTGGTTAATTTTTCAGCCTATAATTTAGGCTTGTCCCACTTGGCTCACCACTAGTTGATGCTTAAAATTTTAATTTACAAACTCGACAGAATGGGAAAAACATAAAAATAAAAATAAAAATAAGGTGCAACATCAAGAGAATGAACTTTTATCTCTGAAATGTAATGCCCGGCCCTATCTATGAATAATATAAAAAAAAGTTATAAGTGACTGAAACAAATCAATTTTTTTTTTACTCTGAACTGTTAAAAATCATTACAAATCTATGTCAAGTTAAAAAGCAGCACTTTATAGTATTGAAAGGATCTCCAAAATGGAGCAAGTAATCTCTAGAAAACACAAATATAAGGATTTCCATTTTCCTTGATTATTTAGACTTTTTTTCTTTTGGGATTTCAATATCTTTTTTCTTAGGAAAGAAGAAGAAGAAATCAGGCCAATACATGACTCATATTGATAATATAAAGTCCAATACAGACACTTGAAATCATAAGGTTAAGTGTTAATTGGATTAATAAATCCCCTTGTGAAGACAACCTCAATCTTATTTGGAAAGACATAGGAGTGGCAACGGCTTGTAATTCAGTTGTTATATAAATTTACTGTTTTATCATTAATTTTTGTGTCTTTGTTGTTCTTCTATAGAAAAAATGATTAACTGACTTTGAAGGTGTTAGTATATGAAATTTTCTGTTTGGATGTTTGGTAGGAGATAATGATAGTATATGATTTAGTGGTTAATTGCCTCATGTGAGAATTTTTTTTTTTTTTTTTTTTTTTTAACTGGACATATCATTCTCCTTTTGGGCAAAAGAAAAACAGTAAATAAGATTGACCAGGACCGATCACTGGGTCCTCTCCCTACAGTCGCGGGTTTCTCTCCTTGCGTGTGCAGGTTCACTCCCTGCTCAGTAGGTGTTCTCTCCCATGATTGGTTTTCTTACAGGGTCCAGGCTCCAGTCCCCTTGGCTGTGTACCCAAAAAGAAAAGGAAAAAGTGACCCAGTTAGACATACAAGAAAGATTACTTCATGAGTCGGTGAGTTGACTCAAGTTAATCCATTAATGTGATCCTGAGGTCATGAACAATGTGGATAAAATGATTTTGGACTAGGCCCACGTTTAGACATAGTTGGGCCCTAAACAACATGGCAGATGCCTAGGATGGCCCAGATTTGAATTTTCATTCTATGATGATAGATTTGATTTTCGGGCTAAACTTTTGACTTGAGGAAATGTTAAATCCAGGTTCTTTAGCTTCTGGGCCGGTTTCAGATGGAATGGCACTTATGGGTAGGCTTTAATAAGGGCCTGAACCAATTGAATCTCAAACCCCAATCTTGAATGGGTGCCTTGAATGCCATAACTCACAGATTACAGAGTTTCAAGATGAAGGTTTTTGATCAATCCTCCATCATAAAGATTTAATACTGTTCTCCCACCATAACACAGACTAGCAGATCAGAGCTCAAGATCATGTGGGTTCTCACTGCAAAGTGTAATTACTGGGTCGTGGATATTCGGCCCTTCAAGGGGTTCTCCAAACATTTCAGATTTAAAAGTGGGCTTACTGGGCCTTGGTTGGTTATCTGATCCCAACAACATTTCCACAATTAGCTGGGCCTTTAGCTCGCCACTGGAGCAAATGAATATGATTCTATCCCCATCTCTTTCCTTTCATGCACTTTTTTTATTTTTTTCTCATAGTTTAAAAACTTGTTTTGACTCACCCGAGTCGACTTGGCTCAGAATCACATTCCCGGCTCAGTTGAGTGAGTCCAACTGAGTACTCAACCGGATTTGCCTGACTCACCAGGCTTTATGACCTTCCAGGTCGAGTGGAGCTTCCATGTTTCAAGCTAATGATGTCCCCCAATCTGCTATATAACCATCTACAGTCAATGAACCAATTTGGATGCAGCTTGACTTACAATCTTAGAGAATATGGCCCACTGCTATTAATATTATCATCATCTCTATGAGTATATTCTATATGGGTGTGAATTGAGTGACCCATAAAGCCTTTAGTTTTTTATAGCAATTTTGAACTCCTGATTGCTACAGCTATGATGATGGCGGCCCACCATCAAATGATTCAGTGGTGACTTTGGCGTGATGCGGAAAGTGGGAACCGCATTTGCCATCTTTGCATCTTTAGCCATATAGAGTGGTCATTTCTGGCAACACTTAGACTAGCCCTAGGTAGGTAATCAAAGGAAAGAGACCTGCTAACATGTGCTCCAATGAGCACCCAAACTTACCTCTCCTATCAAGATGCAGGGGGGGTTGGGGGGGTGTGTTTGTTTCATTTGGGCAATTTTAATGATTTTGAGTGAAGGAAGAAGGGTTTTGAAGAGAGCATGGCCGAATAAGATTATATATAATAAGAAAGCCTATAAGGTCCATTTGCGCTTATCCTTTCAGGCCTACTTCACTCAACCTATGGGCCTGGGAAAGAGAGGGGCTAGAAAAACAAACCCAACTCAAAATTTAGGCCCAAATATAAACAGGCTACCTTGGGTTTATCTCATGCCATTCTGAATGGTCACCCATAAGATTAATGGTGAAGATCACCTGACAATCAGCCTCACCTGCACTGCAGTACAAACTCCTGTTCCACTAGACTTGGTGGATTGATACCTCCTTAGACAACAAAAACATGAGCTTAGCCACTAGAGATGAAAATTTTAGCACTGATAACCCACCAAATTTAGGGATGGCAATGAGTTGGGTTTAAACAGGACACCCAATCTTATTAGGGTTTTGGCTGTGCCAGACCCACCCCCAACACATATGTTTTAATTTGCTTATACATTTCCCAAAAGATTTTAAATATGGTGCTTATTAGTATTGGTGGAATAAGGCAGTGATAATTTGGATTTTGGGTTCAAATCCTATTCTCTACAATTATTATTTTTTTCTCATATTTTAAAATAAGAAAAAATCTGCCACTAGAAATCCGACATGTACCTTTATAAACATTTAATCCACTGTTAAGCATTGTTTAGAATGATTTAAATGAAAAATGACTCGAGTGACAACAATATTGACTCTCCAAATCAAATTTTCTAATAGAAATGAGTCATCCAAGTCCTAATGGATTGTTTGCCTACTACACATGTGATAGGAAACTGAGATTTATATACATATACATATTTATATTTGGGAGGTGCTCCTATGAGAGACACTCTCACCAAGTGTATGAGAGATGGGTGGGGGCCCTCACTTCCATTTCCACTCTCACCAACTTAAATGCAAGGACCCCAACTTAAATGTGAGGGCCCCCACCTATCTCTCACCTTTATATTTTACATATACAAATGTTATATATGAGATTTATATACCCAGAACACATTATCATATTTGTCAAAATCGTACTATTTTCACATAAGTATGGGAACATCCAACAATTTTAGATTTATTTGGGTTTTTTCTTAATGTATTTCACAAATTTTCCAAAGTCAATGTAAAATCAAGATATGAAGCTAAACATCAATACAAGAGTACTGAACTATTCGGATCATGAACTAGGGGCCACAAAAGTGGGAAAAAACTAATTTATAAATTTAGACTTTTTTCAGAGATCACTCAAAATCTATGAAGTTTTCAACTTAAATATCACGCGGGTTTATTAGTTCAATAAACACTTGGTTTGAATTATAAACATGGGGCCATAAAAATAAGAAAATAAGGTGATTGATGTCTCCATTAATGCAACCACTTTGTACCTAAGTGTACTATTTTGCAAGACGGGTGGGAATCACTTTCACAACAATGATTTATTGTTGCATCACATGAGTAATGATATCAAACAAATGTGATGATACCAATTTTCATATGTAAAAAACTAGAGTCAAACTGCACCTAAGTGCCAAAGTCTCCATCGCTTCCTAGGCACTTCAGATTCCACTCCATGTGGCTAAGGGATGAGCTATGAGGAAATCATCCTTAATAAACGGGCCAGACCCTATAGGGTTAATGGAAACAATATTGACCGCACCTTTTATCTCCTTGGAAAGGATCTTACTAGGAATAAACTTAGTTTCAGGAAAGTTGATGAAGTTATTGCTGAAACTAAACTTAAAATTGAAAGATTAAGGAATAAAGATTCTAATCTTGCTTCAATGGAAACTGATATCAAGCTCAACGAAAAGCTCGATACATGAGTACCTATGTAGGGAAGAGGAACTATCGAAACAAAAATCTAGGGAGCTTTGCTTGAAGGAAAGAGATAAGAACACGAAGTTTTTCCACTCAAGTATGATTAATAGAAGGAAAACAATCGAATTGAGAAAATCAAAAGCAATAGCGGTTGTTGGATTGATAGTAGAGAAAGAAATTGGAGAGATTTTGTGTGATTCCCTAAGACAGGCTATGACTTCATCTAGCCCTAGAAACCTAAGCGATATCAAAAACCTGATTGCTAATTTGATTACACCAGAAGAAAACCAAGAGCTCATAGCTATTCCCTCAGAAGAGGAGTTCAAGAAAGCTGTGTTTCAAATAGAATCCCTCAAAGCCCCAGGCCCAAATGGTTACCCAGCTAAATTCTATCAACATATGTGGGACTCAAATAGGTTGGATATCATAGCCCTTGTGTAAGACTTCCTTAAAAACAAGTACTCCCTTAGGAAGCTAAATAAAAATTTTATAATTTTTATCCCAAAGAAGAGTTGCCCTCAAAAACTCAATGACTTTAGGCCCATAGCTTATGCAATGTTATTTATAAATTTATTGCTAAAGTAGTGGCAAACAAGTTTAAAAAGGTGCTTCATAAAATCATTGGGCCTTATCAAAGTACCTCTGTGGAAGGCAGAGCTATAGCTGACAATTACATTGCAGCACATGAGGTGATCCACTCTTCTAAAAGAAAGAGGAAGGAGGAATTTATGGGGCTAAAACTAGACATGGCAAAAGCTTATGACCATATAGAGTGGGATTTCCTAGGAATCATTCTAGAGGCCTTTGGTTTCCATGAAGACTTTATTAAAATTATTATGGAACGTATTTCATCGGTCTCTTTCTCCATCCTTCTTAATGGATCCCCATTTGGGTTGGTCACACTTACAAGAGGTCTAAGGCAAGGAGATCCCCTCTCTCATTACCTGTTTATCTTGGGTGCTGAGGTCCTTTCCCGAATGCTTCTAAAAGAGGAAGAGAAAGGGGCCATACATGGAGCAAAAGTCTCTTGATCTGCAATTAGCATATCCCACCTACTCTTTGCTGATGATAGCCTCCTATTCTGCAAGGCTATTTTATATGAGGTCAGTGTTGTTAAAGCTATTCTTGATGATTATTGTTTTCTTTATAGGCAACTGGTCAATTTTGATAAATCTACTGCATATTTTAGCAAGAGGAACATGCACCCTTAGAAGAAAAAAACTTGCTAAAGTCCTACGTGTTAGGCTCGTGACCGAAAATGAGAGATACTCAGGAAATCCCCTCATCATAAACAGAAATCGAAACATTAGCTTTCAGTCTCTTATTTCTAAAATTAAAAGCAAAATCATGTCTTGGCAAATACCCTTACTCTCATAAGCAGATAGGAGTACCCTAATAAAATCAGTTGCTTCTGCTATCCCGGTTTATAATATGTTTGTTCTCCAATTACCCTAAAAAATCACTAATGAGTGGACAAAATGTTTAGAAGTTTCTTCTGGGGTCACAAATCTGACAAAAAGAATGTTCACATCATTAAATGGAAAGATATTTGTTGCCCCATCAAACAAGGTGGGCTTGGAATTAGAGATACCAAAGAAAACAATTTAACACTTATAGCAAAAACATGTTGGAGGTGCCTAACTAATGAAGATCGTCTAAGCTCAATGATTCTGAAAGCAAAATATTGTCCTAACAAATTTTTATGGGAGGCAAGATTTAAAAAGAAAAACTCTTGATTTTGGAAAGGATTTGTAGAAGCAACTCATTTTATTAACGAAAGGATAGGGTGGATCATAGGTAATAGGAAGCAAATTTCGGTATGAAATTGTAACTAGATTCCAACGGAGAGGGGTCTTAGGGGACCTTTATCCAATATGATTAATTAAGAACTTGTGATTAAAGAATTGTGGAGCCAGACAAAAGATGGAATGAACAACTTATTAAAAATATCTTTAATAACTCTACTGATGTGGAGAGTATATTGAAAATCTATATTCCACACGCTAGTATAGACGACAAGAAAGTGTGGCCCTATTCCAAAGGGGGTGAGTTATCTACAAAAACTGCCTACAAATTATTCATGGAGAATGCAGGGATGGCCCAAGATCCGCCTTTAATTGGAAGGCGTTGGCGCCTTCCTCTCCCCCAAAGAGTTCTATTTTTTGGTTGGAAATATCTTAATAACGCAATTCAGGTCTGCAAATTGCTTTATGACAAAAATATCTCCAATGAAGCCATATGCCCTATTTGCACAAAAGCAGAAGAATCAGTGGAGCATGCTCGCTTTCTATGTGATCATGCTAAGGCGGCTTGGTTTGGATCTAACACTGGAATGGTTTCACATTCCATATATCATACTACAATTAAAGATTGGTGGATTTCCTTTATGATTTTTTGTCAATCGATGAGCCCTCCAATCCATCCTCAAACTAAATTCTGGGTTTTGGCTTTCTAGTAAGTCTAGTGGAAAACCATAAATAATTTTATTTTCAAGGGCATAAAAATTAAGCCGATGTCCACAATCCTACATGCTCGCAATTTGAATTGTGAACCAAAGAGCAAGGCTAAAGAGGATCATTAAGAATCCTCAAATCTTTACCAGGATTTGAGTTTCCGGTACACTACGGACAAGGCTCAAGTCTTCACAGATGCCTCATTTAGAGCCGCAGATGGAAAAGCAGGCTTTTGGCTATGCTATTTGGTTTGATGGTTCTTGGCTGCATGCAGGATTCATCGATGGCCCCAAGGTTAACCCCAAAAGAAGCCAAGGCAAGGGCAATTCTTCACGCGCTAAAGGAAGCTACGTCCCAGGATTTCAGCAAGGTCCAACTTTTGTCAGACGCCTATGAGGTGATTCTAGCCATTAATGGGTTGATAGATTGGTCAATCCATCCTATTTTGTTGGATATCAACGACTTCAATTCCAAGTTTGAAGAAATCTCCTTTGCCCATATGCTTAGAAATGTAAATGTGTTTGCTCATGAACTTGCAAAAATGTCTTATGGGTCTAGCTCTCATGTGAGGCTTGAGGAGGTTCTGCGGCCTAGATAGGATAGGGGTTTTGTTTTGATTTATTTTATGTTGGGCGTTCTTCTTCTTTTTTGTTCTAGTTGTTTTTATCTTTCGTTTAATGAAATCTTTTTTCTACCAAAAAAAACAAAGAAAAAAACTACACCTAAGTTTTCTAACCTTAGTATTTGAGTCCTCAGGTATAAATTTCTGGACCTGGATTTGGCCCCAAATTTCACTTGCATTCATATATGGGACTTGAAGCCGGACCCAAAAGCCTCACCCATCTTGTGAGCCCAAACCGCAGAGGGTCCGTACTTTACATGTAGATGATCCACCGTCCATCTGATTAGACTGAGAAAGCGTGTGGACAGGTTGGCAAGCATTTCTTGTCGTGAAGAAAAGACAAAACGGTCGGAAATCCCAACCAATGAAATTCTTTCTTTGACAAAAAAGCATCATCAGGATGTGTGCCCAGTGGGCCAACACTTGATACAAACTTTCTGCATTCTCTTTTCTTTTGGTTTTAACAACTCTTCTTCTTCAAGACAACCCCCAATAAGAGTAATATAATAATAAAGAGTTGTCTTTTAATGTCCTGCCCTGCTTTCACAGCCATGAGCCAACTCACTTTTATCATCCATATGCTTGTTGTCACTCTTGCCTCTTTCTCGTATGCCTACTTCTTGTATGATCCTTTTGGCTTTTGATTGAGAAGGGTATTTGGGATTTGCCAAATGACCTTTACCTCTTATCTTGTGATTAAAGCGGAGATAATTTTTCATAAGTACTTATTCTGATTTACGGATAAAAATATTTTTTAACGGTGCGGTATCGCATAACAATTTTATAATTTTTTAATTCATTTGCTATTGAGCAAAAGTTTCCCTCTTATTGGGTTAAAAGGTTATATATCTATGCGATATCACATACTTAAAGGCATTTTAGTTTGTAAAAACTGAATGAATACCTGTTTAAAATTATCTCAATATTCGTCACCTGACGAGGTTATTAATGGCAAAAGATTACGATACCGGTAAAATCCCTCATATGGTTGTACCATTGTGGAACCCAAAGGCCATTATGTTTGCATAGGAATTGAATACAAAAGATTCCAAGGTTAGATGACGCTAAAAAGTATTATTAAAGAGATAAGAGATAAATGATATAAGGTGGAGATGCAGATGTAACCGTCACCTTCCTAAAATCTAAATTACGAGGGTCATGACTTGATGTTCATTTTTTATCTTCTCTTAGTTATTTATTTTTCATTAAAAGGTGAGATAATTTGATGGTCATTTTTTGAAAAACCACTTTTGCTTGTTCTATTTCAATCAATTTTATTAATAGAAATCTTATAATTTCTGTATGCCCTTTAATTATATGAAAGAAACCATCTCTAAGTTTAATATCAATTTTTACTCATAAACATCATCATTTGACCCTCATTCTTTGGTCTATCTAAATTGGCCACAACATCGACTTCTGCTTTATTCAATAAAAAAAACACCAATGTTCAATGTGAAATTCCTACTCATCAATAAAGAGAGAGAGTGATTAGCTTTTGTAAGCATGAAGTTCTACATGTGTTTTGAGAGGATAAGCGATATGTATTGCAAACAATCAACAACGACAATTGTATCACATAATTTGAATCCTTCTAGAGCAACAGGCTATTCTCTGATTTTCTTTATTATTATTCTTTTTACTAATGAGGGTGTATGGCCTCTTCGAGAACCAACTATTCACTAGGCATTTGAAGTCCTCGTCTCCCGCACGCACCAGGTAAGTCAGGCTTTTGCCTGGGCAAGTGGCCCGAGGAAAAGATCTTTGAGTTCATAACAACAAATCCATCAATAAGGTTCAGCCAAAGACACTATAATTAGATTAAGATTAGGGATGGCATGTCAGAACATTTCAATGATCTCATTTCAAAGAGAAACATAAAAACTCCCAAGCTAAAAGCCGTGTTACAACATTTCAAGAGTCAAGAACGTATCAACATTTGCAGAAAACTCAAAATAGTATAATACATATCAATATTAGACCAAGGTCTAAGAGCCGACAATCAAAATTACCTCCACGCTCTCGTTTTCGAAGAGAGCAAAATAGAACTCAAATGATCTTCACACAGCCCCCACAATATTTTATGAAAAGCTCAAATTCTGTTCCATTTTAAAACTAAAACAATAGAACACGCGTAAAATATGTTACTAAAATAAGGAAATAGGAGGAGATATATCACATGTTATACACATATTTAATTTGACAGCAACAATAACTTTATTTGAAATGAATCCTTAGAATAAAAAAAAAATAACATTTTATATAGGTGGCGCTATGAGATATGAAATAGTATTTTTAAAGGTTGAAATTAAAGATCGGACTCCAAAACAAAAGTTTTATGAAGGAAATGAGAGAGAAATAATTTTTCTATTTCCAACTGTACCCAATTGAAACCCTATTCTTACTTGATGCAAAGTACTAACTATTATCTATTTTAAGTATTTTGGATTTTTAACAGCCTTGTTGTACCTTTGCTGTGTGTGAGAGAGAGAGATGTAAAGCATCTGGTCTGGACTTAGAAAAGTCATGGATTCCATTCCACTGACTCATAAAAGTGGCAGCATCTAGGCTTTATGCCGTCCTTTATCTTGACTAGTCTTGCACCAACCATATCATGCACCAAACATTATAAATTAATCATACTAGATAATATTATGTATATCACTCTGCCTTTTGAAAATCTGTCTTTACTTATCAAACATTGATCAACATGACCTTTGAGAAGTGGGGCTCACAAGTCGGTTGGATACATCCTAGAAATTACAAGACTGGAGAATCCAAACATTTAAACTAATTGTCATACTGTTGTCTATTATATTATATTATAATTGAGTCTGTGGGGTTGGGTTGGGTCTAAACATTGTCCAGAACCAGTCATAGTTTTAAACTTAATTTTAACAGGTTGATTCGATTCAACATGACAGATTTTCGAGTTGGGTTACTCAAATGAATGAGTACACGGTCAAATCACTCAAGTTACTTGACTCAATGACTGAGTTTAGTCTAGTTTTCAAACATGGATCATATATATTTGGGAAGCTGTGGATATGAGACATATATGAAGTCCAGATTGGAAAGACCCAATAACTCCTGGACCCAAATATTAAATGAGAATCCCAACCAACTCCAATGTTGTAACAATATATTAGAGTAGCATTATTATTATAATATACTCATTTACTATGTCTATGAGTAAGATTATTCTAGTCCAAGGACTCAGACTGCCAACTAGAGGTTGTCACTACCAGCCAAGCCAGACCAAGGCTTTTTCATTTTTAGAAAACAAACATGTTTTCGTTCCAAAACAGAAAACAACCCTGCCCCTGGTTTTGTTCCAAGAATTTAAATCACATGATGAATGGTTTTTTCTAGTACCATCACTGCTAGAGATTAGGTTTAGGTTGTTAGAAATTTTAGGGATATATTAAGAATTTAAATTTAAACTTATTATCTCATCAATGTATTTCTCTTGTATAAATTGAGGAGTCTAGATGTCAATGAATTCTACGGTGAATTTATTTAAAAGTCTTTAATCACTTCTGTATTTCTTGCCCACAACTTTTATAAGGTCTCGTGCTATGATTTTCTGAGTAAAAAGAGAAAAATTTAGAACTAATTTTACTCAACTTATATAAAACCCTTTACTAAGGGGGATGGGAGGTAGAGTCTACACAAAACAAAGCTTTATCTAGTATACAATTCTTTAGAATATTTATAATTAAGGAGTTTTGACAAATTAGTCCTTCTTAAATTTAGTTTCTCCAATTTCATGACTGAAACTCAAATATGTCACCATAGTCACTTGACTCTTGGTTAACATTTTTTTCTTGAACTTTTTTTTGCCCCATATCTCATGAAGTCATGTGATTTCAATGCAAAAGATAAAAACTCATACCTAGTTCTTCCTTTTCATTTGCTTCCCTTCTCTCTCTGCAGAACCAAGAGAGATATGATTTGAAGGTTTCCTCTTTTTTGCATTGAGACATCTTTTCTCCCCCTGCCTTCTCCCTCTATCGTGACATTCCCCACGTTGCTCTCTCCTTTTTCTCCCTTTCCATGTTTCTCTTCTTCATTTTTTGTCTTATTCTCTCCTAAGTGCCATCCACATCAGTGACAAAATGTGTATTTGGTAAGATGTATATTTACTTTTCACATTTAACTACCACTTCTCAAGTTCTATCATTTTGAGAAATTCACCCTAAGATGCTGCATAAAAGCCTTGATATCATAGGACAACCTCAGGATATCATGAGATTATTCAGTTTATGTAACATATAATTTTTGCAACGAGTAAGCAAATCCATGTTTTATATAATACGAAAAATGATATTTTGTAAAAAGTAAATACACATATGACCACTATTTTTTAAATTCTATCATTTGGAAAAATTTTACCAAAAGATGCTGCATAAAAGCTATGATATCATGGGATTTATCAATTTATGTGACATACATTTCTCTCTTGATATCATGATATTTATGAGTTTCTATAACATCCATTCTTTGCAACTAGCAAGTAAATTCATTTTTTTTTACAAAATATGAGAAATTAAATTTTGTGAAAAGTAAATACGCATCTGACCATCATTTCGCAGGTTCTATCATTTGAGGAATTTTTACCCTAAAATGCTGCATAAAAGCCATAACGTCATAGGATAGTCCTAAGATAATTGGATTTATCAATTTCTATGACATCCATTATTCCCATGGTGTCATGGAATTTATTAGTTTTAATAACATCCACTTCCTGTAAAAGCAAGCAAATCCATGTCTTTACATAACATGAAAAATGATATTTTGTGAAAAGTAAATACATATCTGACCACCATTTATACATTTGTTGGTAAGTGTGAGAAAGAGGGAATAGGAGAAGAATAAAAATGGAAAAAAATGGTGAAGGCAATGTGTGGAATGTGACAAGAGTGGGAGAAGGTGAGGGAGAGAAGATGCCTCAATGCAATGCAAGGGTTAAAAGACTTTCAAATTGTCTCTCTATTTTAGCTTTTTACATTGGGATCATATGATATCATGGGATTTGAGGAAAAAAAAGTAAAAATAGAAATGTCAACTAGAGTCAAGTGATTCCGATGACATTATTTGAATTTCTATAATAAAATTGGGAAAATCGGGCTTAAGAAGGATTAATATGTTAAAACTCATATAAATAATTTCTCAGACTGATGAAACGGATAATAACATTCAACAAATTACCCTAAAAGTATCCTCATCAATCAAATAATTTGGAAAGGACAATCGCATCCCATGATTCTATCATTTTTTTCATTTGTGGATGGAGAAAGTAAAGTGAATGAAAAAGTGCCAACTATGGTAAGCAAAAAATTAGGGATAGCATCAGAAAAGGTAAAATGCCAACTCACACAAGTCCTTGCCCTGGGCTTGAACCATCCTATGTGGGTTCAGTATTTGTTATACCAAACCCACCATGTAGGGGTTTGGATTGGATTGGGTTTACTGAAAATAGAAAAAAAAAAATCTTATATAAGAAATTTGATTAATAACTATATGTAAATAATCCATAAAAAGAGGTAAAGAGAGTTAGACAAACCAAAACCCAAACCGGCCCAAAATCCATTTTGGGTTGAAGTCTATACACATATATCTGCACTTCTGCAGTCTGCTCCAAGTAGATCAGCTTGGAGTTGGATCATCCAATAATTCGACCTTTATAAAATAATCATTTCAAGCATGTTAAGTCAGAGGATTTTTTAATAAATATCCATTTTTCAGTATGGGGCCTAACATTCAAGCCCATATCCAGTCCATGCTAAATATGGCAGGCAAGGCCACAACTCAGCCAATATAAAGGCCAGACCCAGCCCATTTAACTATAGCAAGAAAATAAGCCTAGATACAATCAGCCCAAATTGAGCCTGTGCCCTGTAGAGCTGGTTATCCCATCATGAGTTTGTTTGTCTACCTATGTAGGACATTTTTTTTTTTTTTTTGTAATTATAAAAAAAAAAGGGAGGAGTATCTCTGAAAAATCTCTAAAAATATTAAACACCCACTGGGGCACTGACCTACCCCATCAAAAGTCAAGCCCCCACAATAAATTAAATCAAAGAGATGCTGGTTCAAGCCAAACCAAGGCCAAGGACCAAACGCCACAGTCCTAACACACCCCCCAAAAACGAGTTTGTCTCTATTCACAGGTGTGCAATTATAACAAGTGATGACAAGTGGGGACCACCCAAAGAGAAGCCATAGAAAGAGTGCCAAAAGCCACATGATACCAGACCCAAAGATGGCAAAAAGGGAAGGAAAGGAAGGAGAAAAAGAGGAAAAGAAAAGGTGGGTTGTTGTGTGCAGTGGGGAGGTGTTGAAATCTGCTCCATACATATCTATGTCCTCATCCCTATTTTGTTTTGTAGCCATTGACTGGCTCTGCAGAAGATGCCAAAAACTGTTCTTAGTTGTTGACCCAACGCAGTAGAAGCTCAAGGATGGTGGGGTGCACCGTTTTAGAAAATGCCGTGGAAGGTGCAGTGCATAGAAAACGAGGGTTTGAGAGTGACCCATAGAGAGAGTGTGTGTGTGTGAGGCACATGGATAGGTACCTTGCCATGTAAAGACAAGAGGTGCGTCCAAAGATTAAAGCACGCAAGCGTGTTTTCTTAGTCTTTTTATTGGATTGGTTTTCCTTTTGGAGGGATTGTGTGTGATTTTGGGATGGAGCTTTCACAAGCCATCCCCACTAGTACTCACACATTTGGATGGTGATTGGGTCATTTGTTTTTGGTGCTATGTAACATCAAACTTGGGTCCACATTTTGTGTACGCCAATTCTCATATGTATTGTGCTGTCTCAGGAAAAATGTTGAAAAATAAATTATTTTTGACAATACTAAAAAGTGAAAGTAATAGTACCATTTAAAATTACTTTTTCATTTTTTTTCTTGACATGTTCAATTTTGTTGTTGCTCTAAAAATGTTTTGATACAAGCAAAGAAACTCTTATTTCTTGATAATATCAAGAAAGTTTATGATATTTTTGACAATGGTGTACACAATGATGTGTTTTGTCTTCTTTCTTTGAAGGCCTATTTATATGGGGGCTGCTGGAAAAAAAATAAAAAAATCTAGGTTTGGTTTCCCCACATCAATCAACATGTGGGGTCTTGCTTACATGTAAAATGAATTCTTATCATCAAGGTGGTTCTACAAAACCAACATTCACATATTCTGTGAACGGTTGGTACTTCAAAACTCCTCCATAAGCAGGTCTTAAGTGGTGGTTGTTGAAAAATTGTGTGGCCTGCATACCACAGGTCCTGGGTCGAGCCTAGCCATGGCCATGGTTGTGGTTGAACTCCCCATAAATTTTGACCTGGTAGTCTTAATTGGGATTAAGTATATACTCTTGGTAGAAAAACTTAAATTGACATTGGATTCCCAGTTTGATAGTACTCCCTGCTAGTAAACTAGTGTGGAATTTTAGAAAGGGTAGAGTTCCAATTGTGATTTCTTATGGCTGCTTTATTTAAGGGAGATAGGGCCCTTGATCATTCATCTAAAGGATAGAGCATTTGGAGTGAGTTCGTAGAATCTACATGCAGCATAATACTGGCAATGACAAAGCAAGTTATTAGAAATCATATGTATATGCAGAAGTTCCAAAAACATTTTTATGATTAAAGCCAACAATGGATAAGTCATTCCAAACTAAAAATAATTGCAGAATCTGCAATAAAGAGGATAGGTGAGGGGAGACTTTGGATTTATTATAGACGGGGCCACATTATGTGGAATTAAAATGAGGCACAAGCAAAATCTATGCATTTAAATTGGAGTATTATCTTTTTCTAGAAACTAGATTTCTCTTTAGGACGTACAGTACCCAATATTTCATTTACTTTAGAATGCATTGTATAAAGTTGATCATTAATTTTAAAAGGCATGCTAGTATTAATATTTGAGCTGAGGTTTAGAGTGTTTTTTTTTTTTTTTTTCCTTTTTTGGAACAGTGCTAATTCAATGTTTGATGCTGGATAAAAAAAATTTTCTTGACAAAAGATTTCTGATCTTGAGGATTTAGAGTTCCAGGAAGAACGGTGGCACTTGTAAAGCCAAACCGGAATCCAAACATCCCAACTCAAATTTAAGTGGCATGAGGGTTTGGGTTTGACCCAACCCAAATTGTACCCCTTGATCCAGCTAGTAGCTCAGCTCGGCAAGTTGAATGTGAGGCCAGTCCAACTCCAACCAATGAATTTCCATCTTCACAAGAGCGACCTCTTGTCCTAATGATAAGCGGCGTCAATTCTTATCTGATTTCTCAGGATTCAAACCTCAGCAGTCACTTTCTGTCATTCAAGAGTTGTCCTAACTCTCTCGAGGTTTTCTTTCCTCGTCCCAGGAGCTCCCTGGCTTGTTTGACAACTCTACTAATAGAGTCAAGTAAGGTAAAGCCACAATTTCTCAAAAAAAAGTCTCATAAAAAAAATTTTAATTCAAATTTCCCACCATATTTAAAAAAAAAAGTCAAAAAGTAATCTCATTTCTCCACTAAAAGATAAAAAATCTCCACAATCAATACAAAAGGTCAAAAAAATTTCATAATAAACAACTAAAAATAAAATATTATCATAACCCACTTATATTTTATTCTTGCTTCAAAATAATCTTTACTTTATTCAACTCCGTTAGTAAAGCCCCCAAACAACCCTAAATCTAATCTGATGTCTGCTTCCCTCACTATAAAACTGGGGCCGCGGAACAAGGTTTAAAAAATATATATATATATATATATATATTCTCATCTTCCACCATTCTTTTCTTTCCAAAATAAATGGGACAGTGGTAATTTGGACAAAGAAGAGGGGGCAAAAGAGTCATATGTGCGTAGGACAAGCTACGTTTGTCGTTTGTGTGGGGGCTGGCTACCAATCCATCAATTCTCTCTCTATCTCTCTCTTTCCTCAATTTTTATTGGGTGCGGATGTCCATGAGTGGGGCCCACCAAAAGGTCATGCTGCTCATGAGGAGAGAAATCAAAAGATCTCAACGAGACTCGAAGAAGAAGAAGAAAAGATGAGTTCATTGGACTTATTAGGGGTATCTGTGTACACAATATCTATGGCCCTCAAATTTGATAATTTGAAAAGATATTCTTTTTATGCCATTCTCATAGTGATTAAAGAATGGTTAGACTTAGATTGTACAAAATTTAAGCCTATGCCAATTCTCCAAGATGTGCATGTGGGGAAAAGTTGAAATAGTTGGGCCGGATGATTCCAAAATTTAGTCAAACAACAATAGGAACTTTGCAGATGATTTTCATCAAAATGTAACAAATATTTCTCTTATTCACCCACTTTTATTCCCACTCTGTTTCCACCCTTTTTTTTTCCTTCCTTATTAGGTTGGGCTACTAGTCAAGATTCTCATGAGTAATACTTTAGATTTGAAGCCTAGGAAATCAAACCCTAACAATACGAGTGAAATTAATGTGTATGAAACTAAGATGTCAAGTGCCGAGCACCACTTAACCAGGAGTGTATTGGCTCTTCGGGCTCTTCTTTGTTTGTACTTTGAAGCCTACTTTTGAAAACCTCTAACTCAGTGGCTGTAGAAGGTGCAATCATACCGATGCTAATTCAATTTCATCATAAGCGGATTGCACAAAGGGTATCACCATTTCCTCCTTTAACAAATGCATACTATTTATTGCAACATATGTGGATGTAGAAAGAATGCTCCATATTAATTTGTTCTTCTTCACTATAGTAAAACCGGAGTTGGGCACCTCACTCTCCCCTCTTCCTTTTTCGAAACAAAAAGTCTACATGGACAAACTTTTTGACTAGAATCTTGGACAACCCCTATGATATCCCTTGTTATTATTGGGGGAATATCATAGGGGTTGTCCAAGATTCTGGCAAAAAAGTTTGTCCATGTAGCACTACTCTTTTCGAAGAAGAGAAATATAAAGCCATATTTTTGTACTTTTCCTCTTCTATAGCTTCACACAAATAAGTCCTATATAAATTGACATCCTTCCCACTTTTATTCTATTATTAATCATTCTAAATTCAAATAAGAATGAAATAAACTTATAAAACCTTTTAAATTCTAAGGCCTAAAAAACCAAGTTTTAAAACTCTCTAATAAGAACAATACATATATGCCCTCCCTCACTCGAGAACCAGTGCCCCACTATAGGGGCTTGAATCACCATTTCAACTATTAGTTCAACGACCGATAAGTTTTCACCATTCAAAACGGGCACACAATCAATGCAACTGCCCGATTCATTCAAATGAGTGTCAAACGTAGGATAGATAACTATTAAGGGTCCGTAGAATGGATAATAAGGTGGGGCCCACTAAATATTTAGACAAACGGTGCCCTCCCCAAAAGTTTTTTCTATACATATGTTGTATCTAATCTACCCATGGCCTTTGTGAATTGAATGTTTATTCAAAAAGTGCACTCTTGTGGAGTGAAGAAGAGTCCTCAGTGATCAGTGGAACCGGCGTACGATAGACAGATATAATACAACCCCCACCTCCTCTTGTAGGGGCCCACCCTGCAGTTTTTATTTGGGCCGTCCCTCTTTGTCCTCTCCCTTGTCCCAGACTAGACTTCCCACCTCCCTCCACAACCCCCACAAACCCCAACCCCAAGCCCCTGTGTTCCTTCCCTTCCCTTCCCTTTTGTGCGCCCCTCTTCTTATCCTGCGCACGCTTTAGCTCCTCTCACTCTTTCTTCCTTCCTTCCTTCTCTGTCGCTTCTAACATACGCACTTAGCGGCTTCTTCTAACCTGCGCACCTTCTCAGCCTTTTGTGTTCTTCACTACCTTTGGTGAAGGAGAAGTGGATTTGGGGGAGATTTGGGATGAAATTAGGGTTAGGGCTTTTGTAGCTTTCTATGGGAGAATGTAGAAAGGAAGAAGCTTTCACCAAAAGATCCGCTGCTTTTTAGAGTTTTCGCCTTTTTCTTCTTCTTCGTCCTCGCCTTGTTCTTGATATCCAATTTCCATGGCTGGGGGTAACGAGATTGACGTCAATGAATCTAAGGTATCTGATTTTCCTCCCTCTGTCTGTGAAATTTGGGTTTTTTTTTTCTTTGTCTATGTTAGGGTGATTAGTATCTGTTACTATAGGTGTTTTTTTTTTTGGGGTGGGGAAATTAAAAATTCATAATGGGTTTTTTTTTTTTTTTCTGATGAAATATGATTTGGGGTGTGTTTGGATGCTGCTGAGGAAGTTGGGTCTTTTTTTTTTTTATTGGGAATGATACAAGGTTGGGTTAGGTTCTATCTGTACTTGGAACGTTGTTCTATTTGATCTGGGTGGAAAGAATTTCCCTGTTTTTAAAACTAGAGTTGGAGAAATCTTACAGGTGTTTCATTTTGGGTTCTTTCTCAGATATTTCTATTGCAGGAATTTTGTGTTTCCTGTAGTTTCGGGAATGAGAAATTCGACTATGATTGCAATTTCATAGATTTGGGAACTGATACAATCGTTAAATAATCTTATTTTGATTTTCTAAGGTGTGGGTTCTTGGAACTGTTGTGATTCAGAGAGACTAGAATTGATACTGGTTTTGTGAAGATTACAGGCTGTGCGGAAGCTGTTTCCTTACTGTTTGATTTGAATTTTGATTGCATAATCTCTGTGTTTTTGTGTAAAGAACCATTTAAAGAGAGTAAGTAATGTTTTGGTGGTTGATGGTATATGCTGTTTCCAATCTGTAGATGGTGGTACCCCTTAATACATGGGTTCTAATCTACAATTTCAAGCTGGCATATAATCTCCTCCGGCGCCCTGATGGCACGTTCAACCGCCACCTAGCTGAATACTTAGACCGCAAGGTCTCTTCCAACGCCATCCCTGTCAATGGGGTGTTCTCCCTTGACATCATCATCGACCGACCTAATGGCCTCTTGAGTCGGATTTACCTTCCATCCCCTGACTTCCAGTCGGGCGTCTTTGATTTTGAACGGGCACCGAGCCCCACAGTCATCCCTGTTATAATCTTCTTCCATGGCGGGAGTTTCGCACACTCATCTGCCAACAGTGCCATCTATGACACCCTCTGCCGTCGCCTTGTGGGAAATTGCAAGGCCATTGTGGTCTCTGTGAATTATCGCCGGTCACCGGAGAACCGGCATCCATGTGCCTATGATGATGGGTGGGCTGCTCTCAAATGGGTGAATTCACAAGCCTGGCTACAGAGTGGGGAGGACTCCAGATTGCATGTGTTCTTGGCTGGGGACAGTTCTGGTGGGAACATCGTGCACCATGTTGCGACGAGGGCTATGGAATCAGACATTAAAGTCTTGGGTAACATACTTATCAACCCCATGTTTGGCGGCCAGAAGAGAACAGAGTCAGAGAGGCGATTGGATGGGAAATACTTTGTGACAATTCAGGATAGGGATTGGTATTGGAAGGCCTTCCTGCCGGAAGGGGCTGACAGAGATCATCCTGCATGTAACCCGTTTGGTCCCAACGGTATCAAGCTTGAAGGGCTTCCATTTCCCAAAAGCCTTGTTGTTGTGGCAGGTCTGGATCTCGTACAAGACTGGCAATTGGCATATGTAGAAGGGCTCAAACAGGCTAGGCAAGATGTCAAACTCATTTATCTTGAGCAGTCTACCATTGGCTTCTACTTGTTGCCAAATACCGATCACTACTATACTGTTATGGAGGAGATCAAGAACTTTGTGAGTTCCAACTGTTAATATGCTTAACTACATACATAAAATAGAAGCTTGACATATTACTCGGGGGCTATTTTTTTTTTCCTTTTTTGTGGGAGAAGGTGTGCAGTGTATAAGTTGTGTACTACCTACTGTGTTGTTGTTGCTACTATGTATGCACCTTGAGGACTGGTTCTTCTTGTCGGGATTGTCCTTTTTGGCTATTTGGGTGCAGAGCAAGTGTTTTATCCGATAAAGCTTGGTTTCAGCGACGTCAATTCGATCAGAAACTCATCAGTGCGTATGTTCATCTAGTTGAATTTTGTGTAACTTTGGTTTGCTGAAGCCATTGTGGATGGGTGTTCGATTGTCCGGTCTGACTCCGTGCAGTCGATGCTGGTGGTGGATTTGGTGGACTCACTACAGTTAGTTTACCCTTTCTAGCTTCTGCAGCAAAGTGAAGGGAGATGTAGAGAGGGGGTAGTTTTTCGAGTTGGTGCTTGTCTAATGTTCAAGAGCTAATTTCTGAACATGGGAAGCATCCATGGTATTGCATACTTAATATTATACTTGTTTGTAGGATTGTTCTAAAAGTGTTGTTTGCTTATCGATGACATGATGCTAATTTGCTAATGACTTTGGAATGTGTATAAAGTATAAATATAATTTTTTTTCTCATCTTTGTTCATTTATAAACTGCTATTTTCTGTGTAAACTTTGTCAAATATAGATTGGGGAAGCCTTGATAGTGATAATTTGCAATTCTGAACTTCAGTATCTTCCACATGATGGCTGATTAAAATCACCACACTGCATTTGAATTTTAGGTGCTGTAACATTGGGAACGCGGATGTAGACTATTCTGATTGGCCTTTTGATCTTTGTCCAAAAACTTGATCCTTTGGCACTCTTCCTCTGTATTGTAGAACGTTGATTTTGCAATTCTGCCTTCTTGACATGCTCTTTATTTGGCTGTAAAAGTATTTATCTGGATGTGGGGTATATTAGACTGGAGATTGGCGAAATAGGATCAGGTTACTCTTAGAGTCTTAGGCTTCGTTCAATCAGGGGCTTGGATGCACAGATACTTAAAAATGGTTACTCTTAGAGTCTTAGGCTTCGTTCAATCAGGGGCTTGGATGCACAGATACTTAAAAATGGGAAATGTATCCGACACTTCACTTTTCGTGTGTAAAATATGTGTCATTGCCGTGTCCATAGCGTGTCTCTGCCGTATATGGGCATCATAGATCAGGGGATTCAAAAATTGCCGGGCTTCTATCCGGGAGCTGTGGGTCTTCTTTTATCAGTTGAAACAAATCCCTTATAATGCATTTGCTCAACTTAGATCTAGGTAAACAAATTCTTTTCATTTCTTGTTTATTAATAGCAGGTTCAGTCCCAACATATGCGAAGGCCAGAGTCTCTGGTTTCAATGTGTGCAATGAATTTAGGTTGTGGTAGGGAAGGATGCTATTAGCATTCCGGATGTTTTGTGCCTGAAGAAGAGCTCTGAAAGAGCTATGGGCTCCAAGGTCCTAAGCCGGCATAGGAGATTCGAACCAAAGAAGCTCATGTTAGCAACCAACCACACAAGCTCTAGGTTAATCAAAGCTTAAGTGAAAGCGATTTTATTTTGTGATATTTTTTGAAAGAGAATATTTTATGATCTTATCAGATTTGCCCTTTTTTATCTTTTAATTTGGATAAAGGAGAGTGGTTGTCATACTTGACCATTGAAAAAACTTCCCAGATCACTTATACCCCAAAATTTTTTTTTTTTTAACCTGCAGTTTTGATCATCCCCTTCAATTTTTTCTCTTCCATTTGTCCTCTTTCGAAATATCCGGTCACAAGTCTAATACAGGAGGGGCGGGTTGTATTAGACTGAAAACTGCATTCCAAAGAGTTTATTAACATAGTTGAATTACTTTTTAACTGTTTAAAAAAGTAACACCCAACCAACCTTAACTAAGCATAAAGTAAGCTATCGTAATGCTATGCTGCTGCCTCTTATTATCAGGGATGGGAAAAATTGAAGAGTCAGTATATATATGAAAAAAATATTATAATGTTGCATTTTTTTTTTTTTTCATTTTACTTTTCCTTATGGGGTCAGTTTGTTTGCACAGATATTACATAGGCATTCATGCCATAAGTGGTGTGGTTAAAAATGAATATCCAAATGTGAATATACAAAAATGACTATCAAATAGTCTCCAGTTTAATGGAAAGTGAATCAAGGGAACAAGAGAATTGAATATTCAACCATCACCCTAGTAATTCAGATCCTAGGTTGGTCAAGGTCCAATCTATATTGCTACTTGATATTGTTCACTCGTCAACTCATTTCATATATACTTTACCTCTTAAATAATGTTTCTAATGGAGCCCATTTGACTATGAATTTCTATTCATTCAATTCATATGTATTTTGTTGCGTACAAACAAGCCAGTCTTCTTCTTATTTACCTACTTTTAAATTTATTAATTAAGATTAATTATCATGAATATATGTGAATTAACATACACATATATGAATATATTGTAAATTCTTAATTTAGTTCAGAATATTTTTGAAATAACTTAACTGAAAACCTACTCTCCCCACTTAGTCAAGTTTTCTGGAGTTGACAAGAAAAAGTCTCTCAGAGTTTTCCAACCTTGCTTGTTATTGGCAGAGGACTTTCTAGCGGTGGTTGAGATTTGATGCAAAGGTTGGTTCATAGATATTTTTCAACAAGCATTTCAAGCCTTCAGATGCTTATGGACAATTCTGGCTAGCCTTGGCCTGTTCCAGAATGAGGAATTTTTAATGTGAAAGACATTGAACTAGACCCCCTTGGACATGCAGTTGGACGTATGATGGGGACCACCTCTGCCCACCTAAAACACTTTGTCTGTTTTTGATTGCCAAGACAGTGACATGGGGTACTTGTTACATGTCACTAACTTTGTTTTGTTGGCCTGACTTAGCAGAAGATGATTAGCATGCCATGTGGCAGAACATTTTGGTGTAACACGAGGAGGGCTCTTGTCTGTTCATGGCACGCCCCTAGTGTCGTCTCCTGGTTAGTTGATTAGGCTTTGGAACATATTCCCTAATAAGACACTCTTGTCTGATTGTCTCTTCTTTGTGGGTCTTGGTTCATTACAATTATCTTTGATTATAGTGATTGTTAGTTTATCTGTCATTCCTATGTTTGTTTTATTTTTTTTAAACTGAAGTTGAGGCACGGGTCGCATGACATGATTGGACCAGCTGATCTGACTGTATTCAACCGGATTAAACCCACCATACTCGGCTTGCAATATAAACTAGTTGATCATGGGTAAGAACAAATCTTAACCATAGTCCCTAATAAGACATGCACGCTGGTCTCATTGGTTCTTGGTAATGGATCTTTGAGTCAAAATGCATTTCTTTGATAACAGTGATTGTTACTTTATCTGTAATTCATGTGTTTATTTTAGCACTTAAATGGGAGGGGTTATGGACCTAAACTGTATTAACTTGTTTCTCCTTCTTCAACCCAACTTAACTTACAAGTCCTTCATCTTCTTCCACTCAGTTCCGAAATAATTCTTCTTCAACCCATGGCAAAAGTCAAAACCCATTTCATGCTCTACGGCTTTTCAAATGGGTTATGCAGGTCGAGTTGTATTGACCCACATTCAAGTGCAGGTTACATTGATCCATTTAAAAAATGGGTGGGATACAGGTTGGGCTCCAACTTGTAGATGCCCTCGGGGTTTTTTTTTTAATTATTCTTCTTTAATCCATCTCAAAAGGTGAGAAACCTATTTAAGGCTTTACGACACATTTATATACACATTTTTTCATGAAAAAAGTGTGCAAAGTGAAAAACACTTATGTAGTGAGAAAAACGTCACATTTGGTATCACTGATTTTTCACAAGAAAATAAAGAAAAATCAACTAGGGCACATTTGTGTACATGATTTGCCGGAAAAAAAGTGTGGAAGGCGGAAAAAGTTTTTGCGCTAAAATAAATTTCATATTTGGTGTGGCAGAACAAGAACTAATTGATGCCTTTTGAGTTAGATGGGCCCCTATTTTCAGTGTTGAATAATCCTTTAAAGTCCCAATGGCGTGATCTGTTCACTACTCGAAAGATGGAGTCTATTGTTAGGTGCTATCCTATGGTTTCTTTTTGCCCTATTTTGAGATTTGTTACAAATCTGGGTAAAAAAAATGAAGGAGGTGAGTAATGACCCTATGCAATTTTTTGTCGTGGAGTTGCAAAGCTTATTATGATCTATCCGTATTGTCATGACTTGGATGCAATGATAATTTATTGTTTTGAGCTTGGATTTTCCTGATGTCCAGGATGTGGGCTTTGGTTTTGATTGAGTAGGTTGCTCTTGATCCTGTGATTGTTGTACTCTAGATTTTCCTTTATTAATAAAACGCTAACCTTACCTTTCAAAATAAAATAAAATTCCCACGATTCCTTCAAAAAAGCCTTTTGAGCTGATTTGTGCTTAACATACATAAATTGAGCTCGAGTTTAGCTCAAGCTCAAGTTTAATTAGAAATTGAGCCGACGTAAACCGAAGTTGATCTTGGTTTGAGAAGTTAAGCTTATTATATAATATTTATATTGCTATTCTATACATATGTTTAGTAGATAAGTTTTCTTAAGAACAATTCATATAATCACTGTAAGGGGCTAAGGGCACCATCTGTGCTGAATAGTTTAGGCTATCATTTACAAAGGAGAAGGCCACCCTAGACAAAAGAAAAAAGGAGAAGACCCATTCGATGTACAAGGATTAGAGTGTGGTATGGGTGGTTTGGATTTCAAAAGGATGAGACGCTTCACAAGAAAAATAAATAAATAAAGTTAGCCTCTTTTTGGGAGCAAATCTGGTTTGGCTGCTCCCATGAGAAATGTTGGACACAAAATTTCCAGCTATGTTTGTTACGGATTTTTTTATTTTATTTTCCTATAGTGCTTCAAACCAAAATATAGAATGAGGATACTTAAAAAATAGGCAACGTATCGTATCATATTTGATACTTTATTTTTTATAGGGATATTGTCTGTACAACGGTTCTTAGATATAAAATTTACCTATTTGTTCGTGCAATATCCTAGGGCTGTGCGATATCATGTGTATAGACCTATGCGATATTCTAGAGTCATGCGATATCGCACATTATTTATATGAATAGTTTTGCAGAAAATATTTAAACTTCACTTGCTTTGGGACAAATATTAAATTTAAAGGCAGTTATATGGAAAATATCCCTTCGTTTTTATGTACCCATATTTGTATTTGGACATATAGGAAAATTATGCTTTTCATTTCAACATATTAGTGGCTTCCACTAGCTCCACATTTCTGCACAAATTCAACATCTTCAATAAAAGAGCATTTATCTCTTCCATCTGTAAAACGTACTTGTGTGACTTGTGTGCATCCAAAGTCAAGAAAGAAAATTCATCGTCTCCACGTTTTCAAGGAAAGGGTGGGAGGGGCAGCCCCACATCCTTTCATGGCAGTCTCCCATCTTCATCACTTAGAGAAAAAAAAGGTTTCTCTTTTGTCATAGAAATGACTGTTTTGCATGACTATTGATGGGAGATTTCCAGCTTTCTTTTCTGCCCAAGCTGATCCCTATCCACCAATTGTGCTGACCAAAATCTCTACCATACATAGTGGCCCAACCCCATCAAAAATCATATCTTGTGAACCCAAGCCTGTAGCCCATTGACTGCCCTCAGTCTCTCTAATGTCTCCAGTGCATGCTTGCAAATGACAAAGGCAAGTCCAGACATATGTCAGCTTTGGAACCCAAAAGTAATGGGACTATTTGATCTTTGCAAACCGAGTGCTGGTAATTTACTTCACTCATAAATTGGGTTTATGCATTTGGATAACCTGAGTAAACTGTGAGTGAGAGGTGTTTTGTGTTTTGCCCAAGGTAAACAAAGTAGCATGTAATTAGATTTACAGGACAGCCGAATTCGGAGGATCCATACAGGTCTATGGCCACAGATTAGCTCATCAAATGATTGGGCCAGTTATTGGGCCTAATAGTCAAGGCTGGATACATCATCTTGCTCAGGCTCCTTCAACAAGTGAAATATTAAGGACCTTTGAACTACATGTAGTTTTGGGTTGCCTATTAGCCATCTCAATGGAAACAGATTAAATACAAAGTTGGCTGCCAAGGGTCCAGCCCATAGCAACTGATCCATGTTATCAGTGTGATATTTGATTCACTCCAGCATCGCTGATCCCACTGATATGCATACATACCATATATAAGAGCCATACAGGCCAAAATGAGCATAGGCTGTCTAATTAAACCTTTTCAGTTAAAAAGATAATTGCATTGATACTAGGGCTGATAGATAGCAATTTCACTGGGCTGACATGTGCTTTGATACTGAAACTTGAATCTATGATCCGGGCCTATCTGAATCCTGAGGGGCTTGGCCCTAATGTGAGTTGCGCTGTCCACTATTTCTCCCACAAGTCAATTGGAGGGGCAGTGACAATGGAACAATTTCGATTTTAGAGATAGGCCCACTTATGGATCTAATGGGCTGGGCTGAGAGATCAATTTGGATTTTAGAGATTTGCACTAAATTTTAGGTATTTGGGTAAGATTGATCTTGGTTGAAATGAAGCTGACTCGTTGACAATGAATCATGTAGTTCAAGACCGACCAAATCCACTATTTTGCATAACTCATCTCTAGACAATACTAAGTTCATGTTTGGCAACCAAATATTTAGGGAAAGATTTTTTGTTTTTCTAACGTTGTGGTAAATCCATATTTAATAATTGTAAATTCCTGAGGATTTGAATGATAAAAATCTTCATTTGTTAGGATTTTTCAGACCCGACCACCCCCATAAAATTTGAAAATCCTCACTTAAGTGGATTTACATACTGAACTCTATTTTTTTTCAGCTATATGCATCGATACATACCAATATCAATGTAAAATCCTCAATTATATAAATCCCTAGCCAAGAATCCTTATTCCAGTGGTAGTGAAGAATAATAGGATCTATGGATTCCTTGTCTGTTACCAAACATGCTCTGAAGAATCATAAGAAAATAAGAATGGTATGACCGCTGTGATTAATGCTTATTTAACCTTGATTTGTGAATATGTACTTTTTTTAATAAAAAAAGAGAGCTTATGTTAGAGAAAAATAAAAACAAGGGAGCACATCCACAAAAACAAATCAATGACAACAAACCATAAAACACCCAAAAACAGCCCCCAAGATCCCAAGCTTTGGAAAATTATGCGGCACCCTATTCAAGTCTCTAGGAACATGACAAAATACTACATCATTAAAACATCTAGGCAGGACTCAAATATCTAAGACAATAGGTTCTAAAACTCAATTGGACTTGCCGTTAATGGCAGTCACTACTTTCAGTTTCAGAGCATAAAGAACATCCAAAGATTAGATTCCCCTTCTTTGCACTCCCAATGGATTACCATAAAGCTAACACCCATGCATTGGACCCAGTGTCACAACCCAAAACCCAGATAGGTTAAATCCAACTTTGCAGCAAAATAAATTCCAAACATCATATTAAACATCAGACACCATAAAAGAGCACGAGTGTCGCGCCCTTGGGATCGGGGATATGTGAAATTAGGGGCCAATTAAAATCTTCCAGCCTACGTTGATGTTGTGAGAGGTGGCAAAATATGACCCGACCCGCGTATTACCCGCTTAACCCGACCCGTTTAATAGGCGGGTACGGGTCAAGTATTCATAACCCGTCATTAAGCGGGTCGGGTTAGGGTTGACTCGCTTAACCCGCATAACCCGCTTATTTAAGCCAAAATTGAATTTGATTATTTTAATGCATAGGCCAAAAAAAAAAAAAAATAGACCTTAACCAATTCAACCCCACGCTTTTTATTAATGGAAAGCAAGGTAATGCGCATCAAATGATTATTGAAATGAGATTAGACCAAATTTGATCTTAAAAGTCAGTTTTGGTCAAGCATGAAACCATAGTTGAGTCGATTTATTTACTAGATGGATATGGGTTATGCGGGTCGACCTGACCCGTATAACCCGCAATGGTTATGCGGGTTAAGCAGGTCGGGTCTGGTTGACCCGTGGTGGGTGCGGGTTAGAGGTTTCTAACCGGTTTAATAAACGGGTCGGATGCGGGTTAGACTTGTGTAACCCGTTTAATAAACGGGTCCGACCCGTTTAGTACAACCCGACCCGATTGCCACCTCTAGGTATCCGTCGCCATAAGTCAAATGCGGAAGCATCCATTAATAAAAACATCACTCAGATGTCATAATAAAAGAAGGGTAATATTCAGGTAGGAACGATTCTCATATATTATGTGAGAACTTCTTCGTGGGGGGGCACAATTGGGTCCCACTTGGGGATTGGACCAGGGGGGATGGAAAGATATATGTGAGACCGCCACAGGTATCAAGTTTGACCCCAAACCCATGCCCCTGACCCCTTCATCCGTGACCCACAAATTTAATGGCTTCATATTCAAAAAAATATTCAACCCTCGATCCAACGGTTCAGTCCATTCGGATGTGTGCCAATCCTTGGGATTAGTGACTATCAGGGGATTCCCTATTGGTTGCTAGGACATTTGGATGGGTTGCTAGTTGGGCCCCGCAAAAAAATTTTCATATAATATGTGAGAACTAGCTCTCACTTGAATACTTTTTATAAAAGAAAGCAAATATAAGTAACAATGATGCATTTAACATTAAAGTTGCAAACACAAAAGTTAAAGTTTAATTACAAGGTCATATAAAGAAAATAGGACTAACAAAAGATATATAGCATGTGTATATGGCAAGAAGAATCTACCCAAAATGTCATCAGTGGTGGCTCTCATGTGCTGGACAAAACAACATCAAACTACATCGTCAGCACACCACTCGTGGAACTCCTTAGCTGGCGGATCCTTTGGGGTTACCTCAACCGGTGGTTCATCGTAGGGTTTGCTACCTAAGCATTAAATGTAGTATCGTCAGATTATACAATCCGACAGGTAAGCAAATGTAAATAACATAATAAAATACATAAACAATGAATAATGAAAATATTAATCATAAGAGTAGCAATAAGAAATGACTACACCTGCACACTCTATCAAATAGGTAACCCACATAGGTTAGATGTATGGGATAAAAGCCAGATAGAAAATATAATGCCCGGGTAAGCCGAATAATGATGCATGGAAAAAAAAAGCCCCGCCAAAGACTAATGCCCTGTTTCTTTAGTGAAATTTCTGCCAGGAATTCACTATGTCCAGAAATTTCTGGACATGATGTGACAAGCTGTCCCCTGGAATTTCTGAATTCCAGCCACCTTTTGACCTTTGGGAATCCAGGAACTCCACTCCCTATGTATTTTTGTGGAATTCCTGAATGTGACAAGCTGTCCCCTGGAATTTCTGAATTCCAGCCACCTTTTGACCTTTGGGAATCCAGGAACTCCACTCCCTATGTATTTTTGTGGAATTCCTGAATGCTCAAGCCCAAATGGGAGCATCGAGGAATTTCACTTTGTCTGAGAATTCAGAAATTCCCCAGACAAGAATTCCTAGAATTCCAGCAAAGAAACAGGCCCTAAAGTGCATGGGAAGAAGCCCAACTATAAATATAGGTACACCTTCTTACATCTCAAAACGAAGTACGTGGTGCCAGTGGCGGAACCAAAGGGGGGCTGGCAGGGGCCATGGCCCCCCCCCACAAAAAAAAATTTCAAAAACCACCATTTTCTTTACAATATTTTTATAAATTTTTACATATGCCCCCCCCCCCCCCCCCCCCCCCCCCAACCCAACCAAAAAAAAAAAAGAAAAAAAAAAGAAAAAAAAAAGGTAAATGCATGCGTAATGATACAGTCCTTGCCATTAGGGAGTTACTTAGACCAAATTAAGAGACTAAAATAACTGAGTGGTGCTTGAATCAAAAGATTCAAAGATAATAAACACACAGTGTGGCCGACTAGATTCTCAATTCGAAACATTGCAATCAAAGCTAGGAGAAACTACTCCATAAACATTTACACTTGGAAATCACACTTAAGCTCAAAACCTGAGTAGTCCTCGACAAAACACACATGTATAAATCCACTAGCTCAGCACACCTCCAAATGTAGCATCTTCCATGAGATACGAACCATATTAAGTTTACATTGACTCATACTCTACAATAACCGACGAAGACGGAAGATACATGCCCGTGTCATGTACAAAGCGGAAACACAAACACAACCTATATCCGGTTGATTCGTAAGTCAATGAAGCACTTACAAATAGCCAACCTACGTTCATAGTCACCTTGGACGTGTGAAAGACCATACCATCCAATCTAGTGGTTATGTGGGTCCCATATAACTCATATAGTCTATTGGTGCTCCCAAAGTTTGATGCTATCCTTGAGAAATCCATTGCACCACTCACTTGGCCAAATATGGTCCACACGTGGCCTAGTGGGCAGCCCATAAGAGGGTATCAAGCTCACACATCTCCTTATTCTAATACTCTCACATAATCATCATTCGGCTGGGTCGGCTAAGGGTCATGGTTTAGGTTAAATGTTTAAAAAATCAATAGTCCTGAATTTTGGAAAACATTGCCTTACGGTTAGCCGTTCCTTATGGCTAACTGTGTGTTCTTTTACTGTGACCTCACGGCTAACTATAAGTTTACCACGAAACACAGCTTGTCAATTAGATGTTTCAACATGAACAATATTCCAATAAAAACCCAAAACGCGGTTAGCCGTGGAGTCTTAGTACTAGCCATAGGTGTTCTATGGTCAACTTAATAAAACCCTTGGCCAAGTTCAAGGACAAGGACACTATTATAATGTCATAACGTAAATAATCTAGTAAAAATATGAATATCTTGAGAGTGTATTCAATGTCTTTGGAATACATGTATATGCTCCACTCTTCGTACTCCTGCGGTTCCCCTACTATTGTGTTTGCGTTCTGAGTATCGGTTATTACTTCTTCACCTACAAAGGCTCATTGTAGTATATTAGGTTTATGAAAAACCTAGCAAGCACACCATAATTACTTTCCATACAATCTCAAATAGAATTATAGATTGACAATAAATCTTCAAAGTTCAATAATAATTAAATAAGATAGATTATGCAAGAGTAGAGACATTAATATGAGATCATCAAAGGAATCTAAAACATAAAGAAATAGCCCTAGCAAAACTGGCAATCGACATGAGCTAAGGTGTCATAAGAAATTACCACTGCCCTCTAAAATATGACAGGGAAAAAAAAAGGCGTAACGAGATATTCTCTTAGCCAAATTAAAATAATTAGTGCTCAAAATCAATAATTTCATTATGGCCATCAATATCCAAAGGTTGGTACCAAAGTAAAAATTGGTCACTTCCAAAACAAAAGACCGACCTGTAGGTTTTAAACCACCTTTCAGATACAAGTACTATGCTAACTTAAGCCTATGATATCATATATAGAACCCAAGACACCAATATATTTGTCTTAAACCATGTTTCAAAGACCACACGGATCTTCAAATTAGGTTTAGGTCAGCTTATTACTGGCACTTCAAATGGTATTTGGTGTCTAAAAGCTCCATAATATCGTATCTTTGATTAGCATTGTTCTACCGGTAGACTAGCATTGTTCTACACAGGTTTCTCGTAAGTTTATAGGTGAATGTCAAGCCCAAAATAGTCACCTACTGATGGTCCCATGTTTATTAATCAGTAATTAAGTTCTAAAACCCTAATTCAAGACCAAATTCCCAAATCCTTCAAAACCCTAAATGAGTCTACATGTGGGAACATCAAGAAATTAAACTCAGCCACTCCTGATGGGGTCAAAAGACCCTAGAAACCCATCCTTACAGATTCAGCCAGCACGGATCACCACCCTATGAGATCCACATCTAAGGCTCCTCATACCAATTCTTGCATATTTTATGTTTTAGGGTTTTCCCTATAACGAGTTAATGATTTTCCATCCTGTCTTACATGATTGCATATGATTCTTGACAAATAAAACCCAAAACGAGTACCAACTATTTAATACAAGATTTAAACCCTAATTACATCCACAAATGAGTATAAAAGTAATGCTAAATGATGAAATCTATCAAACCTTAGGCATACATGTAACCCAAATTAGGATCAACATCTACCTAAGAAGGAAGATCAAGACTCAAAAAGCTAAAACCCATGGCCAAAGTATGTTCGGCCAAGACCAGACATGGTTTGACCCTAAGTGCCCAGAGCGAGAGCGGGAGCGTCAAAATGCTAAATTTTAAAATAATTATATGTTCGAAACACCTTTGGAGCGCTTAAACAACATAATGATTATGAGTCTATAAACAATTAACTAATGAGAAATTTTAAAAAACTCCCTTATCTCAAAAGGGGAGTTTTTGCCCTATCTATTAGCTAATAATTTAAGAGAATCTATAAAGATCCACAATTTTAGGAGAGAGAATGAATAAGTATACAATTAATAACACGTGTCACACTTTCATTAGCTAAAAGATGGGCCTTTTTTTTTTTTTTTTTTTGTAAAAAAACGCCCGAAGAGTTTTATAGCGTATCTCTTAACTAATTGGCACAAATATATCTTATCCATATATTCAAGTATAAAAAATGAAAAAAAGAAATAACATTGTAATTTAATCATATAAAATAGAAAATAATTAATAAGGTGGAAGAAGTTTCTTCATTTAAAAGATAAATGTCAAGCTTCCAGAAAAAGAAAATGCACATAAACTAAAGATTATGCACGGTTCGCTTCATTTTCGATTGATCCATGTTCCGAGCATCTTCAAACCACGCTCCGAAGATTGTTCAACCGTGCGCCGAGGATGGATCTGCTTTGAAAACGCCGTCGCATTTTCAGAGCGGAATCGGGGAGGGGAAGGGGAGGTTCCGGTTACTAAGATCTGACCATGGTGGAATCACCACCAAGAGCCCACGGCCAAATGTGGTTATGATGCCTTGTGCATCTCCTTGACAATTCATGTTTGTACACCTTGATCCCCTTAAAATTCTAGGCATTGAGTCCCGTTCGCATGCATATATTAGATTAATTTAGTACCTATATATACCTAGGCTTATATTTTGGGGGAATTATCCTTCTACGCAGGTTTTTCATACAAATCATGCACAAGATCCGTTGTGATGCGTTTTGTGGTTGGGGGCTGCCTCTGTCACCATTCCTATGCATGGTTCTCATGCAAACCATGCAGATGAGATATTTTTTCTATGTTAGGGTTTCTAGAATTAAATAAAATTTAAAAATAAAAATAACATCATGTATGTACAAGAATTTATGTTGTTTACTGGCTTTTGGTTGCTTTCTAGTTGATGTCTGTAGCATTGGCGGATCCAAGATTTTTGTTTGAGGGGAGTTGACAATGATCAAATGAGAATGTCAATCATTATTTTTCTATACTTTCTTCACATTAACAATTTGGAATGAGAGTCTTTTTTGGACTCGAGAATAGTTGAGAAGATTGTGCAATGTATTAATGTCCTACTCAACTCCAATATATTTCTAGAAATACACCATCCAATATATACTGAAATATACAATAAAGGAGAACAAGAGAAGATTGATTATTCATTATGCAGTACAGGTACCGTCTATAATGGAAAAAAAAGTAAGAAAGATTTAGTGAGCCTAAAATCTAAAAGTTGAAGTTAGGCTTGTCTAAAATGAGAAGTTTCCAATAAATTGCAATAATCAACCTTGGAATGGGCATTTTTATATGATTCACTTTTTCCACGTAGTTTTTTAAATAAATGAATAGAGACTTTGCACCCTTTGCTTAATACATACACAATTTCATAGAACATGCCAGATCCCTGAAACGATAAAAAAGTTAATAAAAAAAGATTCCATCCAAGATTTAGTTTACAAATTTGAAAAATTTTATACCCTAACTTAGGGCTCCACACCACTTAAGAGAGAGATCAATAGAGAGAGGGAGAGCCGAATAGGAATACTAGCTAGAAAGATAGGCCGCAATGTGCCCAATGTGGATGCCAATGCTAATGCCGGAGCCAGATATTGATTTGAGGATTTCCAATTTGGGGAGATTGAGAGAGAGAGAAAGAGAGAAATTGCAGGGGATATTTTGGAGTTAGAGAGGGAGGGGGCTTCTATGGGTTTTTAAATGGGGGCTGGGTCAGATGGGCTATATAGCCCTTAATGGGCTTTTTTCGGGTATGATGGGGGTTGAAACCACCAAGTCAATGAACGTAGGTCCGCAACTGGTCTCTATTTGATAATCCCATATTCACCTTGCCCTAATCTTCCCTTCTCTCTCTCTCTCTCTCTCTCTCTCTCTCTTATCTCTTTCTTTTCTTCGAACTTCTAAATGTGGGTCAATTCCTTCCTTTACTATGGGTTATCGGTTAGAAGACGTAGTGTTTTCACTCTCGAGCGGGGAGAGGGCCAAGAAAGAGCAAGTCTTTTCACTTTCTATAGACTTGGCTGTGGCTCTTAAGTTTAATTACAACTAGGAGTTGAAACCCTAATGCAAGTACTTCTTTTCCAAAATCCTAAGTTTCAAAAAAAAAAAAAAAAAAAGTTTCCCGAAATAGTAATTTCTAAAATAAAGTAACTTAGCCAAAATAGTAAATTCTCAAAATAATAGTTTTTGCCAAAATTGCTAGCCTTTCCTTCTAGATGTATGTGAGAGAAAATGAGGCTTTTATGGCATGCAACGCTTGTATAGACTCTTTAATGCAAATTTCCTATTACAATTAGCTTTCCTAAATGCATAAAGATCAATTCTTCTAATTACCATTATCCTCATAATAAATTAGGACCCCATTTTCTAGCTTATGTGCTAGAAGGACTCCTAATATAATAGGTTGACAAACAACGAGTGGTGGACCCAGGATTTTCTTTTAAGGGCAGCAGACGATGATGATAATATTAATTTCGTCATTATTTTATCTTCTTGTGTGTGTGTGTGTGTGTGTGTGTGTGTGGGGGTGGGGGGGGGGGGGGTATTTTAGGTCTGCCAAGGGCAAGTGCCCTCAAATGACTATTCATGGGTCCGCCTTGCTAACAAGCGGCGGGGGGGGGGGGGGGGGGGGGGGGGGGGGGTTATTTTAGGTCTGCCAAGGGCAAGTGCCCTCAAATGACTATTCATGAGTCCGCCTTGCTAACAACCAAGTAATCCTTATGGCTTTCCATCTGTAACTAAAAAGTTATAATTTTAGTGGAAAGTCTTTTTCTTGTGTCACATTCAAACTAGCTAAATAGGACGCACTAAGCCCGTGCCCAGAAAAAATATATTTTTAATTTTGAAATATCTTTTGAGATACTATTAAGAAAAATAAATATAGAACAAGCAAATATACCATTTTATTTTTTATTGGTAATATAAATATTTCATTAAGGGAAAATATATCATTTTATCATCTTTAAAATCCCATTTACTTTTATTTATTTAAAAGGAGAATGTATAGAAAAACCACATAATTTGCAAACCTAAATTTATAAAATTTAATGTATTTTAATTTTTCATGTAAAAGGTCTGCATAAGAAATTTGAAATACGGAACAAATCCTTACAAAAATGTAACAATATTTTTTGAAAAGAGAAAATAAAACTTCTATATGAAATTCATGATTTGCCTCATGGATATCACATCATTATATAATTGGATAGCATTTTAATTGATGGACCTCCTATAGTGGCCCAAGCTTTATCCTCATGTTGGTCATACGGTAAGCTACTTTGTTCCAAGCTAAATTCAGATCCTTATTTAAAAAAATATAGGTTGTTAACTTAAGGTTTTTTCTTTAAAGGCAAAATTAATAAAATTAAGAATCAACCACACAGCAAAAAGTAAATTCATTTACATGGTTAAAAAAACACATTTTTTGTGTATCTAAACTAATAAAATGAATTCAAAATTTATAGTTTGTACTTAAGGAAAAAGCTACTAATACATGGATGAAAATTGACTTATTGGCTCCAAGTTCATTATACTGCCCGCTTATGACTTACCAAATGGATTATGATTTTCAGATGAAAACATTTTTAGATTCCACTTATATATATATATATATTATATTTGAGAATAATGAGAATGATTTTATGGTAACTTGCCTAAATTTTATTAGGGCCAACACTGGAAGGAAGAAATTTCCAAGGTAAAAAAAAAAAAAAAAAACCATAACTTCTTCTAAGAAATATATATCCATTTCTACTATTTAAAAAATTAATAAATATGGAGCACCTTCTATACAATCCAAACTCAAGGTTACTCGATCACTAAAAATAATTACAAATAAAAAAAAAGTTTTCATTTAAAATAAAAATCTTCATTCACAAAAGAAATGAAAGAAATCCATTATATCATTTCCCTTCAACAATGCAAACACAGATCTCCTAGTGAAATGAGAAATTTTTTGTATGAAATAATTAGATATAAAACAATGGGATTGTGGAAAAAAAAAACAATAAATGCTAGTTTTTATATTAAAATTAAAATAGCTTAAAAAAACTAATCCTTTGTCCATGAATTTCATTATCTTTATCTTTTTTACACGACCAATCAATTTGGAGTCGCCTTAGAGGAGAATCTTTGTGCCTGCATCAACCGATATAAATGACTACAATAAAGTGAAAAGAAACAGAAAATCCCACATTTTTTCCTTCCATGATAGAATTTCAACACAAAATACATCCCAATCAAAATTTATATAAAAGATCTAAATCTATCCAACAATTCTCAATATATATGTGTCTACTAATTACGGACGAGTCCAAGAGGTTTAGCAAAATTAGGGTATATCATCTTAAAATTCACCATAAATCTTATTAGCATTTCTGACCATCCAAAACGGAAACAGCTCTGACTTTATTCTCGGTTAAGAAACTTTCACTTGCATCCTGCATTAATAAAAAACAACAACAACAAAAAAAATCTTTGTCAAAAATCAAGGGGAAGTCTCCATTCTCCATTGTGCAGAACAATTGAAGCAGTGATGTAGATCTTCGTATAAATTAAAGTTCTATAGCCCTTTTATACAAATATTTCCTTACAATAACTTATTAGCTCTATATTATAACATATTACCATTCTTACTGCATAGTGTATACAGAAGTTTCTGCAATTTGACAAAAGCAATAAGAAGTGGTAATTGATATATGATTGCTTCAATGGTGGCATTCAAAATCAATTGATATTTGATTATTTAAAAAGAACAAATCAGGACTGGAAAAAAAAAAGAAATAATAGAATTGGATGAAATCAAAAGAGAAAGAAATGATGTAAAAAAGAAAGTAGAAAGCAAACAACCAGTGACACCAACCAATGGGGAAATGACAAAGGCAGGGGGGGGAGAGTAAAGAAAAGAAATCACTGAAAAGGAAAAAAAAAGTCACCCAAAAAATAGTATTGGGATTTAGAAAATGATAAAAACATGTTCAAATCCATACCAGTACTATTAACAGAATAAAAAGGCATAGAAACCAATAAACTCATGAGTCATGAAAAGCACATATCCAAAAACAAACGCACGAAATCTATTGCAGCAAACATCAATCAGAGTATAAAAGGATGCTTCTTTCCACAATAAATGAGTAACATAGATAAACTTATCGCCTGCCCCTCAACCAAGCTCTATCTGAACACTTTACTCCACTCCTCATTTATCCAAACAGGCCCAAGGACCTTAGAGCATAGGAGCTCCTTATTATTTAGATATTCCCGACATGATTTAGTTAAAAGGGCCAAGTTGTTATTAGAGTCCATTGGACCCAGGTCCCCATTATCTATTGGTTCACATATATCCTGCGATTAAATTAAGTCATCTCTCCCTTAGTGTCCGATTAGAGTCCGGATCTTCTGTTTCTAAGAAACAAAGAGATACTATTTCGTCCAATCAAAATCAGCCAACTGTGTAAAATCTTTCCAAGGAAGCAATTGAGAGGGTGCATTAGCTAGCATGAGATTTTACACAGTTGGCTGATTTTGATTGGATGAAACAGTATCTCCATGTTTCGTAGAAACAAGGGATCCGGACGCCTTAAGATTCACATTTGTTCCATCCTAACCTTAGTTTAGGAACTTTTCTTCTGTAGGTTTCTCCTAAATAGAATTAAATAGAACATTCATTGTTCTCATCCCTGAGCAGACTGATGCAGCATAAGTAGGGAAAGAGTAGCCAGAAGCTACTCTCCAAGCTGAAGCTTAAGGTTCAAAGATCCAACCCCCTTGGTCTCACACCAAAGACACATAACCGATAGAAAACTCGAGGAAAATAATTTTATTTAATCAATCACCACTGAATAAGAGAGATTACAATCCTTTATATAGAATCCAAACGCTAATTCAATTTTGGAAACTATTCTAATTAAAATAAAAGTCTAAATCAAATAATATTTCTTTAGCAAAACCTTCCAAGAAATCTCATATCTATCCCTAAATCTTAGCCACTACTTTTTTAAAAAAAGAATCATCTTAGGTTGGAGTGATCTAAAAGCACAATCTAGAGATTTTTAATGAGCTTTAGTGGGCTTGGTCAACACATAGTTCATGGGTCTGGCCTACATCAAAGAGCCTACCTCAAATGTCAATGACCTTAATTAGACCCATCAGCCTAAGTAATGTTATGTATAAGATAATCTCTAAAGTGGTGGTTCCTAGACTAAAATCTATTTTAGATAAGATTATTGACTCTTTCCAAAGTGCTTTTTCCAAAGGTAGGAATATTTCAAATAATTATATATTATTGCGCATGTGATTCTCCATTCATTTAGGAAGAAGAATTTAAAAAACATGATGGGCTTAAAAAAAATTGGATATGTCTAAAGTGTATGAGAGGAAAGATTGTGACTTTATCTTGGAGATTCTTGGGGCCTTTGGCTTCCATAATGCTTTTATCCAAATAGTCAAAAGAAGTATCGATTTGGTGTCATACTCCATTCAATTAAATGGCTCCCCTTTTGGAAACTTTTATTCCCTCTAGGGGCTGAGACAGAGACCCCTTGTCTCAATATCTGTTCATTACAGGGGCTAAGGCTTTGTCTAAATGTTCATCAAAGACGATAGGGAGAATCTAATCCATAAAGTCAAAATCACAAAAAGAGCTCCAAGTAGATCACATTTATTCTTTGCAAACAATAGCTTCATTTTTTTTTTCTAATACTGTCTTAAATTAAGCTAAAAAAAGTCAAGGATATTCTAAATTATTATCGTGTTCTCTCAGTGCAATTAGTCAATTTTGATAACTCAATCATTTCCTTTATTAAGAGCTTGTGTAATAAAAACAAAAATGTAAAACCATAGCTACTATTTTAGGTGTTAGATTCATGTCTAGAAATGAGAAATATCTAGGTAATCCCCCAAGGTTTGGTAAAAATAAAGCAGAAGTGTTTAACTTGCTAATTAATAAAGTCAAAGCTAAAATTAGGAGCGGGCAAGCGTCACTCCTCTCCCTAGTAGGCAGAATTACCTTAATCAAATCCGTTGCATCTGCTATTTTAGTCTATAACATGTCTGTTCTAAGGTTTCCAAGGAAAAACTCAAAGGAACTTGATAAAATTTATAGAAGGTTTGGGAGATGAGGAAGACTATATGTGAATATGTAGAAGCTGTTAGACTCAGTGGATTGGGGGCCCACAGACATGTCACCAAATATGGCCCAATCACTTAAAAGGAACAAAGACACACTTCACTAATTTACACAGACGGTTTCTCCTTTCTTCCTTTTCTGTTTCCCTTCTTAAAAGCAGAAACAAATATCTCTTTCAATGTCTCTTCAACTGACTCTCTCCACCTAACCTATATAAGGAGGTGAGGAGGAAGAAACTATATCAATAATAGTTTTCTTCCTCTCTTTGATTTGGCCAAGTATTCTAAGATGCCAAGAGGCCTTTGAGGAAAAGAAAGAGGAACAAACCTCCTCTTGAGATCCAATCCATCCATCAAGAAGTTCACTCACCAGGCATCCATCAGTAAGCCTGTGAACAATAGGGAGTGACTCAAGTGGGGAAGATCTCTAGTAAATCTCCTCCGGCAACTTGACAAATACACAATCTCATATTTTGCGAGGATCAGTCTTGTGTTGTAGTGGACTCGTGGCACTCAATCCAAAGCTTCCGTGATGATTTCCGACCAACACTGATGCATGTGGCATACGATAATAATCAAATTGCATTGTAAGAACGTGGGGTCTTTCATCACTAAAACTGGCATACTCATCTTTTAATGCCAACCAAATACCTTTAGATCTAGGATATTGTTCATAAGTGGGCAGTAATTCAAAGTGCATGTATCACAACGTGATATTTCCGGCTGTGCGATTATCCTTTACCCACTTTTCATGTGCTTGAAATGCTGGCCTCGGTGTCTGGTCCTCATCTACTAAGGGTAGGTCCATATCTTGTTCATCACACATATATATTATGTTCCAATACCAGTAATCATAATTATAGCAACCAAGTTCGTCCAGTTCAAGGTCACAAAGAGGTTATTCGATACCATGTACAAGGATATCATGTCCTACAATGTATGAGAATGATGCATTTGGCAAACAGACACAGAAGCAACTCAATTGCCACTCAACTCAATTAAATGTGTTTTGTTAATTTTGGAGATTCAGTAAATCGAAAACACCTAATCAAACAATCATAAATGGCAATAGTAATCAAATGTAGAAATCTCTCCGCATAGAAGACTAAACCCTTCGAAAGCCAAAAGATGTTGATGGAAATCGAGTTCTAAGTAGGGAAAAACTTGATTTTATTTTGAATGAGCTGCTTGGTGAAACTCAAAGCAAATCAACTCAAATGAATGTGACTCCCAAGTCAGTTCATTATTTTAAATCAGAGGAAATCAGGCTCATATTTCTCTATGTTTCTCTTTCTGTTCTTTTGATCCAACTAAAGAATCAAACTGAAATTTTGTTTTCATTTTTCCTTTCCTCCCATTTTCTAACCAGCTGTTGATGTATAACCCCCAAGTTTGAGTCTTCCCAAACTAATGTTGAGAAACCTGTTGATGTATAACTACCCCAAGTTTTCATTTCTGCATAAATTGTGTTCTTACACTTGGTCTATGAAGATCCAAACAAGCCATTTGCAACAAACGCTCTAAAGGATCACTGCAGAGCAATTTAACTAATGGTACAATCCCATTAATATATCTAAATCAATAAGGTGTGGTCATTTCTAAAAAATTTTTCTTAATTATATATGTGGGTGTAAGGTAGAGGAGCATGTATCTGGGTTGTTCTTTTATCATCAATCAATAAACATTATCAAAAAAGAAAAAAAAAGGGGATGGGACTTGGGTGTCCAAGCTGATGCAATTTATAGTAAAGCTTTACCATATCATAATCTGGAAGAGAAAACCATTACCACACAAGTCTGGCACAGAATTCAGAAAAATTAGCCTAACTGATAAACATACATGAGGAAAATGGCCATACATTTCCAGGCTATTAAAACTCATAACTTTGTTTACTGCCCCACCTCTATCTTATTCCTCTTTTCTACTATTATTTACCTTAGCCTCATCAATGTTTCAAGCACAAGAAGCCTCTATTCCATCATGGGGATCGACCCGCCGGCTGCTAAAATCTGTTGCTCCAGCTACAACCAACATTAAGGAAATATTTTAGATAGATAGATAGAGAGAGAGATAGAGAGATAGAGATATATAGAGAGGGAGGGAGGGAGGGAGGGAGAGAGAAGAGAGAATTGTACAAGGCTTCAAAGAAAAAGTTCTCACATCAAGTAGAGATTCAAGCTTGCTCTTCACCAGAGAGAACTCATGTTTCACTTGTTGAAGGCATGCTAGACACCTGCACAGGAGCTCTTTTTTTTAGAGAGTTTACAAAAAAATAAGTTCCCATCTGAATACAAATTACTACTCCTTTTTTTTTTTTTTCAGTACACTTCAATTAATTGGTCTATTTAGACAGGAGTTGGAATCTTGGGAAGACTTTACCTTACATCCAAATGGTTAAGCATTCAACATTGATAGGGAACTTTTAATAGTGCAATATATTCAATATGTGTAACCAAAATCTTGCAATATTTTTGGCTTCGAATCAATAGCTACGAATTTTGTGAAGTTTTGTCATATGAGAAGTGATGTTACAAGGGTTAGATTGCAACTTCTATGAATTAAATGAATGCATGTAAAAAGACTGTAGATTCAATGAAATTCAATACACATATGGCAGCTATGTGTTGACTATAATAGCAATCATTTATGTATAAAAATATCAAAGTACTAGTTTCTCCAAATGTATCAACACTGTGATTGACAAGATTAAGAAAATTAGAAAAGCAGGATTTTTAAGTTTTAACACACCCTTCTCTGTCCTTCTCCTCACAAAGGTTGCGAAAGGCGACGCAGGCATTTCTGACTCTTTGTGCTCCTACACTGTTCAACAGAAGCACTTCTCAGCCTTTTCTTTTTGCTTAAATTTATAAAAAAAGGAAAGAATCTCAGGAAGAGAAATCATACAAAAACTGTTCAGAAGAAAGACATGGGCTACCAAATGACTGAGGCAATAAGGAGACTAAATACAAAAAGTATATTCTCAGTTTCTTCATCTTTTCAATTGTCCAATTCTCACATCCATTCCATCATAACACTGTATATTCTCCATATCTTTTTCTATTTATACACCAAACAGGATTATTATCAGCCCGTATATATTAGTCACATCATATGTAGAAAGATACACACACACACTCAGCACTGTCGCGCATTGGATCAATGTGCGCACCTCAACGTGGGGCCCACATGGGGCTCCACCTGAGTCTGGGACCTAGGGGAATCGAAAGATCTCCCTGGGCCCTTCATTTCTACATTAAAAAAAAGCCCCATCCCTGAACACTATCATCCCCATTTGGGCCCCACAAGTTTAACGATGTACAATTCATTCGGATGAGTGTGCAATTGATCCAACGGTCTAGTCCATTTGGATGGGTGAAAAACACAGGGGGTGTGTGAAATTCGGGGGTGGGGTGGTCCAGTTGGATGGACCATCAGGTGGCTCCCACCCACAGTGCGCAAGATGCGCACTGGATAACCATCACATATATATATATATATATCAGCGCTAGACGACGCCCGGGCATTTTTTATAAGAAAAAACAAACACCCCCAACCCCCCCCCCCCCCCCCCCCCCCCCCCCCCCCCCCCAGTTAGGCCCATTGGGATGCATGATGATCATGGAAGTCAATTTGATGGAAAGATCTATATGAGACCCACCTTTGTGCAAAATATTGACTTCATAAGATCATCCTAACCCTTTGATCCATGGCCATTAAATTTAATGGTTTTAGAGGTATCATTTTCTTATGATTCCAATCTAGTGTTAAGTTCTAAGCAAAGAAACAGTCAACAGCTGACAAGAACCTATATCTTTGATCTGGGCTAGCTGTAAAACTTTTGTTAGGTTTTGCTTGAAGTACTACAGGTTGTTAAATGAGAGTTGGGAAATACATTTATATTTTTCTCTTCACCACAAGTTTCTGAGATAGAACGATCAAATATGATAGTCATGCAGACTACCAAACTTAGTGGAGGACATATATTTGTATGTACCATAAAGATTTTTACTCTCATTATCCAAGTCACTGTAACTAGAATATTTGATTGATTGTAATTGGGAGTAGATTGATTGAAATTATCTTGTAAACAAGGAAAGAGGAGAATGCAAGTAGAGGATCAAATCACAATGGGCGTTCACTCAATTCAATCCAAAATTCTATGACCCTACATGCTCCAAATTAAAAGGATATCTTTTCTATGACCCTACCATCCATCGTACATGCACTTCTCAAAATGTTTTTTTATTCAAAATTCAATATTTCTTTCAACAACACAACATTTCTTCTCCTTCCTCTCCTATCTCAAATCTTCTTGACTTTTTTGATATTCCTTCCCCTTCCATCACTCGTTTAAATCCAGGAGTTGTCTACCACAGCTGAGGACAACACGAGGACTCTACTACTGTGCATTTATTCCAAGAACGATCCAGGACATCTGGCTTAGCTTCGTACGTTGGCTTGACCTTCCTGTCCACCAAATCACTATGGTATTTCACACTCTTTGTTTACGTCTCCACCTTCCTTGAATATTCCCAAGTCTTATTCCCAGGGTGTCAAATCTGAATGTTGGAAAAAGGCAATGCAGGAGGAACTAGATGCGCTTGCATAGAATCAAATATGAGACCTAATTCCATTCCCTTCCCCATAAGAAAATGGGGTAACTATGATGAAACATTTGCTTTTGTCACCAAGATATTGCTGTACATACAAATCTTACAATTGATGCTTCTCAATATTGGCCATTTTTTCAATTGGATGTCAAGAATGTTTTTTTGCATGGAGATCTCAAAGAAGAAGTCTATATGTGACTCCCTCGTGCTCTGATTGCACTAACTAATGAAACTATTTGTAGACTTTGATGATTTCTTTATAGGTTGAAAAAATTGAAAAATTCCACAAGACCTGAAAAGAAGTTGCTTTCCAACAGTCATCTGATCCCTCCATGTTTATCAAATGATCATCTACTGGCATCACAATCTTATTTCTTTATGTTGATGACAGAATTCTCATTGGCAATAATCTCAATGGATTCGAAAACCTGCAGCATCTTCCACTCCTCGTTTCATATGAAGGACCTTGGCTCTCTTACATATTTTTTAGGTCTTGAGTTACCCAGAACAGAAAAAGAAAAGATCACTGAGATCTCATTTCCTAGGCTAAGTTAGACAGCTCTCCACTAGTTGATACACCTCTAGACGTAAATGCTAGATATAGCAAAGATCATAATGATCTTTTGTTTGAACCAACTATTTATCGATAGTTAGTTGGCAGCACAGTCTACTTGACTATTACCAGGCATAACATTTCACATGCAGTCAATTCATGGCAGCTCATCATCTTCATATGGGCATTGCAAAAACAAAGATCATTCATTATCTCAAAGGCATGCCAATTTGAGGATTTTTTTATCAGTAAATTGAGGATTGTTAGTTCCTGCTGGTTGCAAACTTACAGTTATTGCTTGAAGTAATGAAAGGGCTGGTTTTCCTAATTCTCATCAGTCTACCATGGGATGATACATGCATTTGGACACCACATTCATCACATGGAAGTGCAAAAAACAAGATCACGGATTTAAATCTTTCACTGAAGTAGAATACCATGCCATGTGCTATGTTTGTTTTGAGATTATTTGGCTTTGTCGAGTATTCTTTGAACTAGGATACAATTAGCACCATCCAACTTCATTTCGTACGGACAATACAAGTCCTATTCAAATAGTGGCAAATCCAGTCTTTCACGAGAGGACCAAGTATACTGAAGTCGACTGTTTTTTTTTTTTGTAAATCTATTGATGAAAAAACCATTACTATTGCATGTGCCTTCATTCTTCAATCTCCAAACTGTTGAAATTTTTACGAAGGAATTAACTAGTGATCGACACCATTTCTTTGTACACATTGCTACCGGTTGATCCTGTAGCATCAATTGAGGAGGACTGTCAAATATGATAGTCATGCAGACTGCAAAACTTAGTGGAGTACATATATTTGTATGTACCATAGATGTATCATAAAGATTTCTGATTCTCATTTTCCTAGTCAACTGTAATTAGAATATTTGATTGATTGTAATTAGGAGTACATTGATTGAAATTATCTTGTAAACAAGGAAATAGGTGAATATAAATAGAACATCAAACCATAATGGAAGATCACTTGGTTCAATCCAAAATTTCTTTTTTGGCTTTGCCTTCAGTTTTGTCAAGGACTGCCAACAAACAGTAACTACAGGATTCACGCTTGATAATTAGATAAGTTCGGAAGTACAATATGCAATGTAATTGATGGCTATCATTTCTACTGTTTTCATTACTTTTCAGCCACTACTTACTACTTAAAATAATATTACAATCATCATTAGCATGTCACTGAAGCATCAGAGACCTGATTTGTGAGCTCTACTTCTCTATTTATCCATTGTTAAAGATATGTTTTGTGTCACACAAATTGAGACTGTTACTGATTCGAGAAAAATAGGCAGGAAAACAGTGTCAGCTATTGCAGTTTCTGTCATACTAAAAGTAAGTTGGTGAAGAAGAAAATGGTATCCCACCCAATGTGGTTTTCAATACACCTATCCATGAGAATCTTCACTTTTTTTTCACAAATGTGCCCTCACAGGCCAGGGCAGGACTGTTACATTGTTCCCTGTATAACATTATATTGGTACATTCTAAAGAATGTAAGAAATGGAAATCTTCATTCATAATTATGTTTTAGTGTACTTTAGATAAATGATATATCATCATCACCACCACCACCACCATCATCAAAGCCTTGTCCAAATATGTTTGGGTCTCTACATGAATTCTGTTTTTCCATTTTGATCTATTTTGAGCCAAATCTTCAGATGAGTTCTATGTCTTCATATTCATTTCTACTACCTCCAGGCTCCAGCCACATCCTTTTTGGCCTAACCCTTTCCCTTAGTGGGCCATCAACCTGCATAGCCAAACTTTTCCTTACCAACACTACTGTTGCCGCCAGCGATGGTCATGCCTAAACCATCTCAAACTACACCTAAATGCTCTCGAAAGTGCTCAATTTTAATTCTATCATTCCTAATTTTAACACACATCTACTTCAACATTCTCATCTTTGCACTTTATATAAATGATATAATGGTGGAGAAAACAGAGTTTACAATATAGAATGATAGCACAAAAATAAATAAGGTATAAGAAAACCATTCTAGGTACATTCAAATGAATCCAACAGTTTCAGAATAGGATTGATAAGATGGGTTCTCCAGAAAGGATAACAATCTTTGGATAGATTCATGTACCTAGAACTGCTGCCCTTCAACTGATGAACATTGGCATCAACCTTCTTAAAATCTATAACCTGCTCATCTCTTTAGACAACAAAGAGGAACCCCAGAACAACAAATCCATGAGCCAGCTTTATTCAGGAACAACAAATCTAATTAAACTGAAGAGGATAGAAGAAAAAGATTAAAGAACTCACAAAGCCATGCCCAAATTATTCAGAAGCTTCTCAGAATCATCAAAGAAGAGAGATGCAACTTCAAAAACAAAATCTGGGTTGCTCTCATCCTGCAATTGCTGAAGCTGAGTGAACTGCTCATCCAGGAATCCCTTCACATCATCACCAAAAAGCCCATCATCAAAACCATCTCAATCAATCAAAAGAAATAGAAAATCACAAAAGGAGCCATCTGGGTCATTACTTCTTTTCCTTAAAACCATACTCACCTCATTGTAGAGAGAGGAAGTGAGATCAATCAAGCGTGCCTGCAACTGACCCACCTCCATGCTTTGCCTTCCTAACGAGCACCCAGTTCTTTTCTCTGCCTTCTAACTGGGATATGCTCTAAAACCATTTAAGCAGTAATGGGCGCTTGCTTTTAGAAATGAAGAAGACGAAAACAAATCTCAAAGGGGCAGTGCGAGATGAGAACAAAATCTTAATGGGATTTGGTGAATTTAATGTTGCCAGAGAAAAAGCCTTCCTCGTTTGTACTTAGATTTGTGCCATGTAATTTCACATCTCCCCACCAACAGCTATCTACGTTTTAAGCAAAGGAAGATGGCTATTATTAAATAGCGGCAGGCTCTGTTAGTTTAACTTTCCCTCTCTTTCCTTTTCGTGAAGTTATTGCTCTCTCTCTCTCTCTTTTCATTTTTCATCCTGCCTTTGCTTGTCGCTATCAGCTCTTCTTATCTTCTACTCTCCCTTGGATTTTGCTTTTAAATTGGATTTTAGTTTTAAGAACATGTTCTCTCTTCTTGGGTGGACCACATGGTCAGGTAATTTGGATGTATGGTGGGCCAACCATGGATAGGGGATGCCCCAATACAGGGCTAGTGAGTCCGATTCTAATGAGGTAGAGTCTCACGGTGACTCTAAGTGGAACATTTATAGTCCACCACGTCATTGTGGGTAGCCTACCATATATGTGTGACTGATTTTTAGATCCAAACTAAAAGTGGAGGTGGTTGTTATTGTGCGCTTGTATGCGGAAAAGTGAATTAATGATCGAAGGAACAAACAACCACACAAAAGACAAACAATCACACACAAGAGAATTACGTGGTTCGGCAATCTTGCCTACGTCCACGGGAAAGAAACTAGACTCTCCTTTAGGTTCACTCTTCTGTCTGTCTGTATCTCATGGGTTACACATTACATCATATATATAATGTTCTCTTTCTTATTCCCCAAGAAACCCTATCTTAGTCAATAAGAAAGTCCCGGTACAATTATCATAATACCCATGATCATGAACCCACTTGGTCTGGACCCACTAAGCCCAACAATCTCCCCCTCCAGACCATGGGGAATACGCCTCTGAACCCCTTACTAGGAGTCTAGTCCTACCAACTCTGAACACAGCTCGATCCAGCTTTCCCTTAGACACGACCTTAGTCATCATGTCAGAGGGATTCTTGTCAATGTGAATATTTTCCAGCTTCATGAGATTCTTTTCGATGACCTCACGAATCCAATGATATCTCACACCAACGTGCTTTGTGCGGGCATGGTATGTAGCATTCTTGCTAAGATCCATAGCACTCTGACTATCACAGTAGACAACATACTCTCCTTGGTTCAAACCCAGTTCTTTAAAGAAATTCCTCAACCAAATCATCTCATTCCCTGCTTCATTAGCAGCTATGTATTCTGCTTCGGTTGTAGACAATGCTGTACACTTCTGCAACTTAATCTGCTAGGAAATAGCTCCCCCTGCAAAAGTAAATAAGTACCAAGAAGTAGACAACCGACAATCAAGATCGCCTGCAAAATCAGCATCTGTAAAGCCTTCAAGTACTGGTTTTAAGCATTCGAAACACAAGCAAAGATCTGATGTACCTCTCAAATATTTGAAGATCCACTTCACTGCTTCCCAATGCTCTTTCCTAGGGTTAGAGAAATCTACTCACTACACCCACTGCATGAGCAATGTCTGGCCGTGTACACACCATGGCATACATAAGACTCCTAACTGCTGAGGAGTATGGAACTGACATCATCCGTTCCTTTCCTTCATCTGTAGTAGGACATAATCTCTTATTGAGCTTGAAGTGACTGGCTAAAGGCATGCTAACTGGCATAGCATCTACCATGTTGAATCTCGCTAACACCCGTTCAACATATTTCTCCTGTGACAACCATAGCTTTTTGTCATTCCTGTCATGACGTATTTGCATTCCCAAAATCTGTCGTGCGGGACCCAAGTCTTACATGTCAAAAGTCTTTGACATGTCTCTCTTCAATCTGCCAATCATCTTACTATCTTGTCCAACTATCAACATATCATCTACATATAAAAGAAGGATAATAAATTTGTCATTACCAAACTTACGAACATAAATACAGTGATCTGCAGCTGTCCTCCGGTACCCATGACTCACCATGAATGAATCAAACTTCTTGTACCATTGCATCGGCGCTTGTTTCAGCCTGTAGAGACTCTTTTTCAACCTGTAAACCAACTGTTCTTTTCCTTCTACCTCAAACCCCTCCGGCTGAGTCATGTAGATCTCTTCTTTCAGATCACTGTGAAGAAATGCAACCTTCACATCCATCTGCTCAAGTTCAAGGTCCATGCTGGCAACTAGACCCAAGATAACTCTGATAGAAGTCATCTTCACAACCGGAGAGAAGATTTCATCGAAGTAAAGACCTTTCATCTGCGCAAAGCTTTTAACCACTAGCCGTGCTTTGTACTTTATCATTTTTTCACTGTCATCTCTCTTCAGCTTAAACACCCATTTGTTCTTCAAAACCTTCTGGCCTTTTGGGAGTTCCACCAGCTCATAAGTATTGTTCTTTTTCAAAAAACTCATCTCATACTGCATAGCCTTCATCCACTCATCTTTATCTGCATGAGTTTTTGCTTCTGGGTACCTCTCTGGCTCCCCCTCATCAGTAAGCAAAATATAATCTGCTGTAGGATATCTTATTGATGGTTGACGCTCTCGAGTAGACCTCCTAACCTGAGGTTCTGTGGTTTCTGACTGAGGAGACTGCTTCCCCTGCTCAACATCCTGTTCATCGGGCAACCCCTGCGCCTCATCACGATCTAAATCATTTTGTCCACCTTCTCCACCTGTAGTCTGCACTGGAGAAGGAGTCGGAGTGAGATCAACCGCTCCATCAACAACTTCATTAGACTTTTCAGTCTTTTCAATATCTCCAAATAACTGATCTTCATGAAACACCACATCCCTACTTCTGATAATTCTTCTTTTTTCTGGATTCCATAACCTGTAGCCAAACTCGGCTCCACCATAGCCAAGAAAAATGCAACATACTGCCTTATTATCCAGCTTTGAACGCTACTCCTTTGGTACATGTGCAAATGCCTTGCACCCAAATACCTTCAAATGAGAATAAAAAACAACTTTACCTGTCCATACCCTCTCCGGAAGATCAAAATCCAAAGGAACTGAGGGAGACCTGTTAATCAGGTAAACGGCAGTCAGAATAGCTTCACTCCAAAATAGTTTGGGTAGCTGTGCCACTTTAATCATGCATCTCATCCTTTCAAGAATAGTGCGGTTCATTCTCTCCGCTACACCATTGTGCTGTGGAGTACCAGAAACTGTTCTTTCATGTCAAATACCATACTTTGAGCAATAGCCTTTAAACTGGTTGGATGTGTACTCACCACCATTATCTGTGAGGAGACATTTCAAGAGTTTTCATGTTTCTCTTTCAACCATGACATGAAACTGCTGAAATACCTGGAACACCTGATCCTTCGATTTCAACGCATAAACCCAGACTTTCCTGGATGCATCATCAATAAATGTGACAAAAAACTTATTGCCACCCAATGACTCCACCTCCATGGGACCACAAATATCAGAATATACCAAATCCAACACATTAGATTTTATCGTTGATGTTTTTGAGAAAGAAACCCTATGTTGTTTACCAAATAAGCAATAATCACAAGGTTCAAGGGATGTACCTTTGGAGTAATTAACCAGATCTTTATTTGCCAATAACTGCAGTCCTTTCTCACTCATATGTCCAAGTCTCTTGTGCCACAGATTTGGAGAGGGTCTGTTTTTAACAGGATTCAACACGCCTTTGCATAGCTTCACATGTGTCTTGTACAGCGTATTACATCCCTCTCGCAAAAATAAGAGACCCTTTAGTGAGTTTCCACCTGCCATTTCCGAAGTAACTTTCATAACCTGCACGGTCCAATGAAGTCCCGGAAATCAGATTCAACCGCAGATCAGGAATATGTCGCACATCTTTCAGCGTCATTGTGCAACCAATATCGGTTTGAATGCAGACATCACCGATCCCAACAATATTCGAATGACTTGTGTTACCCATCTTCACAGTGCCAAAGTCTCCTGCTTTGTACGTCGTAAACATCTCCTTAGAAGGAGTAGCATTGTAGGATGCTGCTGTGTCAACAACCCACTCAACCTGATCATCTGCAACACTCAAACACTCTTCAACTTCACTGGTCAGAATCACTACTTCATTATCCAAAGTAGCAGTAGTGTTAGTGTCATTCTTCTGCTCATTATTGGTTTCTTTCTTTTCCTTCAAGGCAAAGCAATTCTTCTTAATGTGACCCTCCTTGCCACAATGAAAGCATTTTCCAGACTTTTTCTTAGTCTGTGATTCCTTGCCACCTCTGGACTTGCCATGACCCTCCTTTGGTCCCCTACTCTTACTCCTCCCTCTATTCTCAGTAACAAAGGCCTGTGCATTATCTGTCCCTGCAGTTTTCCTTCTTGTTTCTTCATTTAACAAGCTGCTAGTAACCTGACTCATTGATAACACACCATCTGGAGTAGAGTTGCTCACGGAAACAACTAATGTCTCCCATGTATCTGGTAATAGAACTTAGAAGAAATAAAGCTTGCATCTCATCATCAAGGACCATCTTCATTGTAGCCAGCTCATTCATAATGCATTGAAAATCATTTATGTGATCTTCAATTTTACCACCCTATTTGAATTTCACGTTCACAAGCTTTCTAATCAGAAAAGTTTTGTTTACGCCGGTTTTCTTCTCATATCTTTCTTCTAACTTCATCCAAAGGATTCTCGCATTGGTTTCATTAGACACGTGATGAAATATGATGCTATCCACTCCCTGTCTGATGTGACCAATGGTCTTTCTATGCATTTTTTTCAAATCTGGATCAGACATCTCTTTTGGTCGGGCACTATCCCCTTCAATGGGATCATAGAGGTCTTTGCAATAGAGTATACCCTCAATCTTAGATTTCCAAATCAACCAATTGGTATGGTTGAGTTTGATCATGGTAGTGTTCACAGTGTTGTTCTCCATCTCAATTTAATAATCAAGAAAATTAAACAACTGTCACTAACCTCAATTTTTGCACCAACCTGTAGATCTCGTCACCACGAGCACGCTGGAAGAAACGGATCTGAAATCCGACTTTGGATGGCTCTGATATCGCAAAAATAGTTTTCTGCGCTCCGATTAGTCAAACTTTCTTGTTGACCGTCAAACTGCCAATCTTCTTCCACGGTTACGTAGATCTGCTCGCAACAAGTACATAGGCGCAAACGGATCTCCGATCTGACCTCGGATGATCAAGATATAGGAGGAAACAATTCTCAGCTTTCAATATGGTCAAAACCTTGTTGACCGTACAGTTCGCTGACGTGGCGCTGACATCAGCAGAATGCTGGAATGGGCTTCCTGCTTCACGAGTCAGGCGAAAATGACCTAGAACTAAACCTGACCTGGTCCCGAATTTGAGCTGGGCTTTTTGCCTGGGCTTTTACAAACAGGTCAGGTCAACCCGACCCGAACCCAACCCGGACTCCTCCTTCCCAAACAGAACTGGGTTCTGTTTCTTCGTTCTGGTTTTGTAACTAGAAAACAATGGAAGGAAAGTGTTCTACTCCCTCTTCCTCTCCGGTGATGGCGCAGCGGTGGAAACGGCACGGCTGGCGGCGGACTCCGGCGACGGCACGGCAGCAGCGGGGACCAGCGATGGCGCAGTGCGTGGCGGCGGGACGGCGGCGTTGATCCTTCTGATTTCTATTCTGTTCTGATGACAATAGTGAACGACGGTGATCCTTCTGCTTTCTCCGGCGATGTGCGGCGGCGAACCAGTGACGCGCGGCAGCATCAGACCCAATCTGCTCCTCTGTTTCGCTGCAATTCAAGCAGCAATCCAAGAACAAGCAGAACCCCTTCTCTGTTTCAAATTAGGAATTCGATCTGTGTGATCCGTGTGGCCCAGCAGAGATCGGAAACGATCTCTCTTTTCTACGATGAAGAACCACGCGTAGAAATCCGGATACCCTTGATCCGATCCGTCGATCACGAGCGCGGCACAATCCAAGCACTAGAAACCAAAGCTCTGATACCACTTGTTGTGTGCGTGTATGCGGAAACGTGAATTAATGATCGAACGAACAAACAACCACACAAAAGACAAACAATCACACAAAAGAGAATTACGTGGTTCGTCAATCTTGCCTACGTCCACGAGAAAGAAACTCGACTCTCCTTTAGGTTCACTCTTCTGTCTGTCTGTATCTCATGGGTTACACATGACATCATATATATAATGTTCTCTTTCTTATTCCCCAAGAAACCATATCTTAGTCAATAAGAAAGTCCCGGTACAATTACCATAATACCCATGATCATGAACCCACTTGGTCTGGACCCACTAAGCCCAACAGTTGTATCAAGAGAGTGTCATCCAACGTATCTCTTACTTTTTATTTTTTTATACTTAGGGTCATTTGTTGGCACTCATTTACATATGTAAATGATGCACAAGCATAAAATTTACACATAATCAAATGCACTCATTTATGCTTCACATGTATAAATGAGGTGTAAAAAATTATGTGTAAATGAGGTCATTTTCAGCCTTTCATTTACAGACATGAAGAGGTGCTAAATGATTATATGTGTAAATAAGGGAAAGGCATCTTGTACACATGCAATAGAGCTTCCGCTCGGTACAAACTGCATGATCTAGTTCCCTTCAATCACATTTTTTGATGAACTTTTGTAAGCCTTAGTCGGTAATCTAAGCCATTCCGCATTCATCCTTTTTGTTGGTCTAATAAGCCCTAAGACATTAGTCTCATATCTTAAATCTTCATAGACTTTGAAAAAATCTTAAAAAAAACATCCAAATTAATTTTTTTTATTTATAAATCTAATTTTCATATTTTATTGCTTCAAATTCATGATCTGAACAGTTTAATGTTCTTATATTAATAATAAGCATCAATATGTTTAGCTTCACTCATAAGTCTTTATAGATTTTGAGAAACATGTAAAAAATACATAAACATCCAACTGTTAGATTTACTAATGTGAAAATGGTGCTTCCAGGCAAATATGATAATGTGACATTTGCATATGAGAAAAGTTACAAAATGAACCTTTTACATATTTAGTAAAACCCACTCATATCCCATGCGTAAAACACAAACCAAAAACTCAGAAATCACATCCAAACCAGCAATGAGATGTAGAAAAGTTGAAAAAAACCCTAATGTAGAAAAGTAGAAAAGTAAAAAGGGTTCTGTTCTCACATACTAAAGTTACCTTATGTTAGTGTATATTGGGTCAGGTCCCGGGTCCATGGGTCTGAGCCACTGTGGATCCGGAACCGGACCCATTTAGGTATCGGTTCCAAAAGAAGGATCCGGAACCGGAACCATTTTCTTATTGGGACCAAAATAAGGACCCAGATGCGGATCCTAACGGGTCGGAACCTTCGGGTAATCGGAGAATCGGGGACCCATTTACAATCCTAGGTGGTACCAACCATAGGTAAAATACAACTCCACATTTGAAGAGCACATATTCCATCTGTTCGAAGAGTTATATGGATTGATTTTGAAAGTGTCTTTCCTGGAATGGAAGCTAGTTCCAATAGTCAATGCACAGCAGAAGTAAAGAATAAATAAAAGAAAATTGGCAAGCAAATCTAACAAACACACACCACAGTAAGGCATGCACAACTTTTACGTGGAAACCCTCTTAAGGGAGAAAAACCATTATCAGAGAAACCAATCACTATTGAACGATTACAAAATATACTCACAGCTCCCTTTCCTATTCAGTACGTTGACTTAAGGATTGTAGTTGTTCTTGCACAACTCCTCGTTGCCACGACTACTCGCCGCGCATCGCTCCCCGTGCTTGATCCTCCAATAATCACCTTGAGAACCATGATGAACCAATCTTCTACAAGAAAGTAGAAGCACCAAACCTTCTAGGGCAAATTTTCAGCCCAATCTCTCAATGATGGCTCTAGAGAATCAAAGAATCTCTCATAGGGTTTTGTCACCTCAAAACAATGAGAGAATTAATTGATGTGTGTCATAGGGTTGAGAGAAACACCCTTTATATAGCTCCAAATTCGTGCAAGAGTCTTCTAAGTATATTCCAATTATAATAGAAATAAGACTCAAAATAGAAGTTCTTCTCGCGCAGGGCTCTTTTCCCAGGCTCGCTATAGTGAGCGCCTTCTCTGCCCTGGACTTCGCTATAGCGAAACATATGTTCTCTATAGCAAACATAGGTTTTGGATTTTGGCTTACCGCTCTTAACTCTACAATTTTCACTTCAGATCTTTCGGTGACTCAACCACAATCCATTCTAAAAGAAATAGAAAATTACAACTCAAAAGACCCAGAGTTTTGTCCGACCCCTGAATTAGCCAACACAATAAAATTACTAACAAGTTTTGATTTTGGAAAGCATCTTTTGTGAGAAAATGAAAAGAAAAAGGTTCCTCCTCCAAATTTTAATAGTTTTTTGCTGCTTTTCCACAACAAAAACTAGCCAAATACTGGGATTTTAAGATATCAGAACTCTTGATGGGTTTTTGATGTTGATATGTTTTTTTTTTTCTTTTTCTTTTTGCGTGTGGGTGTGCCTACTTGGCCTTCTGTTTAAATTTTTTCTAATCTCTACATTTTTATTTGTCATTCACACCTTTTTGACAATGAATTTTAACCTGGAATTGACGAGTACGATTATGTTAAGTTCCATATGATCTTCTAATCAAATCCCATTACTCAACATCATACGTAAGTTACCACTTATTTTAATCCTATTTACTGTCTATGGTTGGAATAAATCTATTTGAAGGTATAAACTATCTTTCAAGTTCTTTAATTAACAATCTACGTTAATCAGCATGAATTGCATGCATTAAGCATGACATCAAACCGTAGTTATCATCTTTGACTCGTTTTCTTTTCACATGAGTAAGAAGTTTCACCTTTTTCAAATAGAGTCATGTTATTAATTTTTCTTCTCTAAAAAGTATTCATCAAGCATCTACACATACTCATCCCTAACAAACGAGCTACAACAAACAATTGAGCTCGGATTGTTTCAAGAGAGGGAGATGTCTCACCATTAAGCTTTTAATATGGATCAATAAGCAATATCAATGTATCATGCTAGCTAGATGAAGGCTACCTTTTTTGAATCCCCTTAATAAACAGCTATATGAAACATGTAGTATCATGCCGAGATGCACATGTTCAATGTGCAGATTCATTGGTGAATTGTAGATTATTAAAATACATCTTCGGACACTTTTACTTATTATGATCTTAAGCATGGTTTAAAATCTCCGTATCGGTCGCGGTATCGGTCGGGCCAAAAAACGATATCATCGCGGATATCAGTCCGTCGCGGTCGTCGCGGTATGAATTTTTTTTTAATCCAAAAAAATTCACAAAAATATCCAAAAAATCCAGAATATTAGAAAATGTTGGAAAATAATATTTTTTTTATTTAGTAACAACAATAAATTAAAATCTCGGTCACCTTAAGTTATGAGTCCTGTCTGTGTCGCTGTTCGCATTCTTCTCTAGTATTTCATATAATGCAACCATTATTGATGCTCATGATCAATTTATTAGTGTAAAATATAAGAAAATAAAGATAAGTAGATAACAAACATATCAATCATCATTTAATACTAACTCAATCATTAAATAAGTTGTGAAATTCATGACCATGAAGATAACATATTAAAATCTGAAATATGATAGTGAGATAGATAAATCATAAAGCACTTGAGCATCAAAAGGTTCATGGTTTATCTAAAATTAGAGGGGACTAGAGAGTAGAAACTAGAGAGAGATTGATGAGTATGAGTGTATGATAGTTGATAAATTGACAGCCCAATACCAAGTGGAGTGTCGCCCAGGCTCAATATCATCATCATCATTTCTTTGGTTTTGGTTAAAAAGATATGCTCCATACTGTTGTGCAGCACTACCATACCCATGACCATATTCAGATTGTTCTTGATAAGATGATGAACTATCTTGATCCCCTGTAGATTGTTCTAGGTAATTGTGCAGAAATGATATGTAATAGCCATGAGGGGCATATAAAGGTCGTTGGGGATCATGTGGTAGTGGGGGAAGCCTCCCTTGCTCAATTAATATATGTTCAATAGACATTATCGGTGTTGGTAAAGGGTGTACCCAATTAGGGTCATATGAATAATTCATATGTTGTCCATACATGGCACCCTGTTGGCCAACATAACCCCCATGATGACCATGAGTACCTTCCCCCACTCCTTGCCTAGCAGCGTCACCACTATCCCTGTCTGTCCAACATGTCTGACATAGCCATGGCGAGGATCTAACTCGGTAGCAGCAGGAAAATGCTCAACTGTCTCATAAGTGACATGCTCATCATCTCTATAATGACCCTCATCCCCGGGAGAGTCAGGTGGGATTCCTGCTGATGATGAAGAAGTAGAAATACTTGACTCACTCTCCTCATCCACGTCCTGTCCCCTTGGCTCACTTGTATCAGGCGCGCGCCCCTGTTGCATTGTCAAGTTTATTTCTTCCAACCTTTCTGAGGCTCTCACTGGCTCAGGCCTATCCTCTGTTAAGTCCTCCATCAACCCCTCTAACTCTGGGTCTGTGTCTAACACCGGTTGTTCTTGTTCCTCCAGCCATTGACCTAACACAATATCCTCTTCTGAAAAGATATAGTCCAAATTAATTGGACAAAAATAATCCCGGTGATCCTCAAACTGTCTTCTCCTTTTATTTCTACTCCGGAGCTTGAGGTTGTAGTGGATGTAGACCAATTTATTTAGCTTCAGCATTGTTAATCTATTTCTTGGTCTTGTGTGGATAAAGGAGAAGGTGCTCCAGTTTCTTTCACAATTAGAAGACGATGTTGTTTGACTAAGGACTTTAATAGCAATCATCCTTAGTGCAGAAGCACTCTCTCCATAATCCAACCACCATTTAGCTGAAAAAAAAAATAGAAATGATATTAGAGTCAATAAAATAATAATAAGTCCTTGAATAATATATAAATGACATTACAAATTTACAATCAATACCGGGATTAGTCTGTGTGATAGCTCTCCGCGCAGTCGTCGTTCCAAAGCTTCCAGCACGTACATTGTATATATCAATCTGAAGACATTAACATAATAAAATAAATTGGAGAAATGACAATGTTATACTTTTTTCCTTAATTAGTCTACCTGATTAGTAGCCCAAATTGCTTCATCTGTATTTGCTGCCAGTCTTTCAATTACATTTTTTAATCCCAAACGGATTTCATCAGATATACGTCCATCCGAAAATTGTGGATTAAAAAAGTATCCTGTAAAAGTACCAATGAATTTTAGTCAATGATAAATTAATATAGTGATGCCAAATTGAATACAACAATTCAAATATTAAAGGAAACAACCTTTACTTACCAGCAGTGTGTAAATCATGTTTCAATTGTCGTCCCCATCGATCGTCGATGATCTTTCAATACTTTTTGTAATATCTACAATTTGCTTGAATAGCCAGCTTTGATCTCTCCATGGCCTCATGTAAGAAGCCCATTGTTGGCTTATCATCGCCGTTAACCAATCGAAGAACCTTTATTAGGGGATCAAAAACATTCAAAACACCCTTCACATGAGGCCAAAATTTATTGGACTCAATTATTTTACATACTTCTATTGTAATGGGACTTTGTCTCTTTCCCCATTTTGAATTCATGAACTCTTGTGATTTTATTAATTGCAGAAGTCCTTCTCTATACTTGTAAACACTTTCGATAGCAATAAAGTGGGTGGCAAATCTAGTGATGCCAGGCCACAGTAGTTCATGGTTGTCTGTATGTGTTTTAATCATGGAAATGAGTCTATATGATTGATAAAAAAAATTGGTGATCTGCTTTATCTTACCAATCACTTGCTTCATGACTTTTCCTTTTGCAATATCTTCAAGCATTAAATCCAGGCAATGTGCTGCACATGGAGACCAAAAAATCCTTGGCCTTTATTTCATAAGCATCATTCCTGCAGCCTTCATGTTTGCAGCATTGTCGGTAACCACCTGAACTATACAATCTGCCCCAACTTCTTTAATCACATCATTCAATAACTTATTAATATATCTTGCATCTTGGATGTGATCAGTTGCATCAACTGATTTGATAAACACCGTGCCCATAGATGAGTAGATTAGAAAATTCAAGAGATGATGATGTGTGATAGTCGTCCACCCATCGCACATTAGTGTGAAACCTCTTTCCTTCCATGCCCATTTGAAAGTTTCCACCCAAGCCTGCAACTCATCATACTCTTTCTCAACACATACAAGCCCAATCTCGTAAGGGGTGGGTGCCTTTATACCTGGACCATGTTCTGCAGCTGCATCTAACATGGTGGTGAAATAAGGAGAAGATGCCTTATTGGGTGGAATGCCTCCATCCAAAAAATACTTCCCAGTAGCTCTCACTAGATTATCTCTTGCTTTACCAAACTTGCCCTTTAGTGCTTTTATGTTGCCTGGCTGCTTTGATGTTGGTTTTCTATAAGCAAATGGGTCAGTTGGCCCCACCACATCTGGCCTACGAGGTGCCTGTGTAGGAGGTCTTTCAACCTCCCCAATGTCTGGATCTTGACGGGGTTGTTTATGACTAAATGCTGGACGCAAACTCGCTCCCCTTGATCCGGATGAACCACCCTGCTCATATTGGCTACCTCTAGCTGCTACTTCATATTGCATTCTTCTCCTTTCTTCCTCCTCCTGAAGTGCCCTTACACTTTCTCTCCTAGCCCTTGTCATTTCCGGGTCTTCATCGTCATCATTAAAGGAACCAAAAACCTCTTCTCTGCATGCTTCAAATTCCTCGGTTCTTCTTCTTTCTTGTACTAATTTTTTTTTTTGTGCAATTGCCTTAAGGAGCCCCTGCATTTCAGCTCTCACATTTGGTGATACTTTCGAACATTTTATCACCTGTCCTGATACATGTGCCAAATGTTGTTTCAATCGGGTAATCCCCCCATTGAGAACCTTTTCACAATAATAATTTTTTATTTTGTTTCTATTTCCTACTGCTTCACCATGACTCCATGCCGGATCTATGTCATACATCATTGTTCCTATAAAATAAGACATTCATATAATAGTAATACTCTAACAACAATTATAGATTTAATAAAATCATTTTCAAAGTCCTAAGCCTTTGGTAGTTAATGTATCATAAATATTAAATACACTTGAATAATTATTTTTAGAAAAAATTAAAGATATAATAAAATCATTTTCGAAGTCCTAAATATATAGATCTAGCATAAAAGTATGTAAATCAATCATTTACATGCCACACAATGATCATGAATCATTAAAAGAACATATTTATGATAAAATCCCCAAAAAATGATATATTATAATTCAAAAATTATAAAATCAGAAAATAAATTAAATAAAATAAAAATCTAAATGATGTTTATGACAATGAGTAGATGTAGATCTATCATCTACACACTATTAATAAGCATTTAGTATCATAAATACTCTAACAATTAATAACAATTATTTTTAGAAAAAATAAAGATTTAATAAAATCATTTTCAAAATCCTAAATATGTAGATCTAGCATAAAAGTATGTAAATTAATCATTTAAACATCATACAATGATCATGAATCATTAAAAGAACATATTTATGATGAAATCCCAAAAAAATGATATATTATAATTCAAATATTAGAAAATCCGAAAATAAAATAATTAAAATAAAAATCTAAATCATGTTTATGACAATGAGTAGATGTAGATCTATCATCTACACACTATTAATAAGCATTTAGTATCATAAATACTCTAACAATTAACAACAATTATTTTTAGAAAAAATAAAGATTTAATAAAATTATTTTCAAAATCCTAAATATGTAGATCTAGCATAAAAGTATGTAGATCAATCATTTACATACCATACAATGATCATGAATCATTAAAAGAACATATTTGTGATAAAATTTCAAAAAAATGATATATTTTTATTCAAATATTAAAAAATCTAAAAATAAAGATATTTTAAAAAAATATAAAATCATGTGTATGAGTAGATCTATCAAGAAAGTATATAGATCTAACTTAGATCTAAGTGAAGAACACAACACAAGTGACATTCTCATGATTTCTAATTTTTCATGCTTCATCTAAAAAAAAACACATAAATACATAATATCATGCTTTAAGTTGATTTTCTCTTACCTTAGTAATATTTTCTTGAAGAATGAGTGTGTGACTGTGTGGCTGCTGCTCTTAGGAGTTTGGATATGAGAGGAGAGAGGAAGAAGATGAAAAATGAGAAAAAAATTAGGATTTTTGGGCTTTCAAGGAATCTCGGCTGATATTTTGAAAATATCGGCCGAGATATCGCCACGGCCGATATGAACCTCATATCGGCCGATATATCGCGAGAAATTGGCGATATTTGACTCGGTATCGCCGATACCGATATCTCAGTGAGATATCGGTTCGGTCTCGGCCGGTACGTACCGGTATCGGCCGGTTTTTTATACCATAATCTTAAGGCAACCATGGACATAGTAAAAGATTTCATTTTGTTTCATTGGCCATCAATTTTATCACATTTGTTCGAATTATTAGAAATGTCTAAAAAAAAAGTAAATTTTCAGCAAAAAAGTCTATTTGGACATACTTTTTGGCATAAATCTTGGACAAATTCCTATGTTACCCCTTGAATATCACTGATATTCAAGGGGTAACATAGAAATTTATTCAAAATTCATACCAAAAAATATGATATTCAATAGATAATATAGAGATTTATCCAAAATTTATACCAAAAAAATATGTCCAGATAAAATTACTCAATTTTCACCACCGACGACCCATGTTTGTTCTCCAGCAATTCTTTGCTAGATGAATCAGGCAAAGTAATTTAATTAATTTTCATCAAAAGTTCAGTACACAGGTGAAGAATTTGAGGGTACTAACAAGTGACACAAGGTCTCATTAAATTATTGTAGGACACTGAGGACAATAATTTTCCGACCAAACTGACATTTTAATACATCAATCAAAATGTGTATTGGGAGGGGTTCTAAAGTTGGAGTCTCTGGCTATGTGATGTGAAATTGTGAACCACATTCCATATAAATGATAAAGAATATGCTGATGCATTATCTTAATTATACATCTTCGCAAAAGTCCACACAAGATCTAATCCATGTTAATATTGTTCTTGTGAATATAATCTGCAAAAGTAAGCATTACGATTAGAAATTAAAGGTGAATCCGAATCCACCGTGGAAGGACTAGAATTCTGATAGATTTATATTCATCAGTGGGTCTACCTTGCGTGTTTGGATGTGTGGTGAAGTGAAGTAAAGCCTCCATTATTCAGACAAAAAAAAAAAAAAAAAAAAAAAAAACGAGGGTAATATCAAAAGTATATAATTTCAAATTTCCCTCCATCTTTTTAAAAAAATATAAAAAAGCAACATTATTTCTCCACTAAAAGACAAAAAAGCTCAGCTTTTTTATACAAAAAGTAAAAAACATTTAATATCAAACAACCATAAGAACACTTTATATTTTATTCTTTCTTAATTTGATGCTTCACATCACTTTACTTCAATTCACTCCACATCCAAACACGCCCCGCTCAAAATAACTTTCTTACAAAAAGCATGGGTGTTGGCTCTTCGGTTTATGGCACGGATTTGCTCCAGAGGGCCTTGTGCTTGAATCCCCTAAGATTTACCCTATGCACATGCGGAGTGAGCGCATACATCGGAAGGAAAAGTCATGACAGATTAATACCATAGGGATACTAATTTCGTTGTAACAAAAAAAAAAAAAAAAGAAAGATCCGCATTGTTTTATCTCTAAGACAAATTTCACTCCAATGAAGATTATAGGACGACCTTAAAATTGATGATGTAGTTTGATTCCTTTTGTGTTTTATATTTAACCACCAGTTTTAAACTAAATTTGATTAATATAAAATTTTCAATTCCAGATTGTTTGAGGATTGATTTTCCTACGGTGACAGTGGGGAAATCAATCAAGGTTCGCCATATCACCATGAAGATGATCGCCAGTGGTGCCTTTCATTAAGGCGGGCATTCCACGGTGACGTAATATCGACACAAGGTCACCATGAGGAAAATCCTCACTGAATTTCGATTTAAAATTTTCTATTACAACAAAACAAGGTGGCATAATAATTTTAAATGGCATGAATTTTACAGATTGTACCCATTGGTAGATTTGTGGCACTATACTGGGAGAATTCTCTTGGTCCTGCTGCAGATCGAGGACCAATGCATCACCAGCTTTTCCTAACATGATTGACTCTTGAGGACGTAGACAATTCCCCACTTTAACAAAGTTCAGGATCATTAATCATATCACCTTTTATCTTAACTTCTCACGTCTGCACTTCCTTTTCCAGAGAATCTATGCAAGTGCCATGGATCCATCTCGTTACTGTCGTTGTCGCTATCTAGGATGCTCTCTGGTTGGATGGTTTTTAAAATCAATGTATTGAAAGATGAATGAGTTAATGGTTCAAAGAAACTAGTACCCTTTTCATTTGTGGGCCAGTGTGAGAACATGGGGCGATAAAATTAAAACTATGTTATCTTTTCTACATTGGGTGGTGTTGCATTCATGCAACACAGGTTGTAAAAGTGAGACTTGTGGGATGGGAACCATGGAAGGGAATGGACCACAAGGGGTACTACAATTTGATTTCAAATGAGAACTAGGAACAAGCAGCTGTAGAATCACATGGGTCATGGTCCTCATTGAAGAAATATTTACTCCATATATGTGATTCTGATTGACTTGGAAGGAGAAAGATGTTTAGATGCCTCTTCATTGTAGGAACTATATCAATGTGAACAGGGGATCATGCCAATATTTTGAATCCCTAGAGAGGTACATGTCACGTGATTAAGACTAATGATTCATCGCTGTCAAGGTTACAGTCATCTTAGTCTTCTCCAATGATCTAGATTTGACTTCTAAAATTAAATTGCACGTGATGACACATTTCTTGTACACTTACACCAAGCATGAAGTATGACTAATTTCAAGGATCTCATCTTGGTGTGTCACCATCTTCTACTTTTGTTTGCCCAGATCCTACATGTGTAATGTTCCAGTCTTTGTACCCACATGGCACAAACATCCAATCAAGAAGGGCAGGTCATTGCTACCTTAGTGTGGAAGCCAGGTCCTACCTTGGTGGGGTACTATACTAGAAAAGAAGACTTAAATTTTATTTACCCAAAGCAAGAGGGCAAATGCATAGAATGTGCAGGGAGAAAGTATCCAGCACTGTTTATTAAAAGGGTGGCCCATGTGCAATGTTCATGTGAGGAAGCAACAATCAAGGAAGGAGCTATGACTTTTGCTTTGCCAACTTATGTCTGGTATGTATTTTTTTTTTTTAATGTATCCCTCCTTTTTTAGTGGGTGACATAAAAGATTTTGATTATTGGCAACACACTCTGGATTGAGTGTTGTTGGGCATTAGTTTTATAAACATGCCCAAAGATTAAATCATGGGTCTTCGAGTCTAAAGTATTACTCCCGAGCAGTAGCCCAACCTAAAAAAAAAAAGATTTTGATCGATTTTTTTGGTTTAATCCGGTTAGGCATGTCTTACCCCCACATGGCCCATTAAAATTTTGGCTGTTAAGCTCCTACAATAGAATGAAGACGGAGAACCAAGAATGCCTACTCACCTATGATATCCATACATATGTACAAGTCCAACATATCCGAGACTTATATTGGTACCTGGTACTGCACCCATACTCTTGGGGAACAAATTTCACATATCTTACTTATAAAGTTCTTTATTCCATTTAGTTCTTTTGATATTTTTACATATCGTCATAAAAAATGCTAAAAAGGGACAAAAAAAAAATAATACTCTCATTTATTTAGAAGTGATCTAACGGAAAAAAAAATTCAGACACCCATATCTGTGTCCTTGTCCTAGATTTTAAAAGCAAGGAGTCGTATCCCCCATATCAGTGTTTGTATTCATACCGGTATCTGGGCATTATAGCTAGGTGCTCACCTAGGATTAATGCAACTTGTGTAGACCAAATTCAGAAACTTTGCCCTAGCCCATGTGAAAATGCAATTTGGGTCGATCTTGTTTGGACTCTGGTTTGGATTTTTGAGGTCCAAGTAAAATCCGGGATGGGCCTGGGCATTGGTATCCAATTGGGCCCAACACTAAATTACACATATATTGGGAATAGTTTTAATCAGGTGACAATTGGCTGCACACAGTATCATGAGAAGTTGCCTATGTGGCCCACCTGGGGTAATTTCAATCATGGGGAAGGTGGGGGTCTAAAGATCTCAATGAGACCTAGTGTGTGCAAAATGTCACCTCCATAAATTTTCCTAACCCCTTATCTATATCCCTCTAGTCCAATGGTTTTGAAAGTAACCTTTTCCTTGTATTTCAATCAAACAGTGTGTAAAAGTTGGACAAGCGTCAAATCTGAGCTTGTGGCCATTTTCACCTAGGGTAGTGTGAATGGAGTTCCTAGATCACAGGTGAGCCAGAAAACAGAGTGGACTGCACATGAGAACATCCCATTCTTTCCATTCCAATATGGCTGTTCATAATGCAGGCCAAAACGCCCAGATCATTTCAGAGCAACATCCATGTACGTCCAGGACAAACGTCTATATATAAGACAAGGACCCAGCCCATCTGCAAAAATTTAAGTCCATTTTCCTGGGGCAGGCTGTCTTGTACTGCTTTTTAAGCAAACACATGCCTAGGGCTGGCACATTAGTTGATGGGCCAGAGAGGGCTTAAAGACCAAGGCAGATGAATTCTGTCATTCGCATTTGCAGGATATGGGCTCCTCTGAGAGAATTTTGCCAAGCAACTCACTCTGACTCAGAATGTCATTGAACCGTGTAACTTGGAGACTCAACTCTACTCAAAATGCCACCAAGCCGACCGAGTAACTCAATCAACTCTGACCTAGTACTCAATCAGACTCGTTCCGCTTGTCTGACTCGTGGTGACCCATCTATTTGAGTGGACTCAAGCAAGTCAGGGTGAATGAGCAAAGTCACACCAGACTTCCATCTTTGTATTTATTTTGCTTTTGTTGCCCTAAAGTCAGCTGTATACAACAAAACGGTCTGATTATGGCTTCCAACTATTTTCTAGTTTAAACTGTATGAAGCCCACATTTGCGTGATTGACTCCACTGACTAGCTCAAATCTTACTGCAAATCAAAGCTTCATGAACTGTTGAATTAATCATGTATCGAAAAAATTGACTTTATATTTCGCAAATGAAAAACCGAACATGCAGAGTGAAATTGGAGTGACTTTAGACCTAGTGCCCAAAAGAGGGGTGAACTCATCCAAGTCTGTTTGGCTAGAAAATCAATTGGGTCACAACTTTAAACCTATGCAAAATACTTCTGCCAATCATATTAATGTTCTGACTTTATAACTTCAATGGTAGGACATCTAAAATGCTGAATTGCAAATAAAATCTAGGCATTTTAATCATATCAGTCGTTGAATCCTGAATTTATCAGATTTGTGCACTTGGATCATCACATTCCCCTCTGGCCCCACCATAATCGATATTAGAGCGGTTTTGACCTGCCCCTTCCTAACCCAACTTCAACTTCCACTTCCACTTCAAACATCTTGCAGCAAACAACTGGATTACAACATTCAACCACCACTCGATGAGGAATGTTCTATTACGAGCTGACTGCATACTTGCGTACTTCTCATATGCAGTCTAGCTCGCGGGGCCCCACTTAAATTCCTACTTATAGGTGGGGGTTGGGTACATCTCAATGGCCCTCCTCATCTAACTGTGATATCACAAAGATGTGCGACACTGTATGATATCATATGAAAGTGCGAATTATGAAAGGTATTGTAATAATTTGCACTAGTACAGACACTCGCCCAATTATTTATATATATGAGCCTTATTTCATCTTAGCAAATGATAAGAAGCAAATATGATTTTAGCATATCAGACATAAAAGAACAGAGTTATTATGTTCTCAGAAAATACAACACTACAGTCACAAGCAAGAATAGAATATAAACAATGCCAAAACAATAGAAATACCAGGTGATAAGGTCTTACTCCTACGAGGGCCAGTAGCAAAACCTGTTACGACTACAACAAATGCTCTCCAGATAGAAGCCAAAAGTCACCCTGGCTAACACACCTTACAACTCCTCCTACAGTAGCCAGGTATCTCTGTGGATCCCACCATATACTCTGGGTTCTTCGTGCATTCTCCCAGGGCCGCCCACCTCTCACAACTCGCATTTTGATCCACGCATTTTCCATCAGCACCCCCAAGGATCTTATCAAAAGAGTCAACATGTATCCATTTTGTTGCAGACCATTTCTCACCTTCAATCACAGGGCATCCTGCATGAAGACTCATTGGATCTGGAATCGCATTGGGGAGGAGGCTGAAGAAAAGAAGTGCATCTCCACGCCTTGGTTTTACTAAGCATTTGTTGTTAGAAAGAGGAAAAAAATAAGCATGATGTAACTCAGTAAAGGTTTTTCATAGAGAGAAGACTTTGGAGCAATTTATACGTAAATAGTTTACCTGCAATTCCTTTCTTGGCACAGTCTGATAAATCATTGTCCATTACAGGGGCTCTTCTGTGGGGAGGCTCCTATAAACAATAAGCCATATCATGTTAAAAAGAACGGAAATATATACTGTCCCCAAGCAGGAGGCGACTGTTATTTTGGGTGAAACTGCCTTTCTGTGAAACAAGCCATTCATATGGGGGCCGCCCACCATGAATGGACAGTGCCATGGTAAGAAAATTTCAGTATTGAAGGGCATATTGACCAAACTCAAAACAGGCATGTAACAGACGACACGGCAGCCCATATCATGTGTATTGACTCATTTTTCAAATCATAATAGCTTGCTGGCCAGGCAAGCCCCAGGCCTAAAAGTTACCTCAACAAAAGCCTTGCATATGAATTTACTTCATTATGGACTGCTGCAAGACTCTGCTATTAGGCCACCAATCACAAAGTAAACACCTCCACTTGAGGAAGATTGTTCACAGCATGATCCTTCCATAGTGGGACTGCACACAAAATGCGTCTCTCAAAAGTTTCAGTATAACTGGGTCAATCAAAAACTTGCTGCTTATTTTGATCAAGCATCATATGTAGATAGGTTAAGCAAAATATTGTTGCCAATTTCGACAATATATAATGCCTTGTAGACAATTTCTCCATGACCTCACAGACAATTCTCTTTTGGCTCCTAGAACTGAGATAACTTTAGTTTAAAACACAGACAGGCTGCAGTTTGCTGACATTGAAAGATTTGACAGCCCAATTGCAAACACCATCTGTCCCACAGAGACAGCCCAGAAACACCTAGACAGATTATTACAATTTTTTTACAAAGGAACTTCAACTAGTTCATACAGACGGTAAAGGTAAATAGTACAACTAACCTCTGCTGATGGAAATACAGTTTCACCACCTTTCACCACATCAGTGAGATACATAAGTACGGTGGCAATGCGGTGCCCACCCCTAGCAATATTGACCTTGTCAGAGAAGTAATCATAGTGAGGATCATACTTTTGCCCATGCTCATATCTTAGAATTTGTATATCCTCACCATTTTCTGAAAGAAAAGGAACTTCAAATTAGCTTTCTGGCAAAAATCTCAAGCAGAAACAATAAGATGCTTCTTTCTAATTTAACAAAAAAAAAAAAAGAGGAAAAAAGAGAGGTTTCTTAGCCACATGTACATGCACAAACAAACCACTACAAACTACCACAGCAGGTCTATACATATAATTAGGAGTGTGTCCTTTTGGAAACATTTTTTATATTTAGATTCAATGGCTCGCAAATTAAATAAGAACATTAAAAGAAACAAAAGTACAGGCATAAGATCAGTAAATGCAATACCTTTTGGTAGAAATGTCCATGCCGCAATTTTGTCCTCTATGCCAGCAACAATAGGGTCCTGCACAGGATAAGTTTGTAACAAATAATATTGGAGTCATGCAACCTTCGAAAGCAAACAGTAGCTACTGATAAAACTTTGGATGAAAAAACTTAAAATAGATTAAAGGTTAAATAATCTGTGAAGAAAGCCACCAGGCTATACAGATAATGCTAACATAGATAAATGGGATAAGCTTACAATGATGAAGATGATTATACAGAAGAAACACAAAATCCAATGGCACATTCTCAATAACTTCTTTAGAAAAATAAGGAAAATAATAAAATGAACAAGCAAAATGGCATTTAATTTGTGATAGTTTCAAATTCCGTATTGTGATGAAAGCAAAAGGGTGGCTAGAAGCACGAAAAGAGAACAACCAAAAATCATCTGGGCAATATCCAGATAAGTAAAATCATTGCAGCATGCCAGCATTATTTAAAAGAGAGAGCTTCAACTTACAGGAGAAAGGACCTTACTCATTTCGTGCTCCAAGATTCTATATATACATGTATTAACAACCAGCAATAATAGTATATCAGATTTCAGTTTTAGCTCAAAGATGGATTTTGTTTTACCCCATAATATATGGTGTGAAGTCACTCACACCCTCCATAGTGCAAAGACATGAGGTTACCCAGGCAAGAAAAGAATGAAGTTTAGGCTCCTGCTGCATCAGTTCTGGCATCAGAGCATGAAGAGCTGTTGAGCCCTCTCATCTCTGATCCAAACATGCTCTCTCTCTACACACACACATGCTGCTGTAGGATTTGACTTTTTCCTTGAAATAGTAAAAAAATTTGGTGACCAACAAAAAAATCATTACAAACAAAAATCACAATTTCCGACCAACATTGCCACAAATCAGAAGCTTGGAAACCATCAACTCACACAGGACAAGATTTCAAGAGACAGCTAGAGACTGCACTTTAAGCTCAACAGCCAGTGGTGACGCAGACTAATTGCAAAAACAACGCAAATTTTGCTCCCAACAAATATTCAAAAAAAAATACCACCAAATGGTTACCTCATAGAAAGAGCCTCTCGCCGAATCTGAATGTAAAATGACTAACAAATGAACCATCTAGGGGATACCCAAGAAACTCCAAAGATCTTAAAAAAATAACCCAAATAATTCTGGCAAAGGGGCAACGAAGCAGCAAATGATTAACTCACCATCTTTCAAGCACAACAGCTAGGCATTAATAATCATTCACTTTTGCCGCTGCAACTGACCCACACATCTTCTACAAAATAGACACCCACAATAAAAGGACATGAGGGGGAGCCTTTATATTCCACAAGCAAACCCTTTAGAGGATCACTCAAAGGGCCCAATCGGCTCTAAAAGGACAACAGAAAAATCACCAGTACCATTAGGTCAGGCCAGGCCCCCACCCCAAACAAAAAGACTGAACAAAAGTAGGGATGTAAATGGGTCCCCGATTCTCCAATTACCCAGAGGTTCCATCCCATTAATAACCATCTTTGGGTCCTTATTTAGGTTTCGATAAGTAAATGGGTCTAGGTCCTTTTTTGGGACCCATGACCTAACGGGTCTGGTTCCACCCTGTGGACCCAACCGACATATTGCCTCAATTTTCGAGGATTCCTCCTAAAAGTTAGTTTTTCCCCCTTAAATCATTCTTTACCCTGACCAGTCCCATATACGGAACTGGTTCCGGTTCCTGTTAGCATGGATGAAAATATCGGCCGATACGAAGCGTATCGGCCGATATATCGGCCGTATCGGCCGACAGCGATACGATAATATGATATTATCGCGTATCGCTCCGTATCGGCCGATACTATATCGTATCGGCCGATACATGCCGATACGATACGTATCGGCCGATACGTATCGGGGGGTTTTAAAAACCCCCCATCCGACCCATTTCAACTTTTGTGACTACTTTTCACTCAGACACTCACTTCTCTCTTTCACTCATCTTTCTATTGCCTATGAGAAAAACCATTGAAGACCTTTGAAGTGCCCTAAACTTTAAATCAAGAGAGAAGTCATTTTACAACAAGAATACAAGATCCACTACAAGTCTACAACAAACATCAAAGAAAGGAGAAGTAAGAGAAACATCAAGCTTCCAAGGTTGAAGGTTCAAGGTAAAGTAGGTTTTTTTTCTTTTAGATATTTTGTAGTTGACTTTTGAGATCATCAATTGAATCTCTCTCTAACTACTATAAATGCTTGTGAAACCTTTAGATCTATGTTTTCCTTTGATGATTTACACATTTTTTTAATTTTTCTCTATTTTTTATTTTCGGATTTATTTATTTTTTGAAAAAAAAAAAGTGAATACTCATGGACAACCCATGAAACCACTTGGAGATGCATTCTAAATGATAGATCTATGTTTCCCATAGATCAATCCATCACATTTTGAATGTTTTCTTATTTTTCTCTATTTTTTATTTTCGGATTTATTTATTTTTTGAAAAAAAAAATGTAAATACTCATGGACAACCCATGAAACCACTTGGAGATGCATTCTAAATGATAGATCTATGTTTTCCATAGATCAATCCATCACATTTTGAATGTTTTCTTATTTTTCTCTATTTTTTATTTTCGGATTTATTTATTTTTTGAAAAAAAAAAAGTGAATACTCATGGACAACCCATGAAACCACTTGGAGATGCATTCTAAATGATAGATCTATGTTTCCCATAGATCAATCCATCACATTTTGAATGTTTTCTTATTTTTCTCTATTTTTTATTTTCGGATTTATTTATTTTTTGAAAAAAAAAAAATGTGAATACTCATGGACAACCCATGAAACCACTTGGAGATGCATTCTAAATGATAGATCTATGTTTCCCATAGATCAATCCATCACATTTTGAATGTTTTCTTATTTTTCTCTATTTTTTATTTTCGGATTTATTTATTTTTTGAAAAAAAAAATGTGAATACTCATGGACAACCCATGAAACCACTTGGAGATGCATTCTAAATGATAGATCTATGTTTCCCATAGATCAATCCATCACATTTTGAATGTTTTCTTATTTTTCTCTATTTTTTATTTTCGGATTTATTTATTTTTTGAAAAAAAAAATGTGAATACTCATGGACAACCCATGAAACCACTTGGAGATGCATTCTAAATGATAGATCTATGTTTCCCATAGATCAATCCATCACATTTTGAATGTTTTCTTATTTTTCTCTATTTTTTATTTTCGGATTTATTTATTTTTTGAAAAAAAAAATGTGAATGCTCATGGACAACCCATGAAACCACTTGGAGATGCATTCTAAATGATAGATCTATGTTTCCCATAGATCAATCCATCACATTTTGAATGTTTTCTTATTTTTCTCTATTTTTTATTTTCGGATTTATTTATTTTTTGAAAAAAAAAATGTGAATACTCATGGACAACCCATGAAACCACTTGGAGATGCATTCCATAGATCATTCCAACATATATTGCTTGTGTTTTTACTTTTTATATTTTTTAATTCTTTGTTTTTTTAATTTTTAACATACTACTTGTCCATATTTAATTATTGATAGCCAGGTATTCAGTCTTCTATTGAAAAGTTAAAATGCCTCGTGATATTGATCCCGCATGGAGCTTTGGTGAGGCAATTGATAATAACAGGTTGAAAATCAAATGCAAGTTTTGTGGGAAAGTGATCCATGGGGGCATTACAAGATTCAAGCAACACTTGGGCCATATTTCTGGTAATGTTGCTGGCTGTACCGAAGTACCAAGGGAAGTCAGGGAACAGATGAAAGCATTGCTTAGCCAAAACAAAGCTAGAAAAGTAGAGATAAAAGAAAAGAGGCGGCAAGAAGTTGATGCTACCCGTTATGAAGTATTTGGGGATGAATACTTTGATGAGGAGGAAGATGCACAGATGGAGGCTGCACGCCGAGAGTCCATCATGAGTCAACAAGAAGAATATGAACGTCGTGCATTTGCTGGAAGCAAATTTTATGATGCAGGGGGCTCATCATCTGCTGTGCCAAGCAGGGGCAAGGGCATTGGGGGGGCTATGCGTAGGGCATTTAGCACCCGGGAACGTGATGTTGATGTAGAAGTTATCTCTACTAGAAGAGCAGTTCCTCCTCCTCTTGATCCTCTAGCACATAGAAAAGAGGGTGCTAAACAACCAAAAATATCGAGTGTTGTGAAGGGGGTAATGAAGGCTGCAAGAGATAGGTTAGCCAAAGCTACCGCAAAATGGCTAATTCACAAGAACATACCACCTACAGCAGTGGATTCCCCATATTTTCAGACTATTCTTGATGTTGCCGCCGAAGCTGGGCGGGGTATACAGGCGCCCTCCGTATATGATGTGGGCACTAAATACCTTGAAGAAGAATATAGAGAAATAAAAGCATGGGTGGAAAAGTTTAGGCCCATGTGGCAACAAAATGGTGTTACTATCATGTGTGACGGGTGGACCAGCGGCACTCAAACACAATTAATAAACTTTTTGGTGTATTCAGTCGCAGGGACCGTTTTTGTGAAGTCCGTTGATGCAACTGAACATAGACGGACAGCCGCATATATATACACTCTTATGGATAAAATTGTAGAGAGTGTGGGAGAGGAGCATGTTGTACAAATTGTTACAGATAATGGTGCCAATTTCAAGGCAGCTGGTAAGATGTTGATGGACAAGAGGGAACATTTATTCTGGACCCCATGTGCAGCACACTGCATAGATCTCATGTTGGAAGAGATTGGAAGAAAGACAACAGTGGCTTCATTGATCAAGGCATGTAGAGGAATTACAAGATTTATATATGATCATTCATGGGTGTTAAACTTGATGAAAACATACACAAATAACCATGCCTTGTTGCGTCCAGGATTAACTAGGTTTGCAACCCATTTTCTGGCTATGGAAAGCCTTGTAAGGTTTAGAACAGAGCTGATTCAGATGTTTGCATCGGAAAAATGGCTTCGCTTGAAATGGGGCAATGCAACTCATGGTCCGGAGTTTGAAGTCCCAAACCTGATGAGGGACAATAAATTTTGGAAGAAAGTATTAAAGGTTTTTGAGCCTTTAGCTAAAGTGTTGCGTCTTGTAGATGGTAATGACAAGCCGACAATGGGCTTTATATATGAAGCAATGGATCGGGCAAAGCGAGCCATAATGGAAAATGTTAGATATCACCAGAAATATATAGACATTATTGATGCCCGTTGGAACGATCAGTTGCACCATCCATTGCATGCTGCAGGTAATTAATATATATCTTTGATAGTTGATACTCTTTTGTTTTCCTAAGTCTAATGTATTTATTACATTGTTTGCTCACTGTACATTCTACATATTTTTAATGTAGGTTATTTTTTGAATCCCGAATTCTATTACCAAAATGCCGAACTACACACCGAAGTAATAGATACGGAATTGCGGGTAGGATTACGGGAGGTATTGAAGAGATTGTTAAGCGCAGATGATCAAGTTGATGCCATACAAGAGGTGAGTGGGTGGTTATTGGTTGGTGGTTACTTAAGACTTAAGAGAATTTAATTATGCTGCCAACTGCCAATTGCCATACATGCTGTATGCCTGTATGGGTTTACTGACTTATTTTCAATTTTCACATTGTAGATATCTATGTATACACAAAGGAGAGGAACCTTTGCTGACCCTCTTGTGATACGATCGATTGGAAGGATGCCACCTGGTATGACTATGAACAAAAGACCACACCCAATAGTCTTGTTCTATTTATCTTAATTGATTAGAATGATTTGAGGGTTACGAATATCTAACTTTTTATTTAATTTTTGCATTTCAGCTGATTGGTGGATGAATTATGGAGAGAGTGCTCCACATCTAAGGAGAGCGGCTGTTCGCATCCTTAGTCAAACTACAACATCTTCCAACTGTGAAAGAAATTGGAGCACTTTCTCTTTGATCCACACGAAGGCCAGGAATCGGCTTACCATGCAAAAACTCAACAAGCTTGTATACTGTCATTACAATTTGAAGTTGAGAAACAGAAATAGGGAGAGAAAAGCAAGGGATGATCCTGCTTATTGTCCTATTAATTTGGATAACATATTCAGAGATGACGATCCCTTACTCCCATGGCTAGCCGAGATAGAGGATCCACTGCTAGATTCAGATCCGGGGTTTCAAGGAACGATTCAAGAATTGATAAATGAGGATATGGGTGAGGCACCTGCAGAAGGCCAACCACCTCAAGGAGAAGGTACTAGTACCAGGTCTAGGAGTGGAAAAGAACCTGCTCATATTGGATCTTCTGAGAAAGCTAGTTCCACCACTGTCTCTTCGAGTAGCCATGGTGGAGGAGATGTAGGAGGAGACAGTGGGACATGTGGAACTAGTGAATACTACCAACATGATGAAGATGATGTCGTTCCTGTAGAGGAAGTACAGGAGTTACCATCTGGAAGATTTGATCCAAGCCGTGGTTATCAACGGCGCCGAAGAGACTCACTACCTGGGGTTGGAGATGGTAATGGGCAAGGAAATATGGGTGGAGATGTTGGAAGACAACAAGTGGCATCATGGATTGATTCGTGGAACCCTAGTTACAGTGGACAAGGATCCTCACATTATTTTCCACATGGTCAAGTACAAGAACAAGAACAGTCTTCAACTTCAGGGTCCTACTCATATGGTGACTATGGTGAAACACAACATGGTAGATATCCACCTCCACCTCCTCCAATTTCCTATGATGATCCGACTGCCTTCTTTGGATTTGTGGATGCCAATGCTCATCATTATCAAATTCAATATGGTGCCAATAGAAATGAAAACACTGATGAGGATGAGGATAACCATGGCGCCTTGAATCTTGGTAGACATTCCTTTTGGTGGTGATTAAGGTATTCCTAATCCTATTTCCTTCACTAACTCTCTACTCTTATCATTTGACTCATTTCTAAATTGGTGTTGAATGTTGATTGTTGATTCAGATGATAGTTCATTCACTTGATTGAATTTGAACCTTGAATGTTGAAGTATTTATATTTGATTGTTCAATGTTCAATTGTTTAATAATGAGTAATGAGTAATGACTAATGACCTAAAGTCTTATGCCTTTATTTCATGTTCTATTTTTTTTATGAGTTTTCCATTACTTTATAAATTACTATCACTAAGAAACATGAATACATGTGAAAAAACTAATCATTACTATTATTTTCTATTTATACAGCGATACAGGACTTCATATATTGAGGGCACCGATACGCCCCCTTTTCTTACTTACTTTTGCAAAAGAACCACATATTCTTTCATTTTACAATTTTCTGGATTTTCTGGAATTTTTTCAGATTTTTTGGGCGATTTTTTCAAATCGCACCGCTACGCCGATACGTATCCCCGATACGCTACGTATCGCCCGCTTCGTATCGGTTTGGCGGCGGGCGTATCCGATATTTTCATCCTTGCCTGTTAGGGTTCCATCTTCTCATTAACGGTTCCGGTTCTGGGTCCACCATGGACCCATACTAGAAACAACCCGTTTACATCCTCAGACAAAAGGAGGGGATCAAACCACCATATCCCCCACCATCTCAAAGGAAGCACAGACCAAAACATCCGGGTTGTCCACCATCATATAGAGAGTTGGGAAGGCCCTTTCCAACACAATCCCAAAACATCCTTCCAAAACATATCCGATTATCAACACCAACCCAACCGAATATTGAACATGACGAACAAAAGGGGGGACAAGGAACATCCCACCCCTGATTATGAAGATGGCTTTGCTTCTTTAAGGACATAAGTACCATACATACATGAGTAAATCAAGAGAAGGAAAAAGTCAAGCCGTGGAGAATAAATCGAAAAAAGAATGCCATTCAATTGATCCATGAGATTATTTACCTAATGCAAAAGAAAATACCAGGAAAGGATAATTTCTGAGATTTCAAAGGACCATGGGAAGAGATATAGTTTAGCTTGTTGTCTAACAAAATGCATTAACCTAGGAGGAGCTAAGGGGCCCGCTTTGGATCTGCATAAATCAAGCACAAGCAACTTGAGTTACATGTAAGCAAGCATCCCAAATAATTTCCCTGATACATCAGAACGATCATTTACGGGATTTAATGACAGATTCATTCTTTTCTTTTAACTATAGGGTCCTGGTCATTTGATTTGGTGATGTTTAAATGGCATAATCTAAATGAAAGTCTACAGTTCTTTAGTTCATTCTCTTCTTTAAACTATCGGGTCCTAGTCATTTGATTTGGTGTTATGATGTTTAAATGGCGTAATCTACATGTAAGTCTACAGTTCTTTAGTTCTTTGCAATGACTTATTACTTGATTAGAGTTATGGGTAACCTGAGTACTGTTGAGTTGCAAGGATCTGATCAAAATAAGGCTTACGAACTTCTGAACAGATTTATGGAAAGAGTTTCTCTCAATTTCAGATAACGAAGGAATAATGGATTTGCTTGACTACATAGTGCCTGATTCCACCTGAGGATTTAAATGGTTCAGGTTTGAGTAAACCCCCATGGTGGATTCAGAATCGAGCCGATTAAGTTTGCTGGACCCAAACCCAAACCTAATACCTTGACGAATCTAATACATATGGATCCAAACACAAGACTACCTGATAATAATAGGTGGGTTCCTTCAGGTACCTAGGGAACAAGCTCATTGTTATCTTCCACACATTGTTTTGGTCTAAAACACTAGGCCCAAGCTTACCAAATTTGCCATATATAAAGATATTAATCCATTTTGGTATTTGGGTACAGACCTAAGTGGATAGAAGTTTTGACCCAATACATAATGGGTCAATAACTGTGGACCCAATTATCAATTAGTCCTTGGGCATTAGGATTTAGGTTTAGGAAATCAAATGGTGACTGCAATTTTCTGTTTTTCTCTTTAGGCTTTGGGGTGTTAATGGATGTTCATAAGTGTGCTTCCGCGCTGTCCTTTTTTGGCCACTAATTGTAAACATTACCATTTAAAAAACAAGAAAGAAAAACAATAGGGGTAAATACGCTTCCAAACCACACCCCCACCTCAGCAAGATGGAGCAGCCAAGAAGAGAAGCAAATACCTTTTAGGAGTGAGCCGAGTGACGAGGGTTCTCTTTATCAACATGAAGGTGCTGAGAATTTTGCGGCCCTTGATATTTTTAGTTCTAATAAGTTATTTTTCATTTAAAAATAAACAAGTTCTTTTCTTATAAATAGAATGCCTTCTAGTATATTAAACATACAATTGACCATTCAATATTTCCCCCCCAAAACTATCCTATTCATGTCCCTTCTTGTGTATTTGATGCATTTGTATGTGCATGATCTCTCTAATAAAGAAACTAATTAGATCCTCAAAGAATTAGGTGCGTCTTTGTCTGATGTTCCAGTTTCAGAAAAGATACAGATGTTTTTTAATCCTCACAGTGGAAAACTCTTTACATCAATGGATGTTACCTTTCATAAGATTACTACATATTTTTTGAAAGGAGGAAATATCAGAGACTTCCAAAATAAGCAGATTCAACCATATGAAATTGTCTTTCCTCTTATCTATGAAGAAACTCCTAATTTAGGTAGCACTAGTCTCATAGTCCCAAATAAGTCTCATGTTTCCTAATAAAAATTGTCAATTCCATTCCAATCTGGCCAATTCCAGCTAGAATGTTTTAGAATTGGCATGGGGTGGAGCGGAATGCTTCCCCTGAAAGTTTCTGGGCCAGATTATTGCCCATTCAGGCCCATGTTTCATACTTTCCTTCATATGTAGTGAAATCTAAAAAATGGTCAATTGTCGAGAGTAGTTTATTTTATTAAATGGAGTTTAGCCAAAAAAAAAATGATAAAACCCTTCATTTAGCAATTAATGATATAGATCTATCATTTTGATAAATAATGCTAACCACAAATTCGATGATTTTTATTTTGACAAAATTGCCCATCGCATGACTTATCTTGCCCAAACTCTTTCTTTTCCCCTTCTACCTCTAAGAAACCCTAACCCCTTTCTCTTTTAATCCTAAACCCTTCTACCTCAGGAAACCCCCGATTTCCACCCCATATTTCATGAATCTTTACCCAAAGAAAAGATGTAGTTTTCACTCCACGTCTCAAGTGGCTTTGTAGGCAAAACAAACATCAAGATTCGTCTTTTGGGGGGAATTCCTTGAAAGTTGAAAATACACATGATCTTGATTCTTGCCTCCAAGACCCTTCCCTTTTTCATTTGGGGTACAATAAAAATGCAGATATGGATTAGGAAGAAGGCCCCTCACCTCTCCTGGCTTCTCTTTTCTTTGTCTCTATCGTGGCTTCCATCCTCTACAATGAGAGAACGGGCAGTCTCATGTGGAAAGAGATGCTACATCTACATACCCTCATTCCGCATTTCCCTCCCTCCATAAATCCCTGCCCACAAAACCAAGAGAGCTGAGTTTGGTGGGTACTTGTTTGTCTATTATCTTTTACTATTTTGGAGTGCCTCCAGAAACTCTCCTGATTGGACGTTAATTTTAGTTGCACCAACAAACTGCAGCAAGCTGAACATGGATGTATGCAAAGAGCTTAGCTTTGTATCTCCGGACACACAGAACAGAATGATTGAAACTTGAAATTATTCGTCAGAGAATTAGAGGTCCTTAACCCGTTCAGTCGGCTCTAACATGGATACCGGTTTAAAAACTTGAAATAAAATGCAATCTCAGTCTTCATTTTCTCTAATAATTGTTACACAATCAGTATTAATTACATTCAAACATGAAGACTATTTGCTTTACACAAGTTGAAATTGTTTACAAGAACAAACTCAAATGAAAATATTTTTTGTGTGCTTGTTGGAACAAAACACGGAACAAGGAGCATTGCAGACTATATTTGGGATTAGTTTAGCAGATTGGATGTGAAATGGGAAAACTAGGTAGGGATTGAGAAAAACCGTTTGACATAGAAAATTCACTATTTTTGAGCATCGCATTCACAGACCACCAAGAATTGTGCCCTGCAGGGATTGTGGTGACTTTGGCCTGATCTGCTTCTTGAGCAGCTTCCTGCAGTTCCTTGTGAAGAAAAAAAATTAAAGGCTCACAATTGGGAGGGTTTCTTGAGGTAGAAAGGGTTAAAATTATAAGATAAGGGGAGGATTAAACTTTTTTAAGCAGGGGTTTGAAGTAGGTATAAGCCAAAAATAAGTTAAGATATTGCAAGCTATGGGCAATTTTGACAAGGAAAAAATTCTAATGAGTTGTTAGCATTATTTAGCAAAATGGTAAATCTGTCGTTAATTGCTAAATAAGGAATTTCTTTATAATCTTTTGGAAAAAAAAACCCTACTAAATAATGCAAGTAACCCCAACTACCCATCTTAGGATGAGTTATAAGCATTAAAAAAAAATCCTAATCCATTCAGAAGAAGGCCACATTGCAAAACTACTTCCACAAGCATCTACTCATAATCAAAACCAGCAATAATAGCAGAACCAATCTCTTTTAGCAATAACACTAAGATGCATTCAACAAGAAACAAAAAAAATTAAGAGAAACGAAAGGACAACCTTAGCCTTTCTAATGAACATTCCAGAACTAGTTCGGACTTCACTAAGCTTGCTTTTCCCAGACAAATTATCAGCAACCGCCGATCTCTTAAGCTCCGATTTCGCCTGTGAAGCCCCCCCAAAAAAAAAAAAAAAAAAACACATAAAATCACATCGCAACCCAACTTACGTTAAAAAAAATGATTTTTTTTTGAAGAAAGGGGGACGTAAACAAATCATATCATGCAAAAGGGGGAAGAGCTTAGGTCAACTCACCAGAGAAATCAAATGATCGCATTCTTCCTCTGTGAGGAGACCTTCGTAGACAAAAGCTCTGCAACTGGCAATGATCAGATTCTGAATAGAAATCGAAGAGAGAGAGAGAGAGAGAGAGAGAGAGAGAGAGGGAGAGATTTACATACCTTGGTTTCCATGAGATCTGCTTTACTTTGGCTGGAGAGATGATTGAATTCGGATGGGTTGAATCGGAACACGAAGATTCATGGAAGAGCAACGAGATCGAGAGGAGGAACACAAATGAGTTGGCAAAAACCCTAACCCTAGATTGGATCATTTGGAGAGAGAGAGTTGAAATTCCGTGTGGGAAGGAAAACGGGAAATGCTCTGTACTTCAGCTCTCAACGACCCGAGTCCGCGGAACTGAGAGAATTTTTTTTTTTTTTTTTTTTAAATCCATTTTGTTTTTGGAACATGACTTTTTTTTTTAGGACATTTACTACTAATATCCAATTAAATCGGGTAATTATAATTGAGGACCCTAAATTTTTATAATGACGGCCAAGGATCTTCAGCTTGGTTAGTTGATGTCAATATAACTCTAAAAAAAAAATGTTATTCACCCCCAAATCAACAGCAATAGTACAATAGAGAAAGAGATGAAGGAGAACAATGAGATCAACGCCTTACCCCTTTTTTTCTCAATGACAGTGAGAGAGAGAGAGAGATTGTTTAATGTCAACAAAACCCTAACAACGAAAAACTCATTTTTTTGTTGACGCTAATCGGGCGTTTTTGTTGACGTCAACACAATTTTATGTCAATGTCGACGTTAACAAATTTACAGGGTCACTTAATATAATAACTTGTCATTTTTGTAGATGTCAATACAATCTGATGTTGATGTCAACAAATGTTTTGTTGATGTCAACGAATTACTCATGACGTACTAGGAACTTGTTGTGTTGACATCAACAAAAAAGGGGCAAAAAAAAAATAGAGAGGAGATGATTTGGGCTGAAGGTCGTTGGCTGTCATTATAAAAGTTTAGGATCATCAACTGTGGTTACCCTATTTAAGAAAATTTTTGTGGCAAATGTCCCCTTTTTTTTTTAATCAGCAAGGGGCCCGGATCCAAGAGAGAGCCCGCAAGAAAGGGAAGAATGCCCACACAAGTCGAAAAAGAGTCCGTACAAACGAAAAGAAAGCCCACACAAGTGAAAAGATGCCACAATTCCATGATGAATCTGGTGGACCGTCTATTGTGTCTATTATTTAGGGCTTGTTTGTATGTACTAGAATACATAGGAACCCATGGATTGGTTTGGGTATACTCTCTTTTCACATGTAGAGGTACTCTCTCCCTACATGTGGATATTATTTTCATGGGTTCCGATCCCCTTAGCAGGGCAAACTGAAAAAAACAAAAAAGAAGCGGATTGAATTCGACCCAAAAGTTGAAAGGGTCAACCGGAACCCTTCATTATAAGGTTGGGTTCAGGCTGAGTTGGAGGTTCATATTGCAACGAGTCGGCACGAGGTTGGGTTATGGGCCAGGTCCCAATAGCAATAGTAGATCTGACTTGCAATCGACCCATTAATTAGCTGGATTGAATTTATCAAACCCCACACACCCAGAAGTAAAATAGGACAACTCAAACTGCGAATAACAGAATTAGATCTGAGTTGCGTTGCAGATTGAGTCAGGAATAATTGGCATCCCTAGGAACAAGAGATGGATCCGATCCTAATAATAATTTTAAAAAAAAAATTCAAACAGAACTAGCCTGGATCTTTAGGCTGTTCACAGGTCAAGTACTTAGGGCTGGCAAAAAGTTGGTCCAACCCAGCCATTTCAGTTATTGGGCCTAACAGTAAGGCCTGGGTCTGGCTCCCAGGGTAGAACCAGTTTTCAAAACCTATGTGCCCGTTTATGTTAAATATGAGATTTTGTCAGGAATGTCTTCTTGCAAACATCTTGATGAGACTATCAAAGAGGCGGGAAGTGGGGGTGGGACAATGTGGGTAAAGAAATCGAAACCCTCTGAATTAAATGTGCTACTGCGGTGTCTATAGAAAGAAAGAAAAAAAAAGAAAAAAGAAAAAAAAAACCTTTTAAGCCCGCACAATGGTGTGATATAGGGATACCTTAAAAAATAAAAACCTGCCTTATGTTTTTCACATTCTCAAATGGGCAGTCCTTCATCAGACAAGCTTAATGCAAGATTTGCATGGCTGCCCTACTATATCCATCAGTGTACTTAAATCCTCTTTCATGGGCATTTCAAGTTTAAGGAAAAAAAAATCTCAGTTATTTGACTGTACATTTGTGCTGTGGAACATTGAAATAAAACCCAAAATCTATAAATGTTTCTCCGTGCTTAATTACTAGTTCCCATTAGCTACCCTTTTAGAATTGAACCAATTAGAAACTCAATTATTGCTCTCTCTCTCTCTCTCTCTCTTTCTCTCGTCATTTATTTATTTATTTCTCTCTCTCGTCATTTATTTATTTATTTGCTAGAAGACTTGGATAATATTTATAAAGGATAAGTTAGTACATAGCGTCTAGTTGAAAGAAGCCTGACACATCTATATATAAATACCTAAATAGAACACGAGGACAGACATACATATTTAAATATATTCATAGCTCAATTGGTGAGGCATCTTGCTTTCACAAAATTAATTAGGCTCTCCTTATCTAGTATAACACATTTTGGGTTATCAGTATGGGCCAGAAACAAAGCCGTGTAGATTCGCTCGATTGATGGGGCCCCAAAACGGATAATATTATAATGGATGAGTTGGGTCGTGACAATTAGTATAGGAATCAATTTGGCTCTAGCACTGATGAAGAGGGAGTTGTGTGAGTGTGTCGATGTGCGAGTACTTACCTTACAAAATAACAATAATAATAATAAAGTAGAGCATGAAGACAGACATATATATTGTTGGTTTTTTAGTTGTTTCAAAAAATTCAAAGGGTTTTTTACTTTAAAAAGATGTTTTGTCTTTTTGCTCTTTTGCTTCATGTAGGAAGTGTAAGCTATTTGAGAATATGGCATCCCACATTGTTAAAATTCACTTCTTGATAAGGCTTTAAATACTTTTCCTTTCCTTTACACTCTTAGAACAATTGAAGCCTTGTACCATGAGCCGTATGCGTGCACGCGAGTTTGGCTCGACTCGGGATTTCGGGTCCGAAAAACGTTTAACCGGGTGTGCATTCACGACGCACATGTTAGGGGGTGCAAATCCAGCCCAACTTGGCCTGATAAATTTCAAATCCCTTTTTCCTTCTAAAAACGTTTTTATTAATTGCTTTATTAAAATAGTTTATTGCTTTTCAAAGTTAATTCAAAAACACAATTTTTATTGTTGCTAAACGTTATGGCCCTTTCTCGTGAGCATTCTGTGCTTCCTGGATATTGATCTGAACTTGGTGTTCGACCAAGCCAACTACAATTCTGTAGCCTATATTTCCAACATATATTTAACACTGTGACTCTTTACTATGGACGCATTACTCTGATATTTACAGTATGTTACTATTCTACTCATGCACTGCTCTTTTTCCTTGGACCTCTGATACTTACTAGTATTTCTTCCACCTGATCACTGCTGTTGGTACCTTCATTCTCCTATCACTCTCTATGATGGTTATGCTGCAGGCTGGCGTATCATTCCTGCAAGCCACGAATACACATCCACACGCATAGATCCCATAACTAATGCGAATGTGGGACATAACAAACGGGCCAAAACGCAGGCCGCATTGTTAGCTGATCGCCTGTACTAAACCACAAATCTAGGCTGCATATTCTAGCAAAGGGTAACCCGTATGTGATGGGAGGATTCCACCAATTGCCGAGGTCCCATCATGTTGTTCGTATGAGCCATCGAAGTATAAGCGGGCTTGGCTAGGGCTAGGACTTGACCTACGTAATTAAGTGCCAGTAGGGCAAGGGTAGTCCCCCGCCCAAATTGAGTTCGGCGAGTCCTTAAGTTTCCCACAAACTTAGGTCATGTTTGGAAAATCTTATCTCAATAAAATTAATAGATATGTTGATAATAAATTTGTGTGGAATAGATATTTTACTATTGAAATGTTTGATAAGTCCAAATTACAGTTTGAAATAGATGTTTTAGAATTCTATGATCTGATGTTTTCATGTATCTCTCGAAATCCATGAGTAATTAGGGTCTTAAATTTGGCCCAATTAACATTCTTGGGCTCGAGAAAAGGATCAACGATTTAGATCTCAAGATTCGAGCACAAAAAGTGCATAAACTCAGAATCTTATGGTCCACACTTTTTTATAAGTATCTCGAGATAAGTGAAGAATCAACGGTTCATGAAATTTCAAACCGTGGTTGTGCCTAAGCTTATAAAAAGGATCAACGGTTCTAATTGAAGTTTAAAGCTCCATAATTACATTATAGAAAACTAGATTTCATCACGTGCAATCCTAGTCACTTTAAATGTTAGAGGATTAAAGTTTCGCGGTTTTTCTTGATTTTCTTGATATCCACGATGAAGCAAATGTTGAAATTTGATGTCCTAACTATTCTTGAGCTTTTGAAGAGGATCGATGGTTCCAATCTTAATAAAGGGTTCCATATAAGATTAGAATTCAAATCCGTTGGTTCATAGTTTTTCATCAATATCTCGAGATTCGTACATCATCAACAGTTCGGATTTGATGCAATGGTCGTGCTTAGGTTTATATAGAGGATCAACGATTCTGACGGAAGTTTAGTACCCCATAATTAAATAAGAAAAAAAAGGACTAGGTTTCATCACATGAAAACCTAGTCACTTTAAATGTTACAGTCTCAATGGTGCACGGTTTTTATTAATTTTCTCGAGATCCATGATGAATCAGAGGCTAGAATTTCATGTGCTTGCTCAGCTATTCTTGGGCTTCTGAAGAGGATCAACTGCTTCGATCTTGATAAAGGGTCCAATAGAAGCCCATAATTTAGATTCGATGGTTCACAATTTTTTTTTTATAAATATCCCAAAGTTCGTACATCATCAATTGCTTAAATTTGACGTCGTAGCTTTTCTTGAGATTCTTAAAAGTTCCAGATTTTTATTTAGGTCCCTAGATTCTTTTAAAAAAAAGGAAAAAAAAAAAAAAAAGACCGCCCAGTTTCTCACCTAGCACAACAGTATGACCGCTTTAGACTTTTTTGTTTGTAAGAAAAAGCTGGGATTCTGGGTCTTTCCCATATAGACATAAAATATTTATTCTCTGTTTCAAATAAGTATTACTATTGCATTATTCAAACATTCTTATTTATCGAAACCTCTGTTTGAAACCTCTTTAAGACAAATAAAGGTAAGATTAATTCAGATTTGCCAAATGCCACCTTAGAGAAATCATAAGTTGAAGGAATGGAACTTCATAGTACGGCCACTTATTAAAAATCCGCTTGCTGCTCAAAATAAAAGTCCTCTCAAGTATTCAAAAAATTTATTTCAATAGGAGTTGACTCTATCATAAAATTGCATGTTTGATTAAAAATTTGATAATAAATAATGCATTAGATTGTGTTGATCACATTTCTTTTTGTCAAATAGTCAAATTTACATTGGAATTAATTTCTATCGGGCTAAAATGTAGAGATGCCTCATCTACTAGAAGAGCTTTTTATTTTAAATGGCTTATGTTTTCAATAGGTGGGCCCTGTTAGCCAATCCAGTCTCACTTGGCCTACCATAGCCCACCTGACCTACCATGCCTCTAATCACGATAGATTATGATGAAGCTTTGTCTCTATAGAGCTCTATCCTTGTTGTGATAATGATCATGCCTTCTTAGAACGCTATCTCTATTTAGTTCCACTTCTATTTAAACTCATCTTGATAAGGTTCAAGTCAGAAATTTTGATGAAAAAACAAGCCCTCAGTTTCTTTGTTGGAATTTTAAATTTCAACCACATGAAAGTCTCAAATAGCCTCTTCCGTGGTATTTGCAAATCATCCACCCAAGAGAGGGATTTAAGAGTCTCAACCAAAGGACTTCTTTCCTAGAGTTTTACAAAGTTTCTAGATATGAGTTCCCTAAATTCTCGCTAAAGAAACAAGCCTTTAGGACATGTTGTTTTACTAGAAATCTTGATAGGAATTCCTCGTCCTAGGAATAAATAGACATGATGTAATGCTTTATCCTATTGGCATTTGTAAATTCCTCATTATTTGCTAAAGTACGTAATTACAAATTCCAACCACCTGAAAAGTCTCAAATGACTTTTGAAATTCTCAGAATTTCAGTCGCCTTAGTATTTGCAGATCCTCTACCCAAGAAGGGTGTTCATGAATTTTACCTTAGAGGGACAACTTTTGGAGAATTTATATATTCTTCAAACATGAATTCCATAAATTCTAGTAAATAAACAAGGCTACATGTTTGTCTTATCTATCAATAGGGAAATGCTCTTATAAGAGTATCTCTGGTGAGAGATAAGTGTGAGGGCCCCATCTTATCTTTAATAATAAGGTGATAGATGTTTTTATAGGAATATCTCCCTTACCAATAAACTATGATAAAGTTAATGTCAAACTAATAAGAAAATATAATGGCTAGGTAAGATGAAGTATGCATCATGGTAAGATAAAGCTGCATTTGTTTTTATTAGATAAAGTAAGGAAGAGTGAGATAAGGACTTATCTTTGATGAGGTAAATTTTATTTGAGGTCTGATAAAGAAAAATATTAAATATTTTATGGTCAGTGAAACTTTACCTCCCCACTTATTTTGACCAATCAAACAAAGATTCTACTTCCATCACTTGCAAACAAAATATCACCTTGGCATCTTGAAAAAAAATAAGATGCTAGTGTAAGAAATCTCCAGCAGCAACAAACAAACAGGCCAAAGTCAAAAAAACCCTGGAGGACTAGAATCATTGAATTGCCCTTGCTCTCAACAGAACTTCAGGTAAAAAACAGACCCATGGCCCCAAGCAACCTGGCATTATTCTACTGACTATGACCATACTCAGTACGATGATTTATTGGTCTGAAAAGAATGGAAATGCCATCTCATTTCCCATCCCATGTCGTTTCCATGTGAACGGTTAAAAAAGAATGCGGCTGTACATTTCGTGATCAAAATAACAACACAAGTCTGATTAGACTTGACTTTCATAAATCCCTATATTAATGATGATGATGTTGTTTTTCTTCTTGTTCTTGCCTTATTTTAGTTAGAATCGGATGTAAATGGTAATCTCACTTCCATTGATATGTCATGCGTGTATGAAAAGTGATGGGACACTTGCGTATTCGTTTTTGATTTGGACTTTTCCACTTCTTTCGTCATTGTGCGATGAACCGCAGTTCCATCAATACTTCTTTTTATCTTACGGCTCTGGTTGGGCAGGGTGTAAAATAAGGGGAGGAAAAAGTATAGAAAAAAAATTGGAGGGAATGTCCTGACTGAGGGGGGGGGGGCGAGATTCCGAGATTCGTGGGAGATTCGTGTGGGCTCCACTTAGGGAAAAATGTGAGGGAAAGAGAGGATTTGTTATAAATTTACTAAACCGCTATATACCCTTCAAACTGAGGGAAAATGTGAGGGAAAGAGAGGATTTGTTATAAATTTACTAAACTGCCAAATACCCAACAAAAGAAATGATTTTTATCTTTTTGCAAAAGTAAGGGCAAATTTGTAATTTTTTCTCTACCTTACAAACAAACAAAACACTACTTTTTCACTTTTCTTTCCCTTACTTTTTAATTTTTCCTTTCATCCCCTCTCCTTCCCTTTATTTTCCTTCCCCATCAAATTTCCCCTCCCCTCCCCTCCCCTCCCCCCAAACATAGTGTACAAGTTGAGAAGCATGAGATTTCTGGTGGGGACGAGGTGCTGTCGCTTCTCACTCAGGTGTCTACATATAGCAGCAACCCAATAACAGTTACATGCATGGATATTCATTTATCCATTTATCATTTCATTAGATGTAGAAGTGTGGGTCGCAAAACCACTTGATTTTCACATCACCATTTTTATGGACATGATATTTGTAAAATGGTGCAACAAGCATAAGATGCGTAATGGTTAGACATGAACCTCTAAATGGGTGCAAACAAATGACATTTTATGAATCCGAATGGTTATTGCATATAGGGCGGGTTGATTTTTTTTTTTTCCCGAGTTGTGCTCAGTGATGGACCGCGCTCCTGCTCGGTTCTACCGAGGTCGGCGGACGTGGGAGTCTGTCGGGTCCGACCCTTTCGTAACCGGGGGGCAAGGGCGCGCATCAACATTTCTTTTTTTTTTGTGGGTGTGCCAGATTTTCTATTTTACTTGGAATTGCAAGTGGTGATTCGGAGATCAACCTTCGCAAGTAAAAAGGAATTCAACTTCTTTCAAGTTTTCCATGGCACATATATTTAAGAAAAGAGACATTTTCTTGGTTTGCCATGAAAGGCGATTTTTTTGGCATTTATAGCCGATTTTGGCGTTTATAGCCGATTTACAATCCTTATCAATAATGAAAGACAAGAGTTGTGATTTTTGTCTCTTTTGAAAAAATACAAACTACAATGAAAAGTAAGAAAAGGAGGATCTAACTTCTCAGGAGATTGTGGGGGACCCGTTTAGATTGACGGTCGCAAGCCATATGTGGGCTTCGCCATCATCCATGCAGATGAGAACAGAGGATGCTATTGATTCGCTTGGCTTGACTATAACCTCAGGTTTTTAGAGAACAAAGACCAAAAGGAGGTCCTATGTCCAATAAAAAGCCGAGTAGACGGGCTTGAAAAGCCATGTCTAAGCCATTGGCAGCAGAAGGAGAAGGCAAGGACCTTGGGGGGGTACCCCCCAAGGGACTTTTGTCACCTTGTAGCGGTGGTCGGTGTAGGATTTCCGCAGAGTTTTCTCTCTTAGATTTCTGATGCCTCTTTCTGTCAGAGTTTCCGGATTTTCTGCAGTCTATTGTCTGTGTGTCTGCTGTTCTTTCTTCTTGGAGAGCTCTCCTATTTATAGGCTTTTAGATAGCCATTCAGGAGGGTTTATGAGCCTTGATTGTCATAAAGCTACATAAAGGGAGGAGTTACAAAATTTAATTTTTTTATTTTGTAACTCCTTTTTCTTGGCTTCTGATTGGCCGGAGGAGATTGAGGGCATTTAATCGCCTTTAATCGCCATGATGGGAGGAGTTTCATGGGTTAAATGCCATGAATCTCTTGACTTGTAACTCCCGGATGCTTGCTTCTGATTGGTCCGTCCAAAGAAATGGATTAATGATTGTAATAAAGCTAGTCAATTAATCACATTAAGTGGTCGCCGAGCATCTGAAGAGTCGCGGGCCGTGCCGTGTCTTTTGGGATTCTTCTGGCGATGATCATCGATGGATCTTCATGTAGATTGACATCGGATGACCATGTAATTTCAGGTGTTTGTTGCCAACAGCAGGTCGGTGCCATCTGTCTTGTCGATTTCTCGATCGGTCGGGTATAAAGCACACTTTTTTTGGTTGACTGGGTGGCGATCAATATTGTTTTCGATACTCTTGATGATTGACCCGTGTTTTGGACGGATGTCAGAGGATTTGGTGTCTCAAAAGTATGAATTTTGGAAAATACCAGAGGCTGGGCGCTTCGAATCGCGAAAAAATAGTGAAAACCGGGATTTCCGGGGCCTTCCCGGCGGCCCCGGGCTCCAGGGTCGCAGGGGCCTGCGACCCTGGGGGGTTTTCCCCCTTTCTGTCCCGTTTTGTGTCCGTTTTTGCTGTTTTTCGATTCTTTTTTCTTCTGTATTTTTCCTTGACTTTTTTGACCATTTATTGGCATGATTTCCTGTAGGAAACCTGATGAGAATCCTTGCATTTTATTTTGCAAAGTTTCCAATTTCCTGAGAAAGCCGAAGACTTTGTCGCGCAGAGTTGCCGATTTTCCGTCAGAAGCTGAAACTGGGTCAAACGATGTCGGAATGACCTGAAATTTGGTGTGAAGCGTCCTGAGCAATAAATAAGACAAACCATAGGCTTTTGTTTAAGTTTTGAAGCCGTTTGGGGTCCTATCACCAGTAGACTCGCTTTTGTCGCGATGAAGATGTCGCAGTTTGATGTGTGGTCAACCGATGTCCGATTGACTTGAAATTTGACAGGGAACCTATTGGAGTCATTTTAAGATGATTCATAGGCTCTGTCTTGGAAACCATGGTCCCGGAGAGCTTTGCCGCCGAGAGGCCTGATTTGGCTTCCGAGCGTCAAACTATGGTCAAATGTTGTCGAAATGACCTGAAATTTGGCGTGTAGCCCTTTATAAGCATTTTGAAGCCGTCCATGTGCTCTATCTAATGAGTAATGGCCTCAGTGTTTCTCGCCGCCGAGAGGCTTGATTTAGCTGTTTGAGGGTTGATGTAAGGTCAAACGTTGTCGGTTTGACTCAGAACTTGACGTGGAGCCTTTTGGAAGTATTTTGAGACCATCCATCGGCTCTTATCGAAGATTTGGTGTCTCCGATGCTTTTGCCGCCGAGAGCTCCTTTTCGGCTGTCGGAGAAGCGAAGTTAGGCCAAATGATTTTGAAATGGCCCGAAACTTCTTGTGTACTCCTCTTTTGGTTGTCTTGAAGGATCTTGCGGTTTTTGTTTGATTCTGACAAGATTTGATTTTTGAAAGTAGCATTGCCTATTTATGGCAGGTTGCGACTTCATGTAGCTCTTTGGATCTTGAAGAGGCAAAGTGACATTTTTGGTGTCAACAAATGCCCCCTCGAGGTACAGCGACGAGTTGCTTAACTTTTGTAGTCGATGTGCCTCGAAGAGATTTTTGAAGGAGAGCCTGTGACTTGACCAAGAGTCTTTGAGCAGTCTTTCTTTTTGGTATTTGTAGCCTTTTGAGCTTCCAGGGGAATTTTATGGTAGTGAAAGGGATCACGTACCATCTCGAGGCAAAGTTTTGAAGATGACATCAAGGATGTGGATTTGGGTTTTGACCTTGTGACCTAACAGGTTGTATGTGGCAGGTTAGGGGGTCGGGTTTGGTTTTGATCGTGTGACCCAACAAGCTGTATGTGGAATGTTGGGGGATCAATTTTGGTTTTGATCTTGTGACCTAACAGGCTATATGTTAGGGGATCAGGTTTTGGTTTTTGGTTTTGGTCTTGTGACCCAACAAGCTGTATGTGGCAAGTTAGGGGACCAGGATTTGGTTTGATTTTTGTGGAATGTCAATTTCAAGATTTTGGCTCAATTTGGTATATGAGGCTGGATGGTTTGATTTTTGGAAGCTCATGGGGCTTGGAATTCTCTTTATATGGTTGAATCAACTCAAAAGAGGCATGGAACCATTTTTGTATGCTCTTGGTAAGAGGGATTTTTCTTTGACTAAAAGCCCGAATTTTTTTTTTTTTTGTGCCTAGGTGGTCAAACCTGGCTCATATGGGCTAACCCATGGGACCTTAAGCTTTTGAAATGGCTTAGATCTCATATGGTGTCATTTTTGTAAAGAATATCCAAAAATATCTCATTTGGATAGAGAATATCTAAGAATATCTTTACTTGGAGAGAATCTCTCATATTCCCTTTATTTTGGGATAGGATATCTCAAGATATCTTTCTTTTGGGAAAGAATCCTTCATTGATCCTATCTATTGGGAGAAAATCTCTCATTGATTTCTTTTTGGGAGAAAATCCTTCAAGATATCTTTCTTTTGGGAAATAATCTTTCTAATCTCTTTCTTTTGGTAAAGTTACTAATTAGTAACACTTATCTCTTTCTTTTTTCCTTCTTTGGTTTGCTCTCTTCTATAAAAGCAAGGAGGAGGTTGGATCTCTTGCTCTTATTACTTTCTTTTGCAATAATCTCAAGAGGGCTTCAAGACCAAGAGTTCTTCTTCTTCAAGATCTTCAAGACTTTTCTTCTTCTTCTCCATCAATGGCTTCAAGTAAGTTCCCTTTTTCAAAAAAACTCCATTGTAGGAAAAATAAAAGTTCTTCTTTTTTTTTACTTTTCTTTTTTTTTCCACGTGTTTTCCTTTTTTTTTTTTACACGTGTTTCTTTTTCTTTTCTTCTTTCTTCTTTTTTTTTTTCATGTTTTGTTTTTTTTTGTTTTTGTACGGATCTGTCCGTACGGCCACGTGGCCTGTGGGCCATCCCCCTTTTTTTTCTTCTTTTTTCTTCTTTTTTTTTTTGTTTTCTTTTCCTCCTTTTTTTTCAAGAAAGTTTCTTTTCTTTTTTTTTTGTTTTCTTTCCCCTCTTTTTTTTTTGAGAAAGTTTCTTTTCTTTTTTTTTTCTTTTGCTCATCATGATAATACCCCTTTTTTTTTTGGCAAACCTAGATGTTCATGCATGCATTCAATTGTAAATTAAATTTGTAGCATGATGTGATAGCATACCTGAAAGTTTTCGCAATTTTGGAAATTTGGAGCTCGCAGCGATGTTAAGCCCTTCCTGATTTTGCGGAGACTTCGAGGTTTCGAAAGTTTGGAGTTTCGGAGCTCGCAGCGATGTTGAGCCCATCTTCAAGCTTTCTATTTCTTTCGGGATAGTTCATTTTCTTCTGAATTGCCCCGTCATCATGTCAAAATTTCGCCAGATTTTTTTAGCGAGATTCTGTCATTTTGATGTTTGATCTTTTTCTTTTCCATCCTTTTCAGGTGGTTCCTCCAGAACGAACAAGGGTAAAGAGCCTGCTACAAGCGTACCTCGTCGATCTTCTAGATCTTCTAATCCGGCCGTTCAGCAGGCCTTTGAGAAGGTCCAGTATGTTGAGAGAAATCTGGAAGAGTGCGACTCCCTCAACAGAGATGAGATGAGGCAGCGACTGATCACTCTCAAGGGAGAGGAATTCTATAAGATCATGGTAAGCAGTCGTCCATGGGTGATGGAAGATCAGAGCGTTTTGCCCAAGCCTACCTTCTTCTTTGGTGATGCAGTCCCTGATGACATGACATACCAGAGGAGGTGTTTTCAGTTTTCTTTCACAGCAGATGGTGAGAAGAAGACTGTTGTTACCCGGTCGACGTTTGATCGCACCGTCTCGATTCTGAGCCTTGCCCCCACGTGCTCTAAGAGGGAAGATCCTCCAAGCTGGGTGAGAAGGACAAATGTAATCAAGACCGGGGTTTTTGTTGGCGGTTCTCCTGGATATACGGAGAGGTCGCCTGTTGACATGGACCTGTTGATGCCATCCAGCGGCTACCAGGGCTCTGATTATCCGTCGGTCGATTTGAGACCGGTGGGCCTTGGTATTTTCAGCGGTGACGGCAGCAATTGGATCAAGCCTTTTCGACTTTGTGGCCGTTTCAATGCTGACTCCGAGTGGAAGTCGTGGACTGATCGCGTCCTGCTGATTGGTTGTGCCGTTTTGAAGGAAGCCGGGATTTTTGATGCGGTCCGCGCCTTTAGGGAGACCGTGATCTTTTCCGACGAGGCCTTCATGGCTATGCTGGAATCATTCCTCCCACAAACCAATACCTTCGTTGTGACGAATGGTGAGATTGGTTTCTCTTTGAAGGAGCTGAGCGTCATTACTGGATTGCCCATCCTCGACAAACTCTATGAGGAGTTTATGCCGATTGACAGCGTCCTCGAGGGGCAGTCTGAGGAGTTCAGGCTTCTGTACTTTCAGCTCGTCGCCTTCTATGATTTTTTGAAGGAGAAGGAGGGTTTGAAAGTTAGATCCAGCAGTTGGAAGAGTTCTAGCTCTTCATTCCCCAACTTTTTTTATAGCAGGGAGTCTTCTGATAGCATGACCCAAGAAGCCGGAGCTCAGGATCCAAGTTCAAAGAAGATCTTGGCCATGCAAGAAGAGTTGAGAGATTTTTGTGCCAGTACAAACGCCATATGTCCTGACATTGCACTGCGGAGAGATCTCGCTGTTTACCTCACTTATTGGCTTGGTGAGGCTATTTTTGCTGGAGGAGATGGAACGCACATCAGGCCGCATTGTATTTTTCCGGCTTGTCAGATGGCGTTTGGAGAGCAGCTTGCTTTGGTGCCAGCTCTTTATTCCTACCTGTGTACCGAACTGCAGGCTGCTGCTTTTTTGGTTCGGCTTGGGCTTCCCATGAATAGGGTATTTTCAGCCCACATCTTTTATTCGTGGTATGTATACCACTGTCATGGCTTCCACCGGCTGAGTGCTGCACAGGATGATGATCCTCTGATGATTCGACTGGCTAAGGGCAAAGCCGTGTCCGAATCACTTTTGTTTGCCCGCATGAGGATCCGACGGTTCAGGGACGTCGAGATGGGGCAGTCTTCAGTGAAGCTTTCTCCGAAAAAGCGGAAGAAGGCTTTTGATTTTGGTACCTCCCGAGACTCTACCAGGGCGGGGTCGGGAAGGCATTATTCCTTGACGAATGCAGAGAGAGAGTGGCTTTTCAGCATACGTGTCGGCACGATAGTGTACCGTAGACATCTTTTCGTCGACATCCAGCCGTATGTACCCTCTCGCTTTGCTTTGCAGCTGGGCTTTTCTCAAGGCGTTGTTGGAGCGCCTTCAAGCATGGTGAAGCGCTTTGGAGGCTTACAGGATGGGAGAAATGCATGGGCTTTCTATAGTGCTGAAGATACTACAGCCATGATTTCTTATCCTGTGTTGCTGACTTCCCGGACTGCCGGCTTTGCGAAGTGGTTCGCGGAGAGCTTTTCGGCATATCGGGGGCTTTCTAAGAAGGAGCTTGATGTGAAGCTGGCATCTGGAAAGGGCCTTGGAAAGTCGGATGGCGTCCGGCGAGAGGAAGTTTGGGCCTTCCTTTCTGGAGAGAAGCACAAGATAGGCTTTCTCGGTGACCAGGGCGTCATTGGTTCTGAAGCTGTTCGAGAAATACCTGATGAGGCTTTAGAGCAGCTAGAACAGGAGGAAGCCAAACTTGGCGCTTGGATGCAAGCGGCACAGAGGCAAGCTTCCGTGGAGTCTACTGGCAAGAGTAGACCATCCAGTGAGGAGTCACGTGGGAAACCTGACTCTGACAGCGGGGCAGGTTCCTCTAAGAAGCGAGCCCGCCGGAGTAAGAGGAGGAGGAGTCATCATCGCAGCAAGGGGCAGCATGAGGACTCTCCTGACTTGGAAGTTCCTCTTACTATCAATGAGGATGTGCCAGTGGATGCTGACGAGCCTCCAGAGAAGAGAAGCCGAGAAGAAGAGACCGTCGGTGAAGGTATGATTCTTCCTTTTTCTCTTTCCATTTCTTTTCATGGGATTTTTTCCATGTTCTGATTTGCTTTTTGTTTCTACTTTTTTTTTTAGTAGAGGAAGACTTGGTGATGCCTGAGGTTCCAGTCGATGAGGTGGTGACGGATCCTGTCGAGGCACCTGAAGAAAAACCGAGGGACTCTGGAGTGAATCCAGAATCTCCAATTGGTACGACTTCCTTTTTTTTTTTTTCTTTTTTTTTTGTCTGTGACTTGGTTTGCTAACACATTTCTTGCCAGCTGACTTGCCACAGGATTCCGATGACTTTGAACCCTCGATGGACGCAAATGTTGATGATGCTTCCAATGAGTTCATGGAGGAGGAAAGTGTTCCGCCAGTCGTCGAAGAAGGTATTTTGTAGTTATAACCCTGAAAATGATTTTCAAACAGGGTCATATTCATACCTTTTTGTGTTTCTTTGGCAGGTTTTGAAGTGACAGAGGAGGGTCCATCGCTTCCTTCAGAATCAGACCAAGGGATGCCAGAGGTTGATCCAGAGGTAGAGACTCCTGGGACCAGTTCTGACAATGTTGAGGAGATACCTCGTGCTAAGATTCCTTCCCGAGCAGGAGCAGCTTCAACTGGAAAGAGTTCTTTTGTTACTCTTCCAACAGATGATGATATGAGCGGCCGACCAACGGAGTTGGGCGAATCTTCAGCTGGGCCATCTCTTCTTTTTGCGAAGAAGGTGGTAGTGCGAGTTCTGAGCTCTTGGATTGAGACTCTGCTTTCTGGGCACTTAGATGCCAGATTTGGGATGATCCAGCATGTGCGTGAGATTCTCAGTGATGCTGAAGAGGCTGGTCTAGATGTCACAAGTGCCAGGGCGATCGTTGATAGGATCATTGAGCTGCGTGACAGGTGGTTTGAGACCATTGGTTTTCCTGATGATCAGTTCTTCAAGGAGATGTTCCTAGACCCTGCGAATATGGCTCAGTCTAACCTGAATGAGGCTACAGAAAGCAGGAAGCAGGTAGTCCGAAAGAAGAACTTAGAAGAGCTAAACATCATTGGGCTGACACATGACCTGAACATCCTTGATAGGGAGGTCGATGAGGCCAAGAGACGTCTTGAACATCTGCAGGCACAAGTCGCTGCCAAGTGGACTGCAATAACAGAGGCTCGTGAAAGGGAGACTGCTCTGATTCACCGGGTTGCAGATGCCAATCGAGTTCTTGAAAGGAAATCTGAAGAAAGCGAACGATGGCAAACTGCTCGGGATAAGCTTCCTGGTGCGAAAGAAGGGGTACAGCCCACTCCAGCATCTCATGGCAAACTCCTGAAGAAGCGTGCCTTGGAATCCTTGACGGCTGAAGCTAAAAGTTTGCTTGAGGAGCTGAACTCTTGGCTGGAGACCATTTTTGATTGAGCTCCTGTATATTTTTTTTTAACAGAAACCATCCTTCTCTCTTTTTTGGTACCACTTGTATTTTTTTGGTACTTATTTTTTTTTGTAGTGCTTGTGAACACTTTCTCTTTTTTTTTGGTACCACATGTATATTTTTTTTGGTACTCTTTTTTTGTTATCCTTACGCTCACTTGAATCTTTTTGTGATAAAAGTAATTGCTAAATGGGATGCTCTTCTTTTTTTTTGTTTTGTTATCCCTACGCTCACTTGAATCTTTTTGTGATAAAAGCAATTGCTAAATGGGATTTGATCAAAAGGTTGTCATTTTGTGAAAATCTTTTGTCAAATGATTGTTTTGGCATGGAAGCCAGGTTTTTGTTTGTGGCATGAGAGCCAGCTTTTCTTGTGGCATTGATAGCCGAGTATTTCTTTTGTGGCATCTATAGCCAGTTTTGGTGGCATTGATAGCCGGTTTGTTTTGTGGCATCTATAGCCGGTTTTTGGTGGCATTGATAGCCTGTTTTGTTTTGGTGGCATTGATAGCCGTTTTTTTTGAAATCCAAGTTTTTGTTTGTGGCATTGATTGCCGGTTTTGTTTTGGTGGCATTGATAGCCGGTTTGTGGCATTTATAGCCTGTTTTGATGGCATTTATAGCCGATTTGGTTTTCAAAAATGCAAGTATCGACTAAAGGTCGCCTCCCTGCTGAATGTTCTTGCAAGTATCGATGGAATGTCGCATCCTTGCTCATTCGGTTGCGAGTATCGATGAAATGTCGCATCCTCGCAGATTTGGGTGCAAGTATCGATGGAATGTCGCATCCTTGCTTTTCAAAAATTTTGGTTTTGCGGGTACTGACTTGATGTCGTTTCCCCCATGATTTTTGAAATTTGTGGTTTTCTCGAACCTTTGGGTTATGGATATCAACTGAAATGTTGCGTCTCCATGATTTTGGATTTTGCAAGTATCGACGAAATGTCGCTTCCCTGCGATTTTGGAAGTGTCGAACATGGTTCATATGCTTCCGATTTGTGCGAGTATCGACTAAGCGTCGCTTCCTCGCGGTTTTTCATGAAAAACCATTTTTTTTGTTTAAAGACACGAGGGTCATAAGTTTTGACCTAAAACCATTTTGGCGGTAAAAGGCAGGGTGGACAAGGGTGGAAATCCCTGAATCCGGATCTTGTTTCAAACCATGAATTTTGGGTTCATGGGTTGAAAATTTTGGTCAAGTTAGGGAAAGGTTCCTAAACTTGGATATTTTTTTTTTGAACAATGAAACGATGAAAGTAAGCATTGTTTTAAATTTCTAAAAATTTCAACATTTGATATGAAAATTCTAAAAAAATGGTGGGTTTAGCGAGCGTGTACCTGGAAACCAGTTTTGGCCATACAGGCATTGCTCTTACCCAGTTGGGTAAGTCTTCAAGGGTAGTACCGCTTTAAGAACTTACCGTTGATGGGCAGCATACATCTGTCACCTTCCATGTTTAGGAGTGCGTATGCGCCATTAGAGAAAACCTTGTCGATGACGTAGGGTCCCTCCCATTTTGGCTCAAATTTGCCTTTGGACTTGTGAGCGAAGCCATTGGTCTTTTTACCGCAAGAACCAAGTCACTCTTTTTGTAGGCGCGTTGCCTGACCTTTTTATTGAAAGATCCTGCCATGCGTGCTTGGTAAATTTCAATGCTTTGTTGAGCTTCGAGCCGTCTCTCATCGAGATTGTCCAGCTCATGGAGTCGCAATTTGACATTGCTTTCTTGAGTCATGTCATTTTGCAAGGATACCCTCAAGGAAGGAATTTGTACTTCCAAGGGTACGACAGCTTCGCATCCATAGACCAAGGAGAATGGTGTGCTATGGGTTGGTCCTCGAACGGTGGTTCGATAGGCCCACAAAGCTTCAGACATTTTGATGCTCCAGTCTCTTTTGTGACTAGAGACCATTTTTTTGAGGATTTTGCAGAGTGTCTTGTTGAAAGCTTCTGCTAACCCATTTGCTGCCGGATTGTATGGAGTCGAAGGACAGCTTTGGATTTTGTATTTGTCGCAGAACCTGTAGAATCGATGATCCCGGAACTGTGGTCCGTTATCATGGACGAATCTTTTAGGTATGCCGAAACGACAAATGATGTTGGTGCGCAGGAACTGAAGGACTGATGAGGTCTTCATTTCGTTAAACGCAAATGCTTCTGACCACTTGGAGAAATAATCCGTAGCGGCGAAGATGAAGCGATGACCTTTGCTCGAAGGGGGAGGAATAGGACCTATGATGTCCATACCCCAGGCTTCGAAAGGCCATGAGATCGCTGTAGGATGCAGCCATTCTTTATTTTAGAAAGGTTCAGGCATGGAGTTTGATGAAGAAGCATCCGATCTATGGAAGAAGATCGGCTTTTCCTTTGCTGAAGTTGCTGGAACAACGAAGGAAGCTGACGTAGGATCTTCTATGTCAGAAGTTATCTCCATTGGAGTGAGAGCAGGCTGAACTTGCTGAGTGTCAGCTTGGCTTAATGATGTGTCGTCTTCCGGCTCTGAATCCGAGTCCGTGTCTTGCATGATAGACACGAAAGAGACAACAAATTTGCCCCAAGGCTTTTGCTTTGCCTTCTTCACTTTAGTTGTGATGACCAAAGGCTTTGAAGGTTTGAGGGAGATGATGAAGGGAGTTTGAATGCTCTCTTCAGATTTACCGGATGGTTTGTTTTCTTCCGATGATTGTTGAGGAGCTTTGCCTTTATCTTTCTGGAGATTTTCGGCAAAGGATGCTGTGTGCTTCTCCTCTTCTTCTTTTTCAACTTCATACATCTGTGAGTCTGCGAAGTGGACTTCTTTACCTTTGAAGGGTTTTCTGTCCGCAAAGATTCGATGTATCATGCCGTCGTCGCCAACAAACTTGATGCATTGATGTAGAGTTGAAGGGACAACACCATTCTCGTGGATCCAAAGGCGTCCGAGAAGGATATTGTAGCATGAAGGGGTTTTTATTGCATACACTGTGACCTCAGAAATAAGATCACCGATCTGCAATTTGAACCTGATTTTGCCGATAGGCCTTTGAGTACTCCCATCGTATCCAAAGAAAGATACAGATGTGTGGCTCAGCTTGCTGGGTGGGATACCCAACTCTTCAAGAGCCGATGTGGAGATGAGGTTGAGTGCAGAACCTGGGTCGATCTGAACTCTGTGCATAGGCATTTCCTTGATATACCCTGTGAAGTACAGGGGTCGGTTATGCCTGGTTTCTCCAAGTAGGAGGTCGTCCTTTGTGAAGGCGATGGTTGCACTGGCTGCTTTTTTAACCGAGAGGCATTCAATGCATGATCCCTCAGTTTTCTTCTTTTCTCCCTTTGAGGAGGCTTCTGAGTTTTTGACCCGATAATCCATTTCAAATTGGAGGACTTGTGGGGCATATTTGTCGACATCCTCATTCAGCTTTTGTAATTCCGAGATGAGATTATCACGAGTGTGCGGAGACATTCGCAACAAATCTAGGATGTGCAGACGTGCATGTATGTGCTTGAAGTGTTCAATCAAGTCATACTTGAAAGCCTCCTTAGGGCCTGCATGTTCACCATTGTTACCACTATGGGCGCTTACAACATCTTTTCCCCAAAGGATTTACATATGTAAAGGAAGATTGATTGTAATTTTTGCGGTAGTCCTGGCCAGAGCGGGTGCCTCTACCAACTTCGAGAGCTTCTTGAGAAGGGTCTTCGTTTGGAAGATTGTCTTCAGGATCAAGAGGCTGTCGTTTTTTATTTGCTGAGGATGAATCAGCAGCAGAGTTGCCATCCTCAGTGATCGTGTTGCATGGAGCATTTTCCGGGAACAAGTCCTGAACAGCATCCAGCAACCTTTCTTCTTCGTTGACTAATTCATCATCCCAAGCATCAATAGCTGGGAATTCTTCAGTCAGGAAGGGTGTGAACTTTGAAGTCACAGTCTTAGGAGAAGAAACCTGAGAGGGTGTCATCTCAGTGAAAGTCACGTGAGACGAGGTGGCTTCAGAAGATACATTGCTAGGCGTCGCCGGAGTGTAAGTGCTCTCATCAGATGATGCTTCGGAAGAGCTATAATCCCGAATTATCACATTACAGGAAGCTCTGACGGGAGACGTTGCCTGATCGGAGTCAGACTCATCCTCGGATGTAAGAGGATCGTCTATCCAGCAATTTTCTCCATTTTCAGGAGTTAAGGGAGGATGTACCTGGTGGTCTTCAGGGACTTCAGGCTCTGGATTGCGAGGAGGCTCGTTGACGCATTCTTGCTCTTGTTCTAGAGCGAGTCGCTGCAAGATCCTTGCATATTCTTCAAGATCAGGCATGGGAGCCGGATCTTCTTCTTCATCAACTCTTTGTGGCTCAACATGGTTGATTTCCACTGGAGTAATGAGAGGTGCTGGGTCAGCAGCATTTTCTTGTACAGTTTCTTGGTCTTCTTCATCATCAGACCAGGATCCTTGTGGCTGTAGGGGGTTATACCAGATTACTGGCATAAGATGAGACTCAGGAACCCATTCTTCATCGGAGAGATATTCTCCTGTTTCAAGGGACTCCTCCCACTCATCTGTGTAGTTGGATTCGAATCCATCATCGGTGTCGCTGGACTCGTATCCATCAATGGAGAATCCAACTACTGAATTGCAAGAGTATGATGCCTCCTGCATGGCTTCTTTGAATTGAGGTGGCATGAAATCACTGAGAGTGAATTTCCTTATCCCCTTTGAAGTCTCTGGAAGGGATGTTTTTTTTTCCACCAGTGAAGCGGTAGAGGAAGCCTCTGCCTTTTCTTTGACCTCTAGTTTTGGCTGGGTCTTCTCTTGCCGTTTGAGCTTGAGGAGATGTTTCCTAGCCTGCCTTCACTGTTGAGCTGTAGGCTTTGTTTTCACGACCTCCCAATTTTCATCTTCCAGGAGATCGGGATGAACCCATATCGGTTGTCCGTCTGGTGTCGGGTAAGGAACCAGTTCCTCGGACGCTTGGATTGAGTTTATCACCTTGAAGGAAGTAGTGATCTTTTTCTTCGGTGATTTTGATGTTTGTCCACATGTCACCATGTTGACGGAGGCAGACCCATAGTTTTTGTCAAAGGTGATGACTCCGTTTTTCCACATCTCATTTATTTTCTCTCTCACAATGAAGCATTGATTGAGAGGATGCGAGATCATCTGGTGGTATGGACAGTACCGAGGATCGCTGGTTTTGCCAACATCACCCGGTCTTTTTGGTTCAGGCAAGGTGGGCTTGCCGTTTGCCACAAGAGCCCCGAAGATTTCATCAACGTCTTCATCAAACGGGTATTTCTTCTCTACTCATTCTTTGAAGGCATCTGAGAGTTCAGGTCTCTTACCAGCAACTTTATTTTCAGCTTTCTTTGGTAGCTGAGGAGCTGACTTGGTCTGCACATTGAGGACCTCTTTTTTCTTTGGTTTAGAGGTTGCAATGGCGGTTGGCTCTTTTCTTGATGATTTCTGACTGTTGAGGTCCTTAATCACCGTTTCAGCTTCCATGGAAGCTTCTAGGAGTTCTCCCAGGTTTTTTGATTTATTGCCGATGATCATGGAGCGGATTCTGGCTCTCATGTTGTTTCGGCAAATGTCGACTAGCGACGCTTGTGGCAATACATCAGAACATTTGTATGCCATTGCTTTCCACTTGTGAATGAAGTCATATGTTGATTCATTCTCCCCCTGTTTTAGGCTGCACAGCTGAGCCATAGTAGCGGGATGATCTTCACCTTTGAAGTGAGTCAGGAAGCGTGTTTCTAGCATGGCCCAGTTTTGGATTGAGTCCTCCGGCAGAGTGGAGTACCAATCGAAGGCCGTACCTTTTAGGGTACTTGCAAAGAGGCGGATCTTGAGTGCATCTTGATCCGCGATAGCTCCCGTCAGGATCTTGAAGTGGATGACGTGCTGTCTGGCTGATCATTTCCCCGTATATGTTTGGAGAGTAGGATGCTTGAATTTTGTGGGGAACGGGACTGAGTCCATCCATAAGGGATATGGTGGCTTGATCCCATGCTCCTTGAGTATATCCTCTTCTTTTGCTTTGGCGAGGATACTGTCTACGTCCTTTTTGGTAAGGGCGCGTGACTCATTTTCTTCTCCATTTACCTCGTCGTTTTGATGATTCGGAGGAGGTTCATTGTTCGCCTGATTTTGGAAGGCGAGGAGAAGGTTTTCCATCAGAGTTTCAATCCTCTGCTGGCCCTGTTCCAACTGTTGGATGCGGGTGATCGCATCTTCTGGAGGTGGATTGCGGGGTGGTGGCTCAGAATTTGTAGCCAAGACATTCATCCTTCGTGATTCGAACGAAGAAACTGTCCTGGTGACTGAGCTGGGGCTCATTCTTTTTGAAGAAGAGCTTGAGGAAGGATCACTCTGCTGTCCTTTGCTTGAAGGAGCAGGGGATTCTTCTGAATGTCTTCTTGTCCTTGAGACGCTGTGGGTCATCGGACGTCGGACATGGACTTTTGTTGCTGATTTTTGGCGCCTTCTGGTTTTTCCAACCATATGGACGGCAGCAACTTGGTTAGGTCTTTCTTTTTCGACCCATTTGGGAGAGACTTGAAGTGTAGGAGGCTGGGTCCTTTGCTTCTCTAGTCTCTTTTGCCGGTATGATGCGCGGCGGCGTATGCGACGGGCAATTTGAGCTTCGGTCAGCTCTGGCTGGGCTTTGACGATGAAGGATGTGCTTCCTCGGGCGCAGCAGCCGAGCCTGTCTTCTTTGCAGCTGGGCAAGGATTGGATGCAAACCCTGTCCTTCGCCTGTTGCATCGAAGCTTTGAATTTTTGGAGTTCGGCCCCTGTAGAGATGAAGGGTCGAACTGCAGGTTTGTAGGCCTTAGCAGGTGCTTGTAGAGGCCTTGTGATGCATGACTTGATTTTGGGCTTGTAGGAACAAGCCGGCTCATGCTGGGCTGACTTGAGAGTCAGGTTGGAGATGGGTTTCTCCTCTTTCATGTAGGCAAGAGGGTAGAACTGGTTCTCCTTGAGTGGGGCTAGGAATGCTGGCTTAGTGGATGTTTGGGACCTTCTCTGTTTTGGTGAAGGTCTTGGGGACCAAGTCTTGGGATAGACCTGGTTGCTTGCAGGTCGAGGCTTCGTGGGGCTGCCACGGCCTTCAGGCCTTCTGTTGCTCGCCTTTGGTGTCACGGTAGTGACACGTTGAGATGCGAGTTTCTGCTTCTTGGAAGGAGCAGTTTGTTCCTCAGGAAGTGGGAATAGTTCCAGCGTCCCAAAGACGATAGTCCGGGGAGTAGAGGTCGACCCGGAGTTCAGAGAATTGCCGAGGGAGTTGATGCTTCGGCAGCTGATGGGGCGCTTGTAAGTGCGCGTGGTTTGCTTCTTTTGAAGCATGAGTTGGTGCTTGTTTTCATCGAAAGTAATGGTTAGTGAAGCTGCCATTGTTAGTTTTCGAAAATTTCTGAAACAAGACCACATCCATTAGTAATCACAAGAATATAATGATCATAAATGGGAAGTTCTATAGTTTCGTCTTTTCAAATTGCTAGAGGAAGATGACCCAAGCAACATGAAGAAGGCAAAGCGCCATAGAGGGTACAATTGTTCTGATCGCAGGTATGGTAAGCCCAGAATGGGCATCCCAGTGACTGATAGAAGCAATTGTGAACTTAAATTCGACTTATCGAGAAGCAGAGCTTGCTCGAGGTAAGAAAAATATAAAGTTGGAGTTACAGATGTGCCGGTCGCAATACAGTAGACCCTGAAATGGCGTACTAGTACCGCTAGACACAAATGTTTTGAGACCGCATCTATGAGATGAGATTCTCTGTTTTGAAAGGTCAAGATTGGATTCATCAAAGAGAGCAGATGGTATTCCGATCTGAACACGGGCTCAGCGATTTCCGCGAGCGCCAGTGCTCAGAAAGAAATGAAGCATAATTTCTCGGATCTGAATCTAAAAATGACGAGTTTTTTTTTTTTTTTTGAAAGGCCAATATCGGGTTCATCAAAGAGAGCAAAAGGCACTCCAATCTGAATACGGGCTCAGCGATTTCCGCGAGCGCCAGTGCTCAGAAAGGAGAAGACCAAGATTTCTCCAATCTAAACCCAAAATGACGAAAGTTTTTCTTTTTTTTTTGAAGATTTTTTATTATTATTATTTTTTTTATTTTTTTTATTTTAAGAATTTTTTTTGAAAATTTTTTTTTATTTTTTATATTTTATTTTAAAATTTTTATTTTTTTAAAAAAAATTTATTATTTTTTTAAAAAAATTATTTAAAGGACGAGAGAGTACACATAGGACTCCTAATCCGGTCTTATGAAATCTTGATTGATAGAATTGCCCCCAGGTAAGGGTAGGATTACTTAATGAACCCGTTTGGAGGACCCTTGCCTAGAACAGTCAAGCTGTCTCCACACTCTGGACAAGGCTTTTCTTTGAATCAACCATGATCAAAGAACACAGTTGGTTTAACATTAGTGGTCTATGTCTTTTTTTTTTGTTTTTATATATATATATATTTTTATTTTTAATGAACTCATCGAAGAGAAACGATGGCCCAAAACCTTAGTCGAACAGGCTCAACATTTCTGCAAGCGCGATGAACGATAGGAACGGATCAAGGTTTCTCAATTTTGAATCCAAAATGAGAAATCTAAAATTTTTTTTTTATATATATTTTTTATATATATATTTTTTTTATATATATATTTTTTAGATCTTTAATGAACTCATCGAAGAGAAACGATGGCCCAAAACCTTAGTCGAACCGGCTCAACATTTCTGCAAGCGCGATGAATGATAGGAACGGATCAAGGTTTCTCAATTTTGAATCCAAACTGAAAAATCTGAATTTTTTGTTTTTTTTTTTTTGAAAAGAGAAAGAGTGGAAATAAATTCAAAGAATTAGAAATTTCCAAACAAAAAATCTCATTTCATTTTTTTTAGATCTTTAATGAACTCATCGAAGAGAAACGATGGCCCAAAACCTTAGTCGAACAGGCTCAACATTTCTGCAAGCGCGATGAACGATAGGAACGGATCAAGGTTTCTCAATTTTGAATCCAAACTGAAAAATCTGATTTTTTTGTTTTTTTGTTTTTTGAAAAGAGAAAGAGTGGAAATAAATTCAAAGAATTAAAAATTTCCAAAAAATCTCATCTCATTTTTTTTTAGATATTTAATGAACTCATCGAAGAGAAACGATGGCCCAAAACCTTAGTCGAACAGGCTCAACATTTCTGCAAGCGCGATGAACGATAGGAACGGATCAAGGTTTCTCAATTTTGAATCCAAACTGAAAAATCTGATTTTTTTTATTTTTTTTTTTTGAAAAGAGAAAGAGTGGAAATAAATTCAAAGAATTAAAAATTTCCAAAAAATCTCATCTCATTTTTTTTAGATGCGGAATCCAACATAGGCCACCAATTATAAAGTAGCCAAGGAATCGAGAAAAGAAATATAAGCATAGAGCAAAATATATGATATGCAAATATTTCATTTCTAGCATCGTGTTCTCAAATAAATGAGTCCCACCGGGTGGAGCCAGCTTGATGGACCGCGCTCCTGCTCGGTTCTACCGAGGTCGGCGGACGTGGGAGTCCGTCGGGTCCGACCCTTTCGTAACCGGGGGGCAATGGCGCGCATCAACATTTTTTTTTTGTGTGGGTGTGCCAGATTTTCTATTTTACTTGGAATTGCAAGTGGTGATCCGGAGATCAACCTTCGCAAGTAAAAAGGAATTCAACTTCTTTCAAGTTTTCCATTGCACATATATTTAAGAAAAGAGACATTTTCTTGGTTTGCCGTAAAAGGCGATTTTTTTGGCATTTATAGCTGATTTTGGCGTTTATAGCCGATTTTGGCGTTTATAGCCGATTTACAATCCTTATCAATAATGAAAGACAAGAGTTGTGATTTTTGTCTCTTTTGAAAAAATACAAACTACAATGAAAAGCAAGAAAAGGAGGATCTAACTTCTCAGGAGATTGTGGGGGACCCGTTTAGATTGACGGTCGCAAGCCATATGTGGGCTTCGCCATCATCCATGCAGATGAAAACAGAGGATGCTATTGATTCGCTTGGCTTGGCTATAACCTCAGGTTTTTAGAGAACAAAGACCAAAAGAAGGTCTTATGTCCAATAAAAAACCGAGTAGACGGGCTTGAAAAGCCATGTCTAAGCCATTGGCGGCAGAAGGAGAAGGCAAGGACCTTGGGGGGGAGGGGGGTACCCCCCAAGGGACTTTTGTCACCTTGTAGCGGTGGTCGGTGTAGGATTTCCGCAGAGTTTTCTCTCTTAGATTTCTGATGCCTCTTTCTGTCTGAGTTTCCAAATTTTCTGCAGTCTATTGTCTGTGTGTCTGCTGTTCTTTCTTCTTGGAGAGCTCTCTATTTATAGGCTTTTAGGTAGCCATTTAGGAGGGTTTATGAGCCTTGATTGTCACAAAGCTACATAAAGGGAGGAGTTACAAAATTGAATTCTTTATTTTGTAACTCCTTTTTCTTAGCTTCTGATTGGCCGGAGGAGATTGAGGGCATTTAATCGCCTTTAATCGCCATGATGGGAGGAGTTTCATGGGTTAAATGCCATGAATCTCTTGACTTGTAACTCCCGGATGCTTGCTTCTGATTGGTTCGTCCAAAGAAATGGATTAATGACTGTAATAAAGCTAGTCAATTAATCGCATTAAGTGGTCGCCGAGCATCTGAAGAGTCGCGGGCCGTGCCGTGTCTTTTGGGATTCTTCTGGCGATGATCATCGATGGATCTTCATATAGATTGACATCGGATGACCATGTAATTTCAGGTGTTTGTTGCCAACAGCAGGTCGGTGCCATCTGTCCTGTCGATTTCTCGATCGGTCGGGTAGAAAGCATACTTTTTTTGGTTGACCGGGTGGCGATCAATATTGTTTTCGATACTCTTAATGATTGACCCGTGTTTTGGACGGATGTCAGAGGATTTGGTGTCTCAAAAGTATGAATTTTAGAAAATACCAGAGGCTGGGCGCTTCGAATCGCGAAAAAACGGCGAAAACTGAGGTTTCCGGGGCCTTCCCGGCGACCCCGGGATCTGCGACCCTGGGGGGGTTTTCCCTCTTTTTATCCCGTTTTGTGTCCGTTTTTGCTGTTTTTCGATTCTTTTTTCTTCTGTATTTTTCCTTGACATTTTGACCATTTATTGGCCTGATTTCCCTGTAGGAAACCTGATGAGAATCCTTGCATTTTATTTTTCAAAGTTTCCAATTTCCTGAGAAAGCCGAAGACGTTGTCGCGCAGAGCTGCCAATTTTCCGTCAGAAGCTGTAACTGGGCCAAACGATGTCGGAATGACCTGAAATTTATTGTGAAGCCTCCTGAGCAATAAATAAGACCAACTATAGGCTTTTGTTTAAGTTTTGAAGCCGTTTGGGGTCCTATCACAAGTAGACTCGCTTTTGTCGCGATGAAGATGTCGCGGTTTGATGTGCGATCAACCGATGTCCGATTGACTTGAAATTTGACAGGGAACCTATTGGAGTCATTTTAACATGATCCATAGGCTCTGTCTTAGAAACCATGGTCCCGGAGAGCTTTGCCGCCGAGAGGCCTGATTTGGCTTCCGAACGTCAAACTATGGTCAAATGTTGTCGAAATGACCTGAAATTTGACGTGTAGTCCTTTATAAGCATTTTGAAGCCGTCCATGTGCTCTATCTGATGAGTAATGGCCTCGGTGGTTCTCGCTGCCGAGAGGCTTGATTTAGCTGTTCGAGGGTTGATGTAGGGTCAAACGTTGTCGGTTTGACTCGGAACTTGACGTGGAGCCTTTTGGAAGTATTTTGAGACCATCCATCGGCTCTAATCGAAGATTTGGTGTTTCCGATGCTTTTGCCGCCGAGAGCTCCTTTTCGGCTGTCGGAGAAGCGAAGTTAGGCCAAATGATTTTGAAATGGCCCGAAACTTCTTGTGTACTCCTCTTTTGGCTGTCTTGAAGGATCTTGTAGTTTTTGTTTGATTCTGACAAGATTTGATTTTTGGAAGTAGCATTGCCTATTTATGGCAGGTTGCGACTTCATGTAGCTCTTTGGATCTTGAAGAGGCAAAGTGACATTTTTGGTGTCAACACTCAGGTTGGTATTTTAAACCAAATTAATAAATGAATTGAGTTTGAATCGAGTCCACTCTTGCCATGAGTGTCAAACTCAACCATATGTGACTAATTTAATTCACTATGACTTGCTAAATCAATCTGAACCAACCTCTGAATTAATGGTTCAGATAGACATTTTTTTTTATCAAATTAATAAATGGGATGATTTTTGGGTTACTTATATATGTTGACAGTAAATGCAGAAACCAACCCAACCCACCCAATTGCCACTCCGAGGTCTGGCTGAGCCTATAGTTGAGCTTTTAAGCTTATGGTACTAGATCGACCTCACCCATTTAACCCCCGCGGGGCTATGCTCATAAGCAGCCCCTGGGTGCAAGAAATTGGCCAAAATCCAGCCAATGTAGACAGGGCTTAAGTTAGTGTTGGGCTGTCGACCCACCCATGAGAATCCCCAACATGAGATGATGCGGCTGCACTTTGTTTCTATAAGTGCACAAAAATTCACAGACTGGGGGTAGTGATTTTGATGATGGCTTGAGGAGGATGAAGCTCCTTATAGATGAGAACAACTGCTGCCAGCCTTAAGCCTGAGAAAGGGAAAAAGAAAGAAGACAGTGAAGGGCTCTCCGATGCCTAAGTCCGTGTGAAAACTGGACAATAGGATGGAGATAGAGAAGAGAGTTTATCTCATACCAGCATGTGGTTTAGAGGAGATAGAGAAGAGAGTTTATCTCAAACCAGCATGTGGTTTAGAGGAGATCAGAGAGATCAGACCTTGTTGATGGAGTTGGCTCTTGTGTATTTATTGCCAGGGAGCCTTGTCTTTGGGTGACGTGTCCATGACTCATGACTGAGAGTCATATCATAGCTCCTCTTTCTTTAATGACAGTAGCCCACCTTATCCCATCATGCCATATGCTGGAGCCTTAGGAATAGTGGACGGCCAAATGTCAGGGATAAGGATGGTGGAGCAATAAATACCTTGTCTTATCCAGATGTTCCGTAAAGTGTTTGAGTTGCCGTGGCAGGACAGCTGTTAGTTGTCGCCCTCGTCAGCATTCTGCGGATGAATGACCGAAGCCGAGATGGAACATGACCGATGTGAGGCATCAGGCTGCCGAGATGAATCTAACCGAGCCAAGACATCAGTTCGTCGAGCTCGAGGAGCTGGTCGAGATGAGGATGCTCTGGCCGACCTCGAGATTAGGACAAGCACGTGATGTTTATAAATAAAGAAATGCAAAGTTTGTGAGAACCAGTGCATAAAGAACTCATAAAAATCCACTTTTGATTTCTTTAATAATATTTCCAATAAAAGCCCTCTCCTACTAATACTCATGACTTATGTGAGGCCGATGTCATGGTTTCTTTTGTCAGGTGCCGAGACCAAGGGGCTTTTACCTAGATCAAGACCTAGGGACCGAGACCAAGTTTAAGCCCTGCCGAAGTGGATAGTCTGACCGAGACCAATAACCCCCCACACAGTTTCAATAGTTGAAAGAGGATGGTTTTGAAATAGGGCTAAAACCATATCGTATTGCCTGATGGGAATAGGTTTTGGCCACAATTAACACTGTTTTTCAATGGATAATTAGTACAAGATGAGAATTTTCTTGGACCTCTGTTCTTTCCAGCTTTATATCATATATATTTTCTGTTTGCAACGTCTTAAAACACTTTAGAATCAATTAAAAATGAAGATTCACAATTGTAGAATCTTTTTAAGAATGTCACAATATTTCCAAAGCATCACCAGAAAGTGAGATTATTGTGAGAAAAATCATGAGAAAGTTAGATTAAATAGAAAAATTAAAAATTAAAAAACATAAACAATATTTATATTTATTGGTAATTTTTAATTATTTAGAATGATTTATTTTTCACCACACATTTCTAATAGCGCATCTCAAGAATATTCTCAAATTTGTAGATTCTCAAACAGTATTTATATTTGTGATAAGTACTTCAACATCAAGGTGGAAGGCATGCATCAATTGGAGGTGGGGCCGTGGGGCATGTATAGCTGGTACAATCCTTGAGCTATTTATGCAATGCTCTTCCCTATTCATTTCTCCTTCTAGAACTTCTTGTGATTGAAAAGGCCTCCCACAAGCATGATTGCTCAAAGTCACCATAAGTCATTTCATGACTCATGAGTTCATCTTACTGCACGGTCACGCCCCCAGCGGTGAAGCCGAGGTTACACGTGAGATTAAGGCTAATTTAAATTTTTTCCCACATTAATCAAATGTAGGTTAGCCCCAATTGTATCCCATTTGGATCGAAGACCGCTGTGAGGTGTAAACATTTTCTCGAATATAATTAACAAATAGCGGAAGCTTCATAATAACAAATGGTATCTCAAAGATGTATATATAGTTTAAAGCAAATACTAAATATCATAATTAAGATTCAAGTTTTGAAAATATTAATTACAACATTAGTCCACATCAAAAACCTGTGCCTAATTAAAATGATAAAAGAACCAAAAGATGAAACTAATTAAGATATGACATGAAGGCTCTCTCGCACGGTGTCGATATGGCTAGACAATATCGTCCGTACAATACTCTACGAAGTCATCAAGCTGATCTGCCTGAACCTCCTCCGTCGTTACCCTCCTCGTAGAAGGTAAGCTCGGTACCTATGCACCAAGAGTAGCATCATCAACACGACGATTGGCAAGCAATATATAAGAATCCATAGATATGCAGTACGAACAAAAATGAGCAAGTAGACATAATCATAGGAAATGTATAACATTATGATCATAAGAAATGCATCACATTGGAATCATAAACAGACTATCAAAGTAGGCAACCACATATACTAATAATAGATGAATTGGGCTCTTATAACCCATATTCAAATAACTGATACTGATATCTCTTGGCTCATGGGCTACTCGACCAAAGGACATGGTCCAAGCGCATCCAATCTCGCCTTGAGCTGATGATAACTGATATCTCTTGGCTCATGTGTCTTAGTCCCCGAAGGAGTGGCTCACAGTCTTGCCTTGAGCTAAAAATACGGAGTCCTCACACAGGTGGCATCCCAACTGTGCTGAACGTTGTCAGCTGAGTGGTGCCCGACACAAAGAATCCTAAACAGACAAATCAGTGAGGAGCTAGGCTTTCTTGCACGAACAAGATTCATCATAATGATAGAGGAACTATTACCTTTCATCAAATCAGAATCAAACAAACAAACTTTAGAATATCAATACCATTAGTAGTCCTTTTAAGCCTTTACAATCAAAGCCACATAGCCTTAACACCTCAAATGAACCTCAAAATAAACGGAACATCAAAAGGGATCCTAAGTTCATCATCTAAGTTCTCAGTGTGATCCAAAACAAAGTCAAGTAAACAGAGCTAATGAACATGTGAGGCCCCACCCCTTGCGGGCCCTCAATTTGAATTTGAATACTATGTATTAGCCTAAGTATTTTAATTATACTAATCATGGGGCTTAGTGAGGGTAGTTATGTATTTTTCCTAGGCCATAGTTAGTTAGTCTAGTTGTGTGATTAGTAGAGTTAATATGGTGTCTTTTGTTATTTTTAGAGTTAGTTAGTTTGTTAGAGGCCCTATCTAAGAATTAGCATTTACTATAGGGGGTGTCCACTAAAGAATCTTCTAGAACCCACCCAAAGACCAAAATGCCCTTGGCCCTAACCCTAATCCTATTTAAACTAAAAGGGTACTTTAGTCCCTAGCTCTAAAACCCAACCTATATAAACAAACCCTTCCCATTTTCATACGCTAGCTACTGTTCTTCTCTCTCATTTCCATCTCTTTTCTCTCTTCCTTCTTCATTTTCCCTCCAACGATCTCTCAATTCCCTCCAATTTCCTATCTCCTTCTCATCTCTCTCTTTCCCCCGTTCTCTCTGTACGGGTTCTAAGAAGAAGAAAGCCACTGCCAACTTGTGACTGCAACTTATATTGGGATTTCTTTCTCTCCACATCGGTCATCCCTTCCCCTTTCTTCAAATCAGGTGAATACCCACTTCTAGTTCAATTCCATTAAAAAATTCTCTTTCCCTCTCTAGATCTCATTCCTTATAGAAGTTCTCTTGTGGGTATGGGTATATGAGTAGATCTGAGATTTCTGGGCTGGTTCTGTGCCTGAGAAGACCATACAGTTGGGATTTTTCCTTTACCGGATTGGATCTCTGATTTCTTCCCTTTCCTTCTTACAATTGATCAAGGCAAGTGCAATATGCTTATTTAATATAGAATGTATGTTTACTGTTTTTGATTCTCTGTATTTCTATTTAGATGATGTTAGGACTGCTAGATTTACCTTTGAGTATGTTTTCATGGACGATCGGCCATTGACATGTTTTCATGGACGATCGGCCATTGACGGATGGGTTGAGCTCATTTGAAAGATCAATGGCCTGTGGTTTGGATGGTTGGGTGTATATTGGAGTGCTTTTCTTATTTATGGATGTTTTTGTGGAGTTTTGATGAGATTGGTTGAGTTCTGGTTGAAGAATAAGGAAACCGGAATTCTGGAGTTGCAGAGCGTCTCTGTGCCTTACCGGCCAAGCTCAGCAATGGCCGAGCTCAGTAATGGCTGAGCTCAGTGTTGCAGAGCTCAGTGTTGACCGAACTCAGTGTTTTGCCGAGCACAATGCTCAGGCCGAGATCCGCATTTAGGCCGAGCTCAGTGTTTAGGCCGAGCTCAGTGTCTTGGCCGAGCTCAGTGTTATGGCCGAGCTCAGTGTTTTACCGAGCTCAGTGCCAAACCGGGCTCCGTGCTTGATCGAGCTCAGCGCTTGACCGACCTCAATGCCTGACCGAGCTCAATGCTTTACCGAACTTAGCTGGGTGACCGAACTGAGCTAGGTGCTTTGCCGAGCTGAGCTGGGTGACCAAGCTGAGTGTTCAATTGAGCTCAAGTGCTTAGCCGAATTCCAAGCTTGATTCCGAAAAAAAAAACGGTATTCCAACAAAGGAGACTAGAACCTGGGACATCCCCTTTAGCCAGAGCTTTCAGTGTGCACGGCCAACTGCCCAGGCCAGGGAGTTAGCCGGGCCCACAGGAACTTCTGGACAATCAGGCCTTGCCTGCGGGGTGTTTACTTTTCTGATCTCAGTGTGCCGAGCTGACCGCCCAGGCCAGGAGGTCGGCTGAGCACACTGTATACAACGACACTTCCCAGATTTTAATTTCTATTGTTGTAATCATGTATGGGGCCCATTGACCATCCAAATAGACTTCCATCACTGTACCAACCACGAGTCGATGGTGTGGCTCAACCTTGACTCGTGGGGTTCACTAATTAAGGTCCAGGTTATTTAATCTAAGATGATTCGACCTTTATACGTTATCAGTGATGCACATAACTTCTGAACACCAAACACAGTATTCCTTACCATCTGTGGTTTCACTTAAAAATAAAATTACCTGAGATAGACCTGAACCTGAAAGTGGACCAATTACCTAGGTTGGACTGTTGATATCTCTCATTGATCCTTATACTTGGAGATTCATCTCCCTCATATTATTACGGTCACTCTATTGTCCTTATTATTGCTTATACCTGTCAATTAAATTGAAAATGGATGACCCGAACCTAGGACTACTTAGAGGTGACCCGGTAATATGATTGGGTGAACATTGACCCGTGTCTGTGGCTAGGCGGGCCCTTTTATGGCCTAAGCTTGGATATAGATTACTCTAGACTGGAGAGGTTAGATTGTATGGGCTTGTGACTCATCCTGAGTATAAATGGATCATATGTCATTGGAAATGGACTTGTATTTTATTTGGACTGTTGTAGACCAGGCCATGTATTTGATGGGCCTTGGTATGGATCCAATGATTGGACTTGGTTTTGGGCTATGATCCATAGGTTGTATTGGGTACTTGGACCTCTTAGGGACTTTATTAGGACCTTGTTCACACAAGGCAAAACCTAAATAGACACAGACCCTTATTGTTTCCTGAGTCAGCATATACATTCACTCAGTTGATCTAAGTTCAGCCAGTTGGACTGATCATCACTGGTAGGAGCTATTGAGAGTGTTGTGTGGCTATCATGATGAGCATTGTTGGAGACGGACGGTGTGATACCGGATCCGGTCTCAGTGTGTGTTGATGGATGATGTTATTTGCGGGGCTAGATAATCCCCAGCACTGTGAGATTTTCCCCGCCGCGACTGTGTTCAGTATAGGAGGGCCGCGGCATAATATCCTGCGGTATCCAGCTTGTGTGAGTGTGCCATTTTGTGTAGGTTTATTATTATGCTTATTCTGATTCTATATTGTTTATCTTGCTCAACTGCCTAGGATCTGTACCATTGCTATTCTCTTAACTTTATTACTGTTTCTACTCATTTGATGCATACATCCTATATTATTTGCATACCGTGAGTTGCCGGATTTTTAGATCTGATCCACTCTTAGTGCTTAAGTCTTGACCCCGAGTATGAGGACGCAGAGCTTGTGCTTGTTGCAGCTCCAGTAGTAGGTGACTATGGATGGGGACCGGCCGACCATGAGGTCGAGCTGGAGGACGGAGAGCCAGTACCAGGGGCAGGGACTTGAGCGTTTATTCTTATTTTGGGCTTTTGAGTGACATTTGTAGAGAGTCGGGTAGTTAGTGGAAAATATGTAATTAACTTTGGTTTTTAACACTTGACACTTTAGGCTGGACTTCAGCCCATTCACATTTGATATATATATTGATGCTTCCGCTATCTCTGATATTGCTTCCGCTATATTCTTTATACTTCCGCAAATTAACTGTTGTTATTATATTGATGAAAAGTCTTAAATTGGACTCCACTGTGGACCTACGATCTTGGAAGTTCTCAGATTTTCCGGGAAGTAGCGCGCCAATTTCGGTACTTTAACGGTTTTCACGGTATTCGGAATTAGAGCGTTATAGAACATGTACATTACATGTAGACAGTACCAGACGGTATAATTCAAAATCATAAGTGATAGACAATTCAATCCTAAGCCTAACGTTAAACCCGAAGCATCATACAACCTACTCGGTCAACGAAAGGGATTAGGGTTCACAATACCGAAACGAATAATCTTCGTACATAGATTTAAAGAAAGGTATCCCGTTGTCCCGTACCGTTCAAGATTGAATTAGGATGAAACCCGATGCAACCGGAATAACTACGAGGAACTGTTGGCTCAAGACATTCCCCGTACATTGTCAAATGAGTCCAAAAGGGGTAATCAAGGTTCCACCTAAGTCCATAGACCAAGGGACAATTCCTTTCAAAAAGAGGAAATTCGGCTAAGATAAATGTCAGGTTCGGTTAGCCGACAGGTTCGGTCAGCCGAAAGCTGACCGACAAGGTAACCGACAGCACAAAAAGCCTAGAAAACATGCTCTCTGGATTTGTGACCGACAGGTCACCGAGTGTAGTTCGGTCAACCGAGAGCTGACCAACAAGGTGACCGAGTTCACAACCCCTTCTTCAGTCAAATTGCAGTTCACTGGAATTGGAACCGACAGTCAACCGAGAGGTCACCGAACTATAGTTCGGTTAACCGACAACCCAGGTTCGGTTAGACGAACTGCTCCATAATTCTAAAATGAATTCTGTGATCAATTCAAAACTAATGGTTTTCACTCCCTTCCTTCATTCACACCTGTAAAAAAAGGAAAAAACAGGGCCTAGCCCTCTCCACAAACATCCATACCCCCTCTCAAACAAGTCCATGCAAATCAAAATCCATTAAGAGTTCCATTCCATTAAACATCTAAACAAGGTTATCATGTTTTCAAATCTCCAAGTATCAAACTGAGCATTTAACATCTAAACCATGATCTTTCCATACAAATCAAGAAAGACAAACATATCAAACATAATTATAGCTATCTACTTGCCTTTGATGAAGAGCTAAAGAAAAACCAAGAGAAATGGAGAAATCCTCTTTTTTTTGAAGATTTATTATTATTATTATTATTTTTTTTTTATTTTAAGAATTTTTTTTGAAAATTTTTTTTATTTTTTATTTTTTATTTTAAAATTTTTATTTTTTTAAAAAAAATTTATTATTTTTTTAAAAAAATTTATTATTTTTTTAAAAAAATTATTTAAAAGACGAGAGAGTACACATAGGCCTCCTAACCCGGTCTTATGAAATCTTGATTGATAGAATTGCCCCCAGGTAAGGGTAGGATTACTTAATGAACCCGTTTGGAGGACCCTTGCCTAGAACAGTCAAGCTGTCTCCACACTCTGGACAAGGCTTTTCTTTGAATCAACCATGATCAAAGAACACAGTTGGTTTAACCTTAGTGGTCTATGTCTTTTTTTTTTGTTTTTATATATATATATATATTTTATTTTTAATGAACTCATCGAAGAGAAACGATGGCCCAAAACCTTAGTCGAACAGGCTCAACATTTCTGCAAGCGCGATGAACGATAGGAACGGATCAAGGTTTCTCAATTTTGAATCCAAAATGAGAAATCTAAAATTTTATATATATATATATATTTTTATATATTTTTTTATATATATATATTTTTTAGATCTTTAATGAACTCATCGAAGAGAAACGATGGCCCAAAACCTTAGTCGAACCGGCTCAACATTTCTGCAAGCACGATGAATGATAGGAACGGATCAAGGTTTCTCAATTTTGAATCCAAACTGAAAAATCTGAATTTTTTGTTTTTTTTTTTGAAAAGAGAAAGAGTGGAAATAAATTCAAAAAATTAGAAATTTCCAAACAAAAAATCTCATCTCATTTTTTTTAGATCTTTAATGAACTCATCGAAGAGAAACGATGGCCCAAAACCTTAGTCGAACAGGCTCAACATTTCTGCAAGCGCGATGAACGATAGGAACGGATCAAGGTTTCTCAATTTTGAATCCAAACTGAAAAATCTGATTTTTTTGTTTTTTTGTTTTTTGAAAAGAGAAAGAGTGGAAATAAATTCAAAGAATTAAAAATTTCCAAAAAATCTCATCTCATTTTTTTTTTAGATATTTAATGAACTCATCGAAGAGAAACGATGGCCCAAAACCTTAGTCGAACAGGCTCAACATTTCTGCAAGCGCGATGAACGATAGGAACGGATCAAGGTTTCTCAATTTTGAATCCAAACTGAAAAATCTGATTTTTTTTGTTTTTTTTTTTTGAAAAGAGAAAGAGTGGAAATAAATTCAAAGAATTAAAAATTTCCAAAAAATCTCATCTCATTTTTTTTAGATGCGGAATCCAACATAGGCCACCAATTATAAAGTAGCCAAGGAATCGAGAAAAGAAATATAAGCATAGAGCAAAATATATGATATGCAAATATTTCATTTCTAGCATCGTGTTCTCAAATAAATGAGTCCCACCGGGTGGAGCCAGCTTGATGGACCGCGCTCCTGCTCGGTTCTACCGAGGTCGGCGGACGTGGGAGTCCGTCGGGTCCGACCCTTTCGTAACCGGGGGGCAAGGGCGCGCATCAACATTTTTTTTTGTGTGGGTGTGCCAGATTTTCTATTTTACTTGGAATTGCAAGTGGTGATCCGGAGATCAACCTTCGCAAGTAAAAAGGAATTCAACTTCTTTCAAGTTTTCCATTACACATATATTTAAGAAAAGAGACATTTTCTTGGTTTGCCGTAAAAGGCGATTTTTTTTGGCATTTATAGCTGATTTTGGTGTTTATAGCCAGATTTTGGCGTTTATAGCCGATTTACAATCCTTATCAATAATGAAAGACAAGAGTTGTGATTTTTGTCTCTTTTGAAAAAATACAAACTACAATGAAAAGTAAGAAAAGGAGGATCTAACTTCTCAGGAGATTGTGGGGGACCCGTTTAGATTGACGGTCGCAAGCCATATGTGGGCTTCGCCATCATCCATGCAGATGAAAACAGAGGATGCTATTGATTCGCTTGGCTTGGCTATAACCTCAGGTTTTTAGAGAACAAAGACCAAAAGGAGGTCCTATGTCCAATAAAAAACCGAGTAGACGGGCTTGAAAAGCCATGTCTAAGCCATTGGCGGCAGAAGGAGAAGGCAAGGACCTTGGGGGGGAGGGGGGTACCCCCCAAGGGACTTTTGTCACCTTGTAGCGGTGGTCGGTGTAGGATTTCCGCAGAGTTTTCTCTCTTAGATTTCTGATGCCTCTTTCTGTCTGAGTTTCCAAATTTTCTGCAGTCTATTGTCTGTGTGTCTGCTGTTCTTTCTTCTTGGAGAGCTCTCCTATTTATAGGCTTTTAGGTAGCCATTTAGGAGGGTTTATGAGCCTTGATTGTCACAAAGCTACATAAAGGGAGGAGTTACAAAATTGAATTCTTTATTTTGTAACTCCTTTTTCTTAGCTTCTGATTGGCCGGAGGAGATTGAGGGCATTTAATCGCCTTTAATCGCCATGATGGGAGGAGTTTCATGGGTTAAATGCCATGAATCTCTTGACTTGTAACTCCCGGATGCTTGCTTCTGATTGGTTCGTCCAAAGAAATGGATTAATGACTGTAATAAAGCTAGTCAATTAATCGCATTAAGTGGTCGCCGAGCATCTGAAGAGTCGCGGGCCGTGCCGTGTCTTTTGGGATTCTTCTGGCGATGATCATCGATGGATCTTCATATAGATTGACATCGGATGACCATGTAATTTCAGGTGTTTGTTGCCAACAGCAGGTCGGTGCCATCTGTCCTGTCGATTTCTCGATCGGTCGGGTAGAAAGCATACTTTTTTTTGGTTGACCGGGTGGCGATCAATATTGTTTTCGATACTCTTGATGATTGACCCGTGTTTTGGACGGATGTCAGAGGATTTGGTGTCTCAAAAGTATGAATTTTAGAAAATACCAGAGGCTGGGCGCTTCGAATCGCGAAAAAACGGCGAAAACCGAGGTTTCCGGGGCCTTCCCGGCGACCCCGGGCTCCAGGGTCGCCGGCGACCCTGGGCCAGGGTCGCAGGGGCCTGCGACCCTGGGGGGGTTTTCCCTCTTTTTATCCCGTTTTGTGTCCGTTTTTGCTGTTTTTCGATTCTTTTTTCTTCTGTATTTTTCCTTGACATTTTTGACCATTTATTGGCCTGATTTCCCTGTAGGAAACCTGATGAGAATCCTTGCATTTTATTTTTCAAAGTTTCCAATTTCCTGAGAAAGCCGAAGACTTTGTCGCGCAGAGCTGCCAATTTTCCGTCAGAAGCTGAAACTGGGTCAAACGATGTCGGAATGACCTGAAATTTATTGTGAAGCCTCCTGAGCAATAAATAAGACCAACTATAGGCTTTTGTTTAAGTTTTGAAGCCGTTTGGGGTCCTATCACAAGTAGACTCGCTTTTGTCGCGATGAAGATGTCGCGGTTTGATGTGCGGTCAACCGATGTCCGATTGACTTGAAATTTGACAGGGAACCTATTGGAGTCATTTTAACATGATCCATAGGCTCTGTCTTAGAAACCATGGTCCCGGAGAGCTTTGCCGCCGAGAGGCCTGATTTGGCTTCCGAACGTCAAACTATGGTCAAATGTTGTCGAAATGACCTGAAATTTGACGTGTAGTCCTTTATAAGCATTTTGAAGCCGTCCATGTGCTCTATCTGATGAGTAATGGCCTCGGTGGTTCTCGCTGCCGAGAGGCTTGATTTAGCTGTTCGAGGGTTGATGTAGGGTCAAACGTTGTCGGTTTGACTCGGAACTTGACGTGGAGCCTTTTGGAAGTATTTTGAGACCATCCATCGGCTCTAATCGAAGATTTGGTGTTTCCGATGCTTTTGCCGCCGAGAGCTCCTTTTCGGCTGTCGGAGAAGCGAAGTTAGGCCAAATGATTTTGAAATGGCCCGAAACTTCTTGTGTACTCCTCTTTTGGCTGTCTTGAAGGATCTTGTAGTTTTTGTTTGATTCTGACAAGATTTGATTTTTGGAAGTAGCATTGCCTATTTATGGCAGGTTGCGACTTCATGTAGCTCTTTGGATCTTGAAAAGGCAAAGTGACATTTTTGGTGTCAACACTCAGGTTGGTATTTTAAACCAAATTAATAAATGAATTGAGTTTGAATCGAGTCCACTCTTGCCATGAGTGTCAAACTCAACCATATGTGACTAATTTAATTCACTATGACTTGCTAAATCAATCTGAACCAACCTCTGAATTAATGGTTCAGATAGACATTTTTTTTATCAAATTAATAAATGGGATGATTTTTGGGTTACTTATATATGTTGACAGTAAATGCAGAAACCAACCCAACCCACCCAATTGCCACTCCGAGGTCTGGCTGAGCCTATAGTTGAGCTTTTAAGCTTATGGTACTAGATCGACCTCACCCATTTAACCCCCGCGGGGCTATGCTCATAAGCAGCCCCTGGGTGCAAGAAATTGGCCAAAATCCAGCCAATGTAGACAGGGCTTAAGTTAGTGTTGGGCTGTCGACCCACCCATGAGAATCCCCAACATGAGATGATGCGGCTGCACTTTGTTTCTATAAGTGCACAAAAATTCACAGACTGGGGGTAGTGATTTTGATGATGGCTTGAGGAGGATGAAGCTCCTTATAGATGAGAACAACCGCTGCCTGCCTTAAGCCTGAGAAAGTAAAAAAGAAAGAAGACAGTGAAGGGCTCTCCGATGCCTAAGTCCGTGTATATGAAAACTGGACAATAGGATGGAGATAGAGAAGAGAGTTTATCTCATACCAGCATGTGGTTTAGAAGAGATCAGAGAGATCAGACCATGTTGATGGAGTTGGCTCTTGTGTATTTATTGCCAGGGAGCCTTGTCTTTGGGTGACGTGTCCATGACTCATGACAGAGAGTCATATCATAGCTCCTCTTTCTTTAATGACAGTAGCCCACCTTATCCCATCATGCCATATGCTGGAGCCTTAGGAATAGTGGACGGCCAAATGTCAGGGATAAGGACGGTGGAGCAATAAATACCTTGTCTTATCCAGATGTTCCGTAAAGTGTTTGAGTTGCCGTGGCAGGACAGCTGTTAGTTGTCGCCCTCGTCAGCATTCTGCGGATGAATGACCGAAGCCGAGATGGAACATGACCGATGTGAGGCATCAGGCTGCCGAGATGAATCTAACCGAGCCAAGACATCAGTTCGTCGAGCTCGAGGAGCTGGTCGAGATGAGGATGCTCTAGCCGACCTCGAGATTAGGACAAGCACGTGATGTTTATAAATAAAGAAATGCAAAGTTTGTGAGAACCAGTGCATAAAGAACTCATAAAAATCCACTTTTGATTTCTTTAATAATATTTCCAATAAAAGCCCTCTCCTACTAATACTCATGACTTATGTGAGGCCGATGTCATGGTTTCTTTTGTCAGGTGCCGAGACCAAGGGGCTTTTACCTAGATCAAGACCTAGGGACCGAGACCAAGTTTAAGCCCTGCCGAAGTGGATAGTCTGACCGAGACCAATAACCCCCCACACAGTTTCAATAGTTGAAAGAGGATGGTTTTGAAATAGGGCTAAAACCATATCGTATTGCCTGATGGGAATAGGTTTTGGCCACAATTAACACTGTTTTTCAATGGATAATTAGTACAAGATGAGAATTTTCTTGGACCTCTGTTCTTTCCAGCTTTATATCATATATATTTTCTGTTTGCAACGTCTTAAAACACTTTAGAATCAATTAAAAATGAAGATTCACAATTGTAGAATCTTTTTAAGAATGTCACAATATTTCCAAAGCATCACCAGAAAGTGAGATTATTGTGAGAAAAATCATGAGAAAGTTAGATTAAATAGAAAAATTAAAAATTAAAAAAACATAAACAATATTTATATTTATTGGTAATTTTTAATTATTTAGAATGATTTATTTTTCACCACACATTTCTAATAGCGCATCTCAAGAATATTCTCAAATTTGTAGATTCTCAAACAGTATTTATATTTGTGATAAGTACTTCAACATCAAGGTGGAAGGCATGCATCAATTGGAGGTGGGGCCGTGGGGCATGTATAGCTGGTACAATCCTTGAGCTATTTATGCAATGCTCTTCCCTATTCATTTCTCCTTCTAGAACTTCTTGTGATTGAAAAGGCCTCCCACAAGCATGATTGCTCAAAGTCACCATAAGTCATTTCATGACTCATGAGTTCATCTTACTGCACGGTCACGCCCCCAGCGGTGAAGCCGAGGTTACACGTGAGATTAAGGCTAATTTAAATTTTTTCCCACATTAATCAAATGTAGGTTAGCCCCAATTGTATCCCATTTGGATCGAAGACCGCTGTGAGGTGTAAACATTTTCTCGAATATAATTAACAAATAGCGGAAGCTTCATAATAACAAATGGTATCTCAAAGATGTATATATAGTTTAAAGCAAATACTAAATATCATAATTAAGATTCAAGTTTTGAAAATATTAATTACAACATTAGTCCACATCAAAAACCTGTGCCTAATTAAAATGATAAAAGAACCAAAAGATGAAACTAATTAAGATATGACATGAAGGCTCTCTCGCACGGTGTCGATATGGCTAGACAATATCGTCCGTACAATACTCTACGAAGTCATCAAGCTGATCTGCCTGAACCTCCTCCGTCGTTACCTCCTCGTAGAAGGTAAGCTCGGTACCTATGCACCAAGAGTAGCATCATCAACACGACGATTGGCAAGCAATATATAAGAATCCATAGATATGCAGTACGAACAAAAATGAGCAAGTAGACATAATCATAGGAAATGTATAACATTATGATCATAAGAAATGCATCACATTGGAATCATAAACAGACTATCAAAGTAGGCAACCACATATACTAATAATAGATGAATTGGGCTCTTATAACCCATATTCAAATAACTGATACTGATATCTCTTGGCTCATGGGCTACTCGACCAAAGGACATGGTCCAAGCGCATCCAATCTCGCCTTGAGCTGATGATAACTGATATCTCTTGGCTCATGTGTCTTAGTCCCCGAAGGAGTGGCTCACAGTCTTGCCTTGAGCTAAAAATACGGAGTCCTCACACAGGTGGCATCCCAACTGTGCTGAACGTTGTCAGCTGAGTGGTGCCCGACACAAAGAATCCTAAACAGACAAATCAGTGAGGAGCTAGGCTTTCTTGCACGAACAAGATTCATCATAATGATAGAGGAACTATTACCTTTCATCAAATCAGAATCAAACAAACAAACTTTAGAATATCAATACCATTAGTAGTCCTTTTAAGCCTTTACAATCAAAGCCACATAGCCTTAACACCTCAAATGAACCTCAAAATAAACGGAACATCAAAAGGGATCCTAAGTTCATCATCTAAGTTCTCAGTGTGATCCAAAACAAAGTCAAGTAAACAGAGCTAATGAACATGTGAGGCCCCACCCCTTGCGGGCCCTCAATTTGAATTTGAATACTATGTATTAGCCTAAGTATTTTAATTATACTAATCATGGGGCTTAGTGAGGGTAGTTATGTATTTTTCCTAGGCCATAGTTAGTTAGTCTAGTTGTGTGATTAGTAGAGTTAATATGGTGTCTTTTGTTATTTTTAGAGTTAGTTAGTTTGTTAGAGGCCCTATCTAAGAATTAGCATTTACTATAGGGGGTGTCCACTAAAGAATCTTCTAGAACCCACCCAAAGACCAAAATGCCCTTGGCCCTAACCCTAATCCTATTTAAACTAAAAGGGTACTTTAGTCCCTAGCTCTAAAACCCAACCTATATAAACAAACCCTTCCCATTTCCATACGCTAGCTACTGTTCTTCTATCTCATTTCCATCTCTTTTCTCTCTTCCTTCCTCATTTTCCCTCCAACGATCTCTCAATTCCCTCCAATTTCCTATCTCCTTCTCATCTCTCTCTTTCCCCCGTTCTCTCTGTACGGGTTCTAAGAAGAAGAAAGCCACTGCCAACTTGTGACTGCAACTTATATTGGGATTTCTTTCTCTCCACATCGGTCATCCCTTCCCCTTTCTTCAAATCAGGTGAATACCCACTTCTAGTTCAATTCCATTAAAAAATTCTCTTTCCCTCTCTAGATCTCATTCCTTATAGAAGTTCTCTTGTGGGTATGGGTATATGAGTAGATCTGAGATTTCTGGGCTGGTTCTGTGCCTGAGAAGACCATACAGTTGGGATTTTTCCTTTACCGGATTGGATCTCTGATTTCTTCCCTTTCCTTCTTACAATTGATCAAGGCAAGTGCAATATGCTTATTTAATATAGAATGTATGTTTACTGTTTTTGATTCTCTGTATTTCTATTTAGATGATGTTAGGACTGCTAGATTTACCTTTGAGTATGTTTTCATGGACGATCGGCCATTGACATGTTTTCATGGACGATCGGCCATTGACGGATGGGTTGAGCTCATTTGAAAGATCAATGGCCTGTGGTTTGGATGGTTGGGTGTATATTGGAGTGCTTTTCTTATTTATGGATGTTTTTGTGGAGTTTTGATGAGATTGGTTGAGTTCTGGTTGAAGAATAAGGAAACCGGAATTCTGGAGTTGCAGAGCGTCTCTGTGCCTTGCCGGCCAAGCTCAGCAATGGCCGAGCTCAGTACTGACCGAGCTCAGTAATGGCTGAGCTCAGTGTTGCAGAGCTCAGTGTTGACCGAACTCAGTGTTTTGCCGAGCACAATGCTCAGGCCGAGATCCGCATTTAGGCCGAGCTCAGTGTTTAGGCCGAGCTCAGTGTCTTGGCCGAGCTCAGTGTTATGGCCGAGCTCAGTGTTTTACCGAGCTCAGTGCCAGACCGGGCTCCGTGCTTGATCGAGCTCAGCGCTTGACCGACCTCAATGCCTGACCGAGCTCAATGCTTTACCGAACTGAGCTAGGTGCTTTGCCGAGCTGAGCTGGGTGACCAAGCTGAGTGTTCAATTGAGCTCAAGTGCTTAGCCGAACTCCAAGCTTGATTCCGAAAAAAAAACGAAATTCCAACAAAGGAGACTAGAACCTGGGACATCCCCTTTAGCCAGAGCTTTCAGTGTGCACGGCCAACTGCCCAGGCCAGGGGGTTAGCCGGGCCCATAGGGACTTCTGGACAATCAGGCCTTGCCTGCAGGGTGTTTACTTTTCTGATCTCAGTGTGCCGAGTTGATCGCCCAGGCTAGGAGGTCGGCTGAGCACACTGTATACAACGACACTTCCCAGATTTTAATTTCTATTGTTGTAATCATGTATGGGGCCCATTGACCATCCAAATAGACTTCCATCACTGTACCAACCACGAGTCGATGGTGTGGCTCAACCTTGACTCGTGGGGTTCACTAATTAAGGTCCAGGTTATTTAATCTAAGATGATTCGACCTTTATACGTTATCAGTGATGCACATAACTTCTGAACACCAAACACAGTATTCCTTACCATCTGTGGTTTCACTTAAAAATAAAATTACCTGAGATAGACCTGAACCTGAAAGTGGACCAATTACCTAGGTTGGACTGTTGATATCTCTCATTGATCCTTATACTTGGAGATTCATCTCCCTCATATTATTACGGTCACTCTATTGTCCTTATTATTGCTTATACCTGTCAATTAAATTGAAAATGGATGACCCGAACCTAGGACTACTTAGAGGTGACCCGGTAATATGATTGGGTGAACATTGACCCGTGTCTGTGGCTAGGCGGGCCCTTTTATGGCCTAAGCTTGGATATAGATTACCCTAGACTGGAGAGGTTAGATTGTATGGGCTTGTGACTCATCCTGAGTATAAATGGATCATATGTCATTGGAAATGGACTTGTATTTTATTTGGACTGTTGTAGACCAGGCCATGTATTTGATGGGCCTTGGTATGGATCCAATGATTGGACTTGGTTTTGGGCTATGATCCATAGGTTGTATTGGGTACTTGGACCTCTTAGGGACTTTATTAGGACCTTGTTCACACAAGGCAAAACCTAAATAGACACAGACCCTTATTGTTTCCTGAGTCAGCATATACATTCACTCAGTTGATCTAAGTTCAGCCAGTTGGACTGATCATCACTGGTAGGAGCTATTGAGAGTGTTGTGTGGCTATCATGATGAGCATTGTTGGAGACGGACGGTGTGATACCGGATCCGGTCTCAGTGTGTGTTGATGGATGATGTTATTTGCGGGGCTAGATAATCCCCAGCACTGTGAGATTTTCCCCGCCGCGACTGTGTTCAGTATAGGAGGGCCGCGGCATAATATCCTGCGGTATCCAGCTTGTGTGAGTGTGCCATTTTGTGTAGGTTTATTATTATGCTTATTCTGATTCTATATTGTTTATCTTGCTCAACTGCCTAGGATCTGTACCATTGCTATTCTCTTAACTTTATTACTGTTTCTACTCATTTGATGCATACATCCTATATTATTTGCATACCGTGAGTTGCCGGATTTTTAGATCTGATCCACTCTTAGTGCTTAAGTCTTGACCCCGAGTATGAGGACGCAGAGCTTGTGCTTGTTGCAGCTCCAGTAGTAGGTGACTATGGATGGGGACCGGCCGACCATGAGGTCGAGCTGGAGGACGGAGAGCCAGTACCAGGGGCAGGGACTTGAGCGTTTATTCTTATTTTGGGCTTTTGAGTGACATTTGTAGAGAGTCGGGTAGTTAGTGGAAAATATGTAATTAACTTTGGTTTTTAACACTTGACACTTTAGGCTGGACTTCAGCCCATTCACATTTGATATATATATTGATGCTTCCGCTATCTCTGATATTGCTTCCGCTATATTCTTTATACTTCCGCAAATTAACTGTTGTTATTATATTGATAAAAAGTCTTAAATTGGACTCCACTGTGGACCTACGATCTTGGAAGTTCTCAAATTTTCCGGGAAGTAGCGCGCCAATTTCGGTACTTTGACGGTTTTCACGGTATTCGGAATTAGGGCGTTATAGAACATGTACATTATATGTAGACAGTACCAGACGGTATAATTCAAAATCATAAGTGATAGACAATTCAATCCTAAGCCTAACGTTAAACCCGAAGCATCATACAACCTACTCGGTCAACGAAAGGGATTAGGGTTCATAATACCGAAACGAATAATCTTCGTACATAGATTTAAAGAAAGGTATCCCGTTGTCCCGTACCGTTCAAGATTGAATTAGGATGAAACCCGATGCAACCGGAATAACTACGAGGAACTGTTGGCTCAAGACATTCCCCGTACATTGTCAAATGAGTCCAAAAGGGGTAATCAAGGTTCCACCTAAGTCCATAGACCAAGGGACAATTCCTTTCAAAAAAGAGGAAATTCGGCTAAGATAAATGTCAGGTTCGGTTAGCCGACAGGTTCGGTCAGCCGAAAGCTGACCGACAAGGTAACCGACAGCACAAAAAGCCTAGAAAACATGCTCTCTGGATTTGTGACCGACAGGTCACCGAGTGTAGTTCGGTCAACCGAGAGCTGACCAACAAGGTGACCGAGTTCACAACCCCTTCTTCAGTCAAATTGCAGTTCACTGGAATTGGAACCGACAGTCAACCGAGAGGTCACCGAACTATAGTTCGGTTAACCGACAACCCAGGTTCGGTTAGACGAACTGCTCCATAATTCTAAAATGAATTCTGTGATCAATTCAAAACTAATGGTTTTCACTCCCTTCCTTCATTCACACCTGTAAAAAAAGGAAAAAACAGGGCCTAGCCCTCTCCACAAACATCCATACCCCCTCTCAAACAAGTCCATGCAAATCAAAATCCATTAAGAGTTCCATTCCATTAAACATCTAAACAAGGTTATCATGTTTTCAAATCTCCAAGTATCAAACTGAGCATTTAACATCTAAACCATGATCTTTCCATACAAATCAAGAAAGACAAACATATCAAACATAATTATAGCTATCTACTTGCCTTTGATGAAGAGCTAAAGAAAAACCAAGAGAAATGGAGAAATCCTCTTTTTTTTGAAGATTTATTATTATTATTATTATTATTATTTTATTTTAAGAATTTTTTTTGAAATTTTTTTTTATTTTTTATTTTTTATTTTAAAATTTTTATTTTTTTTAAAAAAATTTATTATTTTTTAAAAAAAATTTTTTTTTTTTAAAAAAATTATTTAAAAGACGAGAGAGTACACATAGGCCTCCTAACCCGGTCTTATGAAATCTTGATTGATAGAATTGCCCCCAGGTAAGGGTAGGATTACTTAATGAACCCGTTTGGAGGACCCTTGCCTAGAACAGTCAAGCTGTCTCCACACTCTGGACAAGGCTTTTCTTTGAATCAACCATGATCAAAGAACACAGTTGGTTTAACCTTAGTGGTCTATGTCTTTTTTTTTTGTCTTTATATATATATATATTTTTTATTTTTAATGAACTCATCGAAGAGAAACGATGGCCCAAAACCTTAGTCGAACAGGCTCAACATTTCTGCAAGCGCGATGAACGATAGGAACGGATCAAGGTTTCTCAATTTTGAATCCAAAATGAGAAATCTAAAATTTTTTATATATATATATTTTTTATATATTTTTTATATATATATATTTTTTAGATCTTTAATGAACTCATCGAAGAGAAACGATGGCCCAAAACCTTAGTCGAACCGGCTCAACATTTCTGCAAGCGCGATGAATGATAGGAACGGATCAAGGTTTCTCAATTTTGAATCCAAACTGAAAAATCTGAATTTTTTGTTTTTTTTTTTGAAAAGAGAAAGAGTGGAAATAAATTCAAAGAATTAGAAATTTCCAAACAAAAAATCTCATCTCATTTTTTTTAGATCTTTAATGAACTCATCGAAGAGAAACGATGGCCCAAAACCTTAGTCGAACAGGCTCAACATTTCTGCAAGCGCGATGAACGATAGGAACGGATCAAGGTTTCTCAATTTTGAATCCAAACTGAAAAATCTGATTTTTTTGTTTTTTTGTTTTTTGAAAAGAGAAAGAGTGGAAATAAATTCAAAGAATTAAAAATTTCCAAAAAATCTCATCTCATTTTTTTTTAGATATTTAATGAACTCATCGAAGAGAAACGATGGCCCAAAACCTTAGTCGAACAGGCTCAACATTTCTGCAAGCGCGATGAACGATAGGAACGGATCAAGGTTTCTCAATTTTGAATCCAAACTGAAAAATCTGATTTTTTTTGTTTTTTTTTTTTTGAAAAGAGAAAGAGTGGAAATAAATTCAAAGAATTAAAAATTTCCAAAAAATCTCATCTCATTTTTTTTAGATGCGGAATCCAACATAGGCCACAAATTATAAAGTAGCCAAGGAATCGAGAAAAGAAATATAAGCATAGAGCAAAATATATGATATGCAAATATTTCATTTCTAGCATCGTGTTCTCAAATAAATGAGTCCCACCGGGTGGAGCCAGCTTGATGGACCGCGCTCCTGCTCGGTTCTACCGAGGTCGGCGGACGTGGGAGTCCGTCGGGTCCGACCCTTTCGTAACCGGGGGGCAAGGGCGCGCATCAACATTTTTTTTTTTGTGTGGGTGTGCCAGATTTTCTATTTTACTTGGAATTGCAAGTGGTGATCCGGAGATCAACCTTCGCAAGTAAAAAGGAATTCAACTTCTTTCAAGTTTTCCATTACACATATATTTAAGAAAAGAGACATTTTCTTGGTTTGCCGTAAAAGGCGATTTTTTTGGCATTTATAGCTGATTTTGGCGTTTATAGCCGATTTTGGCGTTTATAGCCGATTTACAATCCTTATCAATAATGAAAGACAAGAGTTGTGATTTTTGTCTCTTTTGAAAAAATACAAACTACAATGAAAAGTAAGAAAAGGAGGATCTAACTTCTCAGGAGATTGTGGGGGACCCGTTTAGATTGACGGTCGCAAGCCATATGTGGGCTTCGCCATCATCCATGCAGATGAAAACAGAGGATGCTATTGATTCGCTTGGCTTGGCTATAACCTCAGGTTTTTAGAGAACAAAGACCAAAAGGAGGTCCTATGTCCAATAAAAAACCGAGTAGACGGGCTTGAAAAGCCATGTCTAAGCCATTGGCGGCAGAAGGAGAAGGCAAGGACCTTGGGGGGGAGGGGGGTACCCCCCAAGGGACTTTTGTCACCTTGTAGCGGTGGTCGGTGTAGGATTTCCGCAGAGTTTTCTCTCTTAGATTTCTGATGCCTCTTTCTGTCTGAGTTTCCAAATTTTCTGCAGTCTATTGTCTGTGTGTCTGCTGTTCTTTCTTCTTGGAGAGCTCTCCTATTTATAGGCTTTTAGGTAGCCATTTAGGAGGGTTTATGAGCCTTGATTGTCACAAAGCTACATAAAGTGAGGAGTTACAAAATTGAATTCTTTATTTTGTAACTCCTTTTTCTTAGCTTCTGATTGGCCGGAGGAGATTGAGGGCATTTAATCGCCTTTAATCGCCATGATGGGAGGAGTTTCATGGGTTAAATGCCATGAATCTCTTGACTTGTAACTCCCGGATGCTTGCTTCTGATTGGTTCGTCCAAAGAAATGGATTAATGACTGTAATAAAGCTAGTCAATTAATCGCATTAAGTGGTCGCCGAGCATCTGAAGAGTCGCGGGCCGTGCCGTGTCTTTTGGGATTCTTCTGGCGATGATCATCGATGGATCTTCATATAGATTGACATCGGATGACCATGTAATTTCAGGTTACTAATGATAAGAAATGGTGACTTATATTTAGGTTAGGTTATGGGGTGATTAGAATTTAGTCATTGGCTTACTAATGATGGTTTTAAGACATCTTCGACGCATCGAATCGAAACGCGACAAAAGACTAAAGTTCGTGAAATGTCGAGACCTACCCGATGCACCCAAACTCACAAAAACTCATAATCTCATCCAAGCCTCTGAAAACTTCCCAAATTGCAAACCACCCCTAACTGTACCCGGCCAAATGAACTCAGACTCGCGCGAGACTTCGCACGCATGATCCACACAATAAACTCGACTCGCTAGGACACTAAACACACCTACTGATTAATCAAGTAATTAATGGTAGGTTAAGGGACGGAATGTTACATATGCACAAATGGAGCCCATGTGCAAAAGATTAGAATATTGTCATCTAGTTTTGAAAAGTGAATCGAACCTACATCTATTTTGCATTTGAATTACATCAAGAAATGATAAGGAAACTTCACTACTTTTATCGACTACCTTTCCCACATATTAGACTCATAATCATTCATTTGCTTCGATCTTTACATCACATGCTCCACTTTAAATACACGTCAGTTCATTTTAATGATTCATGCTTTACGTGTCCACAAACCAAATTATAGAGCCATGTGTGAGTGTAAATTACTTCAATTAAAATAAAATTTGATTATACTTTTCTACACAAGGTGAAAAGACGACATCAATTTAATTTATATTGAGTGACAATAAAAGATGCTTAGACATTTTTCTTTTGAAATGCACTCCTTCTACCTTGAAGGCACGTGGAAGGACATTTTTGGAACTAATTAGATATATGCACTACATCAATAGGAACAAGTGGTTTTAAGTTTTATCACTTTTGTTGGTCTCTAATGTTTAATGGCTATCCACTATATGCAATCCTATTACAAAGTAAATGAAGGTAGGGGTGTACAAAACCCGTAACCAACCCGACCTAACCCGTCAAAAATCGACCCCAACCCATGGCATAACAGATCAGGTGCAGGTCCAAATGTGTGACCCATTTTATAAACGAATCGGTTATATATATATGTAGTACATATCCGACCCATATGTACCCGACCCAACCCGACCCTACCCATACAAAAGACTCATCTTTTTCATTTCTTTGAATCTCAAAACCCTAGCTGCTATCGCCCATTGCCTCTGTCCAGGGTGTCCACTGTCCTCCACCTTACCCAAAGTCCCAAACCATAACCTCCACCTTACTCAACAGCCCCTTTTTCAAAATAGGGGTATCTATTCTCACCATTTTGGTTTCTTCTTTGCAAGGCATCTCTGCAAGGTTTCTTCTAAAAAAAGTATCTCTTCTCAGGCAAGGGTTCTTCTTTCTCTGCTGGTTTTTTCTTTCTCCAATCCCTCACCATTTATTTTCAAGCGAGGTCCCTCACAGCAGATTTTCCATCATCCCATCTTCACTTCCATCCCTCGTCCAATATTGCAGAGAAAGGGATCTCAGTCCCATTTGGTGCTTCCATCCATCGTCCCATCTCAGCCCCCTCATTGGAAACGACGCGACTCTTCTCAGGCAGGGTTTATTCTTTCTCAGCTGCTGTTTCTTTCTCCAATCCCTCACCCTTTTTTCTCTCTCTAAATAGACAACCCATTTTCAAGGCACCATCTGCCATTCTGCCCATCTCATTCTTATACAGGTACAATCCATTTAAATCCAGCCCTACCCGACAACCCGAGTAACCCGATCTGACCCAATCCAAACTAGTATAGGATCAATTAAGGGTTATAAATGTTTAACCCATACTAGTTTGGGTCGGATGAGTTATTTAGCCAAATCCGACCCAATCCGACCCATGTACACCCCTAAATGAAGGGCCTTTGCTGATTAAAGAGGAGAGTAAGTGTGTGGAAAGAGATTAGATTAATTTTAGTTAAGCATGAACGAAACCAAGAAAGGATTTTGGTGAAAAGGCTCCACATATATTCACATTTAAACCTAAATGCTTGCTATTGATTTTTAAAATAGTAGTTACAAAAGAGTTTGTGACCTTGGCTAACCTCACATAATTCGAATTAGCACAACAACTCGTGCTTAGCACGTGCATGTTCACCAATAGCTGAAAAGTATATTTATTCATTTATTAAGAAAACTCATATTATGCAAAATCAATCCTCAAATACTCATGACAATGATTTGGTAATTATGATAGGGATAGAAATTATTTTCCTTTATTTATTTTTTTTGTAGAAAAGTGAAAAGTGGGAAAAAGAGGTAGTTGCATGAAGTGGATGAAATGAGCAGTTACATGTTGAAAGTGGATTTAAGTAGTTACATATTGGAAGTGGAGCTAGAGTTATAACTTCCAATCAAAATCAGAAGTTCCGGTTAAAATTGAAGTCAAAACCTCCTAACTTAATATATTACAATGATATGGACTTGAACCCAAGAGAATTTTATTTGAGAAAGCAAAGAGGGAAAAGCAGCTAGACCCTTATCCAAACAAGGGGTCCTTCTGTTTCCCTCCATCACAAGTTGTCAAGGCACCAAGACACATATGTGGTCACATCATTTACTGGATCCGGATTTAGTGGCACATGCGTCGAACTCACTGCCTTTTCACTTTCATTGGTTGCTTCTAGAACAGTAAATAAAGCACCACTACTTTGTATGTGAAAAAGAAAAAAACCTTTCATATGCATAAATGGAGCTGGTAAATATTGTCAAATGAGCTGTACACACCTAATTAGTCTGAGAAAACATAGTCAACTATACAAGATTATAGGATAGATTACAGGATCAATTATCCTTTGTATATATATTGTTTCCTAGAATAGATTTCCAGCATCTATAAATAATGTATTCCTACATTATACTAAATTAATAAAAAAGCATATGATTTTTTACCCTTTCTTTAGATGGTATCAGAGCAGTCGATCATGACTGTCTCTTGACCTAATCCTTCTCGCATCCGCACCCGCAGCCACCATACAAACCCACACGAGATCGATTGTGAAATCCGATCAGTGTGCTTCCGCACCCGCAGCCATTAAGCCCAGACACACGATCAGTGTGGCCCTCTCAAGGCTCTCAAGACCCCGATCTCGTCCGTTGTTAAAGAAAAAAAAGGGCAGAACCGGTGCCACTGTGCTGCTACCGCCCTCACTGAACAGAGGATCCCAGATTTGGTGTCGCTGTGCTGCTACCTGATATACCGACCTCACCGGTGCCGCTGTCCTGCTACCGCCCTCCGGTGTGGCTGTGCTGCTGCAGCCCTCACCGATTATCGCCGGCCCTTTGTGTGTCGCCGGTGCCGCTGTGCCATCTTCGCTGGAGAGGAAGACGAAGAAGGAGAAGGCAGCAGACCACTATCCATTTTTCGTTTCTGGTTACATAAAAAGGGAAAAGGAGGAGAAAGCCATTTTTTTCGTTTCTGGTTACAGAAACCAGAACGAGACAGAAAAAGGGAAAAGGAGGAGAAAGCTGTGGTTGGGAGAAAGACAAAGCCTCTTTCTCTCATCCATTTATTTGATCCTCGCAGAGACTCATATCAGCACTGCTCCAATCGATTGACAAAGAATTTTTTTTTTCTTCCCAGACCAGGCCCAGGCCAGATCGTCCATCATCCATTGAGTCATCATCATGGCGAGTGAAGAAGATTCCAACAAATCAAATCCAACCACCCAGATTGTCACCATCCAAGGAGATAATTCCAACTTCTCTACTGGAATCAAATTGGATGAACATAATTATTCTCTATGGCATCAAGTCATGGAGATGAAGATTGCAGGACGAGAAAAACATGGTCACTTGACCGGTGATATGGCCCAACCTGTGGCCACAGACTCAACATACAACAAATGGCGTGCGTCGGATTGCCAAGTCAAGAGTTGGTTATTTGATGCCATGAAACCCGATCAGATGAAATGGTTTATCCGTTATGACACAACCAAGCAAGTCTGGGATGCAATAAAAAAAACTTACTCTGATGGCTCAGATGAGGCCCTTTGTTCAACTGCCTACCTCATCAATAGAACACCATCCAGTATCTCCAATATCAAACTCCAATTCAAACATTGACCACTCTCCTCACCATGCCATCCACACCAAATCTCGAACCACGTGTATTTGGCTGTGTTGCTTATATCCAGATATATCCACACCAGCGTGGCAAACTTGATCCATGTGCCCTACGCTGTGTCTTTGTGGGGTATTCTGACACTCAAAAAGGCTATAAGTGTTTTCATCCCCCTACTCAAACCTTGCATGTTACAGCTTACTTTCCATGAGAGTGAGTTCTATTACTCAGGGGGAGATTCCGAGCATCCACTGCAGGGGGAGAGCTCTATCTTTGCAGAAGATACTCAAAATCAGATTATCCAAATTCCACAGAATGTTTTAGATCAGCCTATGTCAGAGCAGCCTCGGACAACACCTGAGGACGTAGTGACTACTGAGTCACCAACTATAGAGGTTCAACAAGAGCAAGAGCCACAAGAACTAGAGACTCCAGATAGTGTTTCAGATACAGTCCCTCCTACAATACCACCACCACTCATCCAATCAGCTCCTGAGGATCCTCCACAGGTAACTGAACACTCAAACTCACACTCTAGCCCTTTACCTGAGTTGAGTCATACAGGAAACACAGGTTATCAGCTACCTCCTCGTACAACTAGAGGAATCTCTAGACAACAATATGGCCTTGACCCTAAAGCAAAGGTTAAATACCCTATTAATAATCATGTGTCTCTACATAGGCTATCTTAGTCATGTGCATCACTTGTATGTCAATTATCCACCGTATCTATTCCAAGTAATGTGCATGAAGCTCTGAAAGATCCCACATGGACTCAAGCAATGAATGAAGAAATGGAGGCTCTCCAGAAGAATTCCACTTGGGAGATGACTACCCTTCCTAAAGGGAAAAGAACAGTAGGTTGCAGATGGATATATACGGTAAAGTTCAAGGCAAATGGCACCATTGAACGATACAAAGCAAGACTAGTGGCAAAAGGTTACACTCAGACTTATGGGGTTGACCATGGGGAGACCTTTGCTCCTGTGGCCTAGATCAACACAATTCGGGTGCTTCTTTCTCTGGCAGCAAACCTGGACTGGTCATTACATCAGTTTGATGTAAAAAATGCCTTCCTGCATGGAGACCTAGAAGAAAAAGTCTATATGGATCCCCCTCCAGGATGCAAGATGGGGTCTAGTCAGAACAACATGGTATGTAAACTAAGAAAGCCTCTTTATGGATTGAAGCAATCACCCAGAGCATGGTTTGGAAGGTTCAGCAAATCAATGAAGAATTTCGGCTACAAGCAAAGCAACTCAGATCATACTCTTTTCCTGAAACATAGGAAAGGTAAGGTCACTGCCCTTATTGTGTATGTTGATGACATGGTGGTTACAGGAAATGACCCGGAAGAAAAGGCAGCATTGCAATGTTATTTAGCCAGTGAGTTTGAGATGAAAGATCTTGGTGCTCTAAAGTATTTTTTGGGTATTGAAGTGGCTCGTTCAAAATAAGGAATATTTCTATCACAACGGAAATACATCCTTGACATTTTGACCGAAACCGGAAAGTTAGCTTGCCAGCCAGCTGATATACCAATGGAGGTGAATCATAAACTTGGTGAATATCCTGACCAGGTACCCACCAACAAAGGAAGATATCAACATCTTGTTGGTAAGTTGATTTATCTATCACATACTAGACCTGATATAGCATATGCAGTGAGTGTGGTGAGTCAATTCATGCATGCACCAAGTGAAGGACACATGGACGCTGTGAATCGGATTCTAAAATATTTGAAATCAGCTCCTGGAAAAGGATTGATGTTCTCAAAACATGGTCATCTAGATGTTCAAGGGTATACTGATGCAGATTGGGCTGAACCTGTTACTGATCGGCGATCAACATCTGGATACTTTACCTTTGTGGGAGGCAATTTAGTCTCTTAGCACAGTAAGAAACAGAAGGTGGATCGAGTGCTGAAGCAGAATATCGGGGTATGGCACATGGAGTATGTGAGCTACTCTGGATATGGAATTTGTTGAGGGATTTGGGATTCAAACCCAAACATGCCATGCAACTGCATTGTGATAACAAGGCCTCAATAGACATCGCACATAATCCATTGCAACATGATAGGAGGAAGCATGTTGAAGTTGACAGACACTTCATCAAGGAGAAACTCGAGGCCAAGATCATTGAGGTCCCGTTTGTGAAATCCGAAGATCAACTTGCAGATGTCCTCACCAAAGCAGTCACCGGCAGAGTTTTTCACAGCTCACTTAGCAAGTTGGGCATTGATGACATATATGCCCCAACTTGAGGGGGAGTGTCAAATGAGCTGTACACAGTGGCGGATGCATGTATATGAATGGGTAGGCTCAAGCCTACCCATTTTTTTTTTAATTACATATACTAATGTATAGGTGACCAAGCCCACCCAAAAAAAATATACAAAGCCCACCCAAAATCCAAATGTTAGAGCCCAATTGCCCAAAGCCAAAGCCCGTATAGAAATGTCAGTATATTGCTCCTTCACGATCAACTTGACACTTATATCGCCGACATGCATTCTAGTGATGAATTTGGAAGCTTAGATGGGATTAGTGATCTTGCAAGAGCAATGGTGAAGACAAGAAGAAATAAAGTATATCCATTGGTTTACTTGCTTCTGACTTTGGCATTAGTATTATCAGTCGCCACTGCATCGGTTGAGAGAGCATTTTTCAGCCATGAATATAATAAAGACTCAGTTACGCAATCGAATGAGTGATGAATGGTTGAGTGATATCTTAGTTACATACATAGAGAGAGAAATTTTTGAAAAGATCGACAATGATAATATCATGAAAGGTTTTCAGGATATGAAAACTCGAAGATGTCAATTGTTTAAGTTTGAATGAAATCTCAAGTTTTAATTTTTGTACATTTTCATTGAATTTTCCAATTATATTATGTTGGATATAATCAAGCCAACAGTTGGATTCTAAAATTTTAAGCACGATAATCTCAAGCCCCCCCAAAATATATTTTCTGGATTAGCCACTGGCTGTACACACCTAATTAGTCGGAGAGGACATAGTCAACTATACAAGATTATAGGATAGATTACAGGATCAATTATCCTTTGTATATATATTATTTCCTAGAATAGATTTCCAGCATCTATAAATAATGTATTCCTACATTATACTAAATTAATAAAAAAGCATATGATTTTTTACCCTTTCTTTAGAAATATGACGTCGTCTCTCTCAAACATGAAAAATGCGACCCCACTATTCCATGAATATAATAAAGACTCGGTTACGCAATCGAATGAGTGATGAATGGTTGAGTGATATCTTAGTTACATACATAGAGAGAGAGATTTTTGAAAAGATCGACAATGATAATATCATGAAAGGTTTTCAGGATATGAAAACTCGAAGATGTCAATTGTGAAAGTTTGAATGAAATCTCAAGTTTGAATTTTTGTACATTTTCATTGAATTTTTCAATTATATTATGTTGGATATAATCAAGCCACCAGTTGGATTCCAAAATTTTAAGCACGATAATCTCAAGCCCCCCCAAAATATATTTTCTGGATTCGCCACTGGCTGTACACACCTAATTAGTCTGAGAGGACATAGTCAACTATACAAGATATATGATAGATTACAGGATCAATTATCCTTTGTATATATATTATTTCCTAGAATAGATTTCCAGCATCTATAAATAATGTTTTCCTACATTATACTAAATTAATAAAAAAGCATATGATTTTTTACCCTTTCTTTAGAAATATGACGTCGTCTCTCTCAAACATGAAAAATGCGACCCCACTATTCCCCTTATCTATTCTAGATCCCTGCCAAAACATCTCCATCATCCCACGCATATGATTACATGATTTACATCTCACCTCCTCATGACCACCAAACAGTGAATGGGATAAGCTCTCTTCCACAAACACATAAATAGCAGCAACTATCATCATACCACATAAGCCAAGCCAAGCAAAATCTCTCTCTCTCTCTCTCTCTCTCTCTCTCTCTCTCTCCATGGAATACCTTAGCATGCTTTCGGTGGTTTTGCTGCTGTTGATGCTTTCAATCCTTTGGAAGCTCTTCAGTTTTCTTGTATGGAGGCCATATACCTTAACAAAATGTTTTGCAAAACAAGGGATAAGGGGACCTACCTATTCACTGGTATCAGGTTGCCTGGAAGAAATCAAGAGTCTGAGGAGCGATGCAAGTGAGATTGTCATGGATACAGACTCAAATGATTTTATTCCAAGGGTTCAGCCGCACTACCACAAATGGCTCTCACTATATGGTCATTTTCCACTCTCTTCTCTTCCCTTCTTTACCTTTTTTTTTTTTTTTTTAAATGAATGGGCATGAGGGAACCTTATGTTTTCATTCATTTGTACTTGCCCTTTTCCATAGCCTTTGGTAACCAAGTGAGATAGCATGGACTATGAATAAATTCATTATGTTTATGGCCTCCCATCTTCATTCCTTCATATAACTATATTATGTGATTATATGTGGTGTTTTTCAGAAAGGCTCCTGTAGTTTCAAGCAATAACCTCGGAGGGGCTTCTTATCTTCTTCTTGTTTTTTTGCTTTTTTAAATAAGACCTTCGCAAATCCTCTCTAGCAACAAAATCCACTGCTCCCATGAAGACAACCACAGACGTAAAAATGTTTGTCCCTTGGTTGTATCATTATAAATACATAAGCCTTTTAAAGGTTGAATAAGGGACCCTTTTTAGAGAAAAAAAAAAAAAAAGAAGAAGAAAATCTCTATCTATAACTTTAAAATTGAAGTATATAGGTGATCCGGACTTTTAGTATGTACTGTGGTTTGAGGCACATGTGTTGCACCTTTGTCTGGAGTTCATGTTCAAAGGGTCTGACCATGTGATGTGCCCACCTTTTCGCGTTACATTGTATGGGGGACATGTTCAAGAGTTTGGCCCTGTGACCCACCTTTTTATATTGTAGGTTTCGTGAACTGGAAATCTCTTTCCTTAAATATGTTCTTGTTTTAATGAGCCACAGGAGATACTTTCTTCTACTGGTATGGAACAGAGCCAAGGGTCTTCATATCCGAACCCGAGCAAGCCAAAGAAGTACTATCAAACAAGTTTGGCTTCTATCCCAAGCCCAAGGCTAAGCCTACAACATTAGCCATGATGGGGAAGGGATTGGTCTTTGTTGAAGGGACGGATTGGGTTAGGCACAGGAGAGCTGTCAGCCCTGCTTTCAACATAGATAAGCTCAAGGTCAGATATCCATGTTCCATTTCCCTTCTTCTTTTTCTTATTATTATTATTGCAGCAATTTAAGCTCCTTTTGAGAGATGGCTGTGGGGTTTGTTTGACAGGTGATAACAAAGAGAATGGCAGCTTGCACTCTTTCCATGCTAAATGGGTGGCAAGAAAAGGTGACTGAAGCAAAGGGGAAATGTGTGGAGATGGAGATGGGTATGGAATTTAAGGAGCTGACTGCAGATATAATCTCCCATACTGCTTTTGGTACAAGTTTCATGGAAGGGAAGGAAGTGTTTGAGGTCCAAATGGAGCTCCAAGAGAGGGCTATTGTTTCCAATACTGATATCTTCATTCCTGGCACCCAGTAATTACCCTACACTTTTAATAAGGATGTTTTGAACAGCACTCTGAACATATGGAGCATGCTAATTAATCTCATATAATCATTCCCCTCATCAGATAATTTAATGGGTAGTTAGGATATCAATTTTTAAAGATACTTTTAGTTTGGATTGGCCAACCCAACATTAAAGGTGGCCATAGCTTCTAATTGTCCCTTATTTATGGCCCCGTTTTTTAGATGCAATAAGATGATCCCACTTTGAGGGTTTTTTTTTTTTTTTTTTTTTAAATTTTCCAACATGTCTCTCATTCTTTAGCTTGTGTTTTTTCTAAGGCTAAATAAAGTAGTTACATTCAGAACATTAGAATAGCACTAATTATTATTGATTGTATTGCTCACTGAACACCTTTTTGCCTGTAAGAAAAATAATTAAGTGGGTCACTTGGAGAAGCACACAGTCAATACCAAAATGATTTAGAAATCTTGTCCATACTTAATGCCATGGAAGAAAAGTCAAGCAGGATAAATGATTGACAGTATTAAATCACTAATGCTGAGGTGTTTTGTCAAATAAAGCTTACCAAATTATGTTTTATTATTTGAGAAAAACGTGTCACTCAGCCAAACCACTTTAATTTGATGGAGGGTCGAAAAATTGGCCAACTAAGAGTTACCACCATCCTATTTTATTCCATGCATAGTTGTGTGACCCCACTCACCTTGTCTTTTGCAGGTATCTTCCAACTAAGTGGAACATAAGAACATGGATACTGAAAAGAAGGCTGAGGAACACACTAAAGAACATCATAGTGAGGAGGTTAAAATCAAAGGGGGATGGAGGCTCAGACACCAGCTATGGTGATGACCTGCTTGGACTGATGATGGGACTATCCACCACAGTGTCCAGCAACAAGCAAGAAGTTGGTCTGGAGCTGAACATGAATGAGATCATGGATGAGTGCAAGACCTTCTTCTTTGCAGGGCATGAGACCACCTCTCATTTGCTAACTTGGACTATGTTCTTGTTGAGCATACACAAGGAATGGCAGGAGAAGGTTAGAGAAGAAGTATTGAGGGAGTGTGGGATGGGAATCCCAGATGCAGACAAGCTTACCAAGTTGAAATTGGTAAGATGCAGTGGATAACCCAACTCATGTTTTCAACCAATTTGGCCAATTTCGTAAGTGGGCTGGCATAGGTGCACTCGGGCTGGGCTGTAGCTTCTCAAAGCCTAGTCCATTTATTTATTTGTCCAAATAATCAGGCCCAAATCTAGCCCTTTCGTAAGTAAAAGGGTCATTTACATTCACTATAATAACTTGATGACCCAATAAACCAAACAGCAACTCATATTCTAGAAAAAGACCTTTAACCACTTCCACTAGCTTTTCATTAAAAACTACTAGAAAAGGAACTTAGCCCTAAAAAAAGAGACTACGGTGAAAAACATCATAGTCATTGAATTTTTTTTTTTTTTTTTTTGGGTAAATGCACTCAAGTTAGTAATGAAGAAGACATGGGTGTTTTGGTTTAAGTCATTCAAACCACGGTCAACCGCTAAACTCACATATATGGGGCAGGTTCTCCTAAGCTGCAGTGTGTAAACCGCACATGTGTGAGCACATGTGTGACCTATTTTTACACTACTGCAGCTTAGGATACCCCTAAGCTGCAGCTTAGGAGAGCCTGGCCCCACATATATATATGTGGAAAATATTCATATGCATCTTTCACTCACCATAGAGTGAGAGACACTCCCCTTTTTGCACATAAAAAATGCATTTTGTACCACACCCTATGTACTTGAAAAGTACACTTTGTACTTGAAAATTTCCAAAAAGAAAAAGTACATTTTGTACTTGAGAATTTTCAAAAAAGGAAGTGTCCCTCACCCTATGGTGAGAGAAAGATGCATATGAATGTTCCCCTATATATATATATATGCCTCTTTGTATTAGTCAAGGCTCTAGTTTTCATTCCAATCAAAGTTATATTCACCACTAAAGAAAAGGATTAGATTAACAAATTACTGATGAATTTGAAACTGTGACAATTGTTTTGCAGTTGAACATGGTTCTACTTGAAGCCTTGAGGCTGTACACCCCAGTAATTGCTTTGTTAAGAAAGGCCTCCAAAGAAATGAAAATGGGGAATCTGACAATCCCTAAAGATACCCGGATATCTATTCCACTGTCAATAATTCACAGGAACAAGAAATACTGGGGGGAAGACGCAAATGAGTTCAATCCAATGAGATTTGCTGAAGGAGTGAAGAAAGCCGCAAAACATCCAAATGCTCTAATTGCATTTTCAATAGGCCCAAGAGCATGCATTGGGCAGAACTTCGCAATCATGGAAGGGAAGACGGTGATGGTGCTGATTCTTCAGAGGTTTTCCTTCTCCCTCTCCCCTAAATATAAGCATGCACCTGCAGACCGTCTCACATTGCAGCCGCAGTATGGCCTTCCTATTCTTCTCAAGCCTCTGCAAGTGTGAAACATTTGTTCAATATATCCAATGTATTTCATAAGCTTCAGTAAGTAGTAGGTTTGGTCGTTGTCATGATATGATGCTGTAGGTTTGATTTGGCTTAATCTATGTATCTCCAGTACTATTGCAAAATATTACTAATGGAGCAGCAATACAACTCTGTTCTTAGCTCTAGTTTCTTAGAGAGATAGTGACTGTTTCATTATCTTGTATCCAAATGCATTGGAAATGAAATTGAGTTTCTACTAGCCAAACGAATCCCTGTTACACTGCCAAAGAGGGACACGTGGCACGTGCCTGACCGTTCAAGTATGACCCTTCTTTTATCCAGGTTTGGGACCAGCACCCCAAGAACTGTCAACCACCTAATTGCATGTTGCAGTCACTTACAACCTGTGGATGAATTGATAATGAATAGGTAAACAATTTGTGAGTTCATAATCTAACAAGAAACAGCAGCCAAGAAAAGAGAGCTACTGATATATCCAAATAAAACATAATCAGTCCCCTTTGGTTCTTTTTCCTCTGCAGAATAGATTCTTGAGCTTGATACACAGTACTTATAGAGAGACCCATGATGCCAATCCTTTGCAACTTGTAAATATAATCAATATAGAAGACAGAGAAATCAATTTCATTCATTCGGGTCACCAAAGGCAGCAAACTAGTTCAAGCTGAGATTCTTTCGTACAACCACCAGACATGAAAGAAAGTTGGTTTCCTAACAGAGACTGTGAACACCCAACTCTGCCTATACCGGAGCGCAAACTTTCCCACATCTAAAAGCTAACCCATGAATTTGTAAATTGTGCATCTACAACATGAACATGAGCGGGAGGTTTACTTGTCAGTCTCCTTTCCTTCGTATCAAATTTTGTGGGTCATTTCTTGAATCAGTTGCCTTTCAATCTTGATAATGACTTCTTTCCAATCCGAAATAGGCAATGCAAGGCATAACTTATCTCATGAAGCCTCAAGGTCTGTTTGGATAGCCCAGTAATGGAATGAAGCGAAACTAAGTGAGCCACAACGGTATAAAACTTCAACTCATTAGTGTTTGGATCAGCCCGGCTCGACAGGTGAAGCAATCATGCCGGCCCACGTGGATCCCATTCCACTTCAACCCAAAACACTTCAGTTCCCCTGGGTAAAAATCGATTCTACTCCTCCCCGCTCCTCTCCTCTCCTCTCGATTCTACTCCTGCAACGTCTCTCTCACATTTAAACCGAAAGAGGTAGAGGCACGAAAGAATAAACACCATTTTCATCTCCATCTCGATCTCGATCTCGATCTAGGGTTTGCCGATTCATCTCGATCCACAGCTTCAGCTTCAGGCGAGTTTCGTCTTTGGTCCTTTTTCAGATCTATTCTTTCTGATTTCTCTTCTTTCTCATCTTTCTTTACAAATTTTTGGGGTTTCTTTTTTTTTTTTTTGGCTTGATTTTGTGTTGAATCTTGTTTTGCCCAACCAGATCTTCTTTGCTTTCTTGAAATCGTTAGGTTTTTACATGTCATTGGTCTGTTTTGGGTTTTCGATCTTGTCTTTTGTTGTCCTTGAAGATGTTAGGTTAATTGAAATGATGAAATGTTGCCGCAAATTTCATTTTACGACATGTTGGAGGAAAATCACATCTTTGATGTTTGTAAATAGTTTTATCATTGGGACAAAATCTGAGGTGGTGGTTTTTTGGGGAGAGAGATATTGAAAACGAAAGTGGAGATGTGGAGAGGCGGGTCTTCGGGGCTGCAGGGGTGGGAGGAGGAGAGGATCTTCAGGGTGTAGAAGAAGTAGGAGAGGGAGAGGAAGAGGACGATGGAGACCGGGAGATTGGACATGCGAGGGGTAGACGATTGGCTGCGACCATTGGTCGGCATCTGATCCCAGAGGAGCTTCTCTGCATCTATCTGGTTTGCTTTCATGGTCCTCCCTATCCTATTTTTGGGGTGTTGGGTGTTTTTTTTTTTTTTTGGGTGGGGGGTTTCCGTTGGAGACATTATGAGTTGACTTTGATGTTTTGAGCGAGAAATTAGGGCTCTTGTTTGGCCTATTTGATTCAGTTCTTCTTTTTGGGTCTATAGCATGGATTTGTAAGACAGCACAGTTACCAGTTTCTAGTTTTAATGATCTGAGTGAGAAAATAGGGTTATGATTTTAAATGAGTAGTTCTATTGGCACCACGAAAAGTTCTCTTCCCACCGCAGTTATTATGCTAATTTTGTTTTACAATAAACTTATTATGTGAAATGACTAAAATAGACATCTCATAAACCATATTGAAATTGTCAATTTCTCTTCACACACATAACCCATCTCTACCATCTTCACACAACACTCACGGTTTACATTCTCATTCCCCATTCCAACCCACATTTCCCTTCTTCTTTCACTCTCATTATTCCTCCCTTCAATCTCTTTACAACATTGCACCACTCACCCACAGTTCACCTTCTTCCTTGTTCCTTTTCTCCCTTGCTCTCACCAAACGACTTTATTGTAGTTGAATCAAACCAAATATTGCAATGGACAAGGAAATGAAAAAGGAAATCGTGTGTTTTAATCCTACTAGCAGCGAAAAGGTTAGTATGGTTGAGTATTTCAGTGTTTTTGTCAGATTTTTCAAGTTCTGTATTGTAGTTGTTCGCGATATGTCCGGACTGGTATGTCCGAACATTTCTAAAATGTTCGGACACACGATACCGAACATTCCCGAAATGTTCGAATACTTATATTCGAACATAACAACCTTGTTCGATACTTTATTTCCGAACATAAGTCAATTGTTCGGCACTTTATTTCCGAACATAAGTCAATTGTTCGGATTTTCTTTTCCGAACGATACTGATACCACTTTTTCCTTAGTGCAGCTTTCCACAGAAGAAAGCCAAGTTCAGTCAGCCTATGTAATGGACTTTACAGATGCGTTTACTACTGAAGAAGTAAGACATTATATTAAAATTTCAATATGCATACTTATTGTGTATTACTAATGTCTGATTCAATGGTTATGTGTTTAGATATTTCACAGCCGAGATGCATTAGTGAATTGGGCTCGTGATGTGGGTAAAAGAAATGGTTTTGTCATTGTCATAAAGGTGTCAAATGCTGCGAGGCCTGGAATAAAAGCTAGGGTTGTCCTAGCATGTGAGAGAAGTGGCCAATTCAAGCATTGTAAGACCAGAGACGAGGGACCTACTAAAAAGAAGATCAAGCAAACAGGATCGAAGAAATGTGGATGCCCTTTTACATTAAAGGGCAAGAAGCTTGAAACTTTTGATGATTGGATGTTGGAAGTTGCATGTGGTATACATAATCACTCTGCTGCAGAGTATCTAGAGGGTCATTCATTCGCAGGGAGACTAACAGAAGAGGAAACAAAATTGATGGTAGATATGTCTAAGAGCATGGTACGACCAAAAGATATTTTGGTTACATTAAAACAAAGAAGTGCCTAAAATGTGACTACAATGAAGACCATTTACAATGCACGTCATAGGCACAGATTTGTTGAGCGGGGTGGGAGAACACAGATGCAACAACTGATGGGAAAGTTGACAGAGCATAAGTACATTGAATGTCACAGGAACAATGAGGACAGTGACGTTGTTACCGATTTGGTTTGGGCGCATCCAACAAGCATACAGTTGTTGCGGTCATTTCCTCATGTCTTAATAATGGATTGCACTTACAAGACAAACCGGTATCGCATGCCCTTACTGGAGATTGTAGGAGTGACGTCGACAGATATGACTTTCTCTGTGTGTTTTGCTTACATGGAAGCCGAACGTGAAGACAACTATACATGGGCTTTGGGTGTTTTACGTTCTCTCATTGGTGAGGATGCTCTTCCTGATGTTATTGTCACAGACAGAGAATTGGCACTACTAAAAGCCATCGACACCATATTCCCTACTGCAACGCATCTATTATGCAAATGGCACATAAATAAGAATGTCCTGGCAAAATGTAAGAAATTGTTCGAGACCAAGGAGAAGTGGGATAGATTTATATTGCATTGGAATATGCTGGTCCATGCCTCCACAGAAGAAGAGTATATTGATCATCTGCGTAAGCTAAACCAAGAGTTCACAACATATCCATCAGCACTTCAGTATGTCAAGGAGAGTTGGTTAAATGAATACAAGGAGAGATTTGTATCTGCGTGGGTTGATAAATGCATGCATTTTGGAAATACTACGTCAAACAGGTACGTCCTATACTTTAATTTGGATGAATTGATGCTTATGCTTATTTATATATAATGCATTATTAATTATTATGTTGTTTATATAGGGCTGAGTCTTCACATTCACATTTGAAGAGACAACTTGGATCATCTCAGGGTACTTTTGAGACAAATTGGGCAAAAACACACAGCTTGCTTGAACTACAGCATACAAGTATTAAAGCTTCGTTCGAGAAGAGCAAGACGATAGTGCAACACAGTTTCAAGCCCTCTGAATTTAAAGAGCTTCGTGGGAACATATCAAGAAATGCATTGGAAAAGATTTTGGCAGAAACTAAGAGATCAAATCTGGTTGGAATTGATAAGATTGCATGTGGTTGTATTATCCGTTCCACACATGGGTTACCATGCGCACATGAGATTGCTACATATGTTTCAGAAGGACGGCCAATTCCCCTACAGTGTATACATCCGCATTGGGTCAAGCTTGACATGAATCCGAGTACCGTTTCGAGCTATAATATGGAGTTGGACTGTAAGACGGAGTTAGAATTACTTGAAAAGAGGTTCAATGAATTTGATCAAACAAGAAAACTGCAACTCTTAAAGAAGATGAGGGAGCTATCAAAGCCTGACAGTACATTCTTGTTAGAACCAGAAGCAAAGTCACGAACCCGTGGGCGACCACGTCGTAGGATTGATACATCTACCAAAAGGGAACCAAGTGCCTTTGAGTTGGTTCAATCTGCACAGGACAGTCACTCACCTTCATCCATTAAGGTTAAGGCACCGTTGGAATAGCATAAAAGAAAAAAAGATAAGCCTAAAGTTGTGAGGACAAGATCCAAAAATGCCAGTTCGTATATTGCTCAGTTCTCAGAAGGATTAAGGCCTTTTATACGCCTTATCAAAGATGTTGCAGCCGATGGTAATTGTGGTTTTAGAGCGATTGCAGCGTTGATTGGTCATACTGAAGATGGATGGAGACAGGTTCGGAGAGAACTCTTGCATGAGTTGTTGCACCATGTAGAACATTACAAGCAGTTATACGGCTTGGAAAATAGAGTTGAAGAACTGATTGAGACACTATCTTACTATGAGGATAATCCATCGTACAACCATTGGTTGACTATGCCTGACATGGGGCATCTTATCGCATCTCGTTACAATTTGGTCTTATTTCACTTTAGCATGGCACAGTGTTTAACCTTTCTTCCTCTAAGGTCACCACCATTGCCTGTATCTACTCGATTGGAGATAGCGATAGGTTTTGTTAACCAGTGCCATTTCGTTCAGGTATTGAAAACTAAAATTGTCTTCTTTTTATTTAATTACAATATGTGAACGTATTAACAAGTTTATTTATTGTGTAGGTTTTCATGAACCCAGATCATCCTGTCCCACCCATTGCCAATAAGTGGAAAGAATTCCGTGATCCTTGCGCTAGCCAATGGGAATTAGCATATGAAGATCGAATCAGGCGTTTTAAAGAGATTATAAGTCCAGATGTAACAACCTGTGAGACTGTCTCATTGGATTGAGAAGATTGTATTTTTGTTTTCCATGTATTTCTCTAGTTTCATTGTTCAAAGAATTCATGTATTTCTCTAACAGAATATCCAAGATGAAAGGACAGCATTTTGTGATTACCGTGTTCCAAATGTAAACAACCGTGTTCCAAATATTGTGATTACACCCATATTTGACGTTGGAGCGAAACACTCGAAATGCTCAAAAATCCACGCCTCTAGCAGCGTAAGATATCCAGCAATCTGTTTAACTTCCTTGCGAGTAGCTAATCCCAACTGTCGATACAAATAAGCCAGAGCAGCGGCACCCCATGCATATGTACGGACACTTGACAAGTCTGTCAACAATGTCAGATATATAATTGGCACACGTGTACCACTCTTGTCCGTGAATAATATACAGCCTAATAAATACAGAAGATATGCTCTCACTGCACAATCAATCATGTCATCTCCATCCTCATCGGTTATTAAAGAGAACCTCCCTCTTAGCCACTCCAATCTTACAGATTGGCCCCTAACTTGCTGCAGCTCATCATTTGCCTCATTTGGATGAACTCCCAGAGCGTCAACAAGGAGCGAATGAGCATCTTGAAATGACATTCTACCATTATAAGCAACGGAACGACCAGTCACCGGAATCCCAAGTATGGTGGCAATATTATCTAGACTTATGGACATTTCACCAAAAGGCATGTGGAAAGTGTTTGTTTCAGGTTGCCACCTTTCCACAAAATAAGAGACAAGAATCTTGCTAACAGATCGGTATGATGCTGTGATGAGCGGACTCAAATTAGATCTATCCACTAACTCTCTGAACCTATTGCTTTCATTCAATGTCCAGTGTGGTATTTTTTGTCCATGGCTCAAACACTTCAGCGGGGCCCGTTCCTGCATTCCAAAAATATTACATTATTAAAGAATGTAACAATTACGTTGAGTTTTATGTAACATAAAGAGGAAAACAAAAAAAAGTACGTACCTGTGAATGCCAAATGTATGCAGCTATGTGCGTGTTGAAACTAGGCAGCAAAGAACGATCTTCTGGCCCCGCAGTTATTTCTTGTTCAACGTCAGCTTCTTCTTCATGTTGTTCAACATGAGTTCCTTCTTCTTCATTGCCTCCTCCTGAATCATATTCCGGTTCCCTATATTCTTCTACAATCTCTTCATTTATTCGACGGCGCCTTCTATTGGAAGCCGTCGGCCTTACTCTAGAACTGCTTGGCCTATCCATTCCTGAAATATTATATGAAGAGTCATTAAATTTTTTTACAAGTGTTCGGCCCTGTGTGTTCGAACAAGTCAGAATTGTTCGGCCCTGTGTGTTCGAACAAGTCAGAATTGTTCGGCCCTGTGTGTTCGAACAAGTCAGGATTGTTCGAAGTTTATGAGCCGAACAATTTTGAAATGTACGAACTTTATAATTCGAACATTCTTAAACTGTTCGGACTTTAATGTTCGAACATCTGTGTAATGTTCGAAGTTTCAGAACCGAACATATCGCGACAATGGAAAAAAAATACTGAACAACTTGTCATTTTCGAGCTAATTAGACGTGTCATTATGTCCCTTTAGACATATTAAGATGCACACAATAGTTGCTACAATGACCTATTTGAGAAAATAAACACAATGGCAATGGAGAAGAAGGAAGGTGATACCTTGGACTAAAATGGAGGTCACTACAACAGTAGATTCTTCCTCTCTTCCTTATCTACTTTTATCCTTTCACTAAGCCAATCTTCCAGCCAGAATGTAGGTCAAAATGGATAGAATAATGTAGGTCTATGTTGAGTTTCAATAGAGAGGAGAGAAAGGGAGTGAGACGATGGTGAAGATGTGTGGGAAGAGAACCAGCCCAATGAGTTGTGTTGTAAGTGAAAGGGGTGATTTGGGTATATTGATGGGTGCAAAGAGAAAAAAATATAAAAAACCTATTTTGTACATCGGTGTGAAGAGAAATGCGGTGAGAATAGCAAAAAACGTGGTGCCAACAGAACCAGTCTTTTAAATGTGTGCTACTTTTAATGCGAAATGAGGTCTCATATGTTAAAATTTAATGGTTTGAGTAAGTTATATCTGGCTAAGTAAGGCTATCCAAAGTTTGATCTGGTTAAAACAAATTTTCGACAGGAAAGGGAAAAACTGGATTTTTCAATTTTGAAAGATTCTGTAAAAAAATATGTGAAAATTGGAGGTGGAAGAGAAGATCATTTTTTGCTATGCCAAATCAGATTAGAGAATAAGGAAGTGATCTGAAGATTTAAGCAATGAAATCAAAGAAGAAAGCTTAGTCTGAAATATGGAAACAACACTGAATTCTTGGACTTTCAAATAGTAAATAAGAAATGGTGGGCGGATTTTATACGTAAAGGCTGTAACTACCAACACCAGATACAAAACAGAAAATAAACTTGAAGTAAAACTATTGAAATTATGTGGCAAGCCACTTATTTTTTTCATCTAATTTCCCCTCTCCTATAGCCATATATATCCTTGTGATCGTGTAGGAATTTGGATGTAATGTAGGTGCCTATTTACTAATTTGAACTAGGGCCATTTCTTGTAAGCACCATTTGTTTCTTGTAAGATGATAGTGCAAATGTAAGGAAAAAAAAGGTGCTCTCACGTGATATCCAACTATTGAGATGTATGCTTTCACGTTGGATAGAGAGTTGGTACCTATGATGTACGAGTGGTTTTCCCGATCCCTGTATCCCAGTACCCATATTTGTATCTAGCCATCATAGGTTGATGCCAGACTGCCAGGCAACATTAACTATCACTTGGATGCTTTTTTATTTTTATTTTTTAAATTTTCTTGCGCCTGATTTTTCTATTTACTTTTGAATAGCAATCCTTTTAAATCATTTGGATTGTTTTTAATATATCACCTTAAAATGCATTTCTTGTTACATTATTGCTTCTTCACATATCTGATTTTATACTCTTTGCATGTGCTTTGTATTCATTGACTAAATCTAAACGCCATATTGAATTGTTTTAGCTTTTCACCTTGAATGAGCTTTTATATGTGAATTGTGATACTAGGAGAAAATGTCACGAGTGTCGCGGGCAAGTCGCATTCGATAAAGAAGCTTTTAGGTCGTCTTCTTCTTCTTCTTGTCTTGTTCTTTATTGTTGCCTTCCATGAGATCAATGAGAAGATGAAAAATATAGCCCTAACTTACTTTTATCCACATTGTTCTTCAGAAGTGTCCTATTCTGGATGTCAGATGCCAAGATCAAGTATTCACAATCTATCAGATAACTGACATGAGATGGATTAAAAGAAAATTACAGTCAATGATCAATATGCAATGGGACAAGATGAATCAATAGAATGGGTGGATATATCAGTTAGATTTTATCAATTACCCATCCAGAGTGAGGTCCACCAGATGAACTATCTAAATCAATTGAACATAAGCTTCATCCTTTCAAAACTCTGACAAAGAAGTACAACAACATGATTCATGATCGATCCACTAGGTTGGGTTGAGTCAACCCATTGAGCTTGTCTTCACACACAGACACACAATACACAATAAATCTCAATATGCTTAGCACTTTTGCAAAAAAGGCTGTTGTAGGAAATTTTAATGGCAATATCCACTATCAAAGTGAAGCGGTGTGCCAGCAATAGAGCCAAACAATTTCAGAAGTTGTGTCAGCAAGAGATTAATATTCTACTTTTGAGGATGAGTGAGAAACAACTTTCTGTTTCTTGCTTTACTAGCTAGGATATGAGAGAACTGCTAGGAAATAAGGAGAATCCAATGGTTGATCGACTGTCATTGACATCACCGGCCCAACTAGAGTCAGAAAAACCTTGTAGAGTTTCTGAGCAACCTGCTGATAGAAGAAGGGCACAATTGGTAGTAGCTTGCATGTAGCATAGAATTTGAAGAATTGCAGCTCAATGAATTGAAGCAGGGTGAGCACAATGGTTGAGATTGTTTTGTGCAATTCTGATGGCAACGTCCCTTCCTGGTGGGCCCCACCACTGAAAAGTTCTGATGGTACGGAACCATTGTGTTTAGCTTTTGTTCTTATACTTTTATGTATGTTATTTGAACTCTACTTTCCTCGCAATCATCTCGGGTAGGTTGCGAAGTAAGGATTCAGTATTTTCTCTTTTGGCAAATATGAGTCACAAAAACTCTTCATGTTATCTCCTTAACTCAAAATAATTGTAGGAAAGATAATTGTAGGAAAGATATTTTGCGAGCGGATTATGGTGTAAGGCACGCATTCACAATTACACCTTGGTCAAGTGGCACAAAATTCAAATTTTAGGACATGGCATGTATAAAAGATTAATTAGCTTCATTTGATGATCAGAATGTTGGAGTTAATATACAATTATGAAGATAATTTATGAAGATGGTTGTATGTATAATTATATACTTTGCCTTTTAATATTAGATGAATGGGTCAACTTCGAGTTGTGGAGAGGAGGAAGAAGAGGAAGAGGAACTTAGCCATAGAAATATTGCCATCCTTGGGGCAGCAACTGCTACTGGCAGCAACTGCTGCTGTGGAAATATGGCGAAACCAGATGACAACAGTAGTTGCATACTATGCAATGCATCGAAACCCAATAGAAAGACAAGATAGAGAAAGAGATCGAGAACTTTATATATCCACCTTGACGAGAGGCCAAGAAGCCCATTGCATAAGCCAGTTGAGAATGAACAATGATTGTTTTGATCTACTATGCGGTCATTTGAGAAATAGAGGGCTTTTGCAAGACACTCGTAGAGTGAAAGTGGAGGAACAAGTTGTTTTATTCTTGCACACAATGTTAGGAGTAGAACAAATGCAGTGCGGTTTTTTAGAAGTGGAGAAACCATAAGTCGTCGATTCCATCAAGTACTAAGAGCGATTAATGCCTTAGCTCCTGATATTATAAGACAAGTGGAGAATGATGCACCTAGAGGGCCAGTCGGTTTTGAGGTACGTATTATATCACACTAGTCATTTTCATAAATCAACAAAAATAAAGAACTATTGCCATTTTTTCTTGTATTCTAATAAGGTGTCGTTGGAGCTATTGACGGGACCCACATTCCTGCTTTTGTGCCTTCTCGATTACAAAGCACATTTCGAAATAGAAATGGCACATTGTCACAAACTGTAATGTTGTATGTGGCTTCGATTTAAACTTTCAATAAGTACTTCCGGGGTGGGAGTGGTCAGCAACCGATGCCCGTGTACTACAAAATGCACTCGCCTGACCCGATCCACTTGTTGTTCCTCGAGGTAATGAAGTCTACTAATTTGATTTTTTTTTGCTTATTTTTCGATTTGAAAATGGCTGATCTTTAACTAACTCTTAATGCTTTAAAACCATGGGAAGTAGGTAGATACTATCTAGTCGATGGAGGGTATGCAAACCAACCTGGATTCCTACCTCCATATCGAACTGCTATATATCATCTTGCTGATTTTAAAAGGAAGAATCATGTCAATTCAAGGGAGGTCTTCAACAAAATGCATTCACAAGCACGAAATGTTAGGGGCTTTCGAAATCTTGAAAAATAGGTTTGCAATTTTGAAGACAGCACCTCCATATGATATTCATGTATAAGTTGACATTGTAATAGCGTGTTGCGTGCTTCACAACTTCATCAGAATGAATGGTGGGCATACTTTCAATGAAGAGCTCTTCGAAGATCACCTTGATGATGTAAATTCAAATGAGGAAAATGATCTCAATAGTGCACTTGCTTCAGCCGATGAGGCGGGAACATCACGAATGTGTAGATTCTCACAGAGAGAGAGATGAATGGAGTCGATTTAGAGAGAACTTGAAGGAAAAACTTTGGAACGAATATCCTCGTAACACTCATCGCAGTTAATTATTAGAATAACAAGTTCTACACATGGGTCATGTTGATTGAATGTTGTATCTAGCTTTCTCTAATTGTAAAGAATGTTAATTGAATACCACTGTCATATTTTAAGTATCATGTATTTGACGTTTTTCACTTTGGATATTATGTGTCGTGTGTTTGATTTATTTGTTCCCCGTAGCTATGTCAACAAAAATGAATAATGTCTTCAATGCTGTTATGGATGATGAGATGCTCACACTATTACAAGAACAAATCAAGATAGGCAAGAAGGGGGATCGAGGCTTTAAAGAAGAGGCCTATAATGATGTTGCATCAGTCATCCAGTGTTAAGAATAGATACAAACATTTGAAGCAGCTGTATTATGCGATGAAGGAGATGATGAATGCATCTGGTTTCGAATACGATCCAGTGAGCAAACGAGTTGTTGCAGACGAGGCACTATGGAGCACTTGGTTGGAGGTATTATGATCTTTAATGCTAATTTTTTTATGTACATTTTTCATTGTTTGTGATTTTATAATATAATGGAGATTTTTTGGTATGGTACAAGGACATCCAACAGCAAGACCATTGAAGACTAAGAGTATTGACTATGAAAAGATGGGATTGGTCTGTGGCAGTGATATGGCAATAGGACAGTTTGCGCAGTCTTCAAGTAGTGCACCATCTATTAACTTGATGCAGGAGTCAAGTAATTATAGTAACTCTGATGATGTCCCAATTTGCGTGGATGATTTAGAATGTGATTCTAAACACTACAAAAAAAAAAGGACTTTTAGTCTCGCTTTTAATTTGAGCTTTTGTGTCACTTTTACAATAAAGTGACACAGTATGGTCTGATGTGTCACTTTAGAGGAGGAGTAAACGAGGAGGAGGTTTGTGTGTCACTTTTCTATAACGCGACACACACAAAACAAATCTATGTCTCGTTTTGTTCTTAAAGTGACACTAGCGGAGCAAATTTTTAAAATAATCCAAACTAAATAATGAGGATGGTTTTCCCCACTAAACAAAAGTGACACAAGAAGTTTGGTTGTTCTTTTCTTTCAGGAAATAGAAAACAAAAGCGACACCTGAATTTGGGCGGGTGCTTGGAAAGTGAAAATTTTAATTCTCGCGAAAATTTGGGCGGGTGTTCCCTCCATCTTATATTCCTTTCGAGCCATATCCCATCCCTTCGTTCCCTCCATACCTCATTCCCTTGGCGCCCAAATACCCCAACGAATCCAACCGATCCCCTTGAGGAGTGTCTGAGACGATCGACAGGTGCAGGTTTCTTCTTTTCTTTACTTCTTCTTCTTTCAGCTATATATCTTTCTACTGTCTGGGTTTCAAACGATGGAGATTTTGGGTTTCTGCTGGATTGTGGGAGTGGGTTTCATGGTGCTGGGAGATTTTGGGGGTGGATTGTGGGAGTGGGTTCCTTGGTAGGGGGATGTAGACGATGAGGGAGATGGAGATTTTGGGTTTTTGCTGGATTGTGGGAGTTGGTTCCGCGATGCTCCTCTTCCTCCCTCCTTCTTCCTCTCTGTTTCTCCTCTCTCTTCTACTACTTTATGCCTTGCTCTATTCTGCTGGCAGGCTGGGTTGGTTGGCATTTTTGTAAGCCTCCCTCCCCTTTTTGGTTCTCTGTTGTGAGGGTGTCTTCTTCTCAATATTCATTTATATTAAGCAAAAAAAATGTATAGGTAGTTGAAGGCTTGAAGCTTCTACTGATGATACAATGCTAATTTCTGTTTTGCATGTTTTTTTGTATTTTCTTAAAAATTCTATTGGGCACAGACAATTAACAAATTTCTTCCCTCTATACCTCACACTCTCAATCTCTTCCCTCTATACCTCACGCTCCCAATCTATTTCCTCCCTCACCTCTCAATCTCTTCCCTCTATCGCTCACATACTCAATTTCTTTCCTTTATCTATCTCTCACTCACCAACTACCAACGGCAAGGTATCCATAAATTTTGTTATTTTTTTAGGTTTTAATTTGTTGAAAACAAAACTTCTTCTTTCCTCATTAATGTTTTAACCCATCGATGTTTATGCTGTAGTTTGGGGGTTTTCCTGGTTCTTTCTTTTATCAACAGTATTTAACCCATCAAAAGGTAAGACTTTTATTACTTTAATTTTATTGTTCCCTTTTTTGATTACACATATTGGGCTGATTTTTTTTTCTTATTTACTTTTTAATTCACTCTCTAGAAAGTTTGAAGCTTTATTAATCATTAATATAACATATAATCAGTTTGTAGTATAGTCAAAATTGTACGTCTGTAACTTCAGTATTGTGGTTTGATGCTTTATAACGTTAGCTGCTTAAATTTCTTGTCGAATTACATACAAACTCGAAATTGTTGGACAGGACATGCCAAAAACCCAGGGTTGAATCATACTCAGCTGATCGAACTTCCATCCCCAAAATAGGCTAAATGCAAAAATGCTTAGCATAAGTATTTAAGTAGTGTATGAACTGGTTCTTTGTTGGGTATGCTGGAGTTTCTGCTGGCATCTCCATATGAGGAAGTTCACATAATTTCTTAGGGAGGTGAAGTCTCTGACGATCATAAGTTTTCGTCTTCCACAGAGATGCTACACTTGGAAAATTTTCAACACTAAGATGTGACCCTGAATTTTTTACAAGGGGTCTATAAGATAAATAACTTAGTTTACATGACACTATGACCATGACAAGTAGGGAAAGAGAGTTGTTTTCCTTGGAAGAGATGAGTGGGTGATTAGAATCATGTGGAGTGCATTAATGGCAAAGAGTGTGTAAGAACAAGACTTAGGGTTCTACAACTAAATTTCATTTTCAATCTCCCTCAAAATTGTTTCATTTTTTTTTAATATTGCTTAGACCTTAGTTTGATGTCGGATCTCATTAAGTGTATCTCATTAATGACTTGGTTCTTGTTGTCTTAGAGGAGTACTTTTTAAATCTGATGGGCATAGCTTGAACATTGTTTTTCTTACATTTCTTTTGTTAAGTAAGATGCTATGCTGATTTGAGATTTGTTAAAAGACTCATTTGATCAGAAGCAACATGGTCATGGTCCAAATATTAATTATCTTTAGTTCTTTACCAGGCCATGTTAAACTAGCTAAGCTAATATGTGTACTAAATTACTAACTAATTGAAAAACAATGTATAGCCGCATAGGCCATATACCTGGTTTCATTTTAAAAGGGTTAGGATTCCATGAGTATATCTTTTTGTCCCTTTTGCTGTTTTCTATTTGTCATATGTTAGATAAAGATGTTAGGTGGGTGCTTACATGTCATGGCTACGAAGAATTATATGTCTGTGATTTTCTTGAGAATTTTGGTGTTTTAGAATTTCAGGATTTTTGTTAATTTGGAATGGACAAGTCTTGGATGTCCAAGCTGAGAAATTCGAATGAATACATTGAAGGGGTTAACAATCTTCTTAGTTTTGCAAAGGATGAAGAAAGTTATATACGCTGCCCATGCAAAGACTGTGCGAGTCTCCATGAGTTAACTAAGAAGGAAGTCAGAAATCATCTTTTTAGACATGGTATCGACAAAACTTATGTTCTGTGGAGATATCATGGGGAAAGGCATCTTGCTTCTGATTTTTCAAGTGTTCCTACACATGAGAACACCCATCAACCCTACAATACGGAGAGCCCCCTCGATGAAACCCCCATCGATGCTACAAACATGAAAGAAATGGCAAAGGCTATAGATAAACAATATAAGGCTAATCCTGAGAAATTTCAAGAACTTCTTGAAGATGCTGAGACTCCTTTGTATGAAGGTTGTACAAAGATTACGAAGTTATCAGCTATTGTAACGTTGTTTAATTTGAAAGCGAAAAGTGGTTGTACTGACACAAGTTTTACGTAATTTGTTGAAAGCCTTAGGAGAGATGCTTCCATAAGGTAATTTGATGCCTTCTAGCATGCACGCAGTTAGAAAGACGTTGTCAATTTATGGGATGAAATATGAAAAAATCCATGCTTGTCCCAATGACTGTATACTTTACTGGGGTGATGAAAATAAGAATAGAACTACTTGCCCAACTTGTGGAGTATCAAGATACAAGGAAATTAAAAATGGGACCGACCAAACTAAAGGTGTTCCGGCTAAAGTTTTGTGGTACTTTCCACCTATTGTAAGATTTAAAAAGATGTTTCAGTCTGCGGAAACAACGAAGTCATTGACATGGCATGCCAATGAGGGATTGGTGGATGAAAAACTGCGTCATCCAGCAGACTCTCAAGCTTGGAAGTTGGTAGACAAGAGGTGGCCTGAGTTTGGTGCTGAATCGAGAAATCTCCGCCTTGCACTTTCAGCGGACGGAGTCAACCCATATAATAATCTTAGCAGTAAGTACAGTTTATGGCCTGTGATGTTGGTAACTTACAACCTCCCACCTTGGCTCTGCATGAACAGAAAGTTCATGATGTTGACAATGCTGATATCAGGTCCAAAACAACCTGGAAAAGACATTGACGTTTATTTAGCTCCCTTAATTGATGATTTAATTACTTTATGGAATTCAGGGGTAGAGATTTTTGATGCCTACAAGCAAGAGTCATTTCTACTGAGAGCCGTATTGCTATGGACGATCAACGATCTTCTAGCCTATGGTAATCTTTCTGGGTGTACTATTAAAGGCTACTTTGCTTGTCCAGTTTGTGCTAAAGACACATCTTCGTATAGGTTGAAACATTGTGGAAAAAATGTCTACACATCCACTAGAAGATTTCTATCTCGGCATCATCCATATCGGAAGCAACAAGAGGCCTTTAACGGTGAGAAGGAGTTGAGGGAGGCACCTGAACGATTGAATGGGCAGCAAGTATGAAGCAAAGTTGAAGGGATCAAGGTCTCGTGGGGGAAAAAGAAGTCAACACAAGAAGTCGATAAAGGAGATAATGGTGTTATGAAATGCTAGAACAAGAAATCCATCTTTTTTTATCTTCCGTATTGGGAGTACTCACCTCTCCCACATAACTGCGACGCCATGCACATCGAGAAGAATATATGCGATAGTGTGATTGGTACTCTACTCAACATTCCAAATAAGACATAGTTCTTCATACCAGCATATATCAAGGTTCTATTTCATTTTCTTTGCTTATATTGTAAGTAGTGATTAACACGATCGAGTAAGAATCACAAAAAATAACCACCCAACAGTAGGGGCTGCCTCTCTTGGAGTAATGTTTTTTTTTAACTTTTTATTGTTCAATTGTCTCACAGGATGAGCTGAAAAAAAAAAAAGAAAGAAGAAGGAACTTTGATTATAGAAGGAAGTAATGATATACTTACAATGGCCTTAGGAACTCCGGAGCAAAGTGGACGCGTTAGGGGGGCTAGTATGTACCACACTCCGACTACATACTTCAATTTCCCTAGACGTGGATCAAGGAAACATACTGAGAAGTTGGAAGCAGAGAATCAAACACTGAAAGTAGCAGTAATAGAGTTGCTTAAACAAGCAGCATCAAGTGGCTCATCACCACTGAATGAAACCATAATTGAGCTTCTTAGGCAACAAGGAACGGACACGCCACGACAATCGGAAAATGTGGCATCTAATAGTGCTAAGAGTGCTAAGAGTGATAACAGAGAGCATGTAATAATGACTTCTGAAGTACATAGATCATGTGGAAAACAGGTAGCAATTTTCTATTTTGTGTTCCCAATTTTATACATTCTTTGAGAACACTTTTTTGTCATTGACTTTAAAATAGATTGTGGTATCTTCAAAGCCAAAGGCAAAGAAACGGATTGTGGCAGCTCGAAACCAAAAGGCAAAGATAGTTGATAAAGGGAAAGGCATTCTCACATCTTCAACACTTAAATCTAAAGACGGAAAGGTATATGTTTGTCAATAATCCAACTTAAGTGGTAAATAACCTATGAAACTAACAAATCCCTTATAAGCTTTCATTTTCTTGTGTGTTATAGACCCAACGTTGTAAGTTAGCGTTGCAGTCTATAGATAACATTGTTGCTGAAGTTAATCTTCGTCCGAAGAATGGGACAGAAGAATCTCTTCACAACGTGCCTTTAGGGGAGTCAAATGTGTGTGTCTCTATCAATATAGCTATATGTCATGATGCTCCTCTCCCCATTCCAAATGACAACGCTGGGCTGATTTATGTTAAAGATGCTATCAATTCATTTGTAGCTTGGCCTATGGAATTTGTTATACTCGAGGATGATGAGGTACCTTGTAGAAACAATAATAGTTTTACATTCATATAGTCTTGCAATATAATGAGCATTCTTTTACTTTATTTTATTAACTTCATCTTTATAGGAAGAGGATGATTCACTTGATTATGTCGGTAATAATAGTCGGTGTTCTAGTTTTGATAAATCTGTGAAAAAACGGATGGGAAAGAACGATGTTATAACTGTTCCAATGATTGGAACTCTGTTTGCGGATGAGACTGATGCTATAAGAGTCTCAAGGGATGAGTTGTTAGATGTTTGTTACAGGAGAGAATTAAATGCCAGTTACATCATCACATACATGAGATACTTGTATACAACCGATTGCATTGGTCGTGACAGAGCTCTTGTAATTCATTACAACCCAGGGTAAGTGCTCTACATATTTATTTGTTAGACATCATTTTACTTTAGTACAATAATAAAATATATTAACGTGATTTGTTTTTTCACTTGATTGGCTATAGAGGGCATTGGGTTTTGATCGTCATTGTCTTAACAGAAATGCAAGTCTATTGGTTGGATTTGTTAGGAAAGCAGCCAGATCCAGCTTTTAAACTTGAGTTGAACACGTAAAGTACCTCTATCTCTTAGTTTTTTCCCCTTTGTATATATATTTTATTTTCCTTGACGATAATTTCTTGTGATTTTTAGAGCAATTCAAATATCAAACTTGTCTTCTGGAAAGCCGAGAAGGTTAAATCCGAACCCAGATTGAGAGTATGTGACGGTAAGCATGCCTATTTATGCAATGAAGATGCAAGGTTTGTTACTCTTACCATTTGTCTATATGACATTTGTCCACAGTGCCCATAACAAGGAGACAGAATTGTATGTGGTTATTATGTGATGAGTTTTATGCGACACTTTTTTGCTGATGCCGGTCAATCGCTCAAACGCAAGGTGAAAAAAATAGTTATACATAAATAAATAAATATATTTTTTTTTCTCAATAATTAAAAGTTCTATTAAAAAGAAAGAGAAAAACAAAAGAATGGGATGGAAGTTTAATTACACTAGCTAGTTTTCTTACACAAAAGAATGAGTAAATGTTCCTTAGCTAGTTTTCTTACACTAATGACTACACTAACTTGTTTTTCCTCGAAACAGGTTATGGAGTTGGCCAACATAAAGACATACACCACCAAAGAAATAGATAAGATCCAACTCGAGTTTATAGACTTCATCCAAGGATTTCTTTCTTTATAAAGGTATACCTAGGAGTTCAATTTGTATAGTTGAGAAGATTTTATAGTAAGGCTTAGTGACGATACACTTAATTTAATGTGCATCTCAGTTTTTAGGCTTAGTGACTACCTGTTTCTTCATCGGACTATCATCAATGTGAATTGATTCATGCATTTTTGTCTACATCGTGCACTTGGGTAGGTGGAGTTTTTAAGTTCATGATGCATTTCACACTTCATCACATATCATTACAGGGGGGGGGGTCTGTCTGTGATTAACTTGCATAGTTTTCGGTACGTTAATGCTTATTGAGTGTTAGTTGTAGATGGTGATAGGAATACTAGGTCATCATATTAGTGAATTATTGATTGCTCCTAGTTTGCTTGCTACTATGATCTTATGACATGTGAAGTGCTAGTGTTTCAATTGCTCTTTCTCTAGTGACAAAATGTTTTCTCTTTAACATGAATCCTTGATGTTGTTGGTTAAACTCTCCTTCTTACTTGATTATATTATTGATACATAGTCAAATTGTTATTATTTTGTAGGTGAATGAAGAACTTAATTAAACGGAGATGGAATGCCTTTTGCTAAGTGGATCTACTGTTAAGTTAATTTTGGTTAGTTAGGGATTTCCGGAAATTTTTAATTTACAATGTAGCTTGCCTTTTTTTGGATGCTTTTGTGAAGGTTTTGGATTATGTCGTGACGCTTTGGTTACGAATTCGAAGGTTAATGTAAATAGTTTGGATTATGGATGGATTCAAATTGGCTATGTTTTGAATAGTTTGTTTGATTTAGTGCGTGGACGAGAAAGTACGTTCCTTAATGTGAATGGTGATTAATTTCCAATTAATGAAATGGTTCTTATTGAATGTTGCTATCTATATTTTTTTGCATCTTTTGTAAGGCAGGTTTAGTGATTTGAAAGTGTATCCATACTGCAGCAGGTTATTAGTAATGTATATATTGCATTTTTATTTAAAAAGAAAAAGGATGGTATCTCGCTTCTATGGAAACTGTCACAACTGATGACTACTTGTGTCACTTTTGGTCCGAAAACCAACATCTTGATCACTGCTTTTGAAAAGCGAGACAACAAAGTTATCTTTCTTGTGACGCTTTTAAGTTATTTCAGTGTCACTTTTGAGTTTAAAGTGACACAAGTAATCATTTTTTTGTGTCACTTTGATAACAGAAACTGATACAACAAATGTATTTCTTGAGACGCTTTCACGAACTTTTAGTGACACCGGCAGATAAGACGCTTGCATAGTAATTAGAAAAGCAACACAAACCACTTTTTATGACACTTTAAAAGTGACTTATTAAGATATATTTTTTGTAGTGAGAGGTGGGAGAACAAGTGGGGAATCTTCATCGAAGAAGAAGGAAGTACGAAAAAGGGCAAGAGATGTAAAAGTACTTGTAACAGGGATGAAAGAATCCGCGGCTTTGGTGCAACATGCATTGGACAATCTTGCTGATAGCATTAAAAACTCAGAGCCACATAAGCGAATAGGTGACGAAGTTTACAGAGAACTGGTGAAGATTGAGGGTCTTACTCGAAATGACATAGATGTTACACACGAGTGGCTAACATTGAGAAAGGAGATGGCTGTAGTCTTCTTGTCGCATGGAGATAAGAAGGAATGGATACTAAGACGCTTGCAAAGAATCCATGCTACATCCTTTCCTTAGGCGGGATTTATTTAATCAGATTCTCACCTCTTGGAACTAACTCAACTTTTTTGGTGTATCTGACCAAGGTGGCAAACAAGACTGTAGATGCTGGCCTTGGCTGGTTCTAGTAGGATAGTATTGCTTCCTTTCTTTTCTTCTTTTTGTTACTGAACTTAAAAGGTTTCTAGTACTTTGACTAGTGTTGAGGGCGTGGGCATGTTGATGGTTTCGCACAGAATTACATGACATACATACATGGTGGATCAAAATATCCTTATAGAATATTAAGCGACTTTGCAACAGTTGGATATAGGTTATTTTGATATTTTAGGTGATGTTATTAATTATTGTTGATTGATGGTCTCTCAGACAATGCCATTGAAGGATCTCTCTCTAATTTTGGAGATGAAATGGGGAAGCTGAACGTGTTAGGCAGATTCGGGTCATTGCAGCTGCTTGTGAGAATTAGATGAGAGATGATGCATGTGAGGCCCCACCCCTGGTGGGCCCTCAGTTTGAATTTGAATACTATATAATAGCCTAAGTATTTAATTATACTAATTATGGGGTTTAGATAAGGGTAGTTATGTATTTTCCTAGGTATAGTCTAGTTGTGTAATTAGTAGAGTCAATAGGGTGTCTTTTATTATTTTTTAGAGTTAGTTAGTTTATTAGAGGCCCTAGCTAGAAATTAGTATTTACTATAGGGGATTTGCACCAAAGAATCTTCTAGAAGCCCACCTAAAGACTTAAGTACCCTTTACCCTAACCCTAATCCTATTCTAACCCCAAGGGCACTTTTGTCCCTAGCCCAAGAACCCCAACCTATTTAAACTAAACCCTCCCTGCCCAAGTAACTACTGTTCATCTCCTCTCTCTCAATTCCCATCTCTTTTCTCTCTTCTTCTTCCCCACTTCTCTCCAACGAGCTCTCATCTTCCCTTCAATTCCTATCTCTCTCTCCCCAAGATTTCCAATAGAAGGCCAACCCTGAGACCGATCTGCAACAGAGGAGACCTACTGCCGAGACCCCTTGGTTCTCTGTTGTTTTCTCTCTTTTCCTTCTACCTTCAATCGATCAGGCAAGCACCCTATGCTGATAGTCTAGATTGCATGTTTTCCTTCTTTGATTTGCAATTACAATTCCCGCTGCAGTATATATATGTTTAGATCGATCTTTGAGCTTGTCTGATTGGTTTTCTTTGGCCATTGATGGATGGGTTACCTCATTTGGATGATCAATGGCCTGTTGATGATGGATGGATGATATGGGAATGTTTGTTCTTCGATTACGCTTCTGTGATGATCTAAGGAGGAACCCAGGAGAATTGGGTCACGGAAATAGGTTTCCGGAGATGGGATTATGAAAACCCATCTTGCTGTGTCGAGATCGGGACCGAGGTGGGACCACCTTTGGTAGATCAGGACCCTACATCTGTTTGAGGCGCCCTGGGCGACCATGGGGACAGGACCTGATCTGGATTTTGATCAGAGGTGGGCCACCATCCATGTGCATAATGAAGAGAAGTTGTGTTCTGTCGCAGAACTGAGTTCTGTAACAGAACACAACTGATGGGGGAGCATGGACAGCGCTCAGTGATGGCCGAATTCAGCACTGATCGAGTCCAGCGATGGCCGAGCTCAGCACTGGCAGAGCCCAGCGATTGCCGAGCTCAGCATTGGCGGAGCTCAGCGGTTGCCGAGCTCAGCACTAGCCGAACTCAGCGATGGCTGGATTCAACATTAGCCGAACTCAGTGTTCTGCCGAGCACAATGCTCAGGTTGAGATCCGCGTTTTAGCCGAGCTCAGTGTCTAGGCCGAGCTTGTCATGTAGGCCGGGCTCAGTGTTATGGCTGAGCTCAGTGTTCTACCTAGCTCAATGCCAGACCGGGTTCCGTGCTAGACCAGGCTCTGTGCTTAGCCGAGCTCAGCGCTTAACCGAACTAAGAGCTTGACCGACCTCAATGCCTGGCCGAGCTCAATACTTCCCGAACTCAGCTGGGTGACCGAACTGAGCTAGGCACTTTGTCGAGCTGAGCTGGGTGACCGAGCTGAGTGTTCAATTGAGCTCTAGTGCTTAGCCGAACTCCAAGATGGATTTTGAAAAGGCCGGATTCCAACACGGGAGACTAGAACCTGGGACATTCCCTTCAGCCAGAATTCTTAGTGTGTACGGCCAACTACCCAGGCCAGGGGTTAGCTGAATTCACAGGAAGATCTGGACAAACAGGCTTGCCTGCAGGGTGTCTACTTATCCGATCTCAGTGTGCCGAGCTGACCGCGCAGGCCAGGAGGTCGGCTGAGCACACTGTGTACAGTGACTCTTCCCATATTCTAATTTCTATTGTTGCAATCATATGTAGGACCCATTGACCATCCAAATAGACTTCCATCACGGTGCCAACCACGAGCCAATGGTGTGGCTCAACCTTGACTCGTGGGGTCCACTAATTAAGGTTCAGTTTATGTAATCTAAGATGATTCGAGCTTTATACGTTACGAATGATGCACATAACTTCTGAGCACCAAACACAGTAATCCTTAGCATCTGTGGTTTCACTTAAAGATCAAATTACCTGAGATAGACCTGAACCAGAAAGTGGACTAATTACTTAGGTTGGACTGTTGATATCTCCCATTTGATCCTTGTACTTGGAGATTCATCTCCCTCATATTATTACTGTCACTCTATTGTCCTTATTATTGCTTATACCTGTTAATTAAATGGAAAACGGAGGACCCGAACCTAGGACTACTTAGAGGTGACCCGGTAATATGATTGGGTGAATATTGACCCGTGTCTGTGGCTAGGCGGGCCCTTTTATGGCCTAAGTTTGGATGTGATTTACCCTAGACTGGAGAGGTTAGATTGTATGGGCTTGTGACCCATTATGGATGTAAATGGATCATGTATTATTGAGCGTGGACTTGTATTTCATATGGACTGTTATAGACCAGGCCATGTATTTGGTGGGCCTTGGTATGGATCCATTGACTGGACTTGGACCTGGATTATGATCCATGGATGCTTGGACCTCTTAGGGACTTTGTTAGGACCTTGTTCATGCAAGGCAAAGCCTAGACAGACACAGACCCTTGTTGTTTCCTGAGTCGGCATAGACATTCACTCAGTTGATCTAAGCTCAGACAGTTGGACTGATTATCACTGGTAGGAGCTATTGAGAGTGTTGTATGGCTATCATGATAAGCATTGTTGGAGACGGACGGTGTGATACCGGGTCCGGTCTCAGTGTGTGTTGATGGATGATGTTATTTGCGGGGCTAGATAATCTCCAGCACTGTGAGATTTTTCCCGCCGCGACTGTGTTCAGTATGGGAGGGCCGCGGCATAATATCCCGCGATATCCAGCTTGTGTGAGTGTGCCATTTTGTGTAGGTTTATTAGATTATGTTTATCTTGATTCTATTTGTTCATCTTGCTCAACTGCATAGGATCTGTACCATTGTTATTCTCTTAACTTTATTACTGTCTCTACTCATTTGATGCATACATTCTATATTATAAGCATACTGTGACTTGCCAGATCTTTAGATCTGATCCACTCTTGGTGCTTAGGTATTGACCCCGAGTTCGAGGGCGATGCGTACGCACTCGTTGAGGTGCCCATAGTAGGTGACTATGGATAGGGACCGGCCGACCAAGAGGTCGAGCCAGAGGGTGGAGAGCCGGCACCGGTTGCAGGGGTTTGAGTGGTTATTTGTTTGGGTTTTTGAGAGACATTTGTTGTGAGTTGGGTAATGTTCCAAATATGTAATTAAAACTATGATTTTTGTCACTTCACATTTTAGGCTGGACTTCAGCCCATTCACATTTGACATATATATGATGATACCTTATGCTTCCGCTATCTCTGTATTGCTTCCGCTTATTTTACAAAAGTTTTAAATTGGACCTCACTGCGGACCTACGATCTTGGAAGTTCTCGGATCTTCCGGGAAGTAGCGCGCCAATCTCGGTACTTTGACGGTTTTCTCGGTATCCAGAATTGGGGCGTTACAATACAGCAATTCAGATGCTTCTGGTTATTCACCAACAAACACTAACATGCTTCTTGTCTTTCTGTTCTTTTTTTCCTTTTTAACTTACTCTTTTTTTTTCTTAATATTGGGTTATGGATTCACGTGATTACCAAACCTGAAGTTGCTGCACTTAGACCATTTCATAATGGCTGTAATAGTTTTTTTTTTCTCAAATGGTTGACTTGGGTCAATTTCTAAGTTCCCACAAGCAACTTTCCTGCTTAGTGCTATGTGACACAGTCATGTTCCTTCTTTTTCTAATCTGCAGATCTGATGGGCCCATGTTATATGATGGTCAATGAACACTTCGCAGACTTGAGGGCCACTTCTGATGATTAAGAAGATAAAAGTAGAGAGCTTGTTTTTCTTGTGTTTGCATTTTTACTTTACTTATAAGTATCCAAACACATACAAAGAATTTTAGATTTCACTTTACACAAAGCAACCAAACAGAGTGAAGTGAAGTTAATTTAATTAACTCCAACCCACTTCACTTTTCATTTGAAATTTACTCCACTTCACTCTACTCCTCAGTTATCCAAACAGGCCCTAAGCGTCCCCTGCCTTGGACTTATTCCAAAAGGGAAATTACCAACTTTCCACAAAGTTAGCTTTTCATAAATTAACATTGCTTGCGAACAATCAACCTGGCAAACAGATACATTATAATGAGCTAAACCCACGTCTAAAAGAAACAAATGAAATAATAAAGGGGGGACACTTAACCAACTGACTAGTGTTTTACAAGCGGGGATTGTTTGAAGCATATGCCAACAACCCGGGGCCCACCTTCATTGGACAATACCCAATGTTCACCCCAACTACCCCTTGTCCTCCTTGAGGCATGAGATAACTCAGCACACTGAATTTGTTTTCAATAATGAAAGCATCCAAGCAGTATATCTTCCACAAATGCTCTTATGGTATTCAATGCTCATTTTTTTAATTTTCATCCGGTCTTCAACTTTATCTACTTATGACATAAATTATATGTATTCAACTCCTATGTATTTGCATCTTCATTCTAGTTTGCATTCCTTAGTTGTTCCAGTGGCTCCAATCATTAGCAACTAACTTTTCGTTTTCTTTCTTTTTGAATTTTTCTTTGTATTGCTGTATTTTTTTGAGCTTTGGTTGCTTGTTTCCCCTCTTGGGAGCTCTATGAGTGCATGTTTTCTTTCTCCTTTTCTTCATACAAATAATTACCCCTTTAAGCCTCACAAATCTTGTTAAACTCTTACTTTCTTCCCAAGATCAAATTTTATCAAGCCAACACTTGATCCATCTTACAAATTGAAGGTATGTTATATCCAACTTAAGGATTTCTCTTAGTCAAAGCCTCGATGATCTAGACTTGTTGCCAATGTTTATGATGATGATGATGATGATGGTTTTTTTTTCTTGTTCCTGCCTTCTTTTGGTTATTGGTTGTAAGTAGGAATGAGGAATCTCTCCTTCATGGCCGTGTGAATGAAAAGTGCCAAGAGAGACTTGCAGATTCCTTCTTATTTCGACTTTCCACTTCTCTCATCAACGTTCTATGATCTGGTTCAACATTTCTTACGATATACATTAAAAACCCTTCAATTATGTTTGTCTAAAACTCCCCAAATGAAGAAAGACCATGTTGTGCGCGTGCGTGAGGAAGCACGAGTACTTGCGATCGATAATCAAACCACACACAAAAGATTTACGGGGTTCAGCAGAGTGCCTACGTCCATGGCCAAAGAGAACTCACTCTTTATTATTCACCACCTTAGGTCTAGGGTTACAGATTATATGTATATATAATCTCCGCTTTCTTATTCACTTGTTGTGCTCGTGCGTGCGGAAGCGCAAGTTCCTACAATCGACTATCAAGCCACACACAAGATGAGAAAATCACACAAGAGATTTATATGGTTCGACAGAGTGCCTATGTTCACGGCCAAAGAGAACTCACTCTTTACTATTCACCACCTTAGGTCTAGGGTTATATATTACATGTTTATATAATCTCCGCTTTTTTATTCCCCAAGAAAGCCTCGATACAAAGACCAAAATACCTTTGACCCTAAGCTTGGTCATTGGCTAACCCAATGAACCAATCCGATAAACTTGAAATACAAGACATAAACCCAACAATCTCCACCTTGACTTGAATTCTGTAAAACTCGAGCCACCAAAAAAAATAATCGGCAATGTCTTTAGTCTTCACTACCCTGCTGAAAGGTACGTCCCTGTGCCCACTATCACCGGCCGCAGTCTTCACTCTTCAATGGCAAGTGACATGTGTCAAGTCCAAGTAAGACTTGAACCTGTCTTTAACTCATTTCTTCGTGAATGTTGACACCAAAAATGTCACTTTGCCTCTTCAAAGATCCAAAGAGCTACATGAAGTCGCAACCTGCCATAAATAGGCAATGCTACTTCCAAAAATCAAATCTTGTCAGAATCAAACAAAAACTGCAAGATCCTTCAAGACAGCCAAAAGAGTATACAAGAAGTTTCGGGCCATTTCAAAATCATTTGGCCTAACTTCACTTCTCCGGCAACTGAAAAGGAGCTCCTAGCGACGAAAGCATCGGAGACACCAATTCTTCGATCAGAGCCGATGGATGGTCTCAAAATACATCCAAAAGGCTCCACGTCAAGTTCCGAGTCAAACCGACAACGTTTGACCCTACATCAACCCTCGAACAGCTAAATCAAGCCTCTCGGCGGCGAGAACCACCGAGGCCATCACTCATCAGATAGAGCACATGGACGGCTTCAAAATGCTTACAAAGGGCTACACGTCAAATTTCAGGTCATTTCGACAACATTTGACCATAGTTTGACGCTCGGAAGCCAAATCAGGCCTCTCGGCGGCAAAGCTCCCCGGGACCATGGTTCCCAAGACAGAGCCTATGGATCATCTTAAAATGACTCCAATAGGTTCCCTGTCAAATTTCAAGTCAATCGGACATCGGTTGACCGCACATCAAGCCGCGACATCTTCATCGCGACAAAAACAAGTCTACCGGTGATAGGACCCCAAACGGTTTCAAACCTCAAACAGAAGCCTATGGTTGGTCTTATTTATTGCTCAGGAGGCTTCACCTCAAATTTCAGGTCATTCCGACATCGTTTGACCCAGTTTCAGCTTCTGACGGAAAATCGGCACCTGAAGTTACATGGTCATCCGATGTCGATCTACATAAAGATCCATCGATGATCATCGCCAGAAGAATCCCAAAAGACGCGGCACGGCCCGCGACTCTTCAACTGCTCGGCGACCACTTAATGCGATTAATTGACTAGCTTTATTACAGTCATTAATCCATTTCTTTGGACGGACCAATCAGAAGCAAGCATCCGGGAGTTACAAGTCAAGAGATTCATGGCATTTAACCCATGAAACTCCTCCCATCATGGCGATTAAAGGCGATTAAATGCCCTCAATCTCCTCCGGCCAATCAGAAGCCAAGAAAAAGGAGTTACAAAATAAAGAATTCAGTCTTGTAACTCCTCCCTTTATGTAGCTTTATGACAATTAAGGCTCATAAACCCTCCTAAATGGCTACCTAAAAGCCTATAAATAAGAGAGCTCTCCAAGAAGAAAAAAACAATCAACAAACACACAGACAACAGACTGCAGAAAATCCGGAAACTCAGACAAAAAAAGGCATCAGAAATCTAAGAGAGAAAACTCTGCGGAAATCCTACACCGACCACTGCTACAAGGTGACAAAAGTCCCTTGGGGGGTACCCCCCCCAAGGTCCTTGTCTTCTCCTTCTGCCTCCAATGGCTTAGACATGGCTTTTCAGCCCGTTTACTCGACTTTTTATTAGACATAGGACCTCCTTTTGGTCTTTGTTCTCTAAAAACTTGAGGTTATAGCCACGCCAAGCGAATCAATAATATCCTCTGTTCTCATCTGCATGGATGATGGCGAAGTCCACATATGGCTTGCGACCGTCAATCTGAACGGGTCCCCCACAATCTCCTGAGAAGTTAGATCCTCCTTTTCTTGCTTTTCATTGTAGTTTGTATTTTTTTTAAAGAGACAAAAATCACAACTCTTGTCTTTCATTATTGATAAGAATTGTAAATCGGCTATAAACGCCAAAATCGGCTATAAACGCCAAAAATCGGCTATAAACACCAAAATCGGCTATAAATGCCAAAAAAATTGCCTTTCACGGCAAATCAAGAAAATGTCTCTTTTCTTAAATATATGTGCAATGGAAAACTTGAAAGAAGTTGATTTCTTTTTTACTTGTGAAGGTTGATCTCCGGACCACCACTTGCAATTCTAAGTAAAAATAGAAAATCTGGCACACCCACACAAAGAAATGTTGATGCACACCCCTTGCCCCCCAGTTACGAAAGGGTCGGACCCAACGGACTCCCACGTCCGCCGACCTCGGTAGAACCAGGCGCCAGGAGCGCGGTCCATCAAGCTGGCACACCCGGTGGGACCCGTTCATTTGAGAACACGATGCTAGAAATGAAATATTTGCATATCATATCTATTGCTCTATGCTTATACTTCTTTTCTTGATTCTATGGCTACCTTTTGATTGGTGGCCATGTTGGATTCCGCATCTAAAAAAAAATGAGATGAGATTTTTTGGAAATTTCTAATTCTTTGAATTTATTTCCACTTTTTCTCTTTCCAAAAAAAAATAAAAAAACAAAAATTTTATTTCTCATTTTGGATTCAAAATTGAGAAACCTTGATCCGTTCCTATCGTTCATCGCGCTTGCAGAAATGTTGAGCCTGTTCGACTAAGGTTTTGGGCCATCATTTCTCTTCGATGAGTTCATTAAAGATCTAAAAATATATATATATATATATAAAATCAGATTTTTCATTTTGAATTCAAAATTGAGAAACCTTGATCCGTTCCTATCGTTCATCGCGCTTGCAGAAATGTTGAGCCTGTTCGACTAAGGTTTTGGGCCATCGTTTCTCTTCGATGAGTTCATTAAAGATCTAAAAATATATATATATATAATTAGATTTTTTTTCATTTTGAATTCAAAATTGAGAAACCTTGATCCATTCCTATCATTCATTGCGCTTGCAGAAACGTTGAGCCTGTTCGACTAAGGTTTTGGGCCATCGTTTCTCTTCGATGAGTTCATTAAAAATCAAAAAAATAAAATATATATATAAAAACAAAAAAAAAGACATAGACCACTAAGGTTAAACCAACTGTGTTCTTTGATCATGGTTGATTCAAGAAAAGCCTTGTCCAGAGTGTGGAGACAGCTTGACTGTTTTAGGCAAGGGTCCTCCAAACGGGTTCATTAAGTAATCCTACCCTTACCTGGGGGCAATTCTGTCAATCAAGATTTCATAAGATCGGGTTAGGAGGCCTATGTGTACTCTCTCGTCTTTTAAATAAATTTTTTTTAAAAATAAAATTTTTAAAAATAAAAATAAAAAATAAAAAAAATTTCAAAAAAAAATCTTAAAAAATAAATAAATAAATAAATAAATAATTTTTTAAAAAAAAAATCTTGAAAAAAAAATCTTCAAAAAAAAAAAAAAACTTCCGTCATTTTGGGTTTAGATTGGAGAAATCTTGGTCTTCTCTTTTCTGAGCACTGGCGCTCGCGGAAATCACTGAGCCCGTATTCAGATTGGAGTGGCTTTTGCTCTTTTTGATGAACCCGATATTGGCCTTTCAAAAAAAAAAAACTCGTCATTTTTGGATTTAGATCCGAGAAATTATGGTTCATTTCTTTCTGAGCATTGGCGCTCGCAGAAATCGCTGAGTCCGTGTTCAGATCGGAATACAATCTGCTCTCTTTGATTAATCCAATCTTGACCTTTCAAAACAGAGAATCTCATCTCATGGATGCGGTCTCAAAACATTTGTGTCTAGCGGTACTAGTACGCCCTTTCAGGGTCTACTGTATTGCGACCGGCACATTTGTAACTCCAGCTTTATATTCTTCTTACCTCGAGCAAGCTCTGCTTCTCGATAAGTCGAATTTAAGTTCACAATTGCTTCTAGCAGTCACTGGGACGCTCATTCTGGGCTTACCATACCTGTGATCAGAACAATTGTACCCTCTATGGCATTTTGCCTTCTTCATATTGCTTGGGTCATCTTCCTCGAGCAATTTGAAAAGACGAAACCATAGAACTTCCCATTTATGATCATTATATTCTTGTGATTACTAATGGATGTGGTCTTGTTTCAGAAATTTTTTCGAAAAAAACTAACAATGGCAGCATCGCTTACCATTACTTTCGATGAGAGCAAGCACCAAGTCATGCTTCAACAGAAGCAAACTACGCGCACCTACAAGCGCCCCATCAGATGCCGAAGCGTCAACTCCCTCGGCAACTCTCTAAGCTCCGGGTCGACCTTGACTCCCCGGACTATCGTCTTTGGGACGCTGGGACCATTCCCACTTCCTGAGGAACAAACTGCTCCTTCCAAGAAGCAGAAACTCGCCTCTCAACGTGTCACTACCGTGACACCAAAGGCGAGCACCAGAAGGCCCGAAGCCCGTGGCAGCCCCACGAAGCCTCGACCAGCAAACGACCAGCTCTATCCCAAGACTTGGTCCCCAAGACCTTCACCAAAACAGAGAAGGTCCCAAACATCTACCAAGCCAGCATTCCTGGCCCCACTCAAGGAGAACCAGTTCCATCCTCTTGCTTACATGAAAGAGGAGAGACTCATCTCCAACCTGACTCCCAAGTCAAACCAGCATGAGCCGACTTGTTCCTACAAGCCCAAAATCAGATCATGCATCACAAGGCCTCTGCAAGCACCTACTAAGGCCTACAAACTTGCAGTTTAACCCTTCATCTCTACAGGGGCCGAACTCCAAAAATTCAAAGCTTCGCTGCAACAGGCGAAGGACAGGGTTCGCATCCTGTCCTTGCCCAGCTGCAAAGAAGATAGGCTCGGCTGCTGCGCCCGAGGGAGCACATCCTTCATCGTCAAAGCCCAGCCAGAGCGGACCGAAGCTCAAATTGCTCGTCGCATACGCCGCCACGCGTCGTATAGACAAAAGAGACTAGAAAAGCAAAGGACCCAAGCTCCTACACTTCAAGTCTCTCCCAAATGGGTCGAAAAAGAAAGACCCAACCAAGTTGCTACCGTCCATATGGTTGGAAAAACCAGAAGGCGCCAAAAGTCAGCAACAAAAATCCATGTCCGACGTCCGATGACCCGCAGCGTCTCCAGGACAAGAAGACATTCAGAAGAATCCCCTGCTCCTTCAAGCAAAGGACGGCAGAGTGATCCTTCCTCAAGCTCTTCTTCAAAAAGAATGAGCCCCAGCTCAGTCACCAGGACAGTTTCTTCGTTCGAATCACGAAGGATGAACGTCTTGGCTACAAATTCTGAGCCACCAACCCGCAATCCACCTCTAGATGATGCGATCACCCGCATCCAGCAGTTGGAACAAGGCCAACAAAGGATTGAAACTCTGATGGAAAACCTTCTCCTCGCCTTCCAAAATCAGGCGAACAATGAACTTCCTCCGAATCATCAAGACGATGAGGTAAATGGAGAAGAAAATGAGTCACGCGCCCTTACCAAAAAGGACGTAGATAGTATCCTCGCCAAAGCAAAAGAAGAGGATATACTCAAGGTGCATGGGATCAAGCCACCATATCCCTTATGGATGGACTCGGTCCCATTCCCCACCAAATTCAAGCATCCTACTCTCCAAACATATACGGGGAAAGGGTCAGCCAGACAGCACTCATCCACTTCAAGATCCTGACGGTAGCTATCGCGGATCAAGACGCACTCAAGATCCGCCTCTTTGCAAGTACCCTAAAAGGTACGGCCTTCGATTGGTACTCCACTCTGCCGGAGGACTCTATCCAAAACTGGGCCATGCTAGAGACACGCTTCCTGACTCACTTCAAAAGTGATGATCATCCCACTACTATGGCTCAGCTGTGCAGCCTAATACAGGGGGAGAATGAATCAACATATGACTTCATTCATAATTGGAAAGCAATGGCATACAAATGCTCTGATGCACTGCCACAAGCGTCGCTAGTCGACATCTGCCAAAACAACATGAGAGCCAGAATCCGCTCCATGATCATCGGCAACAAATCAAAAAACCTGGGAGAACTCCTAGAAGCTTCCATGGAAGCTGAAACGGTAATTAAAGACCTCAACAGTCAGAAATCATCAAGAAAAGAGCCAACCGCCATTGCAACATCAAAACCAAAGAAGAAAGAGGTCCTCAATGTGCAAACCAAGTCAGCTCCTCAGCCACCAAAGAAAGCTGAAAACAAAACTCCTGGTAAGAGACCTGAACTCTCAGATGCCTTCAAAGAACGAGTAGAAAAGAAATACCCGTTTAATGAAGATGTTGATGAAATCTTCGGGGCTCTTGTGGCAAACAGCAAGCTCACCTTGCCTGAACCAAAAAGATCGGGTGATGTTGGCATAACCAACGATCCTCGATACTGTCCATACCACCAGATGATCTCGCATCCTCTCAATCAATGCTTCGTTGTGAGGGAGAAAATAAACGAGATGTGGAAAAACGGAGTCATCACCTTTGACAAAAACTATGGGTCTGCCTCCGTCAACATGGTGACATGTGGACAAACATCAAAATCACCGAAGAAGAAGATCACTACTTCCTTCAAGGTGATAAACTCAATCCAAGCGTCCGAGGAACTGGTTCCTTACCCGACACCAGACGGACAACCCATATGGTACATCCCGATCTCCTGGAAGATGAAAATTGGGAGGTCGTGAAAACAAAGCCTACAGCTCAACAGCGAAGGCAGGCTAGGAAATATCTCCTCAAGCTCAAACGGCAAGAGAAGACCCAGCCGAGACAAGAGTCAAAGAAAAGGCAGAGGCCTCCTCTACCGCTTCACTGGAGGCAACAAAAACATCCCTTCCAGAGACTTCAAAGGGGGTAAGAAAATTCACTCTCAGTGATTTCATGCCACCTCAATTCAAAGAAGCCATGCAGGAGGCATCATACTCTTGCAATTCGGTAGTTGGATTCTCCATTGATGGATACGAGTCCAGTGACACCGATGATGGATTCGAATCCAACTACACAGATGAGTGGGAGGAGTCCCTTGAAACAGGAGAATACCTCTCTGATGAAGAATGGGTTCCTGAGACTCATCTTATGCCAGTGATCTGGTATAACCCTCTACAGCCACAAGGATTCTGGTCTGATGATGAAGAACACCGAGAGGCTGTACAAGAAAATGTTGCTGAACCAGCACCCCTCATTGCTCCAGTGGAAATCAACCATGTTGAGCCACAAAGAGTTGATAAAGAAGAAGATTTGGCTACCATGCCTGATCTTGACGAATACGCAAGGATCTTGCAGCGTCTCGTTCTAGAACAAGAGCAAGACCGCGTCAACGAGCCTCCTCGCAATCCAGAGCCTGAAGTCCCTGAAGACCATCAGGTACATCCTCCCTTAACTCCTGAAAATGGAGAAAATTGCTGGATAGACGATCCTCTTACATCCGAGGATGAGTCTGACTCCGATCAGACAACGTCTCCCGTCAGAGCTTCCTGTAATGTGATAATTCAGGATTATAGCTCTCCCGAAGCATCGTCTGATGAAAGCACTTACACTCCGGCGACGCCTAGCAATGTATCTTCTGGAGCCATCTCGTTTCACGTGACTTTCACTGAGATGACACCCCCTCAGGTTTCTTCTCCTGAGACTGTGACTTCAAAGTTCACACCCTTCCTGACTGAAGAATTCCCAGTTATTGATGCTTGGGACGATGAATTAGTCAACGAAGAAGAAAGGTTGCTGGATGCTGTTCAGGACTTGTTCCCAGAAAATGCTCCGTGCAACACAATCACTGAGGATGGCAACTCCGCTGCTGATACATCCTCAGCAAATGAAAAACGACAGCCTCTTAATCCTGAAGACAATCTTCCAAATAAAGACCCTTCTCAAGAAGCTCTCGAAGTTGGTAGAGGCACCCGCTCTGGCCGGGACTACCATAAAAATTACAACCAATCTTCCTTTACATATGTAAATCCTTAGGGAAAAGATGTTGTAAGCGCCTCTAGTGCAACAATGATGAACATGCAGGCCCTAAGGAGGCTTTCCAGTATGACTTGATTGAACACTTCAAGCACATACCTGCACGTCTGCACATCCTGGATTTGTTGCGAATGTCTCCGCACACTCGTGATAATCTCATCTCAGAATTACAAAAGCTGAATGAGGATGTCGACAAACATGCCCCGCAAGTCCTCCAAATTGAAATGGATTACCGGGTCAAAAACTCAGAAGCCTCCTCAAAGGGAGAAAAGAAGAAAACTGAGGGATCATGCATTGACTGCCTCTTGGTTAAAAAAGCAGACAGTGCAACCATCGCCTTCACAAAGGACGACCTCCTACTTGGCGAAACCAGGCACAACCGACCCCTGTACTTCACAGGGTATATCAAGGAAATGCCTATGCACAGAGTTCAGATCGACCCAGGTTCTGCACTCAACCTCATCTCCACATCGGCTCTTGAAGAGTTGGGCATCCCACCCAGCAAGCTGAGCCACACATCTGTATCTATCTTTGGATACGATGGGAGTACTCAAAGGCCTATCGGCAAAATCAGGTTCAAATTGCAGATCGGTGATCTTATTTCTGAGGTCACTGTGTATGCAATAAAAACCCCTTCATGTTACAACATCCTTCTCGGACGCCCTTGGATCCACGAGAATGGTGTTGTCCCTTCAACTCTACATCAATGCATCAAGTTTGTTGGCGATGACGGCATGATACATCGAGTCTTTGCGGACAGAAAACCCTTCAAAGGTAAAGAAGTCCACTTTGCAGACTCACAGATGTATGAAGGTGAAAAAGAAGAAGAGGATAAGCACACAGCATCCTTTGCCGAAAATCTTCAGAAAGATAAAGGCAAGGCTCCTCAACAATCACCGGAAGAAAACAAATCATCCGGTAAATCCGAAGAGAGCATTCAAACTCCCTTCATCATATCCCTCAAACCTTCAAAGCCTTTGGTCATCACAACTAAAGTGAAGAAGGCAAAGCAAAAGCCTGGGGACAAATTTGTTGTCTCTTTCGTGTCTATCATGCAAGACACGAACTCGGATTCAGAGCCAGAAGACGACACATCGTCAAGCCAAGCTGACACTCAGCAAGTTCAGCCTGCTCTCACTCCAATGGAGACAACTTCTGACATAGAAGATCCTACGTCAGCTTCCTTCGTTGTTCCAGCAACTTCAGCAAAAGAAAAGCCGATCTTCTTCCATAGATCGGATGCTTCTTTATCAAACTCTATGCTTGAACCTTTCCAAAATAAAGGTATGCCTCAACTATCCTTATATAGTTCTGTGGCACAAGTTATTATGAAGAAAATGGGCTATGATGCTCAAAACCCAGTTGGTTTAGGAGAAGGACGCGGTATTCTCACGCCATTGGGGCCCGTCTTGACCAAAAGCCAGCTGGAAGATTGGAGACTCTACGGCTATTTAGAAAAGTCTTCACACGGGTTAGGGTATGATCCTGACACTCCCCTGAGACAGTTGACACAAAGGCTTAAAAGTCAATATACTGACCAAGCCTCAACATCTCAAGTCCATGAAGACATCGATCTCCCTGGATATCTCTTCGATGAGTCACCTGACAAAGATCCAGGAAGCTCATCCAATTGGCACGATTTCTCCGAAAATGAAGAGGAGTTGTCCGATGGCACAGACGTGTGGTCTTCTGACCCAGAAGAACCCTCATCTCCAAAAGAAGTAGCCTACTTCGACTCGGTTTCAACAGGCGGTTGGGATCATCTCATAGCAAGCCTTGAAAAAATTACCGATCAAGAAGACCCGTGGAAAGGAACAAAACCTTGGTCTGGAAATGCCTTTGAAACCCTAGAAGGTTTCGTTGAGCTGGAAGCCTCCGAAAATATTATGGAGGAACCACCTTCGAACCTTCCAATAGAAGATCCTGTTCAAAAGATAGACTTGGGAACACTAGATAACCCACGTCCTGTATTCATAAGCAAGAATATAAAGGATGATGAGTTACCCAAGTATATCGCCTTTCTTCGCGAGTTCGTTGATTGCTTTGCATGGTCTTACGCTGAAATGCCTGGCTTAGACCCCAAAATAGCGGTTCACAAACTCAATCTTCAAGAAGACATCAAGCCTATCAAGCAAGGCCAAAGAAGATTCCGTCCAGATGTGATGGATAAAATTAAACAAGAAGTTCAAACACTCAAAAGCGTCGGCTTCATCCGTGAGGAACAACATCCTGAATGGTTGGCCAACATTGTCCCCGTGACAAAGAAAAACGGGCAGATCAGGGTCTGTATTGACTATAGAGACCTGAATGGCGCATGCCCAAAAGATGAATTTCCGCTCCCCATACCAGAGGTAATGATTGATAATACCCGTGGATTCGAGCGAATGACATTCATGGATGGTTTCTCTGGCTACAATCAGATAAAGATGCCTCCTGAAGATGAAAAACATACATCTTTTCGGACCCCATTTGGCGTGTATTGTTACACTGTCATGCCATTTGGTCTGAAAAATGCTTGTGCCACATATCAGAGGGCTATGATGAAAATATTCCAAGATATGCAGCACAAGACGGTTGAATGTTACGTTGATGACCTCGCCATCAAAAGCAAAAGAAAAGAAGATCATCTCGAAGACCTTCGAGAAGTCTTCCTCCGGCTTCGCAAACACAAACTGCGAATGAATCCTTTGAAATGCTTCTTCGGCGTCTCGTCGGGTAAGTTCCTCGGATTCTTAGTTCGGAAAGCTGGAATAGAGCTTGACCCTATAAAGGTCAAAGCCATTCTAGAAATGCCCTCTCCAAGAACCTTGAGAGAACTCAAAGGGCTTCAAGGGAGATTGGCCTACATCAGACTGTTAATCTCCAATCTTTCGGGGAAATGCCGTCCATTCTCCCGGTTGATGAAAAAAGGGTAAACTTTGTTTGGGATGCTGACTGTGAAACTGTTTTCCAAGATATCAAGTCATACCTGACAAAACCTCCAGTGTTAGCTGCTCCTACCACTAGAAAACCATTCATCTTGTACACAAGAGCCCTTGATCACTCTTTGGGAGCTCTACTTGCGTAAGAAAATGATTAAAGAAAAGAAGCTGCTCTATATTACCTCAGCCGCATGCTAGTAAGTGCAGAGCATCGCTACTCTCCAGTCGAAAAAGAATGTCTTGCAGTGATGTTCGCCGTACAAAAGCTGCGTCACTACTTACTTTCCAACACAGTATACCTGGTCTCGAGGGTCAACCTCTTGAAGGTCCTTATCACAAAGGCAAGTTCTCTCAATGCTCGACTGGCAAAATGGTCCATCCTTCTGTCACAATTTGATATTTAGGTATGTACCACAAAAGGCAATCAAAGGGCAAGCTCTTGCGGACTTCCTCGCAGAGCATCCATTGCCTAAAGATTCTCCACTCAGAGATGATCTCCCAGACGAACCAGTCTACAATGTGGAGACTTTCTCGCAAAGTGCCTCCTGGGACATGTACTTTTGTTGGAATTTGAGATAACTTGAGAGTCTTTTGAAGAATTGAAGAAATAAATATCTCAAGTATTGTTTTGAGTTGGAATTCTTGTCAACACATTGTCACAAACATGATGTTAATAAGCTGGTGTTGATAGAGCTTAAAAGAAGAATAAGAGTTGAAACAGTCAGGAATTCAGAATTCCTGAAGCAGAGCATGCGGTCGACCGGGCACCCCATGCGGTCGACCGAGCAAAGAGAAACCTGCAGAAACAGATTCAGGTAGCTCCCAGTTATTTTCGTGACACAGTGTGTCTTCGGTCGACCGAGACCCCAGGATGTCGACCGAGCGCGATAATTGACTGCTCACAGACTGTGTATGATGTCGACCGAGCACGGGAACCAGAGTTGCGCAGAATCAGAAGTCTTGCACGAAAATTCAGCACTCTTATCTAATTTGTTTGGGACTCTTTCTAAACGAATTGTAGCCTGTTTTGAATACAATTAAGGGTTAACATAACCTATAAAAAGGCATGTATGGGTCGTTCTAAAGTGACACCAGAAGAGAAGAGAAAAGAGAGAAGAGAAGAGAGAAGAGAGTGCTGTGTTTGCTGTGTTGCTGTGTGCTGTTGTGCTGCATCTTTCTACAGCAAGTGTGGACGAGGATGTGCTCTTGAAGATGGTATTTTGTCCATAAGATAAGTGTCTCTCTGTTTATGCTTTAATTTCAATTTGTAAGGGATTGAGAGAGAGAGATTGTAGAGGGGAAGGTCTATAGAAAAAGGTTTCTATTCTTGTTCTGTAGAACATCAAGTTGGTGCTTGGTGTCTGGAGTTTGGTGATCCTATCTGTTGGTGCAGATAAATTGTAAAGGGAGTCGGTGCTTCCTAGATAGTTGGTGCTATCTGAAACTCAAGGGAGTAGGTGCTTCCTAGATAGTTGGTGCTATCTGAAACTAAGGGTTGGTGCTCTTTGTCGTTGTTGCGACTAAATAAGATTCAGATCTGTCCCGGATTGGTGTTCGGACAGTCTTTGAACCGTGGACGTAGCCTTTCGGTGAACCACGTTAAATTTGGTGTCATTGTGTGATTTGATTTGCTTTTGTTGTTAGTTTGGACCTGTTTTTAAGAAATCACTGATTCAGCCCCCCCCCCCCCCCCTCTCAGTGATCGCGATATCTAACAATTGGTATCAGAGCGTAAGGTTCCCTTGAAAAGCTTAACACGCTAAGGGTGATCTCTAGTCAAATCACATGGCAACCAATACAGGGAATAAGAAAGCACCTTTGTTTGATGGTTCTAATTACTCCTTCTGGAAGATCAGAATGCAGGCTTTCATTAAGTCACTTGGCTATGATGTCTGGGAGACTGTCAGAGTCGGTTACAATATTGCCATTGTACCCAATGATGCTGCAACGAAGAAGTTGGCAGACAACGACTCCAAGGCGCAGAATGCACTCTTTAGTGGCCTTGTTGACAGCGAGCTTGTCAAAGTAATTGCATGCAAAACAGCCAAGGAAATTTGGGACAAGTTGCAAAGCATACATGAAGGTGATGAGAAGATTAAAGAAGCCAAATTGCAAACTCATCGCTCTCAATTCGAGTCTCTTCGCATGGAGGAAAGCGAGAATGTTGAATCGTATATGCAACGAGTGAATGAAGTCACGAATGACATTCGTGGACTAGGGGAGGAGATTAAAGAACCGGTCATCGTCAAAAAGGTTCTAAGATCTCTTCTTCCCCGGTTTGATTCAAAAGTCTCAGCCATAGAAGAAGCCAAGGATCTGAATGAATTTTCCATGGATGAGTTGCATGGTTCACTCACTGCCTATGAGATGCGCATAGGTAAGACGTCTTCATCTGATAGAGAAGCGGCCTTTAAAGTTCAGAAAAAGGCAAAAGAGACTGCTGGTCATGATGTTGATTTTGATGATGATGAGCTTGAGGCTCAATTTGTTAGAAAGTTGAAGAAAGGAAGCAATGGCAAGTACAAAGGGAAGCTACCCTTTAAATGCTTCAATTGTGGAGGTGTTGGTCACTTTGCTGCGAAGTGTCCGCTAAAAGAAGACAATGATAATGACTCTTATGCTGAAAAGAGTAAAGGAAAGAGAAATTTCAGAAAAAGGGGCAAAGCTAAAAACTTTCTATGTCAACAAGATGACAGCACGTCTGAAACTTCAGACGATGATGAATCAACCGAAGCTCTCTTCATGGTCACTGTTGAAGAAGAAGAAGAGCTAGATCCGGAAGACGATGAGGAGGCTGAAGTCAATCTTGAAGAGGAACTCATAGCCGCACTTGAGGAGCTTAGCATGGAACGCAAAACAAGTAAGAAAAATCCGAAACTTCTCCATGAATCTGAAAGTTCTATTATTGCTTTGAAAACTCAAGTAGAAGAATATAAAAGAATGGTAGAAGTCCTTGAAAACCAAATAAGTATAAAAAAGGAAGAGGCTATGAAACTTGAAACTGAGATCGCTAGAGCAAAGGCTGAAAATTTGGAAAATAGCAAAAAACTCAAAGCGCTCCAAGCGATTGAAGGGACTATGAAACTCGATGAACTACTGAAAGTTCAAAGACCTGCCCACTTCAGATTTGGTCTAGGATTTGAGAAAGGTGAATCCTCTAAGATTGCACCTCCTGAAAAGAAAGAGTTTGTGAAGCAAGTCACTGCACCTTCTAACTCTCTGAAGCCCACTCAACCTAGAAAGAAGTCCATTCCTGTTAGAAAGGTAATGAAGACTAACCAGCCACAAAGAAGATACAAATTCTATGGTTATTGCTTTCATTGTAATATGTTTGGACATAAAAGGACGATTGCAAATTCTATGTGAAATACAGCCCACTTGTGACTAGGAACCCTTTTTCAATCCTAAACAGCCACAAAATTGAGTGCTATATATGTCATAATTATGGACACTTGGCTAGGGATTGTAGGTTGCATATTGCTAACAAATTTCAGGTTGAAAAGAAACCCAAGTTAGTCAAGGCTTGGAGAGCAAAGCAAAGTGCAGAAAGTCCCAAAGAATCTCTCATTGTGCAAACGGCATTCAATGCACAAAAGAAGGCAGCACCATGGGTCCTTGATAGTGGTTGTTCAAGCCATATGACTGGTGATAAAGAGAAATTCATCAAATTACAGCACTATGAAGGCGGTTCAGTGAAGTTTGGCAACAATGATGGTGCCAAAATCTGCGGAAAAGGTGTTATTCAGCTTATGGCAAACAAGATCAGATCGGAAGAAGTCTTATATGTGTCTGGATTGAGACACAACCTGCTTAGTGTGAGCCAGATCTGTGACAAGGGTCACGAAGTTATCTTCACAAAGAATGGGTTTGCCATCAAGAAGAGTAGCAACGGGAAAACAGTGGCAACTGGATCAAGAACTGCTGGAAATCTCTATACATTGTCAGATGGAGCTGAAAAGACCTGCTTGATGAGTCGGACAGAGGAAAGGTGGTTGTGGCACAAACGCCTTGGGCATCTAAGCTTTGAGAACATGTCAAAGATTTGCAATTCAAAGGCTGTAAGAGGCATGTCTACAGTTGAAAAGCCTTCCAATCCCATTTGCGACTCTTGCCAAAAGGGAAAGCAAACGAGGGTTATGTTCAAGTCAAAGGAGCATCATTCCAAGAAACCTCTTGAGCTAGTGCACACTGATCTCTGTGGACCGATGCGAACTCAAAGCACCAATGGAGATAAGTATTTCATGTTATGCATTGATGATTATACTCGTATGACATGGGTATTGTTTCTTAAGCATAAGCATCAAGCACTTGATCGTTTTAAAGTGTTTAAAGCACAGGTTGAAAATCAATTGGAAAAACGTATCAAGATTTTAAGGTCTGATCGTGGAGGCGAGTTCACATCTGAAGAGTTCACTAAATATTGTGAACATCATGGCATTCAAAGACAGTACTCAGCCCCTAGAACTCCACAGCAAAATGGAGTTGTGGAACGGAAGAATCGCACCGTACAAGAGATGGCTCGTACGATGCTAAGTGAAAGTAAGATGGCTGACAAGTATTGGAAAGAGGCAATTCATACGGCTGTATACATTCAAAATCGATGCTTGATCAGGCCACATGAAGTCAAAACTCCTTATGAGCTATGGTTTGGAAGAAAAGCAACAGTCAAGCACTTCAGAGTCTTCGGCAGCAAGTGTTACATCAAGCGGCTCGAACAAAATCCGGGCAAATTTGAAGAACGAGCTGACGAATGTATATTTCTGGGTTACTCCTCTACTAGCAAGGCATATAGGTGTCTTAACAAAAGAACCAGAAAAATCATAGAAAGTGCTGATGTGAGAATAGATGAGAATATTGAACCAAAGAATGCAACTCATAATGACAGTCCAGTTTATGAGGACTCGAGTGAGATTGATGATGAGATGGCTGAATCTAATGAGTCTGAGAAATCAAAGGATGACTCAGAAGATACTACACCTAAGAAGCACAGCACTTGGGTAGAGCAACACCCTAAGGATCAAATCATTGGAGATCCTAAGGCAGGCGTTCAAACTAGACAAAGTGTAGTTAGCAATTACTCACTTATGTCCACCATTGAACCCAAGACTGTGGCTGAAGCCAGTCTCGATGAAAGTTGGTTGAAATCTATGCATGAGGAGTTGGAGCAAATTGAGAAGAACTCCACATGGGAACTTGTTCCTAGACCTACTGATAAGAATGTTATTGGTACTAAATGGGTCTTTCGGAATAAGCTGAATGAAGATGGTCAAGTCATTAGAAACAAAGCAAGGTTGGTTTGTAAAGGCTATGCTCAAGTTGAAGGCATAGATTTTGAAGAGACCTTTGCACCGGTGGCCCGTCTGGAAGCTATTCGTATGTTTCTTGCATTGGCAGCATACAAAACCTTCAAGGTATTTCAGATGGACGTAAAGTCAGCTTTCTTGAATGGTTTACTTGAAGAAGAGGTCTACATTGAGCAACCTGATGGTTTTCTCATCAGCAAAAATTCAGATCTAGTGTGCAAGTTGAAAAAGGCTCTTTATGGACTGAAACAAGCGCCAAGGGCATGGTATGCAAGGCTGGATCTCTATCTCCGCAAGATCGGTTTTGGAAAAGGACTGGTTGATAGCAATCTGTATGTCAAAACTGAGTTAAGCAAACAGCTGGTTGTCATTGTTTATGTTGATGACATAATCTTTGGTGGCAATGATGAAGAAATGTGCAGGAATTTCGCTGAAGAGATGAAGAAAGAATTTGAGATGTCAATGCTTGGAGAACTAAAGTTCTTTCTTGGTTTACAAGTGCACCAGCTGAAACATGGCATCTTCATATCACAAATGAAGTACATTAAGGAAATGCTGAAACGGTTCAATATGGAAGACAGCAAGCCAGTTAGCACACCAATGTCAACGAACACGAAGCTTAGCAAAGATGATAAGGCCTCGTCCGTTGATCATACCACCTATCGCTCAATGATAGGAAGCTTGCTCTACTTGACTGCTACAAGACCAGATCTTCTACAAGCAGTATGTATGGTTGCACGTTTTCAAGCAGCACCAACTGAAACGCACCTTACAGCAGTGAAAAGAATCTTTCGATATCTGAAAGGTACTATGGAGCTTGGTATCTGGTATCCCAAAGGAAAATCCTTCACTCTAGTTGCATACTCTGATGCCGATTGGGCTGGATGCGTAGATGATCGCAAGAGTACTAGCGGCGGCGCATTTTATCTTGGAGAAAGATTAGTTGCTTGGCATAGTAAGAAGCAAGACTCAGTATCCCTTTCGACAGCGGAAGCGGAATATATTGCAGCGGCAACTTGTTGTACGCAAGTGTTATGGATGCGGCAAATGCTCTCTGATCTAGGAGTTCCTACAACGGATCCTACGCCGATCCTATGTGACAACACGAGTGCAATTCATATATCTAAGAATCCTGTTCAGCACTCTCGAACAAAGCATGTAGCAATTCGTTATCATTTTCTTTAAGATAAAGTTGCTGATGGAGAGGTCAAGTTGGAATATGTTCCAACAACTGAGCAAGTGGCTGATATTTTCACGAAACCTCTGCCAAAGGAAGTCTTCGAGTATCTCCGGAAAAAGTTAGGAGTTACTCACTCTCCTAAACCGTTGGAGTTGTGCTTGAAAGGGGGAGCAATTAATGCATTCATTGAATATCCTATTCGCTCCTCGGTTTGGTCCCTTTGGACTTGTTGTCAAAGGGGGAGAGATGTTATGCTATGATAGCAAGGAGAGATGTTATGCTATGAAAGCTAAGGGGAGATTGTTGACAGTGCATGGTTGTTATTTCAGAATTTCAGAATTGGTTCCAAGTAAGTGTTGAAAAGAACTTGGAAGAGCTGCAAGCTGGAGTTGAAAGTGTTGAAGTTCCAATAGTGTTGCCAACAATTCCAAAGGGGGAGATTGTTGGAATTTGAGATGACTTGAGTAGTCTTTGAAGAATTGAAGAAATAAATATCTCAAGTATTGTTTTGAGTTGGAATTCTTGTCAACACATTGTCACAAACATGATATTAATAAGCTGGTGTTGATAGAGCTTAAAAGAAGAATAAGAGTTGAAACAGTCAGGAATTCAGAATTCCTGAAGCAGAGCATGCGGTCGACCGGGCACCCCATGCGGTCGACCGAGCAAAGAGAAACCTGCAGAAACAGATTCAGGTAGCTCCCAGTTATTTTCATGACACAGTGTGTCTTCGGTCGACCGGGACCCCAGGATGTCGACCGAGCGCGATAATTGACTGCTTACAGACAGTGTATGATGTCGACCGAGCAAGCAAGGATGTTGACCGAGCACGGGAACCAGAGTTGCGCAGAATTAGAAGTTGTGCACGAAAATTCAGCACTCTTATCTAATTTGTTTGGGACTCTTTCTAAACGAATTGTAGCCCGTTTTGAATACAATTAAGGGTTAACATAACCTATAAAAAGGCATGTATGGGTCGTTCTAAAGATACACCAGAAGAGAAGAGAAAAGAGAGAAGAGAAGAGAGAAGAGAGTGCTGTGTTTGCTGTGTTGCTGTGTGCTGTTGTGCTGCATCTTTCTACAGCAAGTGTGGACGAGGATGTGCTCTTGAAGATGGTATTTTGTCCATAAGATAAGTGTCTCTCTGTTTATGCTTTAATTTCAATTTGTAAGGGATTGAGAGAGAGAGAGAGATTGTAGAGGGGAAGGTCTATAGAAAAAGGTTTCTATTCTTGTTCTGTAGAACATCAAGTTGGTGCTTGGTGTCTGGGGTTTGGTGATCCTATCTGTTGGTGCAGATAAATTGTAAAGGGAGTCGGTGCTTCCTAGATAGTTGGTGCTATCTGAAAATCAAGGGAGTAGGTGCTTCCTAGATAGTTGGTGCTATCTGAAACTAAGGGTTGGTGCTCTTTGTCGTTGTTGCGACTAAATAAGATTCAGATCTGTCCCGGATTGGTGTTCGGACAGTCTTTGAACCGTGGACGTAGCCTTTCGGTGAACCACGTTAAATTTGGTGTCATTGTGTGATTTGATTTGCTTTTGTTGTTAGTTTGGACCTGTTTTTAAGAAATCACTGATTCACCCCCCCCCCCCCTCTCAGTGATCGCGATATCTAACAACTTTGACGGTGCAACCAGGACAAATGAAAAAAGACAGCTGATCTCGGGAGTTGGCATCCTCTTTGTTAGCCCCGACAAATACATGATTCCACACGCTTTCTCGCTACTGGAACCATGCACAAACAATGCACCTGAATATCAAGCTCTGATCCTAGGATTGGAACTCGCCATCGAATCTGGTATCACCATGCTGGAAGTCTTCGGAGACTCTCAACTGATCGTCAACCAGATGAATCGGAAATTTGAAGTCAGAAAGCCAGATTTGTTGCCTTACTACAACAAGGCACAATCCCTTCTGCAAAAGTTTGACATCTGTCACATCACCCACATTCGTAGAGGTGAAAACATACGTGCAGATGCCCTAGCTGGACTTGCCGCATCCATGGCAATCCAGGAAAGGAAAACATGCAAATCACAGTGTGCGAAAGAAGAATCCCTCCTCCTCTTAACACACACCAAGCTGTTGCTGAATGCCACCAAGTGGTTGGAAGTCGGATTTCAATCCTTCAAACTTCAATCGGCGACTGGAGGGATCCGTTCATTGATTACATTATGTTCGGAATCCTACCTGAAGATCCAAAAGAACGGGTAAGCATCCAAAGGCGAACCCCAAGCTTTCATTTAGATATTCCTTCAAAAATCCTTTACAGAAAATCCTTCAACGGAGTACTTCTACGCTGCTTGTCACAACAAGAGGCTGAAGAAACACTCAAAGAAGTTCATGCTGGTCTTTGCGGAGCTCATCAGGCTGGTCCCAAGCTCTATGATCAGATAAAAAGGTTAGGTTATTACTGGCCTACCATGGTAGCTGACGCAATGCAATTTGCTAAGCGCTGCCAACAATGCCAAGTTCATGGAGATTACATTCACATGCCTCCAGAATGGCTGCATCCTACAGCGATTTCATGGCCTTTCGAAGCCTGGGGTATGGACATC